>JACAXG010000013.1:4902051-5502051 GCA_018881555.1 Amblyornis subalaris
GGKTTYYKRAAAWWAAAWWAAMCMAAAAAAAAAACCAAACAAAAAAAAAACAACCCAAAAAAAAAAGAGAATGACCCCATCTGCACTCACGGAACCACCCTGCAAACAGACCATGCAGGGCTGGCACTGACACTGCCTTGTACCCACCCTGTCGTGCCCAGTCCTTACCAGCTGGAACCGGAGAGAGAGCCACAAGAGACACTTAAACAGTTTGCACAAATGCTTTTCTTATCCATAAGCTTTGGCAAACACTTTAAATGACCATCGGTACAAATTAACTCGACTTTCCAGCTGTTATCCCATTTACGGCAATTCAGCCAAGCATGTGATAAAGCCTCCTCGTCTCACTTTTCTAGACAAAACCCTAGAGATGTCTCCAGCTGCTGTCATTCCTGGGGGGAGATTGAGATAGCACCAAAAAAAGACATTAGGGCAAACTTCAAAACAAGCTGAAGCTGCCTCAGGTGGAGACACCACACGCCACCTCTGCTTTCCTGTCTTTGTGTGAGCAGAAATCCTCTCGCTGCCACAGTCCCCGTTGTCCCCAGCCTGCAACGTGCAGTCTCTGGAAGCCCCAGCCCCATGTGCTCCCCAGAACCCCAGGGTGCTCTGGCTACCCCTACAACGCCGTGGAAAGCCCCTGCTTTGCTCAATAGCAGTTGAACAAAGCAGTTTCTGGCTGTTCAAGTGCCGCCCTGAAAAGGGAGCAAGTTATAAGTGTATTGGAGCAGAGGAGGATGAAGCAGAGCTGAGATTGGAGATCTCTCTGCCAGGCACACATCCAATGCAGCCTGCAAAGGAGGATTGGAGAAACTGAAGAATTGCTAAAATCAAGCTAAAATAAGAGACCTTTGGGACAGCACAGGCAGGACTTCTAGCAGGCAGCCTCACAGATACACCCACAGGCTGAAGAAAGGATGTAATGTGATTTGGGTGGCCCTGTCTCCAAAAGTTAGGATCTCTAGAAGGGTTGTCACACCAGAGCTTGCAGCAAAGGTGGGGATCGGGGTGCTGGAGCCGGCCTTGCTGCACAGGCCCATCCCCAAGCCCCAGTTCTGCCTTGCTGGTTCAATGCCTCAGCTTGATGTGACCAAACTCTCTGTTTTTTCTCCACCATTGCCAAGAGAAACCCTACCTGGAGCCCCACTTTGTGGCACAAGGGCATCCCAGCGCACTCCCGCACACCCCACAGTTAAAAGCAGAAATTTCCATGAGCACATGTGTAAACTACTGGACCTTTGTGCACCAGCAAGATGTGATGGCAGCTGGACAGGCTCCTCACCAGCTGCCCACACAGTTGCTTCTGTTTGCAGTCATGGCCCCAGCAATGCAAATTTAGCCTGGAAATACTCACGTGCTTTTTAGCTTGTCCCTGTAGGCCTTCAGTCTCCAAAGTCTGGACCGGGATTTTTAATTAACCCTGGAGAGGTGGAGACCTGCACTTTGCACTGACAGAGCTTTTTATMCCACAAACGATCTACTCAGCCCAAATAAGTACTCTCATGCCGGGAAGGAGACTTGCTCCACTCTGAAGTGTTGGGAGAGATAAGAACAGAGACGCTCTCGGTGGTTTCTGAGCAGTGGGAGCTGATGCCAGAAGCTGCTGTGACTCAGGAAACTTCACTCAGGTTAAGCAGCACCCACCCAGGAGGATGCAGGCAACTGGTCCCACCAGTCCCCGGGAGACTTGGGGCAGTGTGGGCCTGCCCCTTGCCTTCTCCACCCTCCTGTCCAAGTGGTGTTACACAATTTCCCGTCCCAGGGTTACTAGGGCAAAGAAAACACCTCCAAGTCGAACGTGACAGAACGACCAGACACCTCCACTCCCTCGCTGCCCAGGCAAAACGCCAATGTGTTGGCATCCCCTGAGCCGCAGGCTGCTTGGACTTTTCCCAGGGGATATTTGGAAAATGTCAGAATAGAAACTTGTTGACAAAAACTTGCAATGTTTCCATACAGGCACGGCCTCGTGGCCAGGTTGACACACTCCTATTTCAGCCGTTCTGGGGAGCACCAATGGGTTTTCAGGTCAGAATGTGTGGTCATTTAAAAATGTCTAAAAAAATAATTGAAAAAAAAATTTTAAAAAAATCTTCAAAATATTTGGAAGAACCTGCCTTTCCTCACATTATTTTTTAGATGGGACACTTTCAAATCCGTGTGTTTCCCTACCTGTTCAGGCCCCATTGCCAAGTGCAAGATTTCCTCCTGCAAAAGGGCATCCTGGCTCCAGGCCCAGCATTGAGGGTGTTTGAGATGCTCAAGAGGAGGGTTGCCAAGATGCAGTCCCTCAGGCAGTGTGGATCACACCCAAAGCCCTCTCCAGCCAGCACAATGACCCCCAGAGCAGAGCTCCTGACAGGAAAAACACCCCAAATCCACCACTTTTCCACAACTACCCCTGCACAAGCTGAAACTTTATGGGATGATGGCAAAAGCCAGGATGGATTCTGCTTTCTCCCTCTCATCTCTTCTCCAAAAGGGGCTGGGGTGGGTTCAGCAGCGGAAGCCCCCTGAGCAATTGGTGCTGGGGGTCCTGCTCTCGCCCCAGCTCTGGTGCCAGGGGTCCTGCTCCCCTTTCTCCTCACCCAGGAGAGGACACCCTCAGTGCAGGGGTCCTGCTGTGCTTACCCCACACCCAGAAGGGAGCATCCTCAGTGCAGGGAACCCCAGGGACAGAGCATTCCCGAAGCACCCCGGCCCAGGGCGGGGACACCCCGGGGTGGAGGGGGCCCAGGGCCAGCCCCCGGGGCGGGCAGGCTGCTGCCGGGGGCCCTGCCCGCGGCTCGGGGGTGCAGAGCACCCTCTCCCGGCGCTGCCTGTCAGCAGCTGCCGGACTTTTTATTACTTTTTTTTTTTAATTATTTTTTTCTGCCTGCCAGCTGGGGCGGCTCATCCCGTCCCGTCCCGTCCCGCCCGGTGCCGCTCGCCGGGGGATGCCGCGCCCCGCGCCCCGCGGCTGAGCGGGTCCCGCCGGGGCTCCATGGGCTGCACCGGCAGCGCCCTGCGCTGCTGCCCCGTCGGTGCCGAGGTAGCGGCTGCGGGGGCTTTTGGGCTGGACTGGGGTGGGCTTGGGTTGGGCTTCGTGAGGGGTCGGGGTTCGGGTGGGGCCGGGGCTCCGTGGGGTCGGGCTCTCGCGGGACCGAGTGTAGACGTTGTCGGGGTTTGATGGAGCGGGGGTTCGCGCGGGGCCGATGTTTGCGGGGAGTCYCGCTTGCAGTGCTGGGGACGAGGGGTATTGGGGGCACCCGGCGTGGGTTCCTCCCTGCCCCGGGGAGCGGCGGGGCCGGGCGGTGTGGCTGTCCCCGGCTGCGTGGGACCACACCGGCATTGTGGTGGGGGAGGCGGCAGCGGGGACAATGAGAGCTGGCAGCCACCCGCCCTCCTGCACCCTCCTGCACCGTCCTGCACCCCTCCAGGCTCATCCCCGCATCACGGGGAAGTTCGTTCCTTGAGGGAGTGCAGCATCTGGGATGACAATGCCTGTTGGAAATGCTAGTGCCATAGAAGACAGGGATGGGTTCCCCCAGCCAGACCTCTGCCAGCCTCCCACAGCATCCTCTCTTGTTCCAAAAGTTGTGTTCCCTTGTGCTGAACACATCACTTCTGCAGGGGAACCCTCTGAGTCCCCCACAGATCTCAGCATGTTGCYGTGCACTGAAGAGCTATTCTGCAAGTTCAGGTCTAGAAATTATCTGCTGATTGTTACTATGGTTATTATTGTTATTATTGTTATTACTTGGCGTGCTCATGCTGCCCCAGTGCCGCACCGTTGACCTCGGGAGCTGTTTGTGCCGTCGGATGTGCTGTGCTCGCCGGTGTCGGGTGTTGTGATCACTGGAGGGCGGCAGGGGCAGGAGGGAAGGCAGAAAGGCCCCGTGGTGCTGCTGTGCCCCCGGCACGGGTGGCCCTTTGCAGATCCAGCTGTGAGAGCCCAGCTGCCCGGGACCACAGAACGCACTGCTGGGACGAGGGGGAGCAGGCACGGGGCTCACACAGCCCCACAGCCAGCAAGTGCCTTTATTTACAGCACTTGGAGGCTTGGCTGCTTCTCCACATCATGGAAAAAATCCCACTCTTCATTATATCATAAGATCAGACACTTCTGGGCTGGTTTGTGACTCTGAGAGCTCACAAGAACAGGCATGGGACAGGGAGAACAGCAGCCCTGAGGCCSCAGGTGTTGAGAGCCCCACGTTTACCGAAACGCGGAAATTTGTCATTTGCCTGCAGACGCCTCCCTTCCTGCACTCGCCCGCTCTCGAGCTCCTCTGCTCAGCCCCGTGTCGCTGCTCGCCAACGGTCATGACCCATAAACCAGCCCTGCTGCTGTGACTGAAAGTCATTCTGAAAGCAGCGCCTGAAATTCCCGTTACAGCTAAAAGGCGTAAGGGCAGGCATGGGGCCACTCCTGCCCGTGTTTTTGTGTCCAGGGTGCCAAAAGGCAGGATGGGAGACCTTCACCTCCCACTGCTGATGGGTGGACTTGCAGRGTTGGTCCCTTGGGGTTGCTTGGGTTTGGGGGAGACCTCAAACCCCTGGGGCGAGCCCAGCCAGAACCCAGGTGCAGGTCACAGGGCTGGGGACGGTAATGGAGCTGGGGGCTGCAGAGGCTTTTGGGGCCAKTCCCAGGCTTGAGGTGACCTTGAGGAGCCGGTGCTGGGCTGGGTCTGGTGGGTGGATGACATACCAGGAGCTGCTGTGTGCCCCGGGGGAGGAGGCTTGGCAGCCTCATCCTTCCCTGGCACCAGTCTGTGGGCAGTGGGGTGATAAGGGAGGCACAGAGAGAACCCAGCCCTGAGCTGCGGGCCCTGTCCCTGGSGTTTCCTTCCCTTCAGCTCCGTCCACGCGTGCTTGGCCACTCATGGTCACCGCTTGCCCTTTGGTCACGCTCCTGGCATGAGAGAGGCCAAGCTGCCTTCACAAAAGATCAGGGCTGAGGCTTGGCCGCCTTCCAGGGCTGGGGTGAATTTATTTGGAAGATCTAGGAACTGTACGTAGCAGCAGGAGTCAGGGAAGGGTCAGAATGCAAAACTCAGGGCTGTCAACAGCGTGAAGTGTTTGCATACAGTCTGCAGCACAGATCTGACTGTAGGAGAGGTGATAAACATCTCCTAACMCAACCCTCACTGGGGGAAAGACAGCAGCAGAGGTGAAGACAGGTCCTGCAGACCTGTGCCAGCACTGCTCTGGCAGCACTGAGCATCTGCTGCAGGTCGTGGGAGGTGTTACATTCGTGGACGAAATCCTGGACCCCTTCTCCACAGCCACAAAGCAAAACCTCCTCCCCAGGAGCAGAGTCAGGATTTAAATACTCATTTCCTGCCTCTTTGTGATTTCCTTTGCTAGGTTGCATGGTTGAATTGCTTAATGTACTTGTAAAACAGGAAAAGAGGAAGAAAAATACAGTCCAAAACCCCACCTCACGCTAAGAGCTGGAGCAGAGGCTGCAGCCACCTCAGCTGCCTCTGCACTGGTGCTCTCCACCTCTGGCACCCTTGGAGATGCCTCCGGTCCAGCTGGAAATCCCTGTTAATCCATCCATAAACAGTTCTGCTCCAGACCACTGGAAATATTTAGTTCTAAGAATGTAGATACTTTTGGTTTTTTCRTAGCTGGAAGGTATTTTTGGCAGAGATTTCCAAGACCTTACAGGATCAGCTAGGCTGCGGATGGCCCCCACCTGCAGGATGTTTCAGGCTGCTTCTTCCCCTGGCCAAAGCTGTTCCAGCTGGAGCAATTCCCAACCTGCTCCTTCCACACACAATGGATACCAGGATTATTTTCCAGCTCTCCAAAATGCACCAGGCAATACCAGAGGCACGTGTGCCACATACTGCTCTGGAAGTGGCAGTGGAAAGTCCCTCTATATTTCACTGCTTTCAGCCACATTTTGCTCTTCACCCCAGCGGTGGAGCTTTTATCTCAAATGACAATTGAGTGCTTAGGAACAAAATTTGCTCCAGACAGTATTTTAATTTCTTCTAGAGGTAGGAAGGTGCCTTACTTATAGCCTCGGGGCAAGTATTTAGATTTGTCTACTGATGCTGGTGAACCTGTTGCTCACTTCAGCTATTTCTGAGTTCAGTGCAGGTGTCTCAAATCACCTTCCTTTAGAGGCCGAGGGGCTCTGAGGACCCATCCCRCTGGAGGACCCAATCTACTGGATTTGGGGCGTGGGGGAGAGGCGAAGATTCCCTGGGACCATGTCAGGAACAYTGCCCATGCTATGGAGGTGACCAGCCCTGGGCTGTCCTTGGGCATCACCTTCACCAGAGCAGGACACATACAGCAGAGGTGGTTTGCTTTGTGGGTTTGGGGTCCCTCCTGGAGGTGGTAACAGCATCCTGCTCCCAGAAAGGCTGAGATCATCCAAAATCCTTGGGGCTTGTGTCACCCTCCTGTGTCAGGAGGGTCCTCCTATACAGCCTTTATTTTGCCGCAGTGAAAAAAAGTGGGGGTATGGGGTAGGAGGCCTTTGCCTGTGATGCCCTCAGGATTGCAGAGCCCCATCTGCCTCATCCACCTCCTCCCTTGTCCCTCATCTCCCAACTCCAAAACCCACAGGACATGAGTACATTAAATAGCAGAGAGATGCACGTGGGCATGAGGTRTGTCAGGGGACAGGCTGGGGTCCCTGGGGACCCTTTGCAGTCAGGACTGCCAGGGTTCAGCAGCATCCCAGGGCACCCCGCACGKTCAGGGTGAGCTGTGTGGACAAGGAGAACAAACCCTGTGAACTCCGCCTGCCGGGTGCCTCCTCGCCCCCTCGCCTGGGCCACGTTCAACGCCACGGCTGCTCATGCCATAGAAGGGAAGATAAAGCCGCAGCTTCCCAGCGGCTTGGAGTTCTGCTCTCTGGAACTGCTCCTCCCTCCAGCTCCAGAAGGGGGGCTGCAGGGGAGGTGGAGACAGAGACGCTTTCCCTTGCTTTTTTCCCAAGCCAGGCTCCCTAGTCCGGGCTGTACTTGGCCGCGCCACCGTGCGCGGGGCCGGGCCGGGGCGCAGCCGGCACAGAGGGTCGCCGGCTCCCCGCGGGCGGCAGGGCTGCTTTCCTCAGAGATCKGTGGTTTTAGGGGCAGCTCTGCCGGGGGCAGGAGAGCAGCAACGTGTCTGCAGGTGGATTTTCTCACCCATGGTGCATCCCTGCCCCTGCCCAGAAGCACGACCCGGTGATGGGCATCAGGGGCCAGATCTGCCCTGCGCCAGCACGGCCGAGCTGTGATAGCCTGCAAGCTTTGCTTTTATCTTTCAGCAACTGATAAAAATATATCCACTTCTTTTTTTTTTTCTCTTCTCCCCTCCAAGTGACTAAATTAAACCCATGCAGGGCTGGAAGGCATCCCACGGAGCTGTGTTGCTGGAGGCAGCTCCCGGCTCTGGGTTATCTCAGCCCCKTGGCAGCAGTGGGAGCGTGCGGGAGTGCAGCACATTCCTGCGCTCCTGAGGTCATTGCTTGGCCGCCGCCAGCTCTCGCCTGCTGTCAGCCCTGCACAGGGGCTGTAGCACCTCTGATTTATGGTTATTTGTCGTTTCTCACTCCTGCTCCAGCTGTGCCAAAGCCCATCTGTGTAATGCACTGGCAGAGGCGTGGTTTGAGGGCTGCAAGGTGCCAGCGACCAGGCTGACCCTGAGCATCCCAGGACAGGAGGAGGGTGGCAAGGGAATGCCAAAGCTGGAGCCCTGCCAAGTGCTGCCTGCTCTCCCCCACCTCTCTCTCTGCTCTCCCCCACCAAATGTTTTGCTGCAGGAGCCTATTTTGCACCAGCACCATGGCGGGGGCAGGGGGTGTGGTGTGGTGTGGCGTGAGCATCCCCCAATTTATCCAACTGAATGCTGCGTGGTGAAGTGTCTGGGATGCAGGGAAGTGGCATGAGCTTGAAGCTGCCTGATGGGCAGCACATGCACACCCACGGGTGCTCAGAGCTGGGAGAGGGCAGGGGGCTGGAGAGGGACCACTGCTGCCCAAGCACCCGTGTTTCAGCAAGGCTGAAGCGGGCTCAGCGCAGGGTTTTCTCGGCCTGCAGCCACCTGCTCCAGCCCCCTCTCTCTCTGCCAGAGACAGCTAAAAGCCCAGCAGCAGAGGGGACCAGCTTCCCAGGAGCTCTCAGCCTTGAAGACAGAGAATGGTGAGAAAAAAAGAGGTTTTCCCTCATTGTGTTTTCCCAGTGTGATATTAAGGRAACAGTGGACAGACCCCAGCACAGTACCAGGGAGAATGGGGATGATGTAGGTGCAAGCTGGTGCAGAAGGGCAAAGAGGGCATCCCAGAGACGATGGCATCCCAGAGATGATGAGTCAGTGGCATCCTAGAGCCAGTGGCACCCCACCCTCTCAGTCAGACAGGTCATCCCCAGAACAGGAGACCCGACAAGCCATGTGTCCTCTCTGAGCCTGCCAGCACCATCCCAGTTAGTCCTAATTTGAACCAGTGAGATGGAGAGAGGTATTTCTGCAGCAGGAAGAGGGCAGGGCTGACCCCGGACCATCGTGCTGGCGGGTTCAGCTGCCCAGGATGTCCAGGCAGCCCAGAGAGCAGGATGCAGCCAGTGCTGTTTCAGCCGTKTTTGTTTTGCAGCCAATGCCTCCTTGCTTGCCGAGGATGGGGAGAAGAAGGCAGCACTGCCAGAGGAGTGGACGGACAGTGCGAGATTCCTCCAAGGCCAGGAGGAGGAGCAGCTGCRGGATGCCAGCTGGGCAGGCACTGCCAGCATCTCCCAGGACATTGACATCCAGGTCAGTTGGAAAGGCTGGTGCTGCTGGGGGCAGTGGCTGAGCACAGAGTGTGTCACCAGCCAGCACTTCCCAGGCACTGATCATGGACCTGGCACAGGCTGGGCTGGGCTCTCCCATTTTTGGGAGAAGGACGGGGTTAGGAAAGGGTTAGGAAGCCCAGAGCGGTGCGGTTTTGCATCTCTTATGCTGGGGTTTGTCATCTGCCTGTTTCCCAGGTGGAAAAGGGGAAAGAGCTGGAGCTGAAGGAGCAGTTTGATGCCCTGAGGAGAGAGCACACAGAGACCCTGCAAGGTGTGTGCCRGGACAGCAGGGCTCCCTGAAGTTCCATTCCGCTGTCCCCGCCACTGCCGGTGCCCAGGGGGTCATGGGGATGCTGCTCCCCAGCACTGTGGGGCTCCGCTGGGGCCTGCTGCCCACATTGGTGATACTCAGCTCATGTCCCCCTGCAGAGCTCCAGAGAGCACACGAGCARGAGAAGCTGCTGCTGGCAGAGTCCCACCACAGGTCCGAGGTGGCCTTACAGGTACCTGTGGATAACTCCCTGGGGAGGGGGTACTTGTGAAGGTCTGAGGACCATCTGCTGGTTCTGCCATGGTGCTCCACGCTACTCAGTGGCCACCTCGRTCCCTGGTGTGCTCAGGGACCACCCTGCAGTTATTTGGGTGCCATAGTCCAGTAGTCCCTGGGCTCAGGGAAATCTAGGATACCTCTCATTCTGCTTTTTCCCGGTTGCCCTAGGAGACAATTCAGGCACTGAATTCCCAGCTGAAATCCTTCCAGGAGAGGATGAAGCGGGTGGAGGAGTCACTCTTGAGAACAGACTACAAGAAGCACATCCAGGTGTGGGAAGGGGTGTCAGGAAGGGGACCTGCTCCAGGGTGCTGACCCAAAGCCAGAGRGCTTCTCTGGTGGACCCTGGCAGGGTGGGGATGGAACCAGGGGGGAGCACAGGACAGCTGAAGGGGGGAGCACAGCCTGTCCTGGGGAGGTGTTGAGGTCCCTTGAACACAAGTGATGGCCCTGCAGGAGCACGGGAGCCCCAGCCCCTTCTGGGAACAGGAGCTGGAGAGCCTGCACTTCGTCATYGAGATGAAGAACGAGCACATCCACAGCCTGGACAAGAAGCTGCTGCACCTGGAGACCGTGGTGGGTTGAAAGGGGGGACACAGGTGGGCTTTCCTCTTTTCAGCTCTGCTACCCACCTAAATTCTGCCCAGAAACTGCAGCTGGAGCCAAGGTGGATGGAGCCCGTTTCCTCTCTTGGAGTGGGGAAGGGATGTGGAAGCAATGCCACCAAGCCAGCGTTTCATCCAAAATGGGGTGGCAGGGGGTTAGGAGGTGCTTGCTGTCTTCCTTCTCACCCTCCTGCCCCGCTTCCAGGAGGAGAGGAACCTTCTGCTGGAGGAGAAGGTGAAAACTCTCCAGCAGGAGAATGAGGACCTGCAAGTTCGCACCCAGAACCACTTGGTCATGGCGAGGTAAGTGCTGGTCGCACCCACCCTCTGCACAGGCGGCATCTCCGATGGGGGACGGGGGGCAGCGAGGGGAACACATCGCAGCCTGTGGTGCCACCGGGTGCTTTTTGGGGCGCAGAGGGGCTCGCGGGCGCTTTCCAGCGTGTGCCCTCTGCCCGCAGGCAGCTGTCGGAGGAGCTCCAGGCCGCCCGCGGGGCACTGGAGAAGGAGGCGCAGCTGCGGGATCAAGCTCGCCGGGAGAAGGAGGAGCTGCTGTACCGCGTGCTCAACGGGGGGGACGGGCCCCCCTTCCCCGTGGCTGCCGGCGAGGTGCCCCTCATCGCCACGTAGCACCGGGGGCTGCCGGCGCTTCCCTCCGGCCCTGTGAGCCCAGGGCTGCTCTCACAAGTGCCCCCCAGCCGGGGCAGGGCTCCGGGCTGGCCGAGCCCCCGGGGCGCCTCGTGGACCGGAGTGATGGAGCATTTCACAGGACGCTTACGCCTGCCTTTCCCCGGCCCGTGTGGGGCTGCAGAGGGACCCTGGCCACCCTCCCGTGCCACTGCTGCACCCCTTCCTCTGGTGGGGGCTGCCTGGGGGTGAAAGGGATCAGCTAGGACATGCAGACTTGCATTGGGCTGGATACGAACTAGCGCTTGGCTCTGAGCATAACCAGCACCAGTGCTGCCCAAGGCGTGAGGATGAGGAGGAGGCCACTAGGACAGCATGGGGACAAGCACCAGGAGGATGAGGAGGGCGCTGGGGACATGGTGTTAAGGTACCTCACCAGGCAGGGCTCCCACCCACTCTTCCTCCCATCACCTCCTCCACCTTCAGCAAATGTCTCCCAGGGATTGCTCCTGCAGCCCAGGCATGTCCCAGCTCACTGCCACAAAGACCCCAAGCCCTCCTTGTCCTCCCTGCCCATCAGCAGCACCACCAGCCCCCTCTTCTCCCCCAAAGCTGGACAGAGGCTGGAGCTGCACATCTGGGGACCAGAGCATCCTCCCAAGGGGCAGCAGGCTTCGGCAGGTCACATCCCTCTGCTCGAGCCAGCGCACCCCCATCGGGGAAGCTGCTGCCAGCAGGGCTGTGGGTCAGGGCTGGATGCACACAAGCACTTTCCCCTGGGTGCACGAGCGTGGCGGGACGGTCGCTGCTGCGGGGCTGTCACTGGCCCGTCCCCTCCCCAGGGCCGTTTAGCCAGGGGTGTACATTTGTGTGTGTGTGTGTGTATGTGCACCAGGCAACGTGCTACTGGCTGTAACAATTACAAATCTGTAAGCAGCAGCAGATTCAAGGATCCCATGTCAGTGGTTTTGGGGACTGGTTCAGGAGCATCCTGGAGTGGGACTGTGTGCTCCACACCCAGTAGGGTGGGARGAAGGGGAAGGGTGGGAGCAGGCGCCATGAAGACGCAAGAAGGGAGCCCCAGATGAGGCCCCTAAGGCAAATCCCCCTTTTCCTGATCCTTCCCTCTTTTCATTCATTTCAATGGGCTCCCAGCACAGGGCAGACCTGGACCCTCCCAGCCTTGTCAAAGCATCAGRGCCATTGCAAGAACCACTTCCCTCCTTTGTGCTGACCCTTGTCAGGAAAAGAGCAGCTGAACGGGCAGCCAGGAAAGCAACGTGGATGTGGGGTCCAGCTCTTACCCACACACCTCCATGGGGTGGCCAGAGTGGGAAATGGGGGTGCCTGTTGGGTCAGAAACATCTCTCCCCAGGGCACCCTCTGCTCCATACAACACCCGTGCATCCCCCATGTGCTGTAGTGCCAAAGCAGGGGGTGCCCCAGTGAATCCTGCCTGGCTGTGGCTGAAGGGATCAGGATTTCTGGACAGAGGGATACGAGGCTGGTGGGGTCTGGCATCTTGCTCTGGACACCTGGTACCATGTCCCACTGCCCCAAAGGCAGATCCTGCRTGGGACTTGGAGGAATGTGCCTGGCTCTGGGAAAGGGGACACTGGGAACTGAGGAGGAGGAATAAATGAGTGCAGAAAAGGACTTGCCATGGTAAGGAGGAAAAAGACTGGACCAGGCAGTACCTTGGCAGTCATGGAGGGACAGACAGGCTGGCCCAGGCCGGGTGCCCAGGCAGCATGGGGGGTCAGGGCAGCATGAGAAACCTCCACTGCTGTGAGCAGCTGAGGGACCAGGGTGTGCGAGGGGCCAGGGGGGCAGCAGGGGCTGCAGGGAAAGGTTTCAAAGGAAAAAAAACCAAAACCACCACCCAGTAACAGCAGCAAAAACACGTGTGCTTTATCCTCTCCAAACGGAACTCCTTCTGCTGGGGCTYGCTGTGAGGATTCAGGTTGCTCAGGGAAGTTCACCAGACTCGGGGAAGCAGCTCCTGCAGCTGTGGCAGGGCTGGCCCCCTTTTTGGAATGAGACTCACAGCCCAAGGAGCCTCCTTGCCCCCTGGGCACAGGGTGGAGGGAGCCAGGCGCTCAGGGACCAGCCATGTCCTGTTACTGTCCCGGAGCAGACGGGCACAGGGCGGTCCCGCAGGGCTCCAGGGCCACCTCCCTGGCTGCGCATCCCGGCAGCTCCCGGGGACCTGCCCCTTCGGGCCAACGGCTCTCAGTGCTGTGCCAGATCCCGTAGCCAAAGTAAATGAGGAAACCTGGGAAAGGGCAGAACGGGGCGTGTATGGAGTGTTTCTCCTCCTTCCCCTCCCAACGACCAAGTGCTCGCTGCTTCCTTTGGGCCACATATCAAAGGACACGGTGCTCCCACCACCCCTGGACATCAAGGTTCAGCATCTCCTCCCTCCCCACCAGCATTCCGAGCAGCATCAGTGCCATGGGCTCGCAAACCAYCAGAGGCTCACTCAGAGGGGCTGGTGCCAGCTCTGGGAGCTCGTGAGTGGCCGTGCTTACCCACAGCCATCCAGAGCAGGTACCGCAGCCAGGCGGCCGCGCCGAGCCGGGCCATCAGCAYGGTGTTGATGGAGATGCTGAGGAGTGGCAGGAAGGGCAGGCAGGGAACCTGCAGGGAGCACGAGGGAATGGGGTCATGCCTTCACCCGCAGGCACTGGCCGATCTGCAGGCAGCGGTTCCACAGCTAAATTCAGCTCTTTGGTGCTTTGGCTGGTTGCCCACAGGCAAAGGGAAGCCCAGCCTGGCTGCGAGGCTCAGAGATCCAAGCTGAGACTGCAGCCTGTGCTGGAGAGGGATGCTTGTGGAGGGTGGTTTGGTTGACAGGTCCTGCACTGGGGCAGGAGGTACTGTAGGATTTGAGGTGGGAGGCAGTAAGCTCTTGCAAAACTAAGCCAAGGTGTTAAGGCCAGGTATCTTTTTACTGAAGAGCAGCTGATTCCCCAGCAGGCACTGGGGTCATTTGGGGCTGCAGGAGGTGCCCCTGCAGCCTGCAGSTCATGGGGGGAAGAACCAGGCATCCCTTCTGGTTCCTATGAAAAATCGCATGAGCTACATGCTGCCTCCAGCAGCGCTTTATCAACACGGATGCAGCAAAAGTCTGCCTGACCTAAAGCTGAGGGAAGCTTTCCCCAGGGGGCTGCAGCACTTGCCTGCTCTCAGTGCCCCAGGTCCTTCTCCCTGGGRGTGTCCCGAGGGCTGGGCTGGGTGCTCACCATGAAGGATGCTCTGTCCCGGCTCTGAGGCTGCCTCCAGATGAGAAGAGCTGCTGCCAGGATCCCCAGGAGAAGCAGGGCCAGAGCTGTGATGCACCAGGCACCCCCAGCTCGTAGGCAGGGCAGCCCAGCAGCACTCACCCAGCTCAGGGCACAGACCAGGGTGGCTGCAGAGGGACCACGGTGTCAGGGCAGCTTCCCTGGGCTGAGCCGTCTCTCTCCTGGCTGCAGCAGCCAGGCTGCCAGGGTGGGACAAAGGACAGCCAAGGGACATGGCTGGGTGGCTTGTCATGGTGGATTTAGTTTTCCTCTCCAGGCTGGGAAGCAGAGGGAGGGGAGGTTTCCCGAGGTGCCGTTGGGGTAGCCATTGTGTGGCAACCGGGAGAGGGCAGAAAGGAGCCAGGCACACCCTGCATCTGCTGCTGGGTGGTTTGCACTGGGCAGGACCCTGCCAGCCCCTGCTACAATGGGGATGTCCCCCATGGGTCCCCCCACGCCAGCTCCCTGTAAAGCCCCTCCATCATTCCCAGACCTACCTACGGCTGTCAGAGCCCAGGCCACTGCTGCAGACGAGCGAGGGGTGGCATGGGGGGGTGGCTGGACAAGGAGTTCCCACCAGAGCTGCACAGCTGGGACCTTCCCCACAGGAGTGTCCCAAGTGCTGGGTTCAGGCCGATACCTGAGGAGCAGAAGTTGTATGTCCAGGCACATACACCTGCACCTGCAGTGCACCCAGGCCAGAGCCTTGTCCCAGGCATGGCCCGCATCAGGAGCTGGGTGAGGCCTGTGCCCTGTCCCCAGCGGTCTCACCTGAGCAGCAGCACACAGCCAGCCACCATCGAGTAGGCCAGCAGAGTGCCAATGGACATGGTGTCAACCAGGGCTTTCAGGTCAAGGAGAAGGGCCAGGAGAGCTGTGGGGAGGAGAAGCCCTTTCAGCCTCCCAGCAGAGCTGGCAGTGCTGCTGCTGTGCCCACCTCAGTCGTGCTGTCCTGACCCCTCACATCCCCCTGACACGCACTGCCACAGAACCTCGATGAGCTGGTGGTGCTTCGGTCACAAGTGCAAAGCATCCTGTCACCTCCTGCCTGGCAGCTCAGGGAGGCTGAACTGGAGTCTGGGACACCATTGGGGCCAAATGGTCCTCACCCACCACAAGAAAACCTGTCTGTGGGTGGAGACTGCTCAGCTACAGGCAGACTAGACGGAAAGAGGAGTCCCACCAAGCCCTGCCCATGGCTAAGGGTAAYCCAGCCACTCCACCCACCTGCCACTCCTCCAGACACCAGGGTGGCCACCACTGGGCACTGACGGCGACTAACTTTGGCCAGAGGTTTGAAGAGGAGTCCATCTCGAGCCATCGCATACAGGATCCGTGGCATGGGGAACATGGAGCCCAGGAGGCTGCAGAGAGGGGAKGAGATGGGGGAGAAGAGAGTAGGAATCCGGGAGGTGCCATCCTGCCTTTTGCTCCCAAGGGAACTCCCATTCATCTGTATGTTCCACGACCTTCTCAAGACCATTCTGACAAGACCATCACCTTCCTCACCATCAGAYGAGGGACAGTATCAGGGAAGAGATGTTCACAGTCATCAGGAGCCCTGTGCATGCAAGAACACCCCAGCCCACTCCTGTGGTCACAATGCCACTTCCTCCAGTGTCATGCCAAGTGGTTTGGCTCCTCTCCCTGATCACGAAGGGCCAGAATGGKACCAACAGGGTTTATGTGGAAGGGATTTTGGCCAAGCAGGAAAGGCAAGGAGGAAGTCAGGATTATGAGGTTGGGGATTCCTCCTGGATGTTACAGCTCCAGTGCAACCTTGCTCTGAACCACAGAACCGCCATCAGAGGACGCCCCTCACCTGGTGGTCAGGGCGCACAGTGACCCCGCAGCCACGGCGTACTTTGCGCTGCTCCAGCCAATGTACTCAAAAGCCACTGGCAGTGGGCTCATGGTGTCTAGGAGGTAGTAGGGCATCATCAGGGTGAGGGCAGCAGACACCCCGAAGTAYGCCAGGAAGCAGATAAGGAGGGAGAGGATGATGCCCACGGGGATGGATCTCTGCGGGTCCCTCACTTCTTCCCCTGGAGAGGACAATCTCAGCTGTAGGAATAGATGCTCATTTAACGTGCACGGCATGCTAAGGGCTCAGCTCAGGCTCACATCCCCCTGAGAGAGGACACAGAGACCTCTAGCGAGAAGACCTCCTGGGCTTCAGGCATATTGGGATAGGGAATGTCTCTGCTTCAGGATTAGCCCAGACACACCACATGGACTCTTAGAAAGTGTGGGAGAGGATGGCTGAAGCACAGAGCTTGGAATGTCCCATTCCCAGCCTTACGCCAGCTCCCAGGGCTGCAGGGACAGTCACTGCCATGGCCCCCCAGCCTGCAGGGAGGGTCCCACCTGCATCACCCCCACCTCACTCACCTGTGGTAGCGATGCAGTCAAATCCAACAAAGGCATAGAAACAGGTAGAGGCTCCAGCCAAGGTCCCAGTGAAACCATAGGGCATGAAGCCTCCCACCCCAAAGGCACTCGTCGTGTTGTCAGTCACGGACTGGTTCCTGGGAGGAGGGGGAAAAGTCAGGCAGTTCAGGGGGCTCAGTGCAGTGGGGTCTCAGGATGGGTTCAGGCTGAACAGTCCATCCAACCTGCTCAGCTCTCAGCATCAACCCAGCAGGGCTTAGGGCTTTGGCTCTTGGACACATTGCCAACAGGGAGAAATGGAGAAAGTGGGGTTTCCTGGGAAAAAGCATTAAGGGGTTGGCTCAGCCATCCCCATCCCCCTCAGAAGGCAGCACAGGGAGAGTGAAGCCCCTCATACCCAGCCTCGTGGGCAGCTGCCYGTGGCAGGTCATCCTCCCTGAGCTTCCAGTTGCTCGGGTCGCCTTTGATGAAGCCGCTCACTGTGACGAAGAGCAGGACGAGCACGTTGAGAGCTGTGAAGGCTTTGTTGACCATGGTGGACTCCTTCACTCCAAAGGAAAGAAGCCCTGGAGAAGAAAAAAACAAAACTGGCCGARCCTTCTGGATGACACCAAGGTAGACATCACTGGGGAGGGTGGAAAAGGGGGGACAGTGGTAAATTCAGGACAACTTGCAGATTTCCCCAGATTCCCTTTCTATTCCCCATTCTTTGCTCAGGGAAATGGCAAAGCCTCAGAGAGATCAGCACCATCCAGAACAGCCCACAGTGGGGTGAGGAGCTCATCCTACCTGATGGAGGGTGGCACAGGGGGAGGCATCCTACCTGCCAGCAGGACCACCAGGCCGGCAGCAAAGGCATCTGGGTGCTCTGCCAGCCCCACAGAGCTCATGGCTGCGTGAGCACCCAAAAACCTCCCCATCTTCTTGCCGAGGAGCTGGTCAAAGGTAGCGCTCCAGGCCCGGGCAACACTGGCAGTACCTGGGGAGAGGTGATGGCTGTGTGATGGTGGTGCTGGCAGGTCTCAAAGGACACCCAGCAAAGCCACCAGCACGGCAAAGGTGGAGGGATCGAGAGGGCCTTATACCGATGACGTAGGACAGCAGCAGGTTCCAGCCAGCCAGGAAGGCCCAGAGCTCTCCCACTGTCATGTAGCTGTAGAGGTAGGCAGAGCCAGCCAGGGGCACGCGGGCCCCAAGCTCGGCGTAGCACAGCCCCGCCAGGGCAGACACCGCAGCTGCAATCAGGAAAGAAAGGACGATGCTCGGGCCAGAGCTGGTCTTGGCCACCTCCCCTGCCAGGACGTAGACACCAGCCCCCAGCGTGCTGCCCACTCCCAGGGCAACCAGGTCCACGGTGGAGAGGCAGCGGCGGAGGCTGGAGCCCTCTGAGCTGGCTGGGACTCGTTTTCTGCGGGAAAGCATCGTCGGAACAGAGCGTAGGCGGCCCCGGAGCGGCATCTGCGGGAGAGGAAAGCAGCAGGCGTGAGGACACTGCTGCCCCACGGGCACTGACCACCCTGGGGATGTGACCCAAACCCAGCCTGAACGTTCTCCCACCATCCACACGCTGCTTTCYGGACTCCCTGGGTGCTGCCTGTTCTCTTGCTCTGCCAGGAAAACAGCCCATTTTGGAGCAAGATGGGGATGAAGTGGTTGTGCTGCTCTCTCATCCCCAGTGACAAGYGGAGCAATGCATGGTGGCGTTTGTTGGGCTCTATCTGATTCGTGCTATAGTGAGAGGGGACAAGGACACCTGCTTGTCCCCCTGCCAGCTCAGAAAGTCCTGTTGCTCCAGCAGCCTCCCCAGCAGGGACACATGGCGAGGATTATTCCAGCTTTAACACTTAAACTATTTAAAATGCGGAAACCATGGCAGAGAAGGAGGGATGGGAGATGCTCTGCTCCTGGAAGTTGCCTTGAAGTGCACCAGGAAGGACMCATCTGCTCAGCTGGAGGTGCTCCCACAGCACCTCTATCTGTGGGCCAATGGCACAGCTCAGGTGGAGACTGGGTCCCCTGGGCCAGCAGCCTGGGCAGTAATGCTGTGGCTTGCTGGGGACACCAATGARGATGTCAACCAGGCAGAGACCTCAAATTGTGTGATATCTGTGCTTGGGGGAAGGGGGGTGCTTGCTATGGCATGCCTGGGATTTGTGTGCCTTCCCCCATCCTGCACACCCCTTCCCAGGAGCTCCCAGGACTGGGGAACATGCTTCCACATCCCACGGTGCTGCCAGGACCTCCAGGTTACCCCACAGCAGAGTAAAGCCCCTGCCACACACGCCAAATTCCATAATCTGCTACTTACAGGGCCGGGAGCTGGCTGGAAACCCCATCCAGTGGCACATCCCTGCGGCACAGGGGACACAGGGCCACATGACCCCTCCTGTGGGATGGAGCTGGAGGGGACGGAGACCAGCCCAGGGCAGTCCCCGACCTGCAGGATGAGGTGCTGCAAGCCCTTGTGGCACAGAGAGCTCCAATCTCCAGGACAAATGGTGTCTCCTGGGGGTGAGGAGCCGCTGCTCTCCCGCCCCCCCAGCAGCACCCACYCCTGCACAGCACCAATCCCGCCCCAGGCATCCGCCCTGGTGATTTTCCCTTCTCCTGCAAATAAACTACTTACCCCGGCCATCCTTTGGGCAAACTACTCCCCTGGCGAGCTGGTGGGGACAAGGAGCACCAGGCAAGCCCCCCTTACACTCTCCTCTTAAATCCCTTTTGGGAGCGCCCTGGCCCTCCCCCTGCTGACCACCGCTCCGGGCTGCACAATGGGAAATCTATGCAGAAATATTTTTCCCACAACGCCTTCCAAATCATACACACAGCCTGCAATGCTAATAGGCTCAGAGGCATTATTGAGGGAGTTTAATTCACTTTTCCAAGCTCCCTGGGAAGGTGGAAGGAGGAACCTCTTCCATCTGTCCCTGCTCCCTTGCACCAGGACCCACGTCTCTGTCAGTGGAGCTGGTTTTGGAGGAAATCCAGGCAGAGGGGAGCAGAAACAAGGCCAGGTCAGGGTCTAGGGGTGCATGTACCTACAGCTATGAGCTGTCCCTGGGGAACACAAAGGGAGGTCCCAGAATGTAATGCAGCAGCAAGGAAGAGGAGCACAGATCCAGCTCCGTGGGATGTTTGCAGCATCATGTCCAGCTGTAGCTCCCAGAAGCAAAGTCCTGAGGCTGCCTGCACTTCCCTGGTATTTGGACACTCCTGGGGTGCAGCTCAAAGGGGCTTAGCAGCAGAGTGTAAGCAGGGGCTGGGGTAAGTCCAGGGCTGGGCTGAAATGAGGGCWCAGGGCTGTGTGGATGGGGATCCCAGGTGAGGCTGCTTGGGGCCAGGAAGGCACATGAGTGTCCTCGGGTGCCAGCACRGCTGTTCTGCAGGGCTGCTCCTGGCAGGGAGAGGCCATGGAGGAAATGGTGTGACCTGGTTGGTCATCAGCATCTTGGGAGAAGAGGACCAAGTCTGGGCTCCGAGGAGAGATTGGGAGATGGCGTTTTGGGGTGAAGATCTAATTTTGATTTTATTGTAGATAGTGCTCAGGACGAGTCTGCTTACAGATTTTGGAGACAAAAACCTCTTAGGCTGTGGCTCAGCACATCCTCTTTTGGCTTGCAAGGAGCAGAGGAAGGGAGCATCAGCCATGCAGCAGCAAGGCAAGGAAGGATCAAGAGCATGTAAAGCATAAGTGTATGCCCTAACCACAAGGCTGCCCTGTCCTGGCTGTATGGGGCAGCCCCATAACTAGAACACCCTGTGAGCTGCAGGGCTCTGTGAGCACCTCTGGGGCAGGGGGGCTCAGCACTCCATGGCACAGCCAGGGGCACCAGGAGAGCAGGGCTGTTGTCCCACACTGCAGCACAGGGTGAACAAAGCCGTGCTTGTCACCCACGCCTCTCACATGAGCGAGGTCTCCAGATACCAATGCCAGCCCAAGGGAACATTGCCCTGAGGGAAAAACAGGGCAGGAAGGAGCAGCCAGTGCTAGCTGGCCACCAGGGTCTCCCCCTCCCAGGCTGCCTCCAGGGGAGCACAAGCCTGGGGCTGCATTCCAGCCATAATGTATGTCACACCCAGCCTGGGGTCCCTGCTGCCCAGGAGAGGCTGGGCTGAGCAGCTCAGCTGCCTTGCAGCCCCAGAGAGACGCCCAAGCCAGTGGGTACCACCAGGGCCTGGATGCCTGAAAGGTTACACACCAGCAGCCTTCAGCATCTCCAGGGGTCCCTTGGGCTTATCTGCTCTTGCTGATGTCAGCCTGAGCACAGACACCACCGCCCATGGCTCCCGGGAAGCYTCGCCAGCTCCTCCAGCCCTGCTGCAGCTTCTGTGGCAAAGGATGGTGGCAAAGAAGGAGCTGGGTTAACCTGGGTGGGGCAGTGAAGGAAACGGCCTCGGGGCACTGCAGGCAACGGTACAACCTGCCAGSAGCATCCTGGAGAGACTCAGCCTGCATCTGCACCCACGCAAGGCCCTCTCATCCCTGTGTCTGCAGCGTGGCAGGGAAGGCTGGGGGGAAAACCAGCTCCCTGTGCCAGCTCGGGTCCTGCCCCATGGATGCTCATGGCAGAGCCTTGGTCAGCCCCTTCCTCCTTAAGCAGGTCCTGGGCACCAACCTCAGGCCATTCTTCCCTCCTCTGGCTCTTGCAGAGTCAGGGATGGACATTTCCAGCCACGAGCAGGGAAGGGGTGATTTGGTGGAGAAAGGCAGAGGGTGCCTGGTGGCAGAACCAGGAGACAGTGGGGTACTCTGCGCCTGGCGCTCACCAGGAAACCACGGCGGGGGGACAGAAAGGTGGCATTTCCGTAGCTGAAATGCAATCGCCGGTGTTGCCTAGCACTGTGCATGTCACCGCTGCTGGCACAGTGCCCCTGCACACACCACTGGAGCTGCTGTGCCAGGTGAGCCCCTTCCCCTCAGCCGGGCAGGCGCAGGCTGCTTTTGCGGGTGACATTGGGTGCCGCCGCACCGCGGGCACCCGGCTGAGGTCTGGCGTGGCAGCGAGGGTGGGATGTGGCCCTGGCCATGGCAGGCGGGGACTGGAGGGCTGGGGGGCGGTGACGTCTCGCCGGGAAGAAACAGCTGCTGGCCAAGGACGAGCGCCCGGCCACAAGAACACCCCGAGCGCGGCGGCGGCGGCTCCTGCGAGCGCACCCGAGAGGCTCCGCGCTGCGGGTCAGTGCGCGCTGCGGGGCGGGGGCACCGCCCGGGGGTGCGGGGGGACCGCGCGGGGGTGTAAAGCCACCGCGATGGCCTGCGAGGGGAGAAAAGTCCTGGAAAGCCCTGGCTGGGCGGTGAGCTGTGCAAGCAGAGGCTCCCTCCAAGGGGCGGCTGCAGCGGGAATGCCTGTTTTTTATTTTTATGAAAAATCTTTCCTTTTTGACAAGCCCCCGCGGGGCTGCGCTGCCGGTGGGTGCTTTTTGGGGTGGGCGCTTTTTGAGGTGGGCGCTGGCGGTGCYGCGGGGCCCATGGGTGTGTCCCGGCCGGGATGCGCCTTAGTCCGTGCTTTGGTGCTGCCGCCGCTGCGGAAACACCCATCCCTCCCTCCAGCTGGGATCCAAGCTGAGGATCCCCCCTGCTTTGGTACCCGCCAAGTTTTGCACAGGTAAACGCACCCCACAACAGCCCAGAGGCTCGGAGCTCTGAAGGCCTGGGAGGCTTTTTGGCAGTGGGGTGGGGCAGGGCACTTTGGGGACGTCCCTAGCCCCACCAGGAGGATGCATGCCGATATTTTTTTAACCCGGGGAAACTCCCTTTGCTCCCCACGGGCAGGACTACGGGTGGCGGGGCACTGCGTGTTGTGGCCTCTGTGCTGGGGGAGCCCCGCAAGGCAGTCGGGCTCCTGGGGTGCAACYCCTGAGCTCAGAGCTGGGGGGGGCCTTGGAGAGGGTGGAGGGGTGCACTGCTGGGGGGACAGAGGCTTCCACAAAGGCTGTGCACATCATTTAGGATTTCTCATGGCACTTTCTGTCCAGGGACCCCTCAACCTCAATTTCTCCACTGTTGGGGGGGCAGGTGTACCCCCATGCTGGGGCACTGCAGCCCCTGGGTTTCACCAGCTGCCCACTGGATGTGGTGTGTTTGTCCGGGAATCTTCCCGGGGCTGCTCCCCCGGTCTCTGCGGAGGTGTCGGCGGCAGTGGGAGACAGGGACGGGGCACTACAAGGACAGGTCGGGGACTGGGTGTGGTCAGCGATTCTCCACCACTGCTGAGATGAGTTCGGTGGTCTTAGCCCGGCTGCCACATGCATGGAGCAAGGCAGGAGGGCTGTGCCGTGCTGGGATTTTTTCACTCCCAGCAGGGTACACAGTTTCACATGGAGGCTCCAAAGTGGCATTAAAAGGCAGCACGGGCTGGGGTGGGATCCCTTGGCACCCACCCAGCACCCGGCCGCAGTGCGGCCCCGCTGCAYGTGGGGCATGTGGGGCTGTCCCCCAACCAGGAGCCATGTGAAGGGCGGCTGAGGCTCACAGCCTCCCCAGCTGAAAAGGGAAGGGGAGGTGAAGGCAGSTCTGGCTTTCTGCGAAATTTCCTCCACCACAAGGGTGCCTGTGGGTACTAAAAGCTTCCTGTAGGCAAGCAGGAGGACCCCGCCACACCGATAGCTGCGGGGCTGGCTCTCCCCTTCCGTGGGTGCTCCCGCAGGGATGTGCAGCCAAGCCAGGGAAGTTCATGTGATTTCTCCTGCTCGCTCCATGGCACGAAACCGAACTCCTCTGGGGTCAGAAATCCCCCGGGGTGGCCCTACTCTGCCTTGAGCTTTTCTGCAACGTGTCTCAGAGGGAGGGTGAGGGAGCCAGGCGGGGCCGTGCCTCATGGCTGGCCTCAGCTGACGCTCGGCGGTTCATTCATGGCTGGGCTCCATTTTCCAGCTGTTTTTCTCCCTCTACCAGCTTCCTCGGAGCAAATGGCGCTGTTAGGGGACTTTCTCTGGGAGGGTGGGGAGAGCCCGCACCGCAGCCGGTTGTGGTTATAAATGGTGCTGGTGTTAGAAAACAACCTGAGTTACCCTGGAAACCCTGCTGCATTGCCTGGGCCCTGGCGGATGCGTGGGACTGATTGTGGCCTTGATTGCTGCACAGCAACTCAGATAAAGCTGGTGGGATCTTGTGGGGGCTGCCCAGCCACAGCACCGTGTGACAATGGGATATCCCCAGCAGCTGCTAAAGCAGGGCTTGAGGGCTGCAGGGGAGCAGAAAGGACGTTGTGGGGTGCAGAGAGAAGGGCCAGCCCTGCGGAGGGTGCTCAGTCCACTTCCACATATTCAGCACATTTTTCCCCTCCGGTTTCTCTTGGTACTGGCAGAAAGCTGTGCAAGGCTCATCTGCATTGCCCCTGGCCCATGGTGTCCCCTCAGTGCCAGACACCAAAGGCTCTGGTGACCACAGGGTGGCTGGCAAAGCCTCTCTCCCATCCTGCAGCACCTGGCGTTGCCCTCCCGTGGGCACCACACCCACACCCCAGGAGGGAGCAAACCCTCCCTTAACTAACACAACCTGCAGAGAGGGGCTTTGGCTCACGTCGACCTTTCTGTTCCTTTCCACAGCTCCTCCTTGACCTCGCTCCAGTGATTTCCAGCTTGGGAAGCCATGGCACCCAAAGGAAAGGTAAGGGTGACCTCCATATGGCAGGGATGGGTACTGGGGTGCYGGAGGGCACACGGGGGCAGTGTCTCCAACATGCAGCAAGGATGGTGGTGACGTGCACAGACACAATGCTGCCCAGAGCCTGTTTACATTCCTGCCTCTCCAGCCAGTGCTGCCTGGATGTGATGCAGACGGGGGAAGTGCTGGGCTGGGGAGCAGGGACAGCGAGGAGCAAAAATCCATTTGGGACCACAGTGGGATGGGGAAGAGAAGCGGGGCCGTGGGAAGGGGAGGAGAAGAGATGTTGCACTGGGGATTTGGACTTTTGATGGAGAAAAATCCTGCCTGAGCCAAGGCATGCAGCCCCGCTTGGGCCTCTCCCCCTCCCCAGCCTGGATTACTCCCCACTCCAAGCTGCGGCTGGTGCCATGTGGCAGCTGGGTGAGCAGGTGCTCCCCTGCAGCCAGGAAAACATCTCAGTGTGGGTGGAAAACCCAGCCTCGGTGGGCAGCTGTGGCTGGGTGGTACAGCCTGCCTGCTGGCAGGGGAGGAGTCCCAGCCTAGAGCCTCCCTTCTCCCCTGCTGGGGTCAGGCTCTGCTTTCCAGTCCCTGGAGAAATAAAGCARTTATTTCCTCCAGCCTTATTACCCAAAGCTTCCTGCCCAGCTGAGGCAGTGGTTGCTCTGGGTGGGGAAGCTGAGGCACAGTGCAGGTGAACATTGCCCTGCAGTGGTCCAGGACCCCAAGCAGCCATGTGGTGGGAGAGAGTGAAGCCACGCTGGGAATTTTGCTTCCACCCTCCCGGCCCCAGTGTGGCTTATTTTTAGCTGGGAGGTCCTGGAGAGGCCGGGATGACTCAGAGGCTGGAGGAGGGGAGGCGGGAGGCCCCTGGCAGCTGAAACAGGATGCAAAGTGGGACGGGGGTATGAAGAGTATGCAGTGGGCAGGATGCTGTTTCCATCCTAAGTGATGTTCCYGCACTCCCCTGGGGCTCATGCCCACAGAGAGCRCAGGGAGTGTGGGGTGATGCACAGYGCTGAGCTCCTGCCTCAGTTTCCCTTGCCCCTTTGCAGGCAGCACTGCAGCAAGACAGGCAGCCCACACTTCGATGGCTCAGCAGGCAGGAGCACAGCCCTGCTCCTCCTCTCCATTTAACCACGGCCAACATCTTGACTCCCCACCACCCCCCAGCTACCCTTGTTCACTCCTGCTGCCTCCAGGCACCTCCTTTGCCTTGCAATTTATTTCCATCTCTGCYGGGCATGTGTGTGGCAGTAGCTTGTGCCAAGCCAGGAGGGTCTGGGAGCTGCCGGGAAGCGGGGCTAAATCCAGCTCTCCCRATGAATCACCTGCAATACGATCTGTCCCGTGCCCGCCTGGTTCCCTGGAAGGGCAGCATCTCCTCTCGGTCCCTGCCACGTGGGACACCAATGCCAGCAGCTCCTCCCAAGAGGGCCTGTGGGATGTGTCCAGTTTCTCTCTGGAAAACAGGAGGAGAGAGGCTGGTTTGTTTCTGAAGGTGCTGGGTGGGATGTGCAGCAGAGCTGCTGTGCTGTGGCGTTGGGATGGGACCCAAGGAAGTGGTGGGTGTGGAGCTGCCCTGAGTCCATCTCCTGGGGCTCATTCCTGGAGGCACTTCCTGGGTCAGGGACATTGATGCTCATCTTCTCTRAGGAAATGTTGGCTTTAGATGCCCATGCTGGCAAGAGGCCTGGGCCTTTGTGCAGCTCCTGAGGATCTTAAAGAAGCCGTGCAGCAGATCCTGAGCATCCCAGAGGGGTGCAGATATCCGGCTGGCACATGGTACAAGCAGAGCCAAGGCAGGATGCTCAGTTTCCCAGGGTGCTGACACAGCTGACAGCCCGAGCTCAGCCTGGCTCCCAGCCCTCCTGTTCCCCAGCAACACTGCTAAGGAAATGCTACTGCTTGGTTCTTCCCACCCGGCCTCCGGTGGGGATTTATCCCTGTTCCTTATGTGGGGCCAGACTGCTTTCACATCTGCTTCCACCCAGGGTGGTGCTGATCTCATTCAGAGTCTGGCTCCAGGCTTTCCTGGGATGAATTCCCCTGGGCAAAGCTGAACTGGGGATGGGGATCTTTGTCCCTCCTTTTTCCTGAGGTGTCTGGAAGTGTCATTCCTGGGCCCCATTGTGCAGCCTGGAAGTGGCAGAAGAGCAGACAGAACTGGATCATGCCAACCCCCAGGATTTCTCAGGCTCCCAGGAAAGTCTTTCCCAATATCCAGGGTCTGTGCTCCAACCGCTTGGATCAGCCTGGGCCCCACGGGGGTGCATGCTGGGGCAGGACAAGCTGTTGGCAGCTCCGGTGATTCTCAGTGTTTTCCACTTAGCAGCCCATGATGACTTTGTGCCTATGAATTTGTCTCCTTGCTTGGAGGCCATGCAGAGCTTGGGCATCCTCAGCATCCAAAGTGGTTCCTTGCTTGCCACAGGCAGTGGAAAATTAATTCCTTCTGTAGGAAGGGAGAGTAAACAGGAAAGGAAACAACTGCAGAGGAGAACAATTGTTTATGTTTGAGGCTGAGCTTTGCCTTGGGCAGCCGGAGCCAAAACGGATCCCACCTCAGACCTGCTCAGCTTCAACTTCTCCTTCCCCCATCCCACTGGGGCTGCTCCTTCCCCTTATACCTTCTCCCCTCCTTTCCTGTAGGTCTACAGGGGCTCGGTGAAGGATTTCCAAGGCTTTGAYGCCAACCAGGATGCGGAGGCCTTGTACAATGCCATGAAGGGATTTGGTATGGATGTTCCTCCAGACTGTCACCTCGGGGCCACCCTTCATATCCTCTATTCCTTCAGYTGACCTTTGTATGGCTGGGTGTCCTGCATCACCTCCCCTCTCAGCTGACTGACTGCTTTAGCAGCGTGCTAAAGCTCTTCTGGTTTCCTTTCCTCCCTGGAGCCAGCTTGGCTCTGATTCTCCTCCCAGCCCTGGCTCCAAAGCAGCTTTGGGCACAGCAGGATGGCTGTGATGAGCCCAGCCACAGGCTATCCATGACTCCCGGGTCTCCCCACAGGCAGTGACAAGGAGGCCATCCTCGACCTCATCACTTCCAGAAGCAACAAGCAGCGAGTGGAGATCTGCCAAGCCTACAAGTCCCTCTACGGGAAGGTAAAGGCAGGAACGCTCCCTGGTCTGYGCCCCCACTGCAGACACAAGTGGCCGTGGCTGCCACAACTCAGCCCGCACAGGGACCCACYGCTCCCTGGACCCTCTCAGAGATGCTGTGGAGCAAAGGGTCCCCCAGCCCCTTTCTCCCCCTCCACCAGGACCTCATTGCGGACCTCAAGKACGAGCTGACGGGGAAGTTTGAGCGGCTCATCGTGAGCCTGATGCGGCCCCCAGCTTACGGTGATGCCAAAGAGATCAAAGATGCCATCTCGGTAAGGGGTGGGCAGCCCCCTCAGGGCCCCTCTGGGGACACCCCAGCCAGCCCCACTCCTCATGGGGCTGCGTCTCTGCCCGCAGGGCATTGGCACGGATGAGAAGTGCCTCATTGAGATCCTCGCCTCCCGCACCAACCAGGAGATCCACGACCTGGTGGCTGCCTACAAAGATGGTGAGGGCTGGGGAAGGGCAGGGGCTGCCCTGTGCTCCCTTGGGTCATGAAAAAGACAGAGGTGAAGGGATCCAGCTCTCCAGGCCCTGACCTCTTCCCTCCCTCTTCCACCAGCCTATGAGAGAGAYCTGGAAGCTGATGTCGTTGGAGACACATCGGGCCACTTCAAGAAGATGCTCGTTGTTCTGCTTCAGGTATGTCCATCTGTCCAGCCTCTGTAGGTGGTGGGTGCCTGTGCCCTGCAGGGCTGAGCCCGTCTCTGTCCCACAGGGTGCCAGGGAGGAGGATGACGTGGTGAGCGAGGACCTGGTGGAGCAGGATGCCAAGGTGAGGCTCGGCAGGTCACTRTCACAGGTGTATCTGGGCAGGGACAGGGCTGGTGGCACTGGGACCATCCGGATTTAGGCCTGCAAAAGGTGGATGGGTGCCAAGGGCAGCACCCTGAGTTAGGCTGTGCCACCTTCCCCATCCCACAAGGACCTGCTGGAAGCTGGTGAGCTGAAATGGGGCACGGACGAGGCCCAGTTCATCTACATCCTTGGCCGAAGGAGCAGGCAGCATCTCCGCCTGGGTGAGCATCTCCTGCGAGCTCAGGGTGGGCTTGAARGTATCTTGGCAGCTTCTCCAGGCATCGCCTTGCTCTCATCCCACAGTCTTTGATGAATATCTGAAGATTGCTGGGAAGCCCATTGAGAGGAGCATCCGAGGAGAGCTCTCTGGTGACTTTGAGAAGCTGATGTTGGCTGTGGGTAAGCCAGCCCTAGGTGGGGATGCTGCGAAAACACACCACTGGCCTTCCTAGGGCGGCAGGGCTCAGCACCAGGGCCGCCAGGGTCAGGGCTGTGGCTGTACCTGGTATCAGGGAGGCTCCTTCAGGGTGGGTAGGAATGCTGGACGGGGTTCCCATGGGGTGTGGGTGCTCAGAGGTGGGGGACACTGATGAATCTGGGTGCTGGCATCCCTCACCACACCTCCATTTCCCCACAGTGAAGTGCATCAGAAGCACAGCAGAGTATTTTGCTGAAAGGCTCTACAAGGCCATGAAGGTGAGTGAATTGCCCCTTCCACAGGGTCCCCCACAGCGTTGCAGGGAGTTGGSCAGAGGAGGGGTCCCCTTGCCACAGGGCGCTGCTGGAGAGCAGGGTGACACAGGTCCACRAAGGCAGGACTTASGTGACCTGGWGTCTCTGCTCTTCCCTCTGAAGGAGTTATTCCTTCAGACCCRGGGCTGAGTAGAAATCAGATAGAGRGTCCCACATGTGGTGGRCTGAGMAGGSTTGCTTGGCCATCCCAGGCTTGATGTGGGGGTTCCTCCGTTGCAGGGTCTGGGCACAAGAGACAACACACTGATCCGCATCATGGTGTCCCGCAGYGAGATCGACATGCTGGACATCCGGGAGGTGTTCAGGACCAAGTATGATAAATCCCTCTACAACATGATAAAGGTAAGTGCTGGGGATCCCCACTCACCCTCCAAGCAGCTGCTGCTGCTGCCTCCCTTGTGATGCCAGCGCCCCTGAGAGGGCTGTGCCCAGTCTCCATCTCTGAGGAGAAGGTTCACGGAGACCTCTCTCCATGAGCCCATCCCGTGGCACTACCTTGACTCTACCTACTGCATGGTTCTCCATCTCCATCTGCCTTTCCAGGAGGACACCTCTGGAGAGTACAAGAAGGCCCTGCTGAAGCTGTGTGGAGGAGATGATGAGTAAGACCACCTATCAGCCCCTCTTTTTCCCTTTTCATCCCCTTGGTGCTGGGTACAACCTCTGGGTCAGAGCCTGGTGGAGCACCCGGACCAGCAGCACCTGCAGTGACAGTGGTTTGGTACAGGGGGCCTTGTGGCTCCTCTGCATGGCCAGCCACGATGTTATGGTCCCTTCTGGGCAGGTGGGAGCCCTGCAGGGCAGGGCCAAACCCCTGGAGGGACRATGGTCTGGTGGGGGATGTTGGGATTCACCAACCATTTCCTCTCATTCCCACCCATCCAGCCCCACAGCAAGCACCTGGCTCCTGCCCCTGTGCCCAGCGGATACAAAACACCCCTCGTGGAGGGGCAAGACAGGGTGAGGGGGGGGCTGCTGGCAGGTGCAGGGCCCCCATGGCTCACTGTCCCCTGTCCTTGCCCTCCCGTTGCAGCGCTGCAGGTGAGTTCTTCCCCGAGGCGGCGCAGGTGGCCTATCGGATGTGGGAGCTTAGTGCRGTCAAAGTAGAGGTCAGCACCCCCAGCCCCCTGTACCCCCTCTCTGCTGCCTGCCAGCTTGGGACCCCTGGCTGCTCCTCTCTGCCACGGGGCACGGCCAGCCCCACACCTCTGCTCTGCCTCTCGCTCCCCAGCTTCTCTCGATGCCATTCTCTGGTTTTGGGGTACGAGGTTGGCAGGACATAACCCTGGTGGGGCTGGCTGCCCCCCGTGGGCTCCACTAACCCCCTCCTCTCTCTGAGGCCTTCCTCCCTTGGGGCAGTGGGTCCTGCATGTCTGTGCAATGCATCACGTGCAGCCCTGGCTCCAGTGCTCACCGGAGACCTCCTGCTCCCTGGGGTAGCCCAAAGCTGGCACCCTGCATGCAGCTGGAGCACCCACAGAAAGGTGCTTTGGGATGTGCAGAAAAGATAACCCTGAGCCCTACCTGAACACTGTGAGGATGGAGATGTGTTCAGAGCTGTAAGGATACAGGAGGGTAGAATTGCAGGGCAGGAGTGGGCACGCTTTCAGTGACTCCGTTCTGGCTCTCAGTGACATGGCCAGCCYAGCCTGAGATGTCTCAGTGCTAGGGCAGGTGGGTGTAACACTGGGCAGGACACTGAGACTCCAGGGACTGTCTGTTGCCGTCTTTTTCCTGCTCTCTGCTGGTCTGGCTATGGTTTGCCTCTTAATGGAAGGGGTGACAGTGGCAGGGAGATGCTCACTGAGCCCCAGGTGCTTGCACTAACACATGACCTGCTTTGGCCTCAGCTTGCTGGGTGGCACCTTCCCTCCCTCTCTCCATCCCTCCCTCTCTCCATCCCTCCATCCCTCCCTCCCTCCTGCCCATCTCAGGGATGAACCTAAACCACTCTGTGCACCCACAGCTGCGAGGAACCGTGCAGCCCGCGGGAGACTTCAACGATGACGGGGACGCGCAGGTGCTGAGGAAGGCAATGAAGGGCCTGGGTAAGTTGGGGCCATGAGTTCAGCCCCATCCTGCTGCACCCCAACAGCTCCTGGGGCAGAAAATCCACCCTGGCCCACGCATGGCTGCATGGAAACCTCAGGGGGAATAAAGAGGTGGTTTTGGAGCCGTGGGAGCTCTCCCTTCTGCACCTACCTAGTTGGTGGGGGTGGTGATATGCCCACGATCAGGGGTGACACGGTGACACAGTGTGGCTCTGCTGCTCCCTCAGCTCTCTCACTGCTGTCATTGCAGGCACGGATGAAGGGGCCATCATCGAGGTGGTGACCAAGAGGAGCAACGCCCAGAGGCAGCAGATCCTAAAGGCTTACAAGGCTCACTATGGCAGGGTACTGCAGCTCTCATCCCACCCTGCTTCCTCCTTGTCACCACATCCTGCTCCTCCCACATGGCGATCGGCTCCTCACTGAAAGAAATCCTGCCCAGGGAGCAGCGGGCAGCTGGGGCACCCCCATGTGCCCTGGCATGACTCCCCCAAGGAAAACAGAGTTGTCACAGCAGCCTCCCACTCTGRGTGCCCCACCAGCCCAAGGGAGGGTGTCCCTTCCCTTTTGCCTGCCCCATCCTTGATCTCACAGAGAGGACTCCAGAGCCAGGTTCTCCCCAGAGCCACCCCCAAAATGTGACTTTAAACAGCCCCAAGGGTTCTCCCAGATCTCTCCCACCCCCATGCTCTCCTGCCCTTTTTTCTCACTTGTGTTGCCTCAACTGGTGTGTCCCTGTGGAAGCAGCTGGGGACTGAACCCTCAAACACTTTTGCAGGACCTGATGGCAGACCTGAAATCCRAGCTGTCGGGCAGCTTGGCCAAGCTGATCCTCGGGCTCATGCTGACGCCGGCGCAGTACGATGCCAAGCAGCTGAGGAAGGCCGTGGAGGTGATTGCCACACTGCTGGTATTGGGCCAGCACGGGAGGACGAGGTGGTTTTTGCTGTGGCTGTACCCACACAGYTGGTGCCCAGGGCTGTGAGTGCCCCCAGCTTCACACGCCCCAGGGTCTCCTCTCCTGTGGAGAAGAAGAGATCAGAAAGCACCAGGACAAAGACCTGGTTTGCACTCAAGACCTGCTGATGGCCCAATTTGGCCTCTTTGCAGCCCAGCATGCTCAGCCAGCTRGTAGTCACAGGAGAGGCAGGGTAGGAGCAAACCAGTGACATGCACTTCTATCCACCAGTCAGGGCCCCACTAGCAGCATACTTGGACACTTCAGTGTTGGTTCCTACCAACGCTTGGGGCCATTTGCCGGACTTAGGCTTTTGGCACATGGTTGGCCTGGGGTTAGAGCAGCCTCTCCTTTCCTGGCACTGCAGGGCAGTGCCATTGTGTCCCCATCTGGTACTGGCACCCACAGCACCTCACCATGCCACTCTCTTCCAGGGGGCCGGCACAGATGAGAGCGTCCTCATYGAAATCATGGCCACACGGAACAACCAGGAGATCAGGGCTATCAACGAGGCGTATCAGGAAGGTACTGCACAGGAGGGACATGGATAGCAGCCAGGTTCTGGGCACAGACCACACTGTACAAGGCCCTTCCAGAGCCCGAGCAGCRCTTTTGTCTCTGGGTTGGGTCCATGGCTTGGTGCTGTGAAGGTCCCTAAGTCCCTCCAGTAGAGCGCTGGTCCACGCCTCTCTCCATCTCACAGTGATGTGCCCAGCTCTGCCATCAACGTCTCTTTCCCTAAGAGCTCTTTCACAATGATCCCATTTCCTCCAGASTACCTGGAGCAAGAGGCTTGTGCTCAGGGCATTACAGCTGCTGGGCTGATCCCCTCTTCCCTGGGCCTGAACACAGCAGATGGAGGCGTCTTCTTCAGCCATGCATCCCATGGGGATCATGGGCACAACAGGCACTGGTGGGTGGGGAGCAGAACTGCAGGCAGGATGCAGGGCTCAGCCATCCCTTCTCCACAGCCTACCACAAGAGCCTGGAAGATGATCTGAGCTCTGACACATCGGGGCATTTCAAGAGGATTCTCGTCTCCCTGGCTCTGGTAAGGGTGGCTTTCAAGGATTGTGCTCTCCCTGACACAGCCAGTGCTGGGGGTCTGCAAGGACTGCAAGGTGGCTATGGAGAAGACAGAGCATCACTGCCTGGTTGGGCAGTGCTGCTGGACCCTGTCTGCCACCCCCTCACTTGGGGCTCTCCCAGGAGATGTCCCTTGCCCAGCTCCATGACTTTTGTATCCAACCACAGGGCAACCGCGATGAAGGACCAGAGAACCTCACACAAGCACACGAAGATGCCAAGGTAAGACCCATATTGTCAGTGCTCTTACAGGCTCTGCATTAAAAATAAAGAGGATGTTGCATGCCCTGGTCTAGAAATTATATCCTCAGGGAAGCAAATGCTGCTGGGCTAGGGTCTCTGTAAACTGCAGGGGGAGGTGCCAGGTGAAATGACACCCTTGGAGATAAAGCTCCCATGCCTGATTCCTGATGCCCTTGGCTCTGCTGCTCCATGCGTGGGGAGGCTGCAAACCATGAGAGCAGCCCCAGGGAGTTCCCAGCTGGGAAGCTGCGTCCTTTCTTGTGCAGAGCTGCCACTCTTACRTTCAGTAACTCACACTGATGCTGAGATCTGGCTCTTGGGCTTCAAATGCAGCTTGGGGCTGGTCTGCAGGAGCCGCCGACCTCTGCGTGTTGTGCRTGGGGCAGGCCTGACACACTGGGATGCTCCAAACCTCTGCTGGGCTGTGGCRAGACAGAACTGGAGGGGCAAGGCTGAGCAGCCAGAAGCAGTGCAGGGGGGTGTGGGGGCCCATTCCCTGGCTCAGTTCCTGGTCCCAGGAGACCTGTGACCCATAGGCTGTGTGCCCTGACCTCCTGCTCCCCTGGGATGAATMCTTTCTGAAAGGGGCTGGGAAGCTCTGTTCAGGGTGAAACTCGAGCTCTCACTTGGCTGTCCTGTGCCAGCACTGAGTGTTCCAACACATGGGAGAGCACCACCGCATTCCCAGCAGGGCTGCTGCCAGCAGAGGGAGTGAGTGCTGTGCTGCCTGTGTCTCTGTCCATGCACTGCCTGCACCCTGCCACCTTCTGCCTGTACCTCTGCTCATTCACTGCCTGCACCCTGCCACGCTCTGCCTGTACCTCTGCTCATTCACTGCCTGCACCCTGCCACGCTCTGCCTGTACCTCTGCTCATGCACTGCCTGCACCCTGCCACGCTCTGCCTGTACCCCTGCCCATGCACTGCCTGCACCCCTGCTGCATGTGCTGCTGCTCACCTCACCCTGCTGCACAGAAAGAGAGAGCCAGGGATGACAAGCTCGGGGATGAGCCAACCACGTGGCACCTGACCTGGCACCATGCTGTGTTTTGTCAGCAAAGCTGCCCCTCCCCTTGTCCTGCTCTGCCTGGCAGAGGTGGGCAGGCTGGTGGGAGCCAGGCAAGGATGCTCCCTAAGAAGCAACAGGCTGGTACCCAAGCCCCAGGGGTGGGGTGGCTCACTTTGTTTGGCCAAAGACCWCCCTCCCAAGGTACTGGTGTAGAGGCCAAACTGGAGGACACAGGTCCTGCTCATGGGGAAGGAGGGGACCTGGGGACAGGTAATTTTAAGGGATTTTGCTAGACTTCCCTTGCTTTGTCAGGCAAGGATAAAGGTTGAGCAGCACCTTCTGACCCTGTTGTCTTCCTGTCATTCTCTCTCTCTCCACCAGGTTGTTGCTGAGACCCTGGTGAGTGCCTGCCCTTTCGCTGCTCACCCTTCTGCATGTTTGAGGGGATGCTGCGGTCCTGGGGTGCAGGGCTGGGGCTGGGAATTGCAGCCCCACAAGCCAGGCTCTTCTGACCACATGGGACTCTGGTGTCCTTGCATCAGGATGAGGGACAAGGGGACAGATGGGACCTGCAATGAGGGCACTTCTCTGCAGTGTGGGGCAGGAGAGGGAGAAAGCCACCTGCCCTGTCCTTGCAAACTGATCCTGCCCACTGCCTGCATGCAGGAACCATGTTCCAGGCAGGGTGGGATTCGGGGCTGGCTTCCCTGGCTTACCAAAAGTGGGAATTGGGGAAGGGGTGACTTTCTCCTGCAATAGCCTAATGGGTGATGAGCACAGCCTGCCACTGACCCCCGCAGAGGAATGGCAGCTGTTTCACCCGTGGGCAGCACTGCTGTGGCCCAGAGTGAAGAGTGGCACTTGTGTCTGGCAGCTCTGAATTCCCTCTTCAATGTTGGTCACCCCTGAAACACCCTCTGCAAAGGACAAAAAAAGTCTTAACCATGAGCATTGCACAGCTTTTTCCCTGAAAAATTGAAAACATCTTTTCTTAGAGATAATGTGTTGAGTGTGCAGCTTCACATCCGTGCAGAGGAAACGCCTTTTGTTGGGGGAAAAACACCCCTATTTTCCGCTCATAAGAGGCAAAAGGGTTTTAAGTCAGGACTGGCTGTCCCAGGAAGAGCTGTTTGACATCTGTGTCCCTCTCTGCTATGTTCATCTCTCTGCCTCCCTCTTCACTCTTTGTTCTCTCCCAGAAACTTGCTGATGTCTCCAGCAACGACTCCAGCGACTCCCTGGAGACCCGGTTCCTCAGCATCCTCTGCACCCGCAGCTATCCCCACCTCCGCAGAGGTACGACCATGTTTCCCCATTGCTGCTGGGCCCTCAGCTACAACACAAGYGCTTGGATTTGGGCTGGATGAGAGATGGGAGTTTCCCCAAGGCTGAGGTCAAGCCCTGTCTCCCCAGCCACGGCAGGGATGGGGCAGTGGGAAGAGATGGTATGGCCTGGCATTTGAGGTGGCTGCTTGAAGTCACCCAAGCCTGCTCTGGTCCCACCTGGTCCAGAAGTCTCCATGGCTGAGGCTCCAGTCTCTTGGATGCCCAGTGCTGGGATGGAACAGCTCAGCAGTGACTCTTTCCTCTCCCCCATCCCCAGTGTTCCAGGAGTTCGTCAAAATGACCAACCACGATGTGGAGCATGCCATCAAGAAGCGGATGTCGGGAGACGTGAGGGACGCCTTCGTGGCCATCGGTCAGTGCTCCCTCAGGACAGGGCTGCCCGCAGGGCAGGCAGCCCCTTTGCCTCTCACTGCCAAGGCAATGTGGCAGCAGATTCCTGCTGCCATTGGGCCATGGAGACTCCCAGCATGGCATGGGGTTGGAGCACTTCTAGAGGGGGCCAGACCTGCCCCCTTGCACCAAGGCAGGCTTGTAGCTGACCCAGTGGGTGCCACAGCTCCTTGCTGTGACACGTCCCCTGGGTGCCACRAGCCCACTTTCCGTCCCCTCTGTGTGTTGCAGTCCGGAGTGTGAAGAACAAGCCAGCTTTCTTCGCTGACAAACTCTACAAGTCCATGAAGGTGCGGATGGACCCTCCTAGGGGTGGGATACAGGAGAGGGCTGTGCTGGGCAGACACCCTTTGGGACTCTCTGGTTTAACTCCATGGCAGGGATGGGGTTTGTSCTCTGGTTTTTCCTGAGGGAGTAGGGAGGGCTGAGCCAAACCAGTACCGGGGGTTAGCATGACATGTGTCAGGCTGATGTCTTGCCAGCAGCAAGTCCAGCATATGTCCAAGGAGAGATCATAGAACAGTTTGGGTTGGAAGGGACCTTTAAAGGTCATCTAGTCCAATCCCCTGCAATAAGCAGGGACATCTTCAAGTAGACCAGACTGCTCAGGGCCCCATCCAACCTGGCCTTGAACGTTTCCAGAGAGGGGGGATCCACCACCTTTSTGGGCAATTTGTGCCAGTTTCACCACYCTCATCATTAAAAATTGCTTCCTTATAACTAGTCTGAATCTTCCCCCTTTCAGTTTAAAACCATCCCCTCCTGTCCTATTGCTRGAGATCCTGCTAAAAAGTTCATCCCCATCTTTCTAAAGCCGCTTTTAGGTATTGAGAGGCTGCAGTAAGGTCTCTCCAGAGCCTTCTGTTCTTCAGGTGAACAACCCCAGTTCCCTCAGCCTTTCCTCATAGGAGAGGTGTTTCAGCCCGCTGATCGTTTTTGTGGCCCTCCTGTGGACCTGATCCCCAGCTTGGACTGTGCTGAAGGTGCCAGGAGCACCTGTGAGCCCCAGTCCCTGCAGGGTTTTTTGTTCAAGCTCCCCTTTGCAGGGTGCTGGCACGGATGAGAGGACCCTGACCCGGATCATGATTTCTCGGAGCGAGATTGACCTGTTCAACATCCGGGGCGAGTTCATAGACCTGTTCGACAAATCGCTGCACCACATGATTGAGGTGAGGGGACAGGGACATCYCTCCCTGGCTCATCACCTTGTCTGGCTGAGCCCTGGCCCCGAGCCCTGAAGGGACCTGAGCCATGAGCAGGACAAGGACTGAGCGTCACCTGGGGTGGAGGACCCTGCCCCCAGCAGCCCGGTGTTGGGTGGTCTGGCTGTAGAGAGGATGTGGTGACATCTTCCCATGCTGCAGGGATACCTGCAGGGGCTCCAGGACATGGAGCTGTGCCTTCCCTGTGCCCGGGGCCAGTTCTCTGACGTGGCTCTCCCTGTTGCAGAAGGACACCTCTGGCGACTACCGCAAGGCTCTGCTGGCCCTGTGTGGTGGGGAGGACTAGGTGGCAGTGGGGGCCCCTTCTTCGTGTCTGAGCCAGCACACAGCCACCGCCTTGATGTCACCGCAGCTTYGGGGGCTTCAGGGGACGCTCGGTCCCCTCCAGAGAGCAACTCACTTTGCGCTGGAAAGCAGCACCACATTGCAAGCGGGGGAGTCTCGGGGAGGGGAGCAGAGGGGTCTGGGTAGGGAGATTGTCTGTCTTGAAGCAAAATAATTCATACCCGAACATGCCACTAAACCAAGGAATTTACCCAGATGGAAAAGACAATTTTAAATCTGATAAATAAAACCTCACCGTTGCTGACCCTGGGGCGAGAGCAGTCAATTTATTGGAGCAGGTTTGGGTGGGACTGAGGAGCCTTGGTGTCTCCTTGCTCTTGTAGGCAAACTTGGGCAAAAGCCCTGGCCCAGCTCCAGCAAGGGCCCTGAAGACACCCCAAAACCCCTCTGAGCAACACTGCTGCTGAGAAAGGGGCTGAAAATGCGTGTGGGGCTGGCAGCAGCGCAGGGATTTCACCAAGAGCTTCACTTCATGCCTCTGAAAATCCCCGGCAAGGTTTGTGCCGTTGTGTGGATGATGCTTTCATAAACCAGAGATACCAATCAGACTTGATGGCATCCATCCGTCCTCGCACGCGGCTTCCTGTGCTTTCAAGCCACTGAAGAAGCAGTCGAGAGGCACATGCCATAGAGGCTACACCCCCAAACAGTTTGTTTGCACTTCCCCCAACACTCAGGAGAAAAGAACTGGAATTTCCAAAAGCGGGAAATTCCAGCACTTTCAATTGTTTCCAAGTCAGAACAAAAAGTCGTGAATACCCAAGTCTTCCTCAGAACAGCTGGGTGAGGAAAGCTTCACTTTCAAAATATCAAAGCAGTGTTAGGAATAATAACACAATATTATTACAACACTTCAAAACCAGCTGAGGTCAAGAAGCAGCAACATGTAGAGACAAACCAGGGAAGCTGGAACAACTCAGCTGGGTGTTATCCCACTAAAAATTCCCTTGATGCCTTCCTGTAAAACATCCCCTTGTAACAAAATAACCTTTCTTGGGGGAAAACAGTCTGGTTGAAGCTTTTTCACCCTCCCCGTAGAGATTTGGGTTCCTCTCTCTTGTCCCTCTGTGTAAGTAGGATTGGGCATCCCTGTCCAGACAGTATCTGGGGGGCTGAACATACCCCATGCCCGCAGCAGCCTGTGGATCACCTGCTTGGCCAGGAACCTGCTGCAAAGACTCTGAGCAGCTGCAGAAGATGTTTTGAAGGGAGGATGTAACCCCAATCTTCATCTGCCTGTCTCTTCCTGCGGCTCTGCACTGCAGCTCTGCGCTTTGCAGCAGAGGCTTCCAGAGAGCAGGGGTGGCACAGAGACTGCGGGGAGCAGAGCTGGCCACTGCCCTGCAGCTGGGCACAGGGCTCAGGGACCCGGCTGCAGTGCCCAAGGAAGTTTTGAGGCTTGGGAGATGAAAGCCCATCACCCCTGGGAGAGCCAGATTTGGGGCAGTGAAGCCCTGTTGTTCCAGAGCAAGGGGAAAACCTGCTCAGCACAGGGCCAGAACACGTGAGCCATCATCTGCCTCCTTCTTGTTGCCAAAACAGATGCTCGTGGGGTATGTACAGGGGGGGTGTTCCCTGGGCACAKGTGTAAACACTACGGTGAATTTTCTGGTTGTACTATGATTACTATAATCTGATGGCCAGGGATTACACCACCCACAGCCTGGCTGTCTTGGAGCAGCACAGGACCACAAGTGAGACCTGACAGCCCCTCAGGGCCAGCCCCCAGCCCGGCTCAGGGTGATGCCACCACCAGCAGGAAGACTGGCAGACCACAGCACATCAGACCCAAGGTCAGGAACTTCCCTGGAGCCCACTGCAGGCTGCTCCTACAATACAGACAAGATAGCAGTCACACAATGTTTAGGGACAGGGAGGGAGAGCAAGATCTCCAAACCACTTGCTAGCAATTTGTATTTATTAACAATAAATTACATAAAAATTCCCAGAGTGAGGACTGTTTTGCCCAAGAAACCCTCCATATGCAGGCAGGTCATAGAGCCTTCAGACAAAGCAGCTTCATCCCTGTAGCATTCCWGTCTCCAGAGAAAATACACTTCACAGCACCAATCTCCAGGAACACCTCTGCTCCATCCACTGACTCCAACCCGCCCAATCCGAGGGCAATCGGTGACAAATCTCATACCTAACCTCTGTGATCAACAAGGAGGTGGGCAGTTCAAGGAAGGCTAGGGAAGAAAAGGGGAGGATAAAACGATGGGCACAAAAAGGGGGAAGAATTAGCAAGGCTGTGAGCAGGGTAAGGGCTGGAAGCAGGTCCGTGCTAGCCATCCACGCTTCAGCTTTCAGGACTGCTGCAGGCAAGAGCCTGGGATTTACACTTTGCACATTGATCAGCAATGTCGGGGGCCAAGGGCTCACTTCCAGGCAAAGCCAAGGCCAGATTTCACAGGTTGCAACATCCAGAAAACCCCACGAGCCCATGTTTGATGCGCAGAGAGGGCCGGACCTCTGCTCTGAGTCAGCCACTGCCGATCCTCTTTGCTGCCAGCCCCTGGGAGGAGCCACGGAGGCAGACGGGACGTTGGCCTTGGTCCCCAGCACAATGCGAGCGACTGCGATCGCACCTGCCGTGCTCCCCTTCCCCCCGAGTGGAGAAACCCAGTCCTGCGAGCTGGTAGAGGTTTCTTCTTCAGCTCTTCCCAAGCCAAAGGAGGAAGCAGCAGCCTTGCCTCTCATATCCACGTGTCCTTCACTGCTCAGCCTGTTCCCCACAGTGAGCTGGGGCTGGGGAAACAGCTGAGCTCTCCAGGACTGCTCCCCACATCCCTAGAGCAGCTCTACAGGACGTGAMGACTGCTGCTGAGCCCTTTCCTCAGGCATTGCAACTGGATGAGACATGGCCTCGGAAGAGAGGAAGAGGGGAAAATCCCCTCTGTGCCTGTTGCTGGTTTTGTATATTGAGACTCCAAATGATTCAAAGCTTAAGGCATGCAAGGAAATCCTCTGAGCAATCTCAGACCCGATTCCCACAGATTATGGCATAGCCATCGTAGGACTGCACCAGGTCCCACCATCACCCATCCCCTGCTGACTGGAGGAGGGAGAGGACAGCAGGAGGTGGGGATCTCCTGCAAAGAGGGTGACACTGAGTCCTGCTTCACACGCCAGAGGCAGAGGGAAAAGGGAGCCCTTGTTCAGTGAGAGGGTAAAACCCAGCAAAGCAAGCGCAGCCCAGCATCCCTGGAAAGCCAGGGTGTGATCCAAACCCCTGTGAAGGCAGGGTACTGCAGGAGGTTTGGTGGAGCGGGATTGCTCCCCAGTGCCTCCYGTGTCTCCTATCCCGAACCCTTCCACGCTCCCTCCTGCCCTCTCCAAGCAGCCGACTCTCCCACACTCCCTTCCCTGCCTCTCCCTTGCCCTCCATCCCAGAGCCCTCCCATTCTGCCAGGTTAATTTGAGTTCCTGATTTGCATAAGCAGCAGATCACAATGTTCTGGAAATCCCCTCCTGCAGCCAGAGCTTCCTCTCCACTCTCACAGTGTCACTGTCGGCCTTCTGCTTCCTTTCGCTGCCGGAGCACCGGGACACATCCAACCAGCGCAGCACAAACAGCAGGGCCCAGCTGCTGATGCCAAGAGGGATCCATCAGCAGCCCCCTGCAGAGCTGAGCCCACGAGCGGCCCTGGGATGCTGTGCCAAACCAGCTGCATCCACAACCTGCTCTGCTCCCACCTTGCTCCATGGCCACCTCCTGGCACGGCCGCCCGTGACAGCCAGGTCCTGGCTGGCCCCATCGCCCCATCAGGGTTCAAGTGCACCCTGTTTGCCCAGCAGCACAGAGGACAGGGGGATTCATTGGGCAGTGGGAGCTGTTGGGCCAATTCCACTTTGGATTCGCACCTCTGGGCCTACCCTGCTCACTCCGGAGTGGCATCAACTTGAAGGAAGCCAAACCTGATCTGAGACAAGCAGGAGCTGAGGACAGGGGAGTTCCACCACCCCTATCCACAGCCTGGGCTCCCTCTCAGCCCGCTTCCCACAGCTCGGCAGCAATCAGGGCACCTTCACATAACTAAGCTGCCACCGAAGGTACTGAACCCAACTCTCTGCACCAAAAATGAAACCCTACTATGTCAATGTGTCAGCTGAGAACACACCCTCACAGCCACACAGGAGTGCTCATAAACCACAGCTGCCATCAGGGGAGTTTTCTCCCCTGGGAGCATGGCAGGACCAAAGGAATGAGGAAGGACCAGTGGGACCAAAGGCCTTTCATTTTCACAGTGAAATTCATCCTGGCGTTTGGGCGGGGCTGTGCTGGCAACTTTAGGTGAAAACACAAGGAACAGCTGGCTAGAGAGGTGGAGAAGCCCTGGGTGAGAGCATGTCATCCACGGGTTCCCAGGTGCAGGCAGACCCCAGACCCACGGCTCCTCACCCTCCTGCCCAGCACCCACGCTCCTGCCACCCAAACCAGATGGACTAAAGCTGGGCCCTCTTCAGGCCTTGCAGTTCACACCTGGCAAGTGTAGACCAAATGCCCTGCCAGGTACAACTGTACCTGCTGGCAAGGAGCTGGGGAGCTGGAATCAGCCTCTATAAAACAGAAACATTTAAATCCTTGATGTTTATTCCAGCACCAGCTGGCTCCAGCCTTGGTTCTGACCGCCAGTTCTCCTGGTGGATGGTTTCCAGGGATTACCTGCAACCCATCACCTCTGCACCTCCATCAACAGAGCCAACTCTTCCCTGCTCCCCTGGGAAGATGCATCCTGGTCTGACTCCAGAGATGGATGAGGACGGGATGGAAATACACACGGAACAACAACGCCTCTTGCCAGATGCAGCAGTTTCTCTGAGGAAAAGCACGACATGTTTGCAATCCCAGTAAAGTTGCCCAGAAACCAGGTAAGGAAAATGATGTAACAAGCTCTCCAGTTGTCCAAAAGTGAATCACAGCCTCCACGACAGCCCCCCCCCTCCCCTTTTGCTGACTAATACCTGACACGACAGGCCCCTGGGAGGAACGGCACAGGAGAGCCCTTTAAGTGGTGCCTGGCTCCCTATCAAAACCACACACAGGCTGTCTGGGACCTCCATCATGGGGAATTCCCCTTCTCCATGCCTAAAAGTAAGCTCAGCTGGGCCAGCCTTCCTGCATTTGGGGATTGCAGCCAGAGAGCTCTTGCTCTGAAGGGCTTTCACTCCCCCCACGCCCGTCCAGGACCCAGCCTGGTGAGTAGAGCGATGACTTTTTCAGTACAAGCGTGCCCGGGATGGAGTGAGGGGAAGGCAGGCAGCTTTTGGGGTGCTGCAAAACCTAACAATGTCACCCCTTTTGCAACGCACAGAAACGAGCAGGGTTTGGTTATTTTGTGCTGGCTGAGGCATTAACTTATAAACAGGGTGTTTTCTGGTTCTGTGGGACTGCATTTAACTTTGAAGACAGGTTTTCTGAGGGTTTACAGAATAGCACTGGGCCTCTCGTTGGGGTAAAACAAGACTTTCAGGGAACAAAAGGGAAGATGTTGGGTGTGCGTGGGGTCCTGCTGTCTAATCCGCAGTTGAGATCTCAGACCTGAGAACAAAGAGCGCTCGGGGTCCCAGCAGTGCTGAGCTCTCATAACCCAGTCAGGCTGCCAGTGTTCTGCTGTTGGTGAAGGGCAGTCAGGAAAAGGAGTTTATGGGTTTTAATTTTTACAACCCAAAACATCAAATCCCCAAGAAGTGGTGGAGCTGTGTGAACACAGATGAACAAGAGGCCACAACTGGGGCAGCTGGAAAGAGCTCGATCTCCTGTGAAGGACCTCGGTGAACCCAGCACCAGGTCACCTCAGGAGGACGTGTCCCGACTACAGGCAGAGAGCAGCATGGCTGCTTACAGCAGGATTTCTTTGCTCCTGGTTTGTTGCTTTTATTTATAGATATATTTAATAAAAACCCCCCCACCCTCCTTATGGCAAAACCAACACAAGAAAGAAAATCAGGTAGTAGTTGAGCGAGCCCCAAGGAGCGGAGTGAGACCAGGTGCTCCCTGTGGTTGCTGCTGCTCTGGCTGATTTTGGTGGTTCATGATGGCACGACAATTCCAGCAGCAGCACAGAGGAAAAGGATCCCTGGAATACACGCCCCGGTTTGAGGGTGGAATCTCCTCGTTTAACACTAACTCGGAGGCACGATGGGGAATTCTCCCTGCCTCAGAGGAAGGTGAGCCTCAGCTGGCCAGTAGCACCACCCTTCTCCTTCCCGGGGCTGAGGCCGTCACAGCAGCTGAGCACAGCCTCCCCTCAGCCATTGTTCCTCCACACCGGGGGTACGCGGGGGGCCCCCCTCAGCCCCCGCCATTTTGTGCCTGCACAAGCCTGGGGAGCCGCTGCAGGGCTAGGGCTCGCCGCTCCCCTACGAGCGGAACCTCCCGCAAGGAGGAAGGCGCAGGCCGGCGGCTGCCGCCCCTCAGAGCCCCACAATGCCGGGCGGGGCCCCCGCGCAGCCCCAGGGAACCCACAGCGGACAGAAATAGTGACAACGGCTCCGCCATGACAGGCACCTTCCCCACCACCGCCCCGTCCTCCCCTTTATACCCTCTGCCGCGCGCCGATTGGCTGCGGCGCCTGTCCGTCAGGCTGGGAATTTCCCGGGGGCGGAACCGGCTCCGGCGCTGGTGGCGGAGCGGAGGGACGCGGACCGCGATCCCGACCCCGATCCCGATCCCGATCCCGGCAGCGGCCCCGCCGCGGGGCGCGCGGCAGGTGAGCTCGGAGCGCTGCGGGGCCCTGCCGCCCTCGGGGACAGGAGCCCTGCCCGGGGCACCGGGGTCGCGCCGCCCCAGCGGAGGGGCCCGGGCCGGGGGGAACTGGTGGTGTCGGGGCGGCGCGTTGCCCGTATCTGTCCGGTTCCCGGGCTCTCGGGCTGCTCGGGCGGTTGGGGTGAGACCCCGGAGGGGGCCGGGGCCGGGGCCGCGGCCGCGCCATCTCCCGGGGATCTGTCCCGGGGCCACCCGCGTGTCGCCGGCGGTCGCGATAGTCGCGCCGTGCCTCAGTTTACCCCGTCCCGGTCAGGGCGGGGCTGCCACCGCCCCCCGCGGGGGACAGGCTGGGTGTTTGTGTTCCCGGCGGCGCCGAGGGACGGGAGGAGGCTCGGCGGGGTGCGGGGTGGGGTCCCCAGCCCCCCGGGCGGTGCTGATGCCCCGGGGCGGCCCCGCTCCTCCCTCGCTTCGCCTTGCACAATCGCGGCGTTTCCCCGGGCCCACGCATCTGCCTCGCGACTATCTCGGGCTTGCGGTCCCCCGCGGGCAGGGCCGGCGCGTGGGTCCCCTCCGGGGGAGCTGCGGCAGCCAGGCACCCTCATGTCCATGCTGTTTTCCTTTCTCTTCGACTTCTTCTGCCTGGTCCAGCCCTGTGTGTCCGCATCGGATGCTGAACCACAGGCTGGAATAACTGAACCAGGCATAGCAGCAGCATCCTCTTTTGGGAGGGAGGCACAGCTTGCCTCCCCCTTTCCCCTCCCTCAATTCCACACTAAGACCCTCGTGAAGGGCAGAGAGAAAAAAAATAAAAAAGATGCTTCYTGTCACTGCTACTTTTGGGTGAGAATAGCTCCAAGTGGGACTTGTGGGGACCTGCAGCCTCTCAGAGATCCAACTGTCCTGTTCCTGTGTCCCTGGTGCAGGTTGCTCCCCATATGAAGAAGTCAAATGCAGCCTTTCCCCTTGAGCTGGTTATTCCTATCACTTGGGTGGGTTATTCCTACCACTCAGGGGAGTGGGAGCTGTTCTGCTGCCACAAGCTCCTTTGGAGTGTACATTTCATGGAGAGTGCTGCCAGCTGAAGCATTCCGAAGACTGGACTTTGGGCACTGGGKTGAGTTCTGGAGACAGGAAGGCTCCAGCCAGGCATGTCCTTGAGAGCTGTCTCTGTGGTGAAGTGAAGTAAGCAAGAAGAAAACAGGAGAGGCTTTTTGCTGCCTTTGGCATTGTTCCTGGCCCTGCAAGAAATCCCACGACGCCCTTTYGGCCCAACCTACGCCAAACGGACCTATTTAGCACAGGGCTGTGGGTTGTTGCTTGCCAGCAGCTGGTACAGAACTCTCGTGGGTGGAGGAAAGTGAACCATCTACTCCTGTGGCATTGCAGGTTTTGTTTTAAAGCAGCAGTCCTTACACTTGGGGTGACACTTCGCTGGTGTAGCTGTGTGRTGCCACTATCTGCTGCCACTTAGTTGTTGCCGGCTGAAGCACACCAGGTTGGACAGGAGTAGCTTGGAAGCAAGGAAAAGGCTGCAAGGAGAGGGGTGGCTGTGCCTTGCTCTGCTTTGGAGTGCTGTACAAGCAGCCATGATGCTGCTGAGCTCTGCAGAGAGAAGTGGAGCAGGCAGGATGAGCCAGATGTCTTTGCAGCAGAAGGTGGGGGTCTTGCATAACCCCCCCCACTATGCTGCCAGGGAACACCACCACCACTCCTGGCTGCATGTCCTGCCTGTGTCTCAGCTTGGCAGGTGGTGTCTCAGCTCCAGAGGAGCTCTGCAGCTGTRTGTGGTTATCTGTGTTTGTAAACCTGGCAGGCCCAGGGAAATGCTGTATTTTCTTTGTGACCAGCCTCATCAGAAGCAGGTTGTTTTGTGAAGCCTCTGCGGAAGGTGGGTTTTTGAGGCAAGAGTGGGATTTCTGGCTGGGGGACATCTCTAATACCTGCTATGTTTTGGGTAGGGCTCTTGCCTTTCCCACCCTCTGTTTGTGGCTAAACTGGCTGGAAAGGAAAACACTTCAAATGGAGGTTCAGACCTTTCCTGTGGAGACCTGAGCCTTGCAACACCTGCTTTCATCTTCTTTTATTATCACAGCCCAGTGGAACTGCAGTGCCTGAAAAGTCTCCTTATTTCTGCCTCCTAAAGCCGACTTTGCTTTTGATTTCCTGCAATTGAGACCAGTCCAGCAGCACAGGAATGGTTGTTCCTGGTCTGGGGATCTGCTGGAGTTCTGTAGAAGAAAACAAAACCAGGCTGAGAGCTGCAGCATTTTGCTGATTTCCAGTAAAATGATCAAACAAACAAAAAAAATCCTTCTGTAGTGTCTGAGTGGCTTTTGGTTTCCCTCTGAGGAGGCATGCCGGGGACCCGGCAGCCCCAGTCATGGGAAAATTATGCTGGCAGCCTGCAGGGATTTGTTTTCACCTCCTGTGATCCTGGTGCGGAGGAGGCTTCCTGTGAATGTTGTGCACTGGAGTAAGGAAAACCCCCTTCTCCTAAGGGCTGGGCCATCACAGGGTGGGAATTGAAGAGCTGCCAAGCCTGTAGCTCTGGAAGGCTGATCCCCACCCTGGGGTCACTGCCCAAAGCAAACCCCCAGCAGTGCCAGCCCCGTCCTGCGCAGAGTTCACATCCTAAGCCTTGATTTCTTCAGTGTTCAGTACTTGCAGAGTAGGAGTCACATCCTTCTGCCGGTTCTGCATGGCTGGTACAGTGATGGCTGTGGCCGTGACCTGTGTCGTCCTAGGTGACAGCAGTGACAGCTCGAGCTCACTCCCAAGCCACAGCACAGCTATTTAAACACCACTCAGCTTTCATCTTTGCCCGTGAGTCTCCCCTGCCCACTCACTCTCATTCTCTGCTTTGGCTGAGTTGTCATAAAATTTTACTACCTAAAGGTCTTGGTGCCCCGCGTGGAACCAGCAACGCCCACGGGTGACCCTCTGCAGTCTCTGCCAGCGGCTGGGCACGGAGCCAGAGAGCTGCAGCCGGGCAGCCACGGTCCATGCCTGGCCCTCAGCCCCCAGGGCTGTGAAATACTGTCAGATTACCTTAGGAACTGTTGACTGGCAAAGAGGAAAGTGTTTTCTGGTGGTTTGGTGGTTTCTGCTGGAGTTTGTGGTAGTCGTGTTTTCTCTGCGTATCTAACCACTGTTAGGTGCTGGTCTATGGTCCTCTCTCTCTTCCCCTTGTGTTTTTATTGAAAGGAGATTTTTCACTGTAAATCTCACCTGTCAGAACCCTTAAGGAAAAAAAAAAACTACAAACCAAGACTGGGATCAGTGAGTTGGTCTCTGGTCCCCAGGGTGACATCTCTGTTTCAGCAGCTCCTTGCAGAAATTGGACTGTGCCTCCAGCCCAGGAAAACCCACCCTGTCCCCAGTGATGGCCTCGAATGCTGTGGAAACCCCTCCCTCTTGCTGGCTATTGTTTGCTGGTGAATTTGTGGCTGCTCTGTGCTTCCGTCAGCTGGAGATGGTCCAGTTCCTCTCCCCAGCTGCTGTTTGAAAACAGCTCCTGTGGTCCCTTTGCTGCAATCTCCCTGGTAGGGTACAGACCTTGGGTAGAAAAGTTCTTGATAGAATCTTGAGAATTGGAAATAGCAGAGGCTTTTCAGTGGCTCCATCCGGCAGGAAGAATATAGGATCACCATGAGTGAGCTCTGCTGTTTGGCAGGGTGGTCATTGCAGCTGGATTGGGTCTGAGGGGTTCCTGCAGGGGTGCACGGGGGCTGGGGACCTCCCACGTGTGCTGTGGGACAAGGCAGAAAACCTCCAGGTTTGGGGTCTGGAGTTAAGAGAATGGGAACTGGTATTTCAGGCTGCTGCAAAGCCACACRGGGAGATGGTACCACAGGAGAGGGCAGCTCTTCCCTCTTCTTCTTCCTCTTCCTACCTTCCTGATGCACACCTGGGCAGGATGCGGATGCCCCACAAGATGCTCAGTGCGAGGTGGGTTTGGTACCCAGCTCCTCCCAGAGCCCCAGGTCTGGAGCAGCGTGTGGTGACTGGACACCAGTGAGAAACACTCAGGTCCCCAGCCTGCCTGTGACGCCATCCCTGTCCTCTGCCAGACTGGCCAGGCAGGTAGCATGGCCACAGGTGATGGCATTTCCCTGCCATGAGGGTCCCACTGGGCTACGTGCTGGGCCTATCCAACCTGGCCTTGAACACTTCCAGGGATGGGGCATCCACAGCTGCTCTGGGCAACCTGTTTTGGTGCCTCACCCCCCTCACAGTAAAGAATTGCTCCCTAATACCTAATCCAAACCTGCTCTCTCTTTCATACTGGCTGTGACAGCGCTGCCTTCACTGGGACCCACAGCTCAGAAATGGCCCTTGTTCTTCCACAGCTTCCTGTCAGCTGCTCTGGGGTCCAGGAATAGCCTCTCCTCACCTCACGCCAGACAACACAGCTRGGCAGCTCCCAGTGGTCAGCACTTCCAGCTGCTTGGGACAGGGTCACTGGTGATGGGGGGCTTAGCAGCACTCACAGAGCAGGAGGATGGTGACACCCATCAATGCGTCTCCCAGAAGCAGAGTGCTGCTGAGGCCAAGCCTAATTCCCTGCCGCTGAGGCAGGTGTTAATTGCTGCTCCAGTTGTGGATGCTGCCAGGTGGCAGTTGTCATCTGGAAATTCCCTGCTGCTCCCTGGCAGGCATGTCATCCAAACTGGGGATCAGCCTGGATCACTCGKGGCATGAGCATTAGTCTGAGGTTGAGGCAGTTTCGGGTACAGGCTACCCCCTTCCCCTTTCTAAATGCCTCCTCTCAGCCCCCTCCTGCTCACCAGCTGCCTTGGCTGGGGGAAGAGCACGTTGGGATGCTCCTGTTGTGCCCCCAGGCAGCACCCCAGCTCCAGCTGGCACCGGGGCCTTCTCARCTGCTGCTCTGCTCCAAGCTGGCATCAGGAGGGATACAGTCACTGATAAGTTGTGCAGTGATTCACAGCAGCAGATTCACAGCTGCTTTATCCCCCCAGGAGACAGGTGAGACCTGGAGCCAGGATCCTGCCTAGCTGTCTCCAGGCCAGACCTCAGCAAGGAGGAGGCCTTAGGCCACCCGCAAGTGCAAGGAATTGAAAAAGCAAATAGCACACTGCTTGTGGGTCTTTTGTCTCCTTGGACTTTGCTCCCAGCCCGACACATGCCCAGCTGTTCCCTGTGCCTGATTCAGGAAGCCGTGCTGTTGACAGCCAGTTTTTCTGGCTGAGCTGGAGGGCGGAGCGGGTCCCTGCGTGGCTCCTGGGGCTCATCCCCCAGTACTGCCCAAATTTTCCCCCAGATGCAGGTTAARGCTTTTTGAGTTGCTGCCCCTCCCCAAACAGCCCCTCACAAGCCTTTATGCACCCCAGAAATTCCATAAGTTGGGCAGGATGCCCTGGTGACAGTGCTCCGGTTCACGCTGGCGTGGGTGGGTGCTCCTGGGCTAGGTCTCCATCCTTCCTGGGATGCAGTAACCAGCGGTTGCAGCCTTCTCTGTGACTCCAATGCCCTGCATGGGTGAGAGCCAGCCCCGAGTGGGGCTGCTGGTGATGCTTCCTCGTGTGACAGTTCTCATGGCCTTGAGTCACCTCGACACATTTGTCCCAAGCAGAGCTGGAGGGGGAAGTGCCTTCACCTGGGGCACTTGTTGGCTGGCTGGTGAGCAGTGAGGCAGCAGCACAGCACCCCAGACCCCCCATACAGTTAGGACCAGGGGACCGTGGCACCATCTGGAGCCAGAGGAAGGTGACGCCGTGCTCCATTGCCTTGCAGGGATGCCTGGCTGGGAGGTAGGCGACTGAACGGCAGGCATGGAAGGGAGAGGACCCTACCACATCTACGACCCCGGTGGGGGCTCGGAGGAGAATGGATCCACGGCCTTGGAGCGGCTGGTGGAGGAGAACGCCCGGCTGAAGGAGAAGATGCAAGGGATCAAGTCTATTGGTAACTGCTGTGTGCCAGGGGGATGAGGTTTGCCTTTGGGGCAGCCCAGCCTGGGGGTTTCTTGCTCGGTTGAGGAAGGGTGCTGGTAGAAGCTGGGGGTCTTGGCACTGGGGCAGCTGGGGCAGCAGCGAAGCTCTCCCTTGTCCTGGAGGGTTGGGCAGGTGGTGTCTCAGCTTTTTCACWTGGAGATGCAGAGGGAACAAGAGTTTTGCTGAAGTTCTGGGGTGCTTTATGGTGGAATAAATGGCTGGAAAGAAAAGACAAGTGCTGGAGGAAGGTCAGCTCCTTGGAGTTCACAGGTGCTGGGAATCTGTTCTGTTTTCAATGAAAATCCCCATTTTGTGCAAGCCCTGGGGGTTCAGGGGCTTTTCCCAGGTACTTCTCAAGGAACCTGCTGTTGGGTGCTCCCTGTGGCAGCAGGAACATGCCGGTGTTGAAATGTTCCAGCTGAGTTGAACTACCYTCTTTCTTCTCCTTGTCAGCCTTCCCCCGCTCCTACCCCCAGTTTTGCTTTCTGTCTCGTGACCCAGCTTCCTCCTTTGAGTCCCGCTTCTGCAGCCGAATTTCCACCTGCCTCGTGATTCCCGTTGTGTCACCATGCCCTCACCTGGGACTGGGACCTGCTGGTGTGACAGCAGCCACCCCCAGTCGGGGCAGGATTGCATTGCTGGTGCCAGAGCCCAGAGTGGGAAGGCTGGACCTCTCAGTCCACCACCCAGGCTTAAACTTGTCTGTTCTGGGAAGTGGTGGAGACCTTGCAGAGCCACAGTGCTGCCCTTCTGCCTCCTCTAACGAGTCCTCCATGTGTCAGCATAAGGATCTCTGAAACCAGTGAGCCTCTGACACAGCTTTGCCATTGGATTTATCCCAGAAAAGTTGTTTCCAGATGAAGAAGGACTATTCTGGGCATTGCTCCACGCAAACAGAGTGTTTGGTGCTGGTGAATGGGGCTACTGCAGGACAGGCACTCGGGGAGGGGGGCTGAGCATCCTTCTGTTGTCCACAACAGGAGAGCTTCTGGAGGAGTCCCAGGTCGAGGCATCCAAGCTGCGGCAGAAGGCAGAGGACCTCGTGAAGGACAACAAAATGCTGATGGGAACATCTTCCTTGGAGGACTTGGTGGAAACCGGAGGTAGGAGATGGGAAGCTCATGGGGGAAGAATAACCTGATGGCTTGGAATCCTGAGCTTGGGGGAGGGGAAAGGCTGTGCAAGAGACTTTAATGAAGATCCCTTGCTGCCGTGTCATCTCTGGAGTGTATCAAACCACTGCCATCCTCCCTTCTAAAAGGAGGTTTCTGTCCCATCCCCATAGCTGGGGTAGAAATCATCCATCGGTGCCTGAGCTCGCAGGGGTCAGCTGTCTGCATCCCTGTGCCAGGTGGAGAGAGGCTCTGCTCTCCGAAAGACTCACGGCTGCATCCTCTCCCCTCTCCGCAGCCGTCGGCCCTGATCCCAGCTTCACACAGGCGGCCCCAGGCAGCACCCAGCCGGACGTGGAAGCGCGGAAATCACCTCCGAGTGTGAGTCTGGTGAATGTGGAAGCTGGTGCTGGCATGGCCGGAGAGCGAGGGACTCTCCATCTCGTTAAAGCAATAGGGGGCAGCCTTTAGCCTCTAGAAACAGGGATAAACCTGAAAGGAGGGGTCAGCTTCACTGCTGTACTCCTGGTGGTCCCTCTCTTTGTGTGGTGGGCATCCTGGGCTGCCATTCCTTGGGGAGCCCTGACCTGGCTGCCTCACCTCGCAGGGATCCTCCTCAGAGTTCGAGATCGTCGCCATCGAAGCGCAGGGGTTTCCCCMGGAGAGCAGGAGAGCGGTGAGTGGCCCTGGGGCCCGCGGGGTTTGGTGGTCGGCAGGTGGGGAGTTGAGCCGGTCGTTGTCGGGGGTTTGGGGCTGTACAGGACCCGCAGTGCTGTGCCCTGGCAGGCACAGGCAGGACTGGCAGACCCATGTCAAGGTGGCCCTTGGGCAAACCCCAGAGGAGGGATAAACTGGACAATGGCCCCCAAATACAAGTGGTCTAGCTGGGCTACCTGGGCAAGGGGCCGGTGAAGCAACCCCAGCCAGATGGGGACACCGGTGTCTGCAGATACCACACAACAGTGACAGGAAGAGCTGTGACAACCCAAGTAGCTGTCGGTGATGCTCTGATGTTCACCTGGTGCCCACATGGGGTGGGAGGACCAGGTCTCCAAGCCCCATCGTTGCTGACAGGGTCTGCCCTAGCCAAGGCACCTCTGTAYGCTCCATTTGCTGCCACCTGAATGTCCCCCTGGCTGTCAGTGCCCCATCCTGTCCTGCTCTGCTTTTTTGCATGCTGGAAGGGAGGGGAGAAAGGATGAGGAGCCCAAGGAGAATGAACATCAGCTGGCACCACATGGTACCAGTAAGAGGACATGCTCTCATTGCACATCCCTGTTTGTGTTGGCCAGAGAGGCTCTRGCAGGGCTTGAGTCTCGCTGGACTCTCCTCGCTGCCTGCCTTTGCCAGCCAGCATGGGTGGGAGGAGCTGGCCATGCTGTGCYCCACACACACCCTCCCACAGCAGTTTTGGGGCTGTAAACCCCGGGGTTAGGGTGCTGGGCTGCCCTGTGGTGCAACCCGGGGCATTCCCACAGGCAGCAGGTGAGTCAGCAGGGCTGGGAGCGGAGCAGGCGTAGGTGTGCCAGCACAACCCCAGCTCCTCCCGGCAGTGCCACGTGTGCCAGCTGGGCTCTGTTGTGCCAGCAGCATCTCCCAGGCTATGGAGGAGTTAACTGGCCATGCCAGAGGAGCATAAACCTCCTGGGGACACCCCTCATGCGTGGGCAGGGTACGCCCTGACACTGGTGGGTGTGCCCTGACCTGGGCTTTCCCAGCCTCCTGTTTAAATCCCGTGCGTCAGCCTCTTGGCTTTCACCTGCCAAAGGGCTCGGGTTCCTGGTGCCTGGCGTGCCATAGCAGCAAGGGAGCACAGAAGGAGGACAGGCGGAAGGAGAAGATAGGGTTTGGGGTAAGACCACCCCTTCCAGAACAGACCAGGGTGTACRTGAAGAGGACAGTCTCAGGAGCTGGGATTTGTACTCTTGGTGCCAATGGGGAGAGCATAGGTGGAGAAGAAACCAGGCGTGAAGATGCCTCCGTTGCTGTCAGCAATTTGACAGTTTGGTCTGCTCTGACTACCAAGGGGCACAGGGAATCCATGGGCTGCTACCATACTGTCCCCCTCCACCCTGGGGATTTGGTGTCCCATGTCCAGCAGCTGGGAATCAGACCTTTAGAAAGCTGACACAGGTTTTCAGCATTCTGAGGGCTGTTGCAGAGTGTCTTGGTGCTGGCCCAGCTCCCCACCACAGCTCTGGATGGGAGGTGAGGCTCATCTGCCCGAAGAGGGAACTTTGCAGCGCTCCTTGAACTGGTCTGACCGCACTTGATCCCCTCCCCATTCCCAGGACGTGGAGCAGGCACCGAACGAGGATGCCAACCTGCTGCCCCAGCTGCAGCAGCTGGAGAACACGCTGAGTGGCTGTGCCAAGGAGGCCAGCAAGGACCAGGTCTTCGTGCGCATGGGCTACATGGCCTCCGAGCTCAAGCGCTTGGCCTCCAAGGTGCACAAGAATGAGCAGAGAACATCGTTCCTGCAGGTGAGCGAGGACTGGCCTGGCTCTTCATAGGGGTTTTCCCCCTTTTGTTTTTTTCCCACCAAACCCCTCCTGTCCACCCTGAGGTGGACACCCACCTCCATGCTGCGGCTTGGTGGGAGGTGGGTGGCCTGACAGGCTCCTGGGGCTGGCCATGGTCTTCATGCTGCCAATGTTCACCCTCCAGACACTCTGTGAGACGCTGCACAGTGAGAACAAGGAGCTGCGCACCAAGCTGGAGCATGACCTGGAGCAGAGAAACCAGGCTCTGGAGAAGCTCAGGTGAGGCTGGGCCGTGTGGATGGGGACAGGGCTGCCCTGCGGGCTTCTTCCTGCTGACCCTTCCCTCCCTGCCTGCAGGTGTGAGAATCAGGAGCTCCGGAGGATGGTGACGATGAGCAGCCAGGACAGTGGGAAGAGGGAAGCTGCCGAGCAGCAGCAGGTGAGGGGGCAGCATCTTCTTGGAGAGGGCTGGGAAGGAGGCAGGGAGCCCGCTGACACATCAGCAAAGGTGGCCTCATTTTAATCRAGCCCCCAGTTTGTCCCAGTGTGACCAGCAGGACTTCTCAGGGTCTCAAGGGGATGGGGGAGGCAGTGGGAGGGGAACTGGCTCGAGTTTAGCCGGCCTCGGGCACAGCCTTCACAAAAGCCCTGAGGGTCCCCCCCCGTGCGCGTCCAGCAGAGCGGGGCCATGGTGGAGAAGGCGCCGGGCAGAGAAGAGCTGGAGGCCAAGGAAAAGAAGGTGAAGATCCTGGAGCACCAGCGCAGGGAGGTGAGGACCAGGCTGGGAGGGAGGCACCACTAAGGAGGCGGGCAGTGGGCAGAGTGGGCACAGGGCTGGGATGGCACCAAGAGACTGTGGCAGGGCTTCAGAGCTGCAGGGAAGCACTGCTGGAGCTGGGATCTCCATCCAGCTGGTCCCCAAAGTGCTTTCATGACAGGAGTCTGCTGGGGACCACCACAGCTGGTTCGGAGCAGGATTTGGACTCCTGTTCAGCCATCCCTCTCTCCCTGCAGCTGCTGGAGGTGAATAAACAATGGGATCAGCATTTCCGCTCCATGAAGCAGAAGTACGAGCAGAAGGTAGGGCTGGGTGCTCAGGGCTGGGTGCTTGGGGGGCATGTTTCTGCTGGGTGCTGGCTGGGGGGACTCGGAAGAAATGGTGCAGAGAAAGTTTGGGGGCTGTCTGCACCTCCTTTCCCCCCAGTGTGGGTCCTTCCAGGCCAACGTCCCCACTCCCTCCCTGCAGGTCACGGACCTGCACCAGGAGCTGGCTGAGGCCCGCAGGGCACTGACCGAGCTGGAGTCGGAGCGGGAGCAAAAGCAACGGGATTTTGACCGCAAGCTGCTCCTGGCCAAGTCCCGGATCGAAACAGAGGAGGCGAGTGCCTTGGGAAGGGTGACAGGGAGCTGCCAGCCCTGTTGCCCTGCCCTGGCTGATCTCCCCCCACCCTGGGTCCTGCAGGCAGAGAAGGAGAGGTTGGCCATGGAGGTGAGGGACCTGCAGCAGAGGATGCGGTTCCTGCAGGAGCAGCTAGCTCCCGTCACCAGGCAGCGGGAATACCAGGAAAAGGAGATCCAGAGGCTGAACAAGGTGGGGGCCAGGGCACAACCCCTCACTGCAAAATGTCTTTTATGTTCTCCAGTCTCTTCACCTCTCTCAAATCCAGAACTGACCCTGATAACCCACTCTTGCCCAGGCAGAGGCTTGTATCAGATGCCCACCACATCCCTCTGGGCTCCCAGGAAGGGGGGTTCAAGGAGGATCTGTTGTCCCTCTTGCCCCTGCCCAGTTATACCCATGCTTTCCACACTGGGCACATGCCCATGGTGCTCCAGAGACATCCTGGGCACTGAGCTTCCTCTGACCCTGCTCCATGCTCTTCTCTAGGCACTAGAAGAGGCCCTGAATGTCCAGGCCTCTCCACCACCCATCTTTGCCATGGAACCAGCAGGGAAGCTGCCACAGCAGGAGCTGCTGACCCAGAATGAGCTACTCAAGCAGCAGGTAGGGCAGGATACAGAGCCCCTGAGGGCAGGGTAGGAAATACATGTCCTGGACCTCATGGTCCAGGTTCAGTAGCTGGGAGGTGTCACTGCTGGGGTGGTGGGGATTGGGGATCAAGCTCAGCATCCTCCAGGCATCCATCTGGAAGGACCACAGCCATGGGCCACTGTGCCAGCCCGAATGTCTGGGGCTTGGTGTAGCTGGTGGAGTCAAGAATGGCAGCGCAGTGATGGGGGTCCTTGAGAGAGGTGTCTGCCCTCAGCTGAGTACACACATATTCTTTCCTCCTGCCAGGTGAAAATTTTCGAAGAAGACTTCCAGCGGGAGCGGAGTGACAGGGAGAGGATGAATGAGGAGAAGGAAGAGCTGAAGCAGCAGCTGGAAAAGCTGCAGAAGCAGTTGGTGCTCTCCAACAACCAGGTGAGCAGCGCTGGGTGCTGCCAGCAGTGCTCTGGGAGCCCCACGTCAACCYCACGTGTCTAGGAAATGCTTGTCCCCAGTGTCACGGCCCCCATACCCACCTCAGAGCAGGGGCTGGGTGTCACCAGCAGCACTCTGGGAGCCCCATGCCTGCCGTGGGTGTGTCAGAGGTGCTTGTCCCCGGTTTCACAGTCCTTGTACATACCTAAGAGTAGGGGCTTAAGGAGAACAGGAAGGCCAGAGTATTTTTTCTGCTGTATGCCCCTGCCAGAGCATCTCCTTTCACTCATCTCCTCTTTCTGCACTTCTCCTGGGGGTCTTCTGATGGGGGGAGAATGGTGCAGGCATTCCCTCAGCAACCCTCACCCCACAGAGATGGAGGGGGTGGCAGGGTGGGCTCTGCACTTAACCCCCTTTGCTCCCAGCTGAGAGCTTCCAAGGACGACTGCCAGAGAGAGAAGGAGGAGAAGGAGAAGCTGAAGAAGATGCTGAAACAGCACAAACAGGTAGGAATGGGAGGAAACCCTTCTTGGGCAGAGGGGCTGGGGCCTGCAGGCCTGGCACCTCTTAGCCAGGCGGTGGGTGGTGGTGGTGGGCTGCCCTCRGGATCTCAGAATCTGTCCTGGCTCCTTGCAGGCTTCTGGAGAGAGGCTGCACCCCGAACCAGGGCCAGGGCCGCTGGGCCCAGCCTGCCCCATGTACCAGTACCAGTACAGTCCCCCCATGGCTCACCCCATGTACCACGGCTACGACGAGTGGCAGCAGATCCGATACCCGCCAGCCGTGCCGGGCGAGCACACACAAGGACAGAACTTCCACCATTTTCCCCCGGTGAGAGTCTACCTGTGCCAGCAGGAGGGGCAGCAGAGGTCCCATATGGGTGGGTCTGGGGCTTGCTGCCCTCCAGGGCCACTGAGTCACACAGCAGGGAGCTGAGCACGTGTCCTGTTGGCATGTGACTGTTCAGCCCCCTTCCTCCCCCTCCTTCTCCTCCTCACACCCTGGCAATCAATCACGGAGCACAGCCTCATGATTCACGTCCCAAGTAATTCCCTGTCTCTGTTCCATCTCCTCCCACAGCCTGAGTACGCCTGGCGCCCACCCTGTGCCATGGCTCGCAGCCAGAACGCCCAAGCAGTGGCCGGGGTGAAACCAGTCCCCAAGGACTTGGGTAAGGCTCAGACCCTCCCTGACAGGGGTGCTCCTCTTCTTTACGCTGAGACTTCGGGCACTTGGCTGAACACCTGGGGGAGGACTGGGGGCACAGCTTTCCAGGCAGTGGCCATTTCCCCTCAGCCCCCACCTCTGATCAGCTGAGGGGATGATTATGCCATGGGGTTGGTCCCTGCTGCATCCCCACCAGCATCCCCACAGCACCTAAAGTCAGGCTGAGCCCCAAAAGCTCAGGAGGTTATGGCAGTTGGTGCTCAGGGATAACAACCATGCCATGGCTGGCATCTCTCCTGTGGGGCTTGTGTGGCATGAAGACCTGTGCTTACCCCGTGCCACCCCTCTCTTGTGTCTCAGAACAGGCAGGTCCCGGATTGCCGTAACGCCAAGGACCGGCCGCGCTCCGACACCAGTGGAAGAGGAGTAGGGTGTGTGTGTGTGCCCGTGTGTGTGTGTCCAGGAGCTTCCTCCGGCTGCCRATGCCCGTGCAAGGACGTGTGCTGCACACGGCGGGCTCGGCAGCGCCTTCCCCCAAGGAAATCATGAAGGAGGGACTAGAGGTGCCATCACGGTGGCAGCCAGCACAGGGTCAGTCCCCTGCGGCCATCCCCTTCCCCACGAGGCGTCAGGCCTGGCATCACTGTAGACCCGAGCCAGGTCTTCGGGGAAGAGGAGCCAGTGTTCCCCAGGAGCGCGCCAGGAGCTGCCCCAATCCAGAGCCCCCGGAGCAGCGGTTAACGGCAGGGACTCTCCCAGCGGTGGGAGACCCCAGACTCGCAGGCAGGTGCTGGCCGCAGCCATGGCCCGGCCTGGGGGTGGTCGGTGTCTTTGTATTTATTTAAGGACTGAAGTGTGGCTGAGTCTCTCTGGTTTTGTCCTGAAAGCTGCTGCTTGTGGGGCAGCCTCTGTGTGGGAATGGGGTGGGATACCAGGGCTGTTGGTCCCCATGTGCTTGGGTATAGCCACAAGGACAGAGCAAGCACAAGGGAACCCCAACCCTTGCATGGGCAGCCCAGGATTTATTGCCCCAAGTGCGTGCCCACCACCTCCCTCTGTGTGTTGAGCTCGGCCCCTTGCCTGCCCCTCTCCTGCCCCCCACCTCTGCTAGGGAAGGYCCCGCTGCTCTCTCTGCCTTTCCATGCAGCAGTGGCCTTGGGGACAGTCTTTGACATTGCACACAGCAAATCTTGCTCCAGAAAATAGGTCTGGAGGGGGAAAAACAAACACAACCCCGTTTCTGTAAGCGTGGCTGTCACATGTGTGACAGCAAGAGGCACAGGACCCCAGCATGCTCCTCGCTGGGGGCTGTCCCTGGTCCTGCCTCCCRCCCCTTTTGCCCACCTGTGCTCTGCACCCATTCCTATCCTCTCCCCAGATGCTGGGCTGTGATAAGTCCATGTTTGCAGTTGCCATGGAAAAAATTGAGTTTCTCYAGTTAGGAGCTGCTACCTCCAGGCTGGCCACTGCGCCCCTCATTCTTGCCCCCCTACCCCTGGCCAACAAGTGGGGCTGCGCATTTGCAGAGCCTTTATTGGGTGTTTCTATGGTGGGGGGTGAGGGGCCGGCCACCCCCGACTGGGAGAGCAGCACGTCTGAGTGCCAGAACCACGGGCAGCCTGAATGCACTGAAGAGCTGCTCCATGCTCGGCAGGGTCAGGCCAGGCCCGCCCCAGCCCGGGGCTTTCGGGCCGAGCCTTCATGGAGACGTGGTCTTCTCCTCCGGGGACAGCCAGCCCCTGCATCCTCCCACTGCCCTGGGTGCTGGAGCGCAGGGGGCAAGCTGGAGGCCTGGAGATGTCACCATCAGGGGTGGAGGTGGGACGCAGGGATATTGGAAGTATCCCACTGCCATCGCTGAGGTCTCTGCCACGAGGTTGCCCAGCCCAGCATCCTGACTGGGGGGTGCCAGAGACGGGAGCAATGGAGGGGACAGCGCGTGATTCCTGCTGCTGGGGAACATCCTGGGAGGGAACGGAATGGGAAGCAGCCGGGGGGGATGCTGGTCCTCATGCCAGCGGCCCCAGGCTCTACTGGTCATCCTGCTCCTGCCGCAGCCTCAGGTAGGTCACGATGTCCTTGTGCACCGTGGCGATGTTGGTGCGATGGTACCAGCGCATGACCGGCACGCCCTCGGGGCTCACCAGGAACTTCTCGAAGTTCCACTTGATGTCATGGATCCGCAGAGGCTCCCAGAAGAGGTTTTTGGTGTTCCCAAACTCCTCTGTCACCGGAGGACAGGCGTTCTGCAACAAGGAGCCAATGCATCACTGCCCTGCCCCTCGGAAAAGCAAGCTGGGTGCTTCCCCCTCATCTCCCCTTGCCACAGCACCCACCTTCAGGAAGGTGAAGATCTTCTGCTCATTGGCCCCGTTCACATCCCCTTTCCGGAAGAGCTGGAAGTTGGGAACAAAGCCACCTCCCGGCCGGACGTGCCTACAAGGGGAGGGTGGGCAGGATGTTGTGCAAAGGATAGCTCTGCGTGCTGCACAGGGGTGGTGACAGGACCCCAAACCCCTCGTGTGGGGGCCACAGTGAGCAGGAGCTGCAGCCTCTGCTTCCACTGCCTGGCTGGGACCCCAGCAGAGCCGAGGGGATCAGCTGTCCCACAGCCCCCACCACACTACTCACTTAAGCGCAGGGAGGATCTCTGAGTTCTGGCCAGGTTCCTGCTTCCCAAATTGGTTGGAGGGGAAGCCGAGGACCACGATCCCCTGGTTTCTCAGCTCATCTTGTAGTGCATTCAGTTCTGCATGCAAGTGGAGCCAGGGGTGGGTTAGCAGAGGACCGGGCTCACCTCCACACTGGCACCTGCCCCCTGGGAGCATCCCAGTCATGCTGGGCTCTGGCAAGCAGGTGGTACCCCTTCCCCAGCTCCCCAAAGCAGAATGGACCATGGGGACATGCCAAATGCTGCACTCCTGGGTGACACCACACACTCTTGGGCCCTGCCCTGACCCCAGGGTGCCCGTGCCCCGCGGGACCCTTACCAACATACTGCAGGGTCAGGCCTCAGTACGTGGCTACGTTGACGAAGAGCACCATCTTCCCCTTGTACCTCTCAAAGGGGATGTAGTCGTCTGAATCGAGGGCCAGGGCCCCATAGCTGTAGATGGTGTCGTTCACCGAGGGGTAGCAGTCCACCTGTGGGGCGAGGAGCATGGCGTGGGAGCAGGCTGGGGGCTGCCGGCCACCCCGCTCCCCACCTGGCTCTGGCTGCGGGGGCGGCTGCCAGTGTTGTGTCCCCTGCCCCGAGTGCCACTGGCAGCAGCCAGGCTCTGGCAGGCCAAAGTCGCGGTGGTGGGACAGGCTGACTGGGGCATGCGGCTGGACATGGGTCTGGCTGCACCTGGGGCAGTGTTTGCCGAACAGGGAGCAGCAGGAAGGCGAGAGGCTACAAAGCAGCTGGAGCAGGGGGAGCACCAGACTCCTGGGGCCGTGGGCGAGGGAGCAGGACCCACCAACCCCTGGAATCCCCAGGGGACAGGAGCAGCGCGAGGGCTTCAGGGTGGGGCGGGGAACGGCCTGGGAAGGGTCGGGCTGGAGCAGCTCCTGCGTGCGGGGCCGCAGGTTAACCCAGGGCAGCCCATCTCCTGTCCCCACCAGGGGACCCGGACTCAGCCAAGTGCCACTGAGGGGCTATTTTGGGAGCTGGCAGGAGGTGAAGTCACAGGGGCTGAGCCCGGGGAGTGAAGGCTGCGTGGAGCTGTGGGATCCCGATGGCAGGATAGGGAGCCTGGCTGAGGGGGCGCAGTCACCCCTGCCCGCTGGGCGGTGGGGACACGGTGGCTTCTGCACCCTCCAAACACGGGGGAACCCCCCCGGACACCGCATGGAACAAAATCCCCATGCTCTGCACCTGGGGAGGTGGTTAGGGGGGACACATGGCTCTGTCCCCAACCCCAGAACAGTGATTCTTGCCCGTTGGCAAGAACTACCTCAGAAAACCCCGCCGTGATCCAGGCACCAGGATTGTAGGCGGGAGGAGGGGGGGTCACAGGGCCACCGTGCCCCACTCCTGCCCCGGGGAGCCCTGCAGAGAGTCTTGGGAACGGGCGTGTCCCCAGGGTGCCACACTCCCCCTAAACCCCCCTGAACGCCCCGTGGGGGTGTCCCCTTCCTCTTACCTTCTCCCTCTCACTTCGCCCCAGCTGGACGAGCCCGGCCAAGAAAAGGGGCAAAATCCAGGCGCTGCGGGAGCAGCCCCCCATGGCTGGGCGCGGGATGCCGGCACCCCCCCGACAGCCCGGGGCGAGCGGCGGGGACAAAGCGCCACTGTCGCCTGCCGTCACCTCCGAGCCCGGCGGCCGAGAAATAGCTGCGGGGCTGCGAGGGGGGAGCCAATGGCCGGGGGGGGCCGGGCCGGGGCCGCGTTAACCGTGTGGGCTCTGGGACGGACACACGGACACGCGGACGGACACCGCCCGGGGGTGGCACCACGGCCGGGCAGGGACCCGGGGCACCCACGGGGACACGGGGCAGCGGCATGTGCCGAGGGTTTATACAACGTGTTACCCGAGCCGGGATTAAACCCGCAAGGTGGGGGGAGAGGTATCGGGGGAGGGGGGAAAGCGGTGGCGGGGGATGGAGAGGGGCCAGGGTGGGAGAGGGGACGGGGGAGAGGTGTCGCGGGGGGGAGGTGTCCCATCCTGCGCAGGCCACCCAGCCAGGGTGACATTTCCGCCCAAGTGCGGTGCCGGCACCCAAGGAGCAGGGACCAAACCCCCCCAGCAGCATCCCCGGAGAGACCGGGCTGGGGTTCGGTGGGTGCCCCCACCAAGGTCTGCACTGCCAGGGCTGGGGAAGGTTGATCCCGCTTCTCTCCTTTGTGCCTGGTAAATGAGGGTGTAACTGGAAGCAGCCCTGAAGGAGGGTCCCTCTTGCGGGGGGCTGTTCTGGGGCTTGGGGGCTGTGGCTCCATGGTGACCCTGCTGGGGTCAAGGGCAGGGCACTGCTGTCCCTTAGCCCTTGGTGTCCCCAGGGTCAGGAGTTTCCAGGGTCCTGTTTGTATAGCCAAGGAATGCGAGCATTTACCCTGGGCTATCTCCAAGGAAAATATCTGTGGCAAGGTGTGAATTCCCTGAAATCCCCCAACAAAATTATTCGATGGGAGAATTAACTGGCTGGAGGGAAGCTGGGGGGGCTTGCGGTTTTGGGGGGAGGTTGGCCTGAGGGGGAGAACAGGCAGTGGGTGAGCCCTGGGGAGACCATGAGTGCCAGCATGAGGTTTAGCTTTCCTAGACAGCAGGGTCAGCCCTGCCACGATGCTGTCATTGAGCCAGCTGCTGGAGATGCCACCAAGGAACRGAGTGTGACCACGGGTTAAGAGGAAGCTGGGAGCAATCTCGCAATCCGTGTTCTTCGCCAGAAGGAACACCATGTCCTGGGAAAGGCTGATGTTGTGAGGCTCCAATTGCAGTCCCAGCTGGTGTGGGAGGGCTGGGGGTTGGGTACATCTCCCAGGCACCCGGAGAATCCATGGAGCAGGGGAGCTGTGGGTCCATCCATCACTGGCAGCATTTCCCGAAGCTTTAAACCTCCACTGCTACTGGAGAAGTGGCATAGCCCTGCGCTGGCATGAGTCCCCCAGCAGTGTGGGGTGTTTCCCCAGGTCCAGGCAAACCCCCAGGATGTTCAGCCACTGCCTGGGGACTGTGCAGAGCCCGTCACAACGTGCCAAGAGCCAGGCTGGCCACAGGGGTGCTCCAGTCGCCTCTCACGGATGTGGCTGTGGGTGGAGCGAGGCAGCTTCTTGCCAAAACCTGAAGGAGCCAATATCTGGGGTTTGACCCTCCCCACCTACTTCCAAGGCTCTGGGGAGATTTGGGGCCATGGAGCTGCAGCTCCTGGCCAGCACGCTGCTTGCACCTCTCTGCATCCTGCAGCCAACAGGGACCAGTGTGTGCCCAGTGCCGTGCTCCCTGGCACAGCTCACACTGCTGACCCTGACCAGGGCTTGAGCCACCTCCTGCGACAGAGCTGGGACAGACCTGAGGAGCTGCTCAGGGCTGTGTTCTCTGTCCCACTAGTTCCCACCAAGGGAACAGCCACCCACTTCTAGTTATAGTGATGTGTGGCACGGTGTGGTTGTGTCCCTTCCATGTATCCCTGATCCCTGCCATGAGCAGTGAAAGACTGAGTCACTCCTGAACTGAGTTTTCCTAAAACCACAATAAAAATGAGGAACCGTTTATCAAAGTCACCTCTCCTTGGGTCCTGGTGCCAAATCAGCCTTGGTGAAGATGGGAATGGGGGAGGAGTTAATGAGACACGGCTGATGGGCTCCCTCTCTGCCACTGAGCTTCCATGGCACCCCAGGCATGTCACCCAGTGTCCCCACCRTGCTGTGCCTTGCATTGCTGGAGGCTGCATGGGAGAGCAGAGGGGGCCAGGGTTTCCAGCAAGACTGTTCTGCTCCAGCCTGCAGGATCRGGGTCCCCCACCCCAAAAGGCAGCCACGCTGGCCGGGCTGACCCTCGCACAAACCTTTCTGCTCGGTTGTTTTTCCACCAGAGCTGGGTGGGAGCCAGCTCCCGCCCGCTGCAGATGTTTGGCAGGAGGCCGGGGCGGGAGGCCAGGCGCTTGCAGCCCCCTGGCCGCCATGCTGCCGCTGCCACCAGCCTCCCTGACTGTCCCCAAGCCACGTGCCGGGGCTGTAGAGACCTTGTGCCAGGCTGCAGGGCCACAGCTGAGCACAGGGAATGTGAAAGCAGCAGTGGGGACCATGTACTGCTGCTGGCTGGGCTTGTCCCAGAGCTGACCGAGGAGTTTCTTCCATGCAGAGGGACGGGGATTGTGCCAACAGCATGCCAGGACAGTGGCGAGGAGCTCGGGCAGCAGCAGGCAGCATTGCCCTAGCTAGCAGCAGTGCAGCCTCCCTCTGGCAGCCTGGCCTGGCACCAATCCGAGGGCAACCTCTGAACCTTTCTTCTAAGAGTGCAACAGGAGGCAAAAGCAAAACAAGCTCTGCCAGGCGAGAGGCCCCAGCTCTTTGGGCACCAGGCTTCCCAGGCTGCCAGCCCGCAGTTTGCCCAGCCCTCGCTGCCCTGCCCCAGCCCRTGTGCTCCCCCACACTGCCCTGGTTCAATGGCAGCCTCCCTGCTGGGCATGGTGCCCARCACCCTTTGGAGTGGGGGTCCCCCTTTCCAAGTGCTCCTGCAGCCCCCAGGCTATGGCGTTGGGTGCCGCTCTGTCTGGCATTGCCATCCCTCCCTTTTCCAGGGGCAGATTTGCCCCGTGCAGAAATTCCCCAGGCCCATTGTCCCCCCTTCACCCTGCAAAGGGGGGCTGCCCAGAGGCAAGGTGAGAGCCAGCATCCTGCACCCCCTTCTCCCCACTGGGGTTGCCCCATCTGCCTCCCCGAGCAGCAGCCCCCATGGGCCAGCAGCCAGCTCCTGTCAACTCCAGCACTTCCAGGGAGGCATCCCAGTGGATGCTGAATCACCTCAGTGCTCACATCACCCTGCCTGCTACAGTGTCACCGCAGCAGGACCCGCTTCTCAAGAGAAAGGCATTTTTCCTTGGCAAAACTCCAGGCAAACACTGCCTCCAAGCTCCAGCACTGTTCAGGCACCAAAGCCAGGGCCGCGGGGGGATTTTCTTATCTTGCTCCGTCCTGGAGGAGGAATTTCCAATTCAACAGTGTGGGAAATTCAGTCTAAATCCATTCTCTCCTGTCTTAATGCTTCAAAAAATGTCCTGGCTTCTCCCTGCTTTACTCTTGCTGCCATTTCGCTCCGTGTTTGTTGTCATTACGAGCCAACCCGTCTTTCCAAGGCCTTTCCTGGAAATGTTTGCCAGGGGCTTGAAACTTCCCAGAAAACTCATACCAAGAAAGGAAGACTCTCAGATCCCTCAGCTGCTCATGACAAGGGGCATGCAGAGGTGGAACCAGCCATGGTGTATGGTTGCATGGATGGGGGGGGAAGTGTTCCATGCTTTTCCTTGTGTTTTGCTCCAAACCAGGCTTCCTTCTCAAACCACTCCAAAGTTTGTGGCTTCTTCCCTATTCCTCTCATAGCAAAGCTGCTCAGCTCCTATTCCTGGTGCTGCTGGCCATCCCCACAGTGTCCCCAGGGAAGCGATGCGGGGTGGAACACGGGGGAGAGCAGAGCCAGAACTGCTCCCACCCTGCATGTCTGTAATGTCCTCCAGCTGCCGCCGCACCGTGCCAGCAAAGGAGGGAGAGAGGAAGAACAACAGGAAAACAACTCTRGTTATTTGCCTCAAATTTTGCAACTTGATAGGGGAAGAGAGAGTTGACAGCTCAAAACAGAAATTTGTTTCTGGGCTGGGCAAGGAATACATGTCCACTCCCTCCCAGCACAACCGCAGCCCGTGGCTCCAGCACAAGCATTTCTACTCCCCAGGGTCTGCATCCTTGTGATAGGCTCCCTCCCTGAGGTGGGAGGTGTTTGCCAAAGGTCCTGCTTCCCTGGGAACCTCCTGCCCTTCTGGCCCCAACACCCAATGCTGGCTGTTGTGGATCAATCCACACAGGGATGGGACACAGGGTTTCCAGCACTGCAGGGTTGGTTGCTCTTTCCAGCAGAGAAAATGGGATTTGAACAATTCCCACCAGTATCACCGTAGTGTTTGCCCACATCCTTGCCTGATTCATCCTGTTAATTCTGTGACCTTTCTTGCTGTGAGTCACCAAGACACCGTTTCAGCCCCAGGGCTCCGACCCGGCACGAGGCAGGTGTGAGGGAAGTGATTCCCGTCACCCGAGTGGGAGAAAAACAGCCACAACCACTGTCAGAGAGTCCTGAGGGATCCTTCCCACTCACTGTCTGACAACTGTGTCCAGGCTGAGGTTTGCCCTCCCGGAGTGTGGGGCTGGGCTGGCAGTGACCTTCCCTTCCTGCACGGCTGCGGTCGCCGGGCTCCGAGGCCAGACAGAACCCCAGGGACCTTCAGCCAAGGCAGTGCAGGAGGTCAGCGCAGGGAGGGTTTCTGGAGAGGCTGCAAAGTGTCTCAGATCCTGCACAGCCAGACAGCACCCGTAGCGTGGACAGAGCTGCACGACACAATCACATGAAGGATAAAGTCCATTTATTTCATAACAAAGGGCAATGCAAGAGCTTACGTGGTTCCTTGCCACTGCCTGGGCATGAACCTGCTCCTCCCGCTTTACCTGCCCAGGTGAGGGGTGCACAGACCCCCAAACAGGGGCAGTGTTCTGGGCAAATGGTGGGGGCTCTCGCTATCAGGAGCGGGGAGTGCAGGCAGTGTGCAGATAGGAGGGCTGACAGGAGCTGCACACACTCCTCTGCCCTGCAAGACCCAGAGGAACCAAGAGCCCTGTAGGATTTTGCTATAATTTCAGCAGATAATGAATAGAGGAGAAGCCGGTGCCAGCTGCACGTCTGCTGTGCAGTCAGCACGGGCTGTGTCACCGATGCTTTCAGCCGAGTGCTAAATGCACAACCAGAACCCACATCCATCTTGCTCCGAACCATTTTTCCCCAACCACCTTGACAGCTGGGACTTCAAAGAAGAAATAACTTTTCCAGGCATTTCCATGCCTTGCTGCTTGGCTGGGAGGAGACAGTATCGCCAGGGAAGTTGGCTGGCAGACCAGCCTGCCTGCCTCCTGGGAATGAGTTGTTTCCAGCTGGACACGTCTGCAAAGTCACACCTCTCCCCACTGCTGCCCGTGCTGTCGTCTCCCCCACGGTCCCTGGGAGCTCGGTGGGCAAAACGAGCAGTGGGTTTACCCAGCGAGAGCCAGGAGCAGGGGCAGGTCCGGGTGTTGGCCCACCCTGGCTTTTGCCCGTCCCTCCAGCTCTCAGGGTGCCCCATCGGGCTCTGCAAGGTCCSTGACAAAGGATCCCATGGCTGTAGCCCCCAGCCCAGCGTCCCCCACTGCCCGTGCCTCACACGATGCCGTTGCGCRTGGGGTGCGTCCGTACTCGGTAGATGATGATGGCAGTGGCCGGGCACAGCACCAGCGCCGTCATGACCAGGATGGTGGCCAGGATGATCAAGACGATGACCCAGATGTCCAGGATGTGCTTGGGGAGGTTGGCAGGACCTGTGAGGGCRGGGAGGTCCATTCTGCAAGGGAGAGGCAGAGGGGTGATGGCGCAGCCCTCTCCATCCCTTCCATAGCCAGAACCACCCCCCTACTGCTCTCTCCAGCGACACCCCTGTGGCCACGTCCAGCTTTCACCTTGAGCTCCTCTAAGAGCCTTTGGTAAAGGCTCCTTCGATTAGCCCCAGGATTTATAGCATGCTTTGAATGCGCTGGACAAAACCCCAGGGAAAAACTTCCGTATTAATTGCTACCGTTTTTTAGAGGCGCTGATAAAGCAAAGCCACAACCCGGTGTCCCGCTGATCACTCACCGGTGGGTCATCGGGGGGGAAACGGTGGGGTCAGGTCAGCCAGGAGCCCCCCTCGCTTTTGGGGAGACTCGCGTGTGTCTGGTTCCACACCCGTACCTGGTGCTGAGTCACGGAGTTATCCACCAGCTGAAGGGGGCGGAGGGGCCGGCGAGCGGGGACCCCCCTCCACGGGCACCGCGGCTGTGCCCCCGTCCCGCTCCGGCACCCCGGGGGTGGGGGACACGATGCCGTGGGGGAGAGGCGGCAGCTGCCTGTGCCCTGCCCGTCCTACCTGCCCTGCCCTGCCCGTGCCCTCTCTGTGCCCTGCTCGCCCTGCCCGTCCTACCTGCCCTGCCTGTGCCCGTGCCCTTCCCGTCCTACCTGCCCGCATCCCCTTACCTGCGGCGCTGCCCGGCTCCGGCTCCAGCTCCGGCGAGAAGCGACAGCAGCGGCGGATCCCGCCGGGAGAGAAAGACTCCCGCCGGGAGAAAAAGACTCCGCCTGGCCCCGCCCGGCCCGGCCCGGCCCGCGGGGGACGGCAGGGGAGGAGAAGGAGAAGGGGAASGGGAACGGGAAGAAAGGAATGAAAAGGAAGGAGGGGCAGTGCAGGGCAGGACCTTCTTTCCACACCAGGATAAAACAAGAGCGCACTCCATCTCATCCCACCCAGAATGGGGTTCCACTGGGGGGGAACATCTGGAGCTGAACCCAAAGGTCTCAGGGAGGCACTGTGGGGGCATTTCACTTCCYAGCCCTTAACAAAGGCTTCTCCCCTGCCCCGGCCCCCTCCCGACCCAGCAGGGCTCACAGGCATCCACTTGCCCCCGAGATAAGAGCACCCAGAGCCTCCATAAACACCCGCAGCGAGGTGCCCGAGCTCCCTGGGGATTCGGGCAAGGTGATTTACAGAGACACGGGCAAAGAGCAATGCCAGGGAGGAGGCAGACCTCAGCCCGCCAGCTGGGAACGGAGTTTCCACTGCCCAGTGGAATAYTCCAGTCCATTGGTGATGCTGAATGGCAAAAGTGAGGTGGGATGCTCTGATTTTCCTGCTGGGACACAAGCTCAGTGTCACTCACAGTGAGATCCACACACTGCACCTTTCACTCCTGCCTTTTCCCAGGGGAACCTGTTGGATTTCTGGTGGTGGAAAGCCCTACCACAGGCTCTCAGACACCCCTGTGCTCCAGGCACTCGTGGGCACACAGCTCTGCTGGGAGCAGTGCACAGGCAGCCTCCTCCTTGCCTTCCCAGCACCGCTCCCCTCCAGCTGCTGCAGTCGGATAAAAGGCACGTCGGTTTTTTATCAGAGCAGTGGCAGATCCCCATGGACAGAAGTTTCCTGTGGGGCTGCAAGCGGCAGTCCGAGGGCAGGGACTGACTCCAGCCACTGTGCGGGGATGGATACTGGGGGATCCACGYCACAGGCCAGGCTGGGACTGGTGCTTGGTCAGGGTATCCAGGAGCAAACTGGGTTTGCTGAGGCAAGCTCTACCCTCTGAGCACACAGCACGGTATCCACAGATCTCGTGCTTTCCTGCTGATCCCATGACATGGGAATGTTTGTTCTTGTTGAGATCCTGTCTTAGCAGCTGTGAGGCTGAAGAGAAACCACCTTTGGGGTCTGAAAAATTCATGCCATCTGCTCTGCTCTGGTGAGACCTGCCCGTAGCTCTGTGTAAAGCTCTGGGCCCCYAGCCTTAGAAGGACATGGAGCTGCTGGAGTGACTCCAGAGGAGGCCACAGAGGTGCTCCAAGGGCTGGAGCGCCTCTGYTCTGGAGCCAGGCTGGGAGGGCTGGGGGTGTTCAGTGGGAGGTGGCTTCGGGGAGACCTTCGAGCCTCTCCCAGTGCCCTAAAGGGGCTCCAAGGTTGGAGAGGGACTTCGGACAACAGCCTGGAGTGAGAGGACAASGGGGAATGACTTCAAACTGACAGAGGGCAGGGTTAGATGGGATATTGGGAAGAAATCCTTCCCTACGAGGCTGGTGAGGCACTGTCAAAGACAAGTTGTGGCTGCCCCACTCCCGGCAGTGTGCAAGGCCAGGCAGGACGGGCCGGGACCACCGAAATCCATGGTAAGTACCCCTGCCCATGGCGGGGGTGGGACTGCGTGTGATCTACGGGCCCTCCAGGCCCCTCCCCCCCGCCCCGCGGGGGTCACGTGGTCAGGTCGGTGCGGTGACGTCAGACGGCGGCCGCGCGGCGGGGCCCGCCCGCTCCCAAAGATGGCGTCGCTGCTGCAGTCGGAGCGGGTGCTGTACCTGGTGCGCGGCGAGAAGGAGCTGCGGGCGCCGCTGCCGCAGCTCTACTTCTGCCGCTACTGCAGCGAGCTCCGCTCCCTCGAGTGCGTCTCGCACGAGGTAACGGCGGCCCGGCCGCGCCGCGCCCGCGCACCGGGCTGGACTGGGCGGGGCCGGGCGGGACGGTGCCCTTTCTGCGCGCACCGGTTGGGTCGCGCTCCCGTCGCTTACTCTCTTTCTGCTTTGCTATTGGCTGGTGGCGCGGCTGGGTGGCTTGGGCGCAGCACTGCACGGAGCGTGGCGATTGGCCACGGGGGACGATGGGGCGGTGCTTCGCTTCGGATTGGCTCTGGGCGCCTGTCCGTCGGCGGAGCTCGGGTTGTGATTGGCTGAGAGCGCCCAGGGCGGCTTCCCCTCATGGGGGATGAGCCCCCCCCAAACAGCCCCGGCCGGGGGCAGCGAGGCCCCCCCGAAACCTCGGTGGGGCCCGACCGGGGCAGCGAGGACCCCCCCAGACCTCTGTGAGGCCCGACCGGGAGGGTCAAGACCCCCCTCCCACACCCATCCCCATCGGGCCCGGCCGGAGAGGGGCAAGGACCCCCGCAAACACCCACCCCTTCACGTTATACACTGTGATTTGTGCTGTGGAGGGTTTGTGGCTTCACAAATAGTCGTAATAAAAACGGTAAAACTGGTTTTGTGGAAGCCTGGTTGAATTAAGAAATTGTGGTAGGTTTGGAAAGCCTTGAAAGAATGACTGTGCAACCCAGCTCTCAGAAGATGCATTTTTAAGGAAATGTTAAGGCCTCTGAAGAATGGATTTGTGACCTGGCTGCATCCGTCCTGAATTCACTGGGTGCGAGCAGTGTAGGCGTTGCGCGTGTCCATGCCTAATAATCAGTTTGAATTCCTCTTCAAGAAGAGGCCCCACTCTTACTGCTGTTGTTTTARTTGACAGAATTCGTTGTGACAGCAGAGAGATACAAAGCATGTTCTGAATTGTGCATATATCTGACCAGTGTAACTGCATGGGCAGAATAAATTAGGTATAAATAGAAAAAAACATGTTAAAACCTCCTGTTCAAGCTATAAAATGAGATTCTGGTAACTGCTAAAGGTTAACATCTAGCTGATCTTTTCCCATTTACAAGGCAGAGTAGTTTAATCCATTCTGACCTAAGAAACCTTCTGATTTATTTTATAAAAGATCAAAATCTGACTGAGATGGGCTACGATTTTGAATACCAAAAAATGCTTCAATGCTTCCATGGCTTCACCCCTCTGTTGCCAGACACAAATCCTTGTTGGATCGTGTGGCAGTGTGGGGCTGTCTGGACAAAGGTGTGCCAGGTAATGTGTGTGATGTGACTGTGTCTTCTTCAGGTGGACTCTCACTATTGCCCCAGCTGCCTGGAAAACATGCCTTCAGCTGAAGCCAAGCTGAAAAAGAACAGGTAAAGTTCCTTTGTTTTGGTTTTTTTTATCAAGGCTCCCTATTTTAAACAGCGCCTTCCTTAGTCAGCACCTGACATGTCTATCTGAAACTACTAAAAAATTATATGGCTGTTTGTTATGTTTGAGTCTGTTTTGGCGAATAAGTGTCTTTCTGTGAAGTATCATGTGCCGTTCGTAGCTTTTGGGGGTTTTTGTGATGATCTGGTCTCATAACACAAAGGGTTTTTAGTATCACATTATGTTCCTCACTGCTGCTGTTCTTGTGTTGGCTCTGAATCCCTCACATTCCCGTGATGGCTCTGCTGCCCTTTTTCCCTAGTGCTGTTGCCTGAGAGTTAGAGATCTGTTGGTCTAATGTTGATGGGGTTGCTGGGAGCRTTTCTCTCAGCCTGGGACCCTCCTCAGAGCCCTGCCTTGTTGTTTGCAGATGTGCCAACTGCTTCGACTGCCCCTGCTGCATGCACACCCTTTCCACCCGTGCCACGAGCATCCCTGCGCCGCTCCCYGATGACCCGGCCAAGACCACCATGAAGAAGGCCTATTACCTGGCCTGTGGGTTCTGCCGCTGGACTTCCCGGGATGTTGGCATGGCAGACAAGTCCGTTGGTAAGGGACAGTCCAAGACAGAAAACTGAGTTACAGCACCAGCCCACTTTGTGTTTTGAAGGTAACAGGTAATCCAGTTAGTTCCTGCCTGTGCTATAGACTTGATATCTGCCTAGGGTTGGAGTCATAGTTGAAAATTCACAAGAAAATATTTATTTTGCTGAAGAGTCCTCTGAAGAGCTGAGCTGAGTTAGTGGAATACGTGACCCACTTCTGTGCTCGTGTTACCTGACTGGTGAGAAAACTGTCAAACTGTTTTAGTCAGTGCACTCTCCCCACAGCTGAGCTCTTGTTTGTGTGCTTTCAGAGTCTTTGAAGCTGCTCAGTCTGACAGCATAAACATCTAATTTATTTTCCATCACTTTTGTTCACTTAGACTTACTCCAGAGTTGCTAGTTAGTGTTTGAACTTGGCTTTTCACAACAGCAGTAGAACAAAGCTTTCATCTATTTTTTGGTATATAAGATGTACAGAAAATATCTGTCAGGCTCCAGAAATGGGGTTGAGTAGGCCAAGCAAATCCTCTGACTTCCAGTGTTGATGTGACTGAAGACAGAGCTGAGGATGCAGAGACAGGCAGCCAGTAATAGGAGACACACATATAAAAACACATGTACCTGCTGCTAAAGTGACTCCTAGATGCTGTCCTCAGTATCTCTCAAACAGCATTTGTTTAAAAGCACAATGTAAAAGCTGTTGAAACTCCTTCAGCCCAAATCTGCCTGTGGAAAGCTTTCAGAGGTGTATATTTGCACAGACATGAACTTAAAGAATTGCAATGCTAAGTGTAGCAAAAATAGGAAATGTCTATTTTATAAATAACACCAGGATAGTTGAGTGTTGGGTGTGATTTCTGTGTGGAGTCTGGAAACCTCCTGTGGACTTTGCTTTTTCTCTTCTCTCGTGCAGCGAGCGGAGGCTGGCAGGAGCCGGAGAATCCTCACACGCAGAGGGTGAGTGAGTGGGAAGGCCGTGCCTAGGCTGAAATGCATCAGCCAGAAAGAGCTGTTAGAGGTGTCAGGCCCTCTCAATCACTTTTTCTGCATCTATATAATCCTTCAGATACCAGTTCCAGTTCCTAATCTCCACCTTGACTGAATTCAATGGAGGGAAGGCCTCTTAGAGGCTCCCCTGAGGATATCRCAGTATAAAACCTCCTTTTGAGAAGACACTCAGTTGAAAACATCCTTTCTAATAGTGCTGTTAAAACCACAACGGTGAATGTGCTGCGTATGTATGTGAAAAAAAAGCTGTTTTCCAATCAAGAGTGTGTCTAGGATCTGGAAAACACAGCTGCACCTTTAACACCCTTCCTTGTCACCCGTTAGGGCTCTGCTCTAAATGTGACCAGCCTCGGGGAGGGCGGGAGAAGATGCTAAAGATGCTGTTTGCTCTGCTAATCCAAGTTGCTTGATTTTGGCCAGGTGACATTACTCTGTCCAGTCATGGCAAATTCATGAATGAAGTCTCAGTTGCTGAACTGCAAAGTGAGAATTGGACACTGCCTCCAACACGTCATTCCCAAGGGAGGGTTAGTTTGTCACCCATGCTGTGGGTTAAGACATGTTAAGACACAAAGGCTTTTTTAAGTACATCCTTCACAATACAGCTGGTGCTGGGAACAGAGTGACACAAGTAGCAGGAACCCCAGGTAGTTCACAAGCAAATGCTGCAGCTGATGTGACATTGCTCCCCTTACAATGGGTACCTGTTCCTTTTCCTCCTTCCAGATTAACAAACTGGTTGAGTACTACCAGCAGCTGGCTCAGAAGGAGAAGATCGARCGGGACCGGAAGAAGCTGGTGCGACGCCGAAACTACGTCCCCCTGGCCTTCTCGGTGAGCTGGTTGTGCTGCTCTCTCAGAGCAGGAAAAGTGATGCACAGCAGCCTCAGCCTGGAAAATTAGATAGCTGGTAGCACAGTAGGGCTGCCCAGCTTTGGCTAATTGAGGACAACATGAAGAAAATGAGGCTTTCTTTAGGGACGAGTAGTTTTGCACTCATTACTGTGYATTACATTGCCACTGTCTCTGGTAGTCCCCTCTGACAGTGCCAGAAGGGTTCACACTTGCCATGCCAAGGAATATGTTCTCCAGCAGTGAAATGCAGTACAACTGCAGACACAGTGCCAGTGGCAGCTCTTTCCCAGGACAGTTCATACCACAGCTCAGTGATAGATAGATCAGCATTGTCTGGCACTTCTCTGCATGAAATCTCAACTGAAATTAACCTTAAGACTTGGTTGTGGCTTGAATGACTTGTTTATTGTACCTGGCAGGTAAATGCTCACTTTGTTTAGCTGGGTGACTGCATATGCTTGCTACTTCAATGAACTGTGCTTGCTCTGTGCCCTTGCTTGTGTCTTATGGCTGCATTTTTTGTCTCCGTTGCTACCTGCTGCTATTTTGGGGGCTCTCCACAGCAACACACTATACACGTAGTGGTAAGTCTTTTCACAGTTTCTGCTGGTGTTAAAGCTCTCATGGTACCAACTGAAGGGGAGTAACAGATCCTACACCTTGCCTCAGGGCCTCAGGCTTGGGTGTGCCTAGAATAAACACAGGTGAAGCCTGACTCTTCAGAGGATAACATATGTGACAAAAAATATTTTATGTTAGTTTAGAAACAGGGCAGTGTACACTTGAAAAGCAATCTGAGACACAGCTGTGTGCCTGCCCAAGGCAAGTGGCAGTAACTAATCATCTTATCCTTGAAGAATGACCGGAGTAGGCTGATGCTCACACTTCTCATTTGGTGAGAATTCAGGTTTTCAGCTCTGCCCAGAAGGAAGATGTCTGCCTCCAAGCAGCCTGTGTACAGCTCAGCTGTAGAAAGCTGAGGAGTAGCTCAGCTATTCGTGGTGAGAGAGACCCGTAGGTAATGAGGCTTGTAGGAGATTGAACCTTCCAGCTGCTTCTAGTAGTGCTGCAAAGCATTTCAGATGGGTGCATAACCACATCAACCCACTTCTTTTGGCAGCTGAGCTCTCATTCTACACTACTTGACATGGAGTTGCTCTGAAGAGAAGATCCAGGGAAAATGTGTCAGTAGTGCAGGCTGGTGATTTGAGGAAGAAGCAAAAAGCTTGATAAGCAGTAGCCACACACGTCTGTCTTTCCCCACCTGCAGTGCAGYGGGAATTGTTTTCTCCTTACTAACAGTTTAAGCAGAAAAATGTACCTTGGGAAGCATTGAATACCTTTTCCTTTTTGCTTTCCTTTGCTTGTCTCCCCCCATGCTTGTCATGCAGCTCAAAGGATGAGTTTGCAGCAGGTCTTTTTGTCCTGACAGGAAGCAGACGTGAGGGTGACAGTTCCTTTTTCCCTTATAGGACAAATATGGCCTTGGAACGAGGCTTCAGCGCCAGAGGCCCGGAGCTCCCATCAGTGCTCTCGCTGGACTCTCGTGAGTCTCAGGGTTGGGGTTACCTTTGCGGGGAGGATTGGATGTTTAGGCAAGAGAGCAGTAAAGCAAGTCTAGAAAGATGATGGACAATTATCAGATGGCAGTGAAAGATACCTTCTTTTGAGCGTTGGAGACATGTCAGATCCTCATGCATCAATGTACAGCAGCTCCAGATGTTCTGCTTTTTCCCAATAGGGACAAGTGACTGCTCACACGCTTGTTGCAATTATTGTCTTGCAATCTCAGCTCTCACTGCCTTCTGTGCTATAATGCAGTTATTGCTGTTGCTGTCAGAGGACATGTGCCCTATTTCATGACTGAGTTGTCCCTTATTTTGCTTTAGCCTGAAAGAAGGAGAAGACCAGAAGGAGATCAAGATCGAGCCAGCTGATGCCGTGGAAGAAGTGGAGCCTCTTCCTGAGGATTACTACACAAGACCAATCAATCTGACAGAAGGTAACACCTTTGTATTCTGTCACTTTTTGCACATTTTGTAACATGGGCAGTGCCTACAAACTTGTCTGTGAAGTTCCTAATGACCCAAGCTTCTGGTCATTTTTCTGCTGGGATTGGAACACTGGGAAATATGTGACTTTGTCAGTGATAACTTTGAATGCAGCCTCAATTTCATGTACATGGAAAGCTCAGAGCCAGAAGGCATGAAGGGTTATTTCGTTTTCTTGCTGGCTTTAATTTCTTTGTGTGTGAAGCAGCAACTTTTGGATGGAGAAAAAAACTGACATCCTTTTCAAATAATAGCAGGAAATAAGGAAGTAGCAGCTGCTGGGGAGCTGGAACCAAAACTGGGCTGTTGAGTAACAATTGCGCATTGCTTTGACATCAGCGTGGAACGGCCTGTGTACACTTGCCAGTTATTTGGCTGACTCATGATTTAATCCACAAATACTGTAAATTGATCAGTGAAACTTGGAGTGAACAGGATAAACCAGCAGGTACAGGAGCGATGTGGGCTTCCAGCTGAGGTGGCTTTGAGTAGAACGGATGTTGTTGGTAGTTCTGCAGGCCTACAAAGTCTGCCAACACCAATTAATTCAYGAAAGGTTTATGGAAAGGGTTAGATCCTTTTGGTCTCATTTTCTGATGAGACTGTTGGCATTGTGAGAGTTTGATGCTGGTGAAGAAGACAACTTTCATGGGCTGCCAGGTGGCTCACTGCCGCTTAGGCACTGGGAGCAGTGAGGAGCCTGCTTTTTGGGAGAAAACCATGGGAGGTTTTGGCTGCTGGAAGTTTCTTGCCTTGGAAACTACGTTGTCACTAATTCTATGTGTGTCTGAGTTGTGCAAATTCTTGGTAGGAAGCTGTGTATTGTACTCGTGCAGCACCCAGCTGTGASGGTAACAAAGCTATGAAACTCATTTGCTGTGGTGGGGGAAAGAACTATGTTCTAGATGGTTACAAAACTCAGTTTCCATCCCAGCTCAGCTTTGAAGAGAGAGATGGGTCCCTTGTTTCTGGTGGCCTGGCACTGACACTGCTCTCATGTTACTGTGCCTGGGCAGGGCAGCCCTTTATTCAGCTCTTGCCTTTCTATTCATTGCTGGAAATGTGACGGTTGCCAGTGGTTTCTGAGTTATGGGGTCCAGGTGAGATTAAGTTTCTTAGAGATGGTGGCCTGTCTGCACACAGTGCGAGGTGCGTCTGTAGAACGTAGCTCAGGTTTCAGTGCCTGAGACATTTCTTTGTCTTTCTGTTGTGCTCCCAGTGACAACTCTGCGCCAGCGCCTGCTGCAGCCTGACTTCCAGCCCATCTGTGCTTCCCAGCTCTACCCACGTCACAAGCACCTCCTGATCAAACGCTCTCTGCGCTGCCGGGTAGGGAATTTGTTACAAAACTGCCCTTTCCAGGCTCACGGAACTTGGATACTTGGAAATGGGCTGTGCCTTTCTCTTTTAAAAGAAATAGCTCAAATGCTTCKGGTTGTTGAAAGTTCTCAGCCAAGTTAGTGGTAACAGCACTGGGGAGGTGAGGGCTGTCACATCTCTGGTGTGATGAAGATTGTGAAAGGGGGACAACACTGTCAGAGATGCATAAAGATACAAAGGTGGGTTTGTGCTAGTGCTCTGCCTAGCCAAGGAATCAGAGAAGGCTGCCAGGACAGTCAGAATTAAAAAAAATTCTGCTGCTACTAAAGACAAAAGTCAGCAAACAAAGTATTAGGGAGAGGCACTGCAGAATACTGAAGATGTCAATAGAGTGGAGGCAGAAAGAGGGTATTTCAGAGAAGCAAAGCAGAGAGCTGTGGAGAYAGGCAAGAGTTAAATCCAAGTTCTGCCATTGGCTTTCTACACGGCCTTTACTACATGACTTGTTTTCTCAGTCATACAGGGATATTTATCTATTTCCTAAAGTAATACAGCAATATTCTTGTATGTATTTAAGATGCAGAAGGCTTTGGAAATGCAGAATATTTTCTCAGAAATAAGTAATGTCAGACTGATCCTGTATTTGAAGAGTAGCCTACGAGGTGATCAGGAGTTCCAGCTGCTTGTTTTTTTTAATGGATTCTGGAGCATAGGTCAGAGGGCTTACAGGTATTTGTGCCTTCTCCCTGCTGCAGTCAGTGTGCAGGTGTTTTCAAGACTGGTTCCAAATCTTGTGTTTCTGAGGTTGCACTGGTAGTGCTGGATATAACATTTTTGGAGTATCAATAACTGAACACAGTGATGGTTACATGCACCCCAGGTAGTTTTAATATGTGCTGTGCTAGACTAGGCTGTAATGTTGTGGCTGGTGACACAGCACTTGTAGCTCTGAATCTGTATGTGACTGCACACTGTCTTTTGGTGCTGACTTAGATATCTTTGTCTCTAGAAATGTGAACATAACCTAAGCAAACCAGAATTCAATCCAACATCTATCAAATTCAAGATCCAGCTGGTTGCTGTGTAAGTAAGAAAAGGGGACTGGGGACAACAACTGCCTGTTTGTGCTTAGTTAATGCCTCCTATTTTAATTTCTTTTGTACTCTTGCTTTGACCCCTTGTAGGATTGTGTCATCCCTTAGGATGGTGTAATCACCTTTTTAAATATATTTAGCTTATCTGTAATAGGTTTGCTTACTGATCTACTAAAGATTTCGGGAGTTTGACAAAAACACTGCATACTCTGCCAGCCCCAGACTGTAGCAGGGTTTTGTAGGATTAGAGTTATACAGCAAAAGGACATTTCATTTTTCCTTTTAATGTAAGCCAAACTCTCACAGCTCTAATACCTCCTGCTGCTTCAGGATGTGTGTTATAGACAGCAGCACAGTCCCTCATGGTCATTTGCTCTGTTATTTTGTAGTAACTACATCCCTGAAGTGAGAATCATGTCTATTCCCAACCTGCGCTACATGAAGGTCAGTAGCTTTTCCAGAAATGTCTTAGGCTGAGACATAGCCAGGAGCTGTGAATGTGGGATCTCTCTGGAGGGTGACATGGTGTGATGACTGTTCCCTGAGGGCTCCACTCACTCCATTTAGAGGGTGAAGGATTTAAGGGAGTGGCCAGAGTAACATTGCATGTACTTGTCACTCTGCAGCAGTAGATGACTGTGCAGTATGACATCTGGCATCATAAGCACTTGCCAGTGTCTGAAGAATGAAAGGTGTGGAGTTGAGATCTCAGCTGTGTTCCCAAAATACTTATTTCTTATATTAAGGAAGAGTTTTGCATGGCATTGGTGCCTTTCTTACAGACTGGGGTGGTCGCTATCCATCCGTTGAGAGGATGTGGTGCAATTTTTGAAGGTGCTGATCAGTCACAAAAGATGGAGATGCTGACAGTAACAATGAATTTTAGCACAATTGCTTATTGAACTGTGATTCCTGAATCTTCCCAGGAGAGCCAAGTCCTTCTGACTCTGACCAATCCTGTGGAGAACGTCACACATGTCACACTGCTGGAGTGTGAGGAGGGAGACCCTGACAACATCAACAGCACTGCCAAGGTATTGATTGTACCCTCCTGCTGTGTAAGCCCAAGCCTCTTCCAGAGTTTATCACTTGCATTTGTCCTTCCACAGSCCACACTTTTCATATGTCCTTCAACCCTTGCCAGCTGTGCTGTGTTTCCCTCCGTGGAACTTAAATGACTGTAAACAGCAGCCTATATTTTGAAATTGTGTCTGTTCATTGAGATCCAGAACCCAAGGGAGAAATTCATGATTTCACTGGCAGGGTGGTAGTCAGGTGGTCCTGGAGCACAGAAAAGCTGAGGATGAATCCCTTTTAAACCATAGTAAAYTAGCCCTCAGAAGGGGAGGGCCTCCTCCTGCTTGCAGTGTAGCTGATGATCTGTGCTGAAAGGCTTCTTTCTCTCCGTGCTCTGTTTCAGGTGGCAGTTCCTCCCAAGGAGCTTATTCTGGCTGGCAAAGATGCTGCAGCAGAATACGATGAGCTGGCAGAGCCTCAAGACTTCCAGGATGACCCTGAGTGAGTGTTGGCTGTCCTGTGGGGATCCTCGCCTTTAAAAAAGTGGTGCTTTGAGTAACTCACTCTCCTGCGTGTCTTCAGTGCGGTYTGGATTCCTCTGAGAGCATTGTTCCACTTGGAACAATGCTTTGAGACCTTGGCTGACCCAGTGTACCTCTGTGTTCTGCCTTGCAGTGTTATTGCCTTCAGAAAAGCCAATAAGGTGGGAGTCTTCATCAAGGTCACCCCACAGAAAGAAGAGGGCGAAGTGACCGTGAGTTTCAAGATGAAGCACGAGTTCAAAAACCTCACTGCTCCCATCCGGCCCAACGAGGAGGGCGACCACACCTCTGAGGTGATCTGGCTCACCCATCACGTGGAGCTCAGCCTCGGCCCAGTGCTCCCATAGCGGCTCCCAGCGCTTGCTCCCGACGGCTGGATGGACTGGCACCCTGAGAAAGCACCTGCTGAAAGGCTCTGCCAGAGCTCCTTTGTGATGTGTGGGTGTGCCACGGGCCCGGCTGGCCGCCAGGAGGGGGCTGAGGGCGCCGTGGTTTGGGCTGGTTTGTTCTCTCTCCCCTTGTCGTAGTGCCCACTAACCACCACTCCACTTCCCCTCACTGCCACAGGCTAGAGTAACTYGCAGCACGTGTTAGAGCACAGAGAAAGGTCTCATTTTCTCCAGGTTTGCACTGAATTTGGCTTTATCAACAGATAATTTGGGCTGAATTTGGATTTATCAACAGAAAAGAACCCACACTGGTTTTTTCTCCATGTCAGCCCACGAACCTGATGTTCCATACCCTATAATGAACAACTTCTCTTTGACACAGAGCTATACCCTTCCCAAACAAACATTTTAAGGAGTGTCCCTGCCTGCTGCTTTCTGGCAAGTTACCGCCAGCAGCACGATCTTTTCTTTTGGTTTTCTGCTTCCTCATAGGATACCTCAATTGTGGGAACTGGGCTGTAGAGCCCTGCCCCTCTGGCATATGTAGCTTGCTTAGCTGAGGTGACAGATATGTTTTCACAAAGGAGTTGGTCAGTTTGCCTTTAAACTTTAAACATAGTGTACTGTAGTGTTCATGGATCTGACTGGCAGCCGAGCCCCCCATGAGCCTGCTGGGCCTCAGCTGGATGTGGCACCGCAGATGTGTGTGAGCTGGGAATTCAGGTTCGGCTGCAGCTCTTGACTGAGGCAAGAATGCTCCRCAGAGTCAGAGGTGCTCTGGGAGGCTCCCTGGCAGTCTTCAGCTCAATAAATGTGTGTTGCTAGGGATCATAGCGATGAGGGTATGAAACCTGGAGAGTTAACATTAGTTCTGGTAATCATAAAGCTACAGCGGTGATTTGGGTTCATAATCTTTGTTTTTCCAGCTTGGGGGGGTGGGAGGGAGGTGTAAAGGTGGAAACTCATTATATGTTAACTACACACACTGTACCAGAAGGTCATTTACCCAGGTTGTAATTTGGCTGCAGTGCAGGCTGAAATGGGTGATTAAGAGCTGTGTATCCAGGAGACTGAATAACCAGTAAGTGCATGGCTAGTGCAGGCAGGTGCGATGGCTCTTCCTGCAGAGCATTCCCACTTCAGACGTTGACCTTAGTTAAACATTGCTGATGGGCTTTGATGTGCTGCTGTGCTGGGAAAGGCTTGAATACCAGCCAGCCATGGCCGTGTCGCTCCAGATGCTTGTGCCATGGCTCTGCCAGCCTGGATCTGCAAATCCTCTGCATAGGGGGGCAGGATGAGGCTGCCTGCTTTCCRGGGCGGGTGGTGCAGCACCCCAAAACATCTCCCTTGGTGCAAGAAACCTGCCGTGGTGTGTTGGAGGGGCTCACACCTCAGAGCCCCGATCCTGCAGCGGGTCTCGAAGCAGCGAGGCATCACGTTTACAGCTCTGTGTAGGTGACACACAGATGTGCAGCATGAGTTTGAGACTTGTAGTTAGTAGTTAATGTATAGTGCTAGTGCCTGCTGCGGCTTTCCCTGTCCTATAACAAAGCACTTCACCTCTGGCCACAACTTCTCCTGTTCAGTAACCAGAACTGCTGCTGCACTTGCAACACGACCACGGAAAAACCTCCTGGCACCCAGGTCTTGAGCTGTGCCTGAGGCTGGGGTTTGCTGCAGGCTAACGTGACCTGCACCCTTCTCACTGAAAACAAAAGGTGCATTGGGTTGTGGTGTTCTGAGCGCTCTGATGAGCTCGGCGAGTTGTTTTTTCCCTTCCCCGTAGGTGCTGTAGGCGATAGGAAAGGTATTGGCGTGTCCCTGCCTCTATCCCCGCTCCCCGACAGGCGCCTGTTGCCTTATGCTTGACGTCGTGTAGTGACCTTCAATAAAACAGACGTGGCTCTCGGATTCTTTGCGCTGGCTCTTATTCGGAAACAATCATTATTTAAACAAAACAAAGAGCGGAGCTCCCCTGTCTTTTCCCAATGGTATCTTCCCCGTACTTCCCCCCCACTYGTTGCCGGTGGTCCCGCCCGCTGAGCTGTGCCTGGGGCGCCCCCTGCCGCCGCGGTGCTGTGACGTCACCGTTCTCGCGGCCCGCCTTTTCCGTCACGGCGCTGGGGGAAGTGGCGCCACTTCCGGCCGCCGCCTGCCGGCAGCGGAGCGGGGCCGCCATGTCCACATCGCTGGGCTCCAACACCTACAACCGGCAGAACTGGGAGGATGCGGTGAGCGGGGCGGCGGCGGAGCGTCGGGAGAGCCGGGAGGAGCGGGCACGGGCCGGCGGGGCCCTGCCCCGCCGTGGGGGCATGTGGGGGGACAAGGCCGCAAAGCGAGGGGAGCGCGGAGAGGCGGCCTCGGGGCTGGGACCTGCCCCGGGGACCCGCCACCTGCTCCGGGGACCCGCCACCTGCGGTTCTGCCGCCCGGAACGGATCTGCCGCGGCTCCCCGGGCCCTCCTTACAGGGCAAAGGGACAGTGCTGCTCCACCGCCCCTTCCCTCGCGCCGCGGTTCGGGGCTGTGGGAGCTGGGAGCCCTCCCAGCGCTGCGGGGGCTGAGCTGGGCCCCTCGTGTGCCTGTGGCCGCGTCCCTTAGAGCTGAGGCCTCTATCGGATGGGCCCAGTGCAGGTAATCGGTGCTGAGGGATAACGGGGGCGGTGTCACCTGCTGCAGTCCGGGCGCTGACAGGTTCAGTTCTCAAGAATACGCTATTTGTTGTTTGTTCTAAGTTGTACTTTCAGCTACAACAGCTAGCAGATCATGATTCTTTAATAATTTGGGCCTGGATCGTGGCTTGCAGCTCTCCTGGTGTCTATGAATCCTTTTGCGTCTTTCAGGCAGTCTGATGAGTTTAACTTGAGCGTTTTTCAGAGTGTGACTTGAATGCTGTTGTGATGGCAGAGTTACAAATTCCCGATTTTCTTCTTGCTCCATTCAGGACTTCCCTATCCTGTGCCAGACATGTCTTGGAGAAAATCCTTATATTCGAATGGTAGGTGCCTCTTGGGCTCTCTAGTCTTTCCTTCTGTATTGGCCCTAAAACTGGGGTTTGGGGACTAAAACAGGACTGGGTACAGGAGGAGATGCTGAGGTGGACGCACACTCTCAAGTAGCTTGTTCGGCACTTCAGCATCTGGTTCCAGCCATTGTTGGTATGTGAGATTGTGGTTGGGGATGTGATTTAAGAACAGATCATTCAAAAAGGAAAGGAAGATGTCATAGTCCAGTGTCTGGAGCGTAGGAAATTGTAGAAAATGAAGCTTGAATATTGGTAAACTCCAAATGGAGAGCTGTGAGCTGCTGAAATGCTAATAGCACAATTTCTAAAATGTGGCGAACATGCACCTCTAAAATTAAGTTATAGCTGACTTACGAAGGTAGTTTAAGTCCCTATTTGGTTTCCTCTGTGCAGGGTGAGTCAGTCCATGTTATGTTGCTGTTCTCTGCCTGACCTGGTTGCCTGTGACCTACATTGACATGATCTCCTTCACATTTCTGTTCCAAAAAGCTTGCTGAGGGAGATTGGGTTGTTCTTATGAAACATAGCCCCAGTGCTGGTATAGGTGATATTTCAAAACCTGCATGTTTTCATGGGTTTATTTTATATAACATCATCTTTCCTCAAAAACAGCTGTTAATACTCCTTTTTGTTCTCACCTTTCATCAGTACAGGAGGTGGGACTTAAAATATTCTGGTTTTAATGAATGTTTCTAAACCAAAAGTGGATTAGGATTTTTTTTTGTCCTGTTGGCCTTCCAAGGTGTAAGCCAAATATGCAGGGTGAGCTTAAATACAGCTTAATTATGAAAAAACCCACTGTGTTATAATATCAATGATATGTTTCATGTTGAATTGATGGTATTTCATGTTTTCCTTTATTGTTTTTTATTACATTTCAGACCAAAGAAAAATATGGAAAAGAATGCAAGGTATGTTTGTGTCTTTTKAAGAAAGAATGTCAAAATAGGTGCAGATCTAGGAATAATACATTTTAATGATTAAAGACCTGTCAGTTTCAGAAGAGTGCTTATCTGGGTTAACTTAAAATGTTTATGTAACTACATAAATTTTTAGGTCAGTCTACTGTGCTTGTTAGACAAAGTCAGTTGGTCTTAAAATTATTGAGCAAATCCTAAGTCTGTCTAAACAATCTTCATGTTTGAGGTTTTGCAAATACTGTTGTACTGTATTTGAAGTTATTTCAGCATTTTAAATGGTCCTGTTTTTCTGTGCAAGTTTGTTGTTTTTACTCAGAAGAGCGAAATACCTGGAATTTAGGTTTTGCTGTGCATATGTTATTCATGGCTTCATGGTGATTTGTGTTGGCTGTCAAAGAAATTATCCACGTTTATTTCCAAGAGCAAGAAATGTTCAGTGTTGCCTGGACTGAAGGAAATTAAAGGAGGTTTTTGTCCTTTTATCGGTTTCCATCTGAGGTAGAGAGAAGGTATGTTGAAATCTGTACAGATTGAGATTGTATTTATGTACTCAAGCTGTACAGGCAGCAGAAGCAGTCATTCCATGAGATAAGAGGGAGCAGCATTCCTCTAGACCAAAGCTCTCATAACCTCTCCCAGGTTGCTGCTGTGCTGGTGCCTGATGTATCCATCATTGTAATTCATCTCTTAATAGCTCCACACTGACATCGCCTGGAATGAAGGGGAACTTCYGTGTCTTTGAGTAGATCTTCACTCAGGTTATTGTAATAAATAGAAAAACAACAAGAAAAAAAAGCTCCCCTAAAACTTTCTCCTGTCAAAGTAAAGCACCAAATAGAAATGAATATTTCCTGAGCTCTGGGTCTTAGCTGTAGGACAAAGAAGTTGTATTTATGGTTTGAAAAGATTAGATGAGTTTGGAGTTTAAGTTTCTGTGCAAGAAGCAGAACTCTGTGCTGTGGAGAGTGAACCAAGTGTCTCCTTTCTGTCCCAGATTTGTGCCAGGCCTTTCACCGTGTTCCGCTGGTGCCCTGGGGTGCGGATGCGCTTCAAGAAGACAGAAGTGTGCCAGACCTGCAGCAAGCTGAAGAACGTCTGCCAGACCTGCCTGCTGGACCTGGAATATGGTGTGTACCCAAAAACCTGATCCAAGACAAGGAGCTGCTCTGCTGGCCTCTGAAATAGGAGTTGGTGAAATTACTTTAAATGTGTGTGTGTGGCTGGCACTGGACGGTCTTTGACAAGAACGAGTCTTGGTGGTCACCTCTCTTCAGAGGCAGAGTGGTTTCCCTGAGCAGTGGATGGGTTACCTCTGGTCACTGCAGGTAGCAGAAACAGCTATTTCTGCTTTTTCGGTTTGTTCTTCATACAGATTTGTTGGGGRTTTTGTTTCATTTTAGGTTTGCCTATCCAAGTCCGGGATGCAGGACTCTCCCTTAAGGATGAAATGCCTAAATCTGACGTAAACAAAGAGTACTACACCCAAAACATGGAGCGAGAGGTAAGTGTAGCTATAATCATGTTTTTTGTGTGGCTCTGTGTGTGGAGGAAAGGGGAGCAATGGCCTAGGTTCTCTAAAAACCATTTGCCTGCTCTGATTCTGTGCGTTAGTGTTCAGTGCTGACATATACATGATTATTTGTGTTTTACCTGCTGTTTAGATAGCCAATTCTGATGGCACTAGACCAGTTGGTGCACTAGGAAAAGCTACTTCTACCAGTGACATGCTGCTGAAGCTGGCCCGAACCACTCCGTACTACAAACGCAACCGTCCTCACATCTGCTCCTTCTGGGTAAAAGGAGAGTGCAAGAGAGGAGAGGAGTGTCCCTACAGGTACAGACACAGCTTAAACAGTCAATCTGTTCACCACAGTCAGACGCAGCTCCCCTTGGAGTTCAGAGAGCAGGAGATGCTACAGTGGGCAGGAGACACAGCAGTGATTGGGGTTGGGGTGAAACTTGAATCCAGTGCCAGCAAATGAATCTCTGGTGGAAAGTTCCTTTGTGAGCAGTTGCTGTGTGCTTGGCCAAAGCAGTGACTGCAGCTCTGCTCTTGTATAGTTCATTTTTCCCCTTTGTGGCGTCAGTCTCCTCAACCAGAGATCTTTGTATTTGAACAAGAGGCCGTTTGAAACCCAGCTCTTGTGTTTTGTAGTGCTGAGTGTTGAGCTGTCAGAAGTGCCATTCATTTGGGACTTGAGGCAGTCCTGGCTGCAGCTTGAGGTTTTGGGGCTTTTTGTTCCATTTTGGAGTGTTTATGTGGGCAGGGTTAAGGATATAAGTGACCCGAGGGCTTGAGAAGGGAAACTGGCAGCTACGGTCGTTTTAATCCATTCAGTCATCCCTGGTGTTATAAAGTGCTTTGTTTGCTGAACCTTAGACATGAGAAACCTACAGATCCAGACGATCCTCTGGCTGACCAGAACATCAAAGATCGTTACTATGGAATTAATGATCCCGTGGCTGACAAACTTCTGAAACGAGCATCAACCATGCCTCGTCTAGACCCCCCTGAGGACAAGACTATTACTACACTGTATGTTGGAGGGCTTGGAGATACCATCACTGAATCAGATCTCAGGTGTGTTGRTGAATTTGTATTGCCCTTGCCTTTTTGTTTGACACTTTGATAATGGCTCTTCAAGCGAGGAACAAAAATAAATCTGGCTTTCAGTTTTCCTTAATGGGGAACTGGTTGGTGGGCAAGTGCAGAGGAGTGCCAGCTTGTTGGAGAACAAGCAGGCACGTTTCAAATGCTTTGATGAAAATTTACCTCTTTAAAGATGAGTCATCCTTCTGAGCTGTTGGGGATACTGTGTAACCCTCTTTACAAGGAAGTCCTATATCCTCTAGCTAGCTGCTACAGAGCTTTTATTGCTCCATAGTTGCRCAGATGGCAATTGATTGATTATTGCTTTCTAATGATAAGTTTGAACTAGGGATGGAGAAGAGAAAGTTTCTGAGCATGCCTKTTTCACATGCCCTGTACCCTGTGGGTAGGAGGAGTGGGGTATCATCATAATTTTTCCCCCCCCACAGAAATCACTTCTACCAGTTTGGGGAGATCCGGACGATAACGGTGGTGCAGAGGCAGCAATGTGCTTTCATCCAGTTTGCCACCAGGCAGGCTGCAGAGGTGGCTGCTGAGAAATCCTTCAACAAACTCATTGTCAACGGCCGCAGACTCAACGTCAAGTGGGGAAGGTGAGTGGGGGGGAAGGAAGCCTGGAAGATCCACAAGGTTCTTCTCTCAGTTTACAGTCTTGGTGAGCAGTCTTGATTATGCAGGCGTAGATACTTGTTTAGTGAATAGTTAGGGTTTGGGTTGCAGTTTGGTTTTTTTTCTGCTGTGGGATCTGGGTTGGAGATGACACAAGTAGCATAAGGGATTTCCTGGCTGAGGATTATGGATGAGTTTCTGTAGCTTTGCTCCTAGTCCATCTCCTGTGAGCACTGTTTGCAAACTTGGTACCATCTGTCTTTGATGTTCCGTGAGTTTTTCATCTTTGGCCTGAAGAAATGGATCTGAAACAGATAATGTGAAACTACTATGGTGCAAGTATCTCAATATCCTGCTTTTTCTCATCCTTGTTCTCAAAATTTTGTCTGTTTTTCAGGTCCCAGGCAGCAAGAGGAAAAGAAAAGGACAAGGAAGGTACTACGGAATCTGGGATAAAGCTGGAGCCGGTTCCAGGACTTCCTGGTGGTAAGGGAGTTGTATTCATCTCTGAAACACTTAATGCTGACCTGCTTCTGTGAGCAAGGGTGGTGCTAAACTGCTGGGAGCAGTAACAGTTCAGGGTGGTAGAGGCAGTGGTGAGCCAGAGCAGTTACAGTAGGTTTGCAGCAGATCCAGCTGGGATGGGAGGTGAGCTTTGTCTAGGAGCAAATCCCTGATGGAAAGAGAGTTCTTTATGTGATCAGTGAAAAGTTAAAGCTGAATTCAACTAACTTAGGTCTGAGATGCTGGCAACCCACGCTTTTAATGTTTTCTTAGTCCACTGAGCATTGCATGATGGAAAAAGCAAAGCTGGTTTCAGACGGAGGAAATTGGTGACTGGGGTTCCGGGCAGTTGTGCTTCTCCCTGCAGTTCATGCATGCAATAGTAGCAGCAGTTTGCCCGTGTGAGAGCAAGGGGGTTATGCCCCTTCTCTGAAGGCAGACACCTCTGCTTGTCTTGCCCGAGAGATTTTCCATAACCACATGTACTTCTTCTGCAGCTCTCCCCCCTCCTCCAGCTGCAGAAGAGGAGGCTTCTGCAAATTACTTCAATCTACCTCCAAGTGGCCCTTCAGCCGTGGTGAACATTGCCCTGCCACCTCCTCCTGGCATTGCTCCACCGCCGCCTCCAGGTACTTGTGTTTCCCCTCAAGTGGGGGTGTGGGACTTGGTGTTAGACGGTCTCTCCTCCTTGCCTGGCTGTGCTGCACCACTGATGCATGCCCTGAGCTGATTTTCCTCATCCCTGATCACGCAGTGTAAATGGATGATCTAAACTGAGCTGTCAGCACAGTTTAATTAAACTGAGCTGCTTGTTGTGGTCTRTATTTGCTTGCAAATTCCCAGGCATGCCGGAGATCCCTGTTACTGGTACTGAGACCTACTCAGTGCTTTTGCTGGCTGTGTAAATGCCACATTAACCCGAACTTCAAAGGGTAATTTTGCAGCTGGTTGAATGCCAGCCTGTCTCTGGCTCTCTGTATATCTATCCAGAGATGCTTTTGTTTTTTAATGGAATATCGGACTCTTGTGGATGTATTTGCTCTGCTCCTTGGTTGAGTAGAAAACATTTAGATGGGCATTACAGACACCTGCCCAATCCCCCTACCAGCTTTTATCTGTGAGTAAAGAATGTGCATTGGGTAGGGATTGCCCTCAGTTGTACTGAAAAGAAGGGAAGGAGCTTGGGGAGGTGGGAGATGTGCACATTTGTGAGGCACAGCTGTCAGGCAGCTGTTGTGTCAGTACTTTGAAGCAGCAGTGCATACTCATTCTTTTTTCTGTTGCTTTGCCTAAAGCTGCCAACTTTGTTTCTGCAGGTTTCGGACCACACATGTTCCATGCCATGGGGCCCCCACCTCCCTTCATGAGAGCCCCAGGCCCCATCCACTACCCGTCCCAGGATCCCCAGAGGATGGGTGCCCACGCAGGAAAGCACAGCAGCCCCTAGCACGTCCTGCCACCCTCATCCTTGAAGTAAATGTTATTTTCTAGTTACCATGGTAGCACCATATGTTGAGCTGTGGGCAAGCTAGAGACGCCTTATTTCCCTGCTTGCAGCCCCAGGGCAAGCTGAGCTCCGTGTCTCTGCTTATAATCGGATTGTTGATATGTCCCAGGTCTTTATTTTAGTGTGGGGGGTGGGTGGGGGACAGACAGAAGGGCTGTCGGGGGTCTGTGGGTCTGGGGTACCAGAATTACAGTGCTGTCTGTGTATCCCGTTGGCACACTTTTGAAATAAACTTCTGGAAAAACAAAACCAAACCCTTTTCATGCCCATTTGATATCCTCGGTCTGAACGTTATGGACTGTTAAAAGGTAACTGGAGACTCTTCTCTGTCAGATAACTAATGATGTAGTGTTCTAATGAGGTATTAAACSAGGACTGAATAAGAGTTGAAAAACAAGCTCATCAGACCTGCCAAACCCATGGCTTTGGCCTTACCACTACACAGATTTTCCCTCCCTATTTCCTGACCTCCTGATTAAAAAAAGACAAGTAAACAAAGCCTTTTTTAATGCATCACTTCTAATGCTGCACGTCCTGAGCAAGACAAGTGCTGGTCAGGCAGGCAGCCCCCAGGCAGTATGGGCATGACATGGAGTGACAGGTCAGCAATTGCCTGATTTAGCCAGGTGACAGCCCCCTCAGGGGCCCCAGAGCCTGAGYTTGTGCTGCCTGCAGGACCCAGAAAGTCGCTCTGAGGGAGATTTGGGGCTCTCAAGGCTTGTGATACGGTGTCCCCTTAAAGCTGTGAGATGGGTCCCACTTCATCCTACTTTGATAAGATGTGAAACTTTTCTTTCYGTACTCCAACTGTAGTGCTTGTCCAGGAGTGACTGTGTCCTGCCTGGAGCCTGCTGCTGAGTGAGGTCTGTGTACACGTGGCTGAAGGATTTTAGGTTTATCTGTATGTTAGCTGCTTTCATGCAGTGGATCYGTGAACATCTTGCTGTAAAGCATAACATGGTAGGGCCTGTTCTGAAGCTTCATTTGCTTGTTTTTAAAAAAAGTACATTAAAATATTAGAATTTTTCAACACCATGCTTGGACCCAGCTTCCAGGAGTGCAGAATCTGAGGACTTTGTCTGATTTTGAAGTGGCTGCTGCCACTGCCAAGATGCTGCATGGGCAAGGACAAGCACATCTGCTTTTAGTTTCATGTAATGTCCTGTATGGTGCCACTGGGTCCTGTGATGGTGCCAGCCCTGCCAGGCCTTTGCAGGGGGTGTGGCACTTGTGGCACCATGGGCTGGCTTTCTCTGGAGAAAGAGCTGGGCTTTGTGTGTGGGTACTCAGTTCAGCTTTTGTCAGGGAAGAGCCATCCCAGGACAGTGTTGGACAGCAGAGGCTGCTGGTGAATGGGAGAGGGCTGTGGTGGTGGATGCCACTGCTGTGGCCCAGGGTCTCCGTAGCCAGGACCTGTGAGGACTGTGACAGATCTGGAATGCAAGAGGCTTCACATCGTTGCAATTTATCTATTTATTATTTCCAGCCAGGTCTCCAGGGTACACGGGTTCTGCAGCTGATGGACAAGGAGGAGGGAAATGGAACAGGACAACAATTGAGCATCACAGATTTATCATTTTCGAGGAACAAAGGTTTTTTCTTTCCATTTGATTGCTCCCTCCARCTTTGTGGGAAGAATAGAACAATGAAAGCTTCCCACCTGAATGATGTGTTGTGGCAGCAGAATCCCTGTGTGGGGTTTGCTCTGCACAGCATTACAAACTTCACAAGTGAGGCAGCTGCTAACTGCATTTTTAGCACAACATCTACTTAACACATTTAACCACAGTGGGGGGAAAAAGGAACTTTTATCCTGATGATTTTGGGAGTATAAGTAAGGGTAACATTAAGAACCTGAGAAAAGCAGTTGGAGGAAGCCTGTGTTGAGTCAGATTTTTGTGTGCGGGCTTCCCCAGATGTTCTGCTGACTGTAGGCTGTTGTTTGCTGCATGTCCCACTATGTGTCACTGCTGAAAACTTTGGTGTAGTTGGATCCTCACTGTTGATTTTCACACTCCCAGGGAACCCTGTGCTTGCTCTAGAGTCCAGAGTTTTTCCTTCGCACYGGTGTTGAAGTTAGCAGAACACCCTGGCAGCATCCTCAGACTGGTGTGGTTCTGCAGGGCCTGATCCTTGACCAACTACATGGAGCAAATCTGGCATAAGTCTCTCAAAGGGCCTGGATTAGATGTTCAAGCAAGGCATGCAAATAGCAGTAAGAAGGGAAAAATAGCTGTCAAGTGCTAGCCAGTAGGTTGTGGAAAACAGGGCACAAGTTTCCAACTCCCAGTGTCCCTTTCCCATCTATCCTGGTTGTGCAGTGTTCGTAAACAGGTAGATTTCCACTCCTTTCTTCGTTTTTGTTGCCCAGCCAAGCCCAAGGTAGCTGCTTTTAACATGCCAATGCCTCCAGTAGCTTGTTTTGCTGCTGCTCTTCCATTATCGCCCCCTCTCAGTGTCCTGACTGGAACGACAGATGCAGAGTTGTCCTGAAGGTGGAATTTCTCTGCAAAAGCACCAGCTGTCAGAGCAGGTCTCATGTGTCAGTGAAGATGCAGTGAGGCAGCTCTGTGTGTTGCAGCTGGCGGTGCTGCCATTTTCCATGAGGCAGGGAAGAGCACGGGCTGTACGGGATGTTTTGTACGGGAGCTTGCGGGGATCTGCTGGATTAACAGCGAGAACTTGGCTGGTTGGCTTGGCACTGACTGCCCTYGTGACAATGGCTGCTGCAGGGGGAATTCAGAATGGTCCCACACTCGAGCTCATTCAAACCCTATTCAAAGATGACAACCCAAGACCACCAGCTGAGCTTTCCAGAAGGACACCTGCAGCCCTCCCCTGTGAACGTGCCCGAGTCCGGTGAGGGAACCATCCGTGGCCGTGGGGAAGGGAGCGTGCGTCCTACAGCTCCTCGCTCTCCGGCAGGATCCGCACCCAGCCTTGCGCCACCCTGTTGAAGTTGGGCCTGTGGGAAATCACCTCCAGCACACTYAGGTTATCCAGCTCTATGGTGGGCAAAGAGAACAGCTCACCAACCAACGACCTGTCAAACGGAGCCGCAGTCCTGCAGCACAAGGAGAGGCACATTTAGTCATGAGGGAGGCTGGGCGTGTTGTGAAGGTGCTAGAAAAAGTAAATCTGGATTTACTGAGTCCAGCACAACCTAGCAATGCCTGTAACAAATGGCAACCCTCCTCCTCCTCCCCAGGACGCTGTTCGAGCCCTGCCAGCTCAGTGAGGTGGTTCGCTGGTGCAGAGCCCACCTCAACTCAACCTTTGGCGAGCCTGGAGAGCGGGGTTTGCTGCCTGAGTGTCGGTGGAGGTGTTCTGCACGTGAAAGGGCTCAGATTCAGAGAGCAGTGACAGTGACAAACCCTCTGGTCTTGTAAGTGCCTCATCCACAGCTCCTGGTTTTGCAGAGGGCTGAGGCCAATGTGCTGCTCCGGATTGCTCCAGTACATGCAACTCTCTTGGCCCTGGCTCCATCCCGCCTTTTGGGATGGCTCCTCGTGAACAATGACTAACAGGAGGAGCAGTGTGGGGGCAAGAGCTGTCATCCCTTTCTGGAGAAATGTGGAAGGGGACTGGGGAAGAGTGTGCCAGCCCCCAAAAAGCCAAGAATGTTGGTTTTGGAGCAGCACATGGAGGCTGAGCTATCAGTGAGGCAAAACCGGGAATGTTTGCTTTGGGAAGCACTGCTAGAACATGAGTAACGTGGCACTGTTTTGCAACAGAGGAGAAATAAGAGGGGGAAAGGCAAATGAGAGAGCTTTGTTCTAGGAACTTTCTTTTGGGAAAAGAGAGTCTTTGTCAGAGTTTAGTTTTCACTCTCTTAAGGCAGCACACCTTAGCAAGGTGGCCCAAGGTTTTTGCATCAGTCTGAATGTTTAGAATTGGGAATAAATCAGCCTGCTTTAACGTAGTTGCTGTGGAGATGGTGGACTTGCTCTTGCTCTGTGATCCGTGTGAGCTGTGCTGGGATTCAGCTACCCTCAGGCAAGACCACTGGCTTTTCGATAGCCAATTTGTTCCAAAAAGCCTGTTTTTCTGTGGTTTGGTATTTGAACAGAGAAGTGATTTAAAAGCCAACAGCCTGGAAGATCATGAAAAACCCAGTTAAAAGCAGATTGGCTTTCTGAATCTTCCTGCCTTAGTGAAGAATTAGAGGAGGTGGCAAGAGGCTTGGAGTTAAATTAGCATCCATCTGTATTAAATTACAGTTGAAGACTTTAAATAGAAAGGCAGCATGTGAGAGGGGAGAAATGGTACAGGGTAGAGTATTATTCAGAAACATGCCCTTGCTTCAGTCCCTGTCCATAAATAAATCCTGAGGCAGGAACATGGCTAAATGTTGAAAGAAAAGAGCCAACTGTCTGCAGCAGCTCCTTGTTCTCCCCATGCAGCACCTCCTCAGCTGTAACTCCTCTAGGAAAGCCACATGGCAAAGCCCCAGGCTGAGGGGGAGGAGAGCAGCAAAGGGATGGTGGTGGCCAGGCTCATCTCTGCCCTTTGGGACGCTGTTCCCATACAGAGGAGTTGTGGTCCCCTGCAGTCCCTTCTGCCAAATGCTCGAAGTGCAGCAGTCGTGTCCCCCACGCCTCAAATCCGGCCCTGGGGCAGGCGCAGGGGAGCTGCTGTTGGCACAAGGTCTGCTGGGAAGCAGTGCTGTGTTCCAGGGAGGAGCTCCGGTGGGAACTTGGGAACTGCTGGAAGGCATCTTTGGCCAGGCCACCAAAGCCAATGTAATTCCATCCTCATGACAGAGGCTTTCAGCAAGGAGGACAGACAGGACCTTGTTTTGCAGTTTCCCTGGAATGCTGTTCACCTTAAGAGTTCATTTCTCATTTTTCTACYGTGCACTGCCGGTGCTTTGCTACCACCAGATCTCCATCTTCTGAATCCCCACCAAGCGCTTTTCCAGAAAGATCTTTTTTGACAGTCTCTGCTCCAGGGTCCCTACCTTGACCCCAGGGTCTCAACCTTGACCCCCCTGTAATTTGGAGGTGTGAGGAGGCACCAGCCGTGCTTCATCAGAAGCAGCCACAGTGCACGGAGCTCGCCAGGCTGAGCCACCAGAAACCCCTGGCCTGGAGGCTTCGGGCTCAAGCAGGTGTTTGGAAGGAATCTGGTGACCTCTTAGCACTCTGTGGGAAGATTAACCTTATACCCCCACTGCTTCCAGCAGCTGCTTGAATACCTTAAGGAAATTAGGAAAGAGTCTTGGCACTGTCCTTGTCATTCCTCCACTCAGCCCAGAGCTGAGCCCAGCTGGGAACAGGCGTGAGTCCTTCTCCAGGACCATGTGCATAAGAATTGGTCCTCCCAGATTTCACCCCCGAGGTTACCCTGTGAGATCAAGCTGCTTAAGGCTGTGCAAGGAGCTGAGAGGAGATCTGGGGAACAGCTGGAGGCAGGGACCTTTGCAGAGAGCCACAGAGGAGCTCTTGAGCAYGAAAAGAGCATCCTTAGCCCTTGCTGTGCCCCTGTGGTGCATAAAGAGGGAATGGCCCATTGTGTTTCCCTGACAGGATGGTGGGTGCTTCTTGAGGCTCAAGGGCTGGCCAGGCTGGCAGTGCCTGCCCCCGTTACCTGTTGAAGCTCCTGAAGTCCCACGCAGGGGGTCTCATGGGCGGCTGGTTCTTGCCATACACGGCATCGTCCCTGTTGCCAAAGAGCTCCTGCCACGGGGACCGATAGCCCTTGGGGATGGCAGTGGCGTTGAACTTCTCGTGGGGGATTTCTTTGAGGGGGCTCGAGTACCCTGTGCAGGGAGAAAGGCAGTGTGGGCTGCTGGGGCCACAGCCAGGCCTCTGCATGGCCATGGAAGACCTGCTACTGGGGCCAGGAATGCATATTTATAATATAAAAATATATAAATATGTAATTTATTTTTTTTCTACATATAAAATCTCTGGGGGAGGGTTTCGGGCAAACCCCTCAGCAGGCAGGAGTTTGCTGCCTCCAGCTCCACATTGCTGAGATCACAGCAGTATTGGGTTTGGGGTGCAGGCAGCATTGACTTACCTGGGGCCAGGGCACTGGGGTTCAGGACTTTGCTCATGTGCAAGACCTTCTCTGACTTCTTGGGCACTTCTGGGGGGCCACCCTGGGGCGATGCTGCCACGTGGAGCTCAGAGTGATAATTCTCCTGGCCCTCAGCATTCTCCTCTGCCTGTGGAGGGGAGAGTTTATGGTCACAGGGAGCTCCTCCTGCCCCAGTTGGGACTCGGGGGGCAGCAGAAAGCACCTCAGAGCTTCCTCCGTCTACTCACCATCTGTTCATTCGCTGTTCCTCCTGGATCACCTTTCCCAGTGTGGTGTGAGCCACCTGCCCCTTGCCCCGGGAGCTGCAGGAGGCAAGGAGAGGGTTAGTGGGTGCAGAGGGGGATCAGCACCATCCCCCTCCCCTTTGAAGGGTATTGAACCCCATGCTTACTCATCTCCATGCCCAGCCCACCAAACCGTTGCTCCACTYCCTTCATCTCTGCATAGCAGTCAGCTGTGGCTGCCCTGTGGAGAGACCCCTGATCCTGCCAGGAATTGCTTCCCTGAAAGGCTGTGAGAGCCAGGGAAGGGCTGTCCTCAGACCCACCTTCCTGGAGCCGCTGGGATGCTCGAAGACAAAGCGCTGCATCCGCTTCTGGCGCTGCTGGAAGAGCCGGGAGCCGGGGTTGTTCCGCAGGGAGAGCTCTTCGATCATCACATCATGTGTTGTGCTCATCTTCTTCCCGAGGTCCAGCTGGGGCTCTGGGGAGGCTGGGAGAGCACAGCTACAGCTGAGGATGCTGCAGCACTGGGGACCCCAAGCTAGCAAAGTCTATCGCCTCCTTGGGGTCCCCATTGCGTGGCTGGGCCATTTGCCCACACCAGGGACTGGTGTTTCCTCGGTGTGAGGAATTGTCAGGGAGTTAGCTCAGCTCCAGAAGTTCAAACAGCCTCTCCCACCCCATGCATGGACTGTCCCAGCAAAAGCAGGGCCAGTGGCCTCAACCAGAGACGGGTCTGGCCTCTAGGCAGGGAGTACGGCACTGCCCTGGGGCTGGCGGCACCCTTGCACCCCCTTACCATTCTCAGGGCCTGGTCTCATGATGGCCATCACTTGCTGCCGTGCTCCTGGGGCAGCTCTGTGGGAGGGGAATGGATCTTGCCTGTCTGGAAGAGAGAGGCACCTCCAGAGTGACATCAAGCATGGGAACAGCCCCAGGCATGCTCCAGAGAGATGCTAGGATTCAGCTGAGCATCTCCCCTGGTCAGCATCATCCCCAAGCATCTCCCCCGGTCAGCATCATCCCTGAGCATCTCCCTGCACTGCTCTCTGTTCCCTTCAACGGACATAGAGAATGTTCAAATCATGCTGCCCCTCAGCCCCTGCCTGTCATTCTTCTTCTCTGCCTWTCTTTCAGGCAGAAAATGCACACATCTCTGTCCTTGTCCGCAGCGAGCTGTTGTCCTCGTGCCCCGAGCGCCCTCGGAGCAGCAGCTGCCGGGCGATGGGGCCCTGGCTGCCACCCCCGGCACCTCCGCCTTAGCAGAGCTATTTTCAGCCGCTGGTCCCGAGGGTGCAGGAGCTGCAACTCTGACCCTGCAGGGAGCCGATGAGCCCAGCCAGTGGCAAGAAGGGTCATAGGACCACCTGGCTGGGTTGCTCCATTGTGGAGAGGCGCTGGAAACCAGCCCCAGTCTGAGCCCCTCGAGCTGCCCACCTGCAGCAGAACTCTCATGTGTTGCCGGGGCATTTGGCTCGGCAAGTGCTGTTCGACCCTGTTTAGCTCGGGCTGATGCTGGGCAGCTTCCCCTAAGGGCTCTGGAGTGCAGAGGCCCCCCTGGGTCTGTGGGTGCCTGGCACACAGCTCCCTGCCAGCTCTGAGTTCAGCATTTACCATCCACACAGCAAGTCAGGGACCTGCAYCTCATCCTTCCCTGCGCCCCACTCCAGGGAGACTGCACCCTGACCCCCCCACCCTGACCCATCACCCCTTGGCAGTGACCCCACTGCCAAGGACATCCCCAAGCCCTGTGCACCCACCCACCTGCTGACCCCTGTGTAGGATCTCACCTTCCCTACCCGGCCAGGGGATGCTCCGGATGCCGGGGACTGAAGATGCTTCTCCTGCTGCGCTGGGGATGAGGCCGAAGCCAAGCTGCAGCCACCAGAGCTCGGTGGCCCCGGCTGGCGCTTCACGGCACCCCTGGGCTCCTGCTGCTCGCCCCAACCCGTCCTGGGCTCCAGCCCAGATGCCAAGGTCCAGCCACGGGACAGAAGTTATTTCTGGCTGAGAAAGGGGGCGGAGCAGGGCTGTGACCCTTGGGGACTGGGATGCCATCACCCCAGCTGGGAACAGGTCTGACTCACAGGGACAAGGATTCCATAATACTGGCATGGAGCAGGGCTCTGACCCTTGGGGTCTGGAGTGCCGTCACCCCGGCATGGAGCAGGGCTGACCCACAGGGATGCTGTCACCTGGCGTGGAGCAGGGCTGACCCCTGGGGACATGTAGCAGCAGCAGGAGGTGCTGCTATGTGTGCCATGTGTGCCCAGGCCACCTCGAGGACAGATCAGAGCCAGGCTGGGTGGGATAACAGCGGTTTATTTCTGAGCTGGGTATACAGCGGTGTGGTGAAGGCAGGCTGTGGTGGCTGGTGGAGCGAGGGTGGGAGATGTGTCCCGGGAATGGGGGGCTGCGTTCCAGGAAGGGCAGGCTGCACGGTGGAGGTGCTGCAGGGTGGAGGTACTCCAGGGAACAGGGGTGGGCTGGCTCCAACAGCATGTCCTGGGGAAAAGGAAGGGGTGACAGGGGCTCCCTGAACGGGAATGTGTCAGAGCCCTGGCCACCCAAACACAACCTCTATTCCAGTGCTGGTCTCACCGGCCGCAAGGTGTGGGGACACCAACTCGTCCCCATGGGGACATTCTCAGAATTGCCTCCTGTGTTGAGACCTCCTCCAAACCCTCTGCAACTTCTACCATTTCCTCCAGCCCCCACACCTCCCCACCTCCTCCCACCTCCCCTGGCTGCCACAGCGCCCGTCGGTTCCTGTGTGTGCCTCCATCCCCCCAGGCTGGGGATGTGATGGACTTGGGGAGGGGGACAGTGACAGATACAGGATGGGGCTTCTTGGTCTGGGCAGGGCAGGAGGGCACCTGTAAACAGGCCCCTTAACATGGCAATAAATAACTTTGGCTCTTTTTTGTCACCGGGGAAGGAAGGATTTGGGAGAATTTCTTTGAGAAGGGGTCAAAAGTAAAACAAAAACAAAAAAAAAGCAATGAAGAACTGGGGGTCTGGAATTAAAAATTAACTTTTCCTCCCCAAAATGTGGTTTCAATTGACAGCAGCCAAATCCCAAATCTGGAGGCTGGAAGAGGCTGGGAGATACTTGGAGAGGAAGCCTGATTATGGCACCCAGTCAGTGCTGCCCACCCCTGACGGGTACAGCAGCTGTGCCACTCCAGGGAAGCAGAGCTGTGGTGACATCCCAGGATAACACTTGGGAGCTGGGGACAGGGGGTCACAGGGGACCACCGAGCCCATCCCATCCTGGCTCTGCGGGATGGGGCTGGCTGGCGGGCAGCGGCGGCCGAGGGAGGGGCCGTGGGGGGAACGGCTCCCCCGCTCCGCCTGCTCCTGCCTGCTGACCACGCAGTCCTGCCCCGAAAGGTTAGGGTGGTAAAAATAGAGCGGGGCCACGGGATGGCGGGCGAGCAGGAGGCACCTGACCCCTCTGGCACACTGAGGGGCCGTGGCAGCTCTGCAGGGACAATTTTTGGGAACGTCTGCCTCGAGGGTTGGGGTGCTCCCGTCGGGGGATCGGCGGGTGGCATCACCCCGGCTGACGGGTCCAGGGAGAGGGTGGTTTGGCGGGGGCTGGCTTGTCTAGGAGGTGCAGGGGGCCCCTGAGGGCAGACCCCCCGTCTTCAGCCGCAGGCTGCTGGTCCAGCCGCGGGGACAGAGGTTGAAGCTGTGGATTCCGGGGCTCTTGGTCCCCGAGTCTTCGGAGTCGAGGGAGACGTCCGAGTCCGTCGGGGACCGGGACGTGCAACGCTTGGCTGAGGACCGCCCACCCACCACGGGGGATGGCAGGGGGCTCTTGGGGATGGGGGACAGCCTGGGGACGGGGCAGGAGGACGCGCTGGATGGCAGCAAGAGCCGGCGACCCTCTGCCCAGACGGCTCGGGGCATCCCGGGAGATGCACAGAACTGGGGGCTGCCCGCCCGGGGCGATCGCAGGGGGCTTTTGTGGGTGGGCGAGGGGCTGCCCAGGCTGCCCAGCACGCTGCTGGCGGCCTGCAGCGCCGGCGCTCTGGGCCCCAGCCGGGGCGACTGGGGCAGGCTGGGGGGGCCGGCGGAGATGGGGGTGAAGGGCCGGGAGCCCTCCGGCCCCACGGCTTTGGGAGAGGAGCTCTTCCTGCGGGCGGCGTTGATGATGTTCCTGGCGAGCCGCGCTTGCATCTGCCGGCTGGCCCGGGGGTCCGCGTCCTGCCGCAGCGGGGACAGGGACCTCTCGCTCCACGGAGGGGACGTGGGGGGTCCCTCATCCAGCTCGGGCACCGAGGCCGGGCTGGCCCAGCCGTCCAGGCTGCCCGGGCGCCGCGCCAGCCGGGGCGTCCATGTGGGAGATGCAGGGAGGGACGACCGCCTGTCCTGGAGAGGGACAGAGAGCGGGTTAGTGACCCCCAGTGGGGGGGACGAAAGAACAGAGCAGAGGCACAGCGGCAAGAGGGTGCCGGGTAAGACTAATGTTGGCTCAGCTCCACAGGAGAAGGAATGCCTCCTCGTGCATTGCACCCCTCCAAGGGCTCTCCCAAAATGTATTTGACTCTGCACCCCCCCGCCCACCAAGGAGGTCGCGGCAGGCTGAACCAGCCATTTATCATCCTTGCCCAGAATATGCCCCAGGACCTCTCACTACCTGCAGCTTCCTAAAGTCTCCGTCCAGGGGATGCTCGGAGACCCCCTTACACTGCCCTGGGATCCATCACCCGGCACTGCTCCCCAGACGGCAGGAAAGAGAAGAGCCAGGTGTGACAGCGCAGAGAGTGTATTCAGAAAGAGGGGAAAAAAGAAAAACGCAGGAGAAATAAAAGCACAGTCAAAAGGCAACTTGGCACCATGGGGAGAGAGGCAGGAGAGGGGGATGGGCAGAGGCACAGCTGGACCATGAGCCTTGGGCTGAGCATCACCCTGCAGCCCTGCCCTCGGCGCCCTCCTCATCCCAGCACGTCCCTTGCTTCCAGCCGTGCCACAGCACTGCCCGCCCCAGCTCCAGCACTGAGCCCAGGGAGGGACAGGGACCCCCCAGTGTCCCTGGTCCCAGCACCACAGGACTCTGCCGTTCCCCGAGGGATGCAGTTCTTCCTCCACAGTGAGGAAGCAAACGAGGACAGATCCTGAAGGAGCAATAGAAGAGCCAGGAGCAGGCACAGTGAGGCAGAAAGGCAGCGTGTCCCTTCCAGGCTTGCTTTGGTAGGAGGCTGAGAAGAGCCACAGGACAGAGGGGATGCAGATGAGTGGGGTGAGCTCTGAGAGAGGCGAAGAAAGGAGGGAGCCAGAGGTGCGATGCTCCATACAGTTTCCAGGTGAGAGAAGAGAGAAAGCACCGTCATCCCTGTGGGACAGGCAGGCTCCTCATGACTCTTTGGGATCCTGCAGGYTCTATGCCCCAATTTCTGCTGCCTCCCCAGGACTCCTCAGTTTCTGTTGCACCGRGGGCTCAGCAGTGCCTGTCACCCACTGTCCCAGCACTGCAGCCTCYCAGCCACTTCTTTTTTCTATTTCCTTTTCTTTCCCCCCTCTTTTTTCATGGTTAGCTTGGCTTTTGGCACTCCCGTGAGCAGTTAGGGAGGACTCAGCCTACAATCCTCATGTTTTTCTCTCTGCCACCACTACTTGTAGTAAAAAGAAGGTTTCCACACCTGTGGCTCGATGCCAGCATTCCTGGTGGAGTAGGAGGGCCGGGGTGCCTGGAAGCCTGCCTTGGCCCGGGGTGGCAGCAGGCGGCACGGGGAAGCCAGCAGCACCTCAGCCGGGGCTCCGGGACTGGCACGGCTCTCCTGAGTCAGGGGCAGAGCCCCGGCAGYGCTGGGGAAGGGGCTGGCAGTGGTCTGGCCGGCGCTGGGCACCACGGGCGGATGCCAAACCGGGGAAGGAGGCAACGGAGAGGGCGGGCAGGAGGCTTGCTGGGGGTAGGGGTAGGAGTCGGGAAGAGAGGGTCTGGGTGGAGGCACCTCCTGGGGCATGGACCTTGCTGGCCCCTTGGATGGGGAGAGGATGAAGAGAGAAGACTGGAGCTGGTAAGGCTGATGCTTGGAGATCTCCAGCTCCTTCTGGGAGATCTCGTTCTCCATCAGGTTGCTGCCATACAGAGATGCAGGGGGTGTTTTGGAGGGCCTGGAGGGACTCTTGGAGGGCCGTCTGGAGACCATGGGTGACAGGTAAGCATTGTGGTCGTACTTCCAGGAGGGAGGCAGGGACATGGTGGGTGATGGGGACCGCAGCAGCTCGGGCTGGGAGGGAGCCTCGATGACAAACTTCTCCATCCTGGACTGTCGGCGGGCAAAGAGCTCAGCCCCCTTCCCTCTTGCTTCACTGAGGATGTGGCTGGGCTGTGGCTTCTTCTTGGGCTGGATGGTGGGAGACTTGAGGCAGGAGGACCATGCTGGAGCATCCTCAGCTGGCGGGAGGTGCTGCACACCCCTGGCTGCGTTGTTGGGGACAAAGTTCGCAGCTTCAGCCCCGAGGGCGAAGGGCTCGTCCTCAGCAGTGGGTTCCCCCTGCTCCTTCTGCTTCTTCCTGTTGTCTGCGCTCTGAACCAGGTCCAGTAGGTCGGGGTTGGGGCCCAGCTTCGGCTTCTCTACAAAGGTGAACATGGACTTTCTGCTGGCCCTTCGGGCAGCCGACTCCTCCAGGATCCCTGTTTTGGGCAAGGGGTTTGGTCCGCTCACCCCGCAGCCCAGGAGGGGACCTGTCAGCATCTTCTGCTCCTGGGTGGGGTACAGGGCCGAGTAGGCAGGGGGGGAGCGGACACGGGTGAGGGGTGGGGGGCTGCTGAGGGTCTCCGCGTAGGTGGGCGGCGGGGGCAGCTCGGGGGCAGGGGGTTCCTCGGCCGGCGGGGCGCTGGCAGGGGACGCCTGGGTGCCAAAGGGTCTGGCCGTCCGGTTCTTCACAGGCTTGGGCTTGGCCAGGGTGAGATGGACCTCGTAGTACTGCCGGCCCTGCACCCCGTTCTGCTGCTGCCCGGCTGGGGATGCCATCCCTGTGGCTGTCCCTGCTGGCGCGCTGGGCACCTCGCTGGGCACCTCACCAGGAACCTCACCAGGAGCCTCACTGGGCACCTCGATATTCTTCGTCTCCTCGGGGCTCTGGGGCAGGGCAAGAGCCACCGTGTTCGGCCCCACAGGACCTCCTGCATCCCCCAGCCCCTCCACCCCTCTCTCCATCCTCCTGGCTGCCTGCTCCTGCACGCCATTGGTGGCGGCCGATGCCATGTTCTCCTTCAGGTACACGCTGAGTGGGACCTGCTGGGCTTCAGCAGGCAACTCCTGGCGCGGGGAGGCATTTGCCAGCATCCCTTCTCCTGGGTTGCCAGGCTGGTCAGGCTCCGGCTTCATCCCGTGCCCCTGGTTCTCCTCCATGGCCGCTTGCCGAGGCTGTGGCGCAGGGCTCAGCGGCAGCCCCCCGCCATGCCCGGCCCCCGTGAGCCCCTCGACGCGCTGCCTGCGGCGGTGGAAGAGCAGGACGCCCTTGGAGCTGGGGCCGGGCGCCGTGGTGAGCTGCGCCGCGATCCTCTGGCTCCGCGCCTTCGCCTCCTTCAGCTCCTTCTCCGAGAGGCTGGCGCTGCGGGACAGACCTGGGCAGAGGGGAGAGGGGGGTTAGTGGGCTCAGTGGGAGTGTGGGGTCTCGGTCCTCGCCGCCCAGGACGGGCAGCCCTTCCTTCAATTATCCCCGGCATCCCAACTCCTTCCCTGGCAGCTGGGGGATGGCAAAGAGAGATGCTCCAGGGCAGGGGTACACGGCGGGGGCGGCACAATCAGGGGGCAATGGGGACACAGCGCAGACCCCACCAAGATGCTGGGACAGATGGGAAAGCCCAGGGGACACCAAGGGACACTCAGGACCTTTCCCTCACCCCGCTTCGTATTTCGGCCGGGTTCTGCGCACCCACCGCGATGGCCGTACGGGAAAGGAATTTCTCCGAGGGCTTCGGCAGCTCCGGTTGCAGCTCACATGGCTTCGGCCCCCGGCTCGAAGGGGCAGCGGCAGGGATGAGGCCAGTGTGTGTTCCCCAGCCCCTCGCCCCAAATCCAGGCCTGTTCAGCCCCGAGCAGGCAGGACATAAACCCGGGGTCAGCGGGGAGATGCGAACCCACCCCCACCTCACAGCAAGGCCGGTGGGCAGCCCCGGCAGGGCACTCGTACGCAGCAACACGAGATGGCAGCAGCCGACAGAAGCTGTGCGGATCCTGCCCAGCTGGACACAGACACGGACACAGCGAGGAGCCACYCTCACGCCTCGAGACTCGACACAAGCGCTAAAAGCAATGTGCTAAAAGCCTGGCTCAAGCCCCGCGGCGAGCAGCCGAGTGCCGCTGGGTTTCTCCTGTGCCGGACAAAGGTCAGGGCACCAGCCCTTCCCTCAGACCGAAAGGATGTGGAGCTGCCGGGAATGCATTTTCTCAGGCTGAGCAATTTCCTATGAGTTTGCCCCCCCCGAAAGCACCCGTGGGAAGGGCAGCGTCCCCCACCCTGCCGAGGCCACTGCTGGGCACAGACACCAGCGCCCACCATCAGCATCCCCCCTGCACCCAGCAAGGGTGCAGCCCCCTCTCCAAAGGCGCTGCCGGGATGGCTCTGATGGGTGTCTGCTCTGGCCCCAGCAGGGAGGTGGGTGGCCGAGACCGCCCGTTCCCAGSCCTGCTCCTCTTTCCTTCCCATCCCTTCCCGTCTTCTCTTCCTTCATGTGTTCCTCATTTTCTTGCCTTCTGTGCTGCTTGGGAGTCTTCCAGGGTATTTTCAGCAGTGGCTCAGCCTACCAGCAAAGGAAAGGATGGATGACTAAGCCAAATCCTTCCAGCAAGCCCACGGTAAGCAGGAGGGCTGCTGGAAGCTGGGCAACTCCTCTTCCTCACCCTTCATCCCTCCTGCCTCCCTCAGCACCCAGCAAGTCCCTGCACACCGCCGAGCCGCGCAGGATGCCCCGGATGAAGTCTTCAGGCTGCCCGTCAGGAGGGTTTTGTCTGGGCGGGGGGCAGAGGAGGCAGAGATGCCAGTGRAAACTCTCCTGGAGACGAGGAGCCCGTCCACAGCGGCGACGCCGGCGGCCAGTGCTCCCCCCGGTTCGCGCCCGGCATTGTTCAACGCCCCATTTCTATTTGCTTTGGCGGCGGCACAGAGCGGGGCCGCTGTTTCCTCCGGCCGGGCTGCCTGGAGGGCGGCCAGCACCGCGGCTCCCGCGCCGCGGGGTCACCCTCGCCGCCTTTATCTCCGAAACGGAGGAGAAACACGGCCAAGGAGCCGCTGAGAAACAAGCCACAGGCTCCAGATGTCCGCGGGTTTCGTGCTTCGAGCTGAGCATCCCCTGCTTCCTCGGAGGCCGAGGCTGCCTAAGAAGCCGAGCTCTCGGMGGAGCCATTTCGCAGCCTCTTGCTCTTGCTACTGCCTTTTAACAGCAAACGAGGGGCCCTGGGGGATCTCCTCCTGCCGGAGGGATGACTCAGCTCTTGGCCAGCCCGTTCCTGCTTGGACCAGCAGCCGGATGCACTCCCACGTAGCCAGGACCAACGCTGGKATTTGTCCACCGGGATTTTGCCCCTGGGTATCTCCATCCCGTGCTGCCACCACAGGCACGGGCATCACTCCGGGCCAGGGTGTGCTGTAGGGTGGAGTTACCCACCTGAAATCCCCTACTTGGAATCCATTCCCATCCATACCCATGCCCTCCACTCTTCCAGCAGACTCTCTGTCCCTGCCCACCCAGCACCCACCATTCCTGGGCTGGTCTGCCTGAGTCCACTGGAAATGAATCCCTCAGGATACTACTTGGGATGCTGGGGCTAAGAATTGCTCTTCACATCCAATTTGTATCACATGGATGGAGAACACCAAAGCCTTTGGCAGTGCAGAGGAAATTGCTCCAGCCTGAGCTGCGGGATGAGGTTATTCATCCCAGTTCGAGAGCCTTTGTCCATCTGCCATGGTGTCTGGAGGGACCCTGACACCTCGGGCGGTTTCTGCACCACTTGCTCCCCTCCCGGCCACAGGGAACATTCCATCATCCTTCCCCACCATCTCCTGCCGGTAGGAGCCCCGGGTGGGCTCAGGTTGGTTCCTTTCTCCAGCCGCAGGAGGCGGGAGGGAGCTGAATGTCCTGAGAACGTCCAGGTGCTGGGGAGGAGGAAGCGCAGGGCCGTGGGGCCAAAGGCAGCCAAAGCAGTGCAGGGAGGAGGTGAAAGTAAAACTATGTGTAGCCAAGGGTGCAGGGGCTGGTGCAGCACTGGGAACTGGTTTCCACCTATTAATGTGAGTCCAGTCCAAAATCTGAAGGGTGAAGGGCTCTTCTTGCATGCTTTTCTACCCTTCCTTCCTTCCTTCCTTCCTTCCTTCCTTCCTTCCTTCCTTCCTTCCTTCCTTCCTTCCTTCCCTCCTTCCTTCCTTCCTTCCTTCCTTCCTTCCTTCCTTCCTTCCTACACTGTACACCAGCTTGCCATGACACTATCCTTCAGGAAGGAAACATCTCCCCTCTCCATGTCTCATCTTCTTCCACTGCCATGTGCCCATAGTGGGCCCACGTTGGGTTCCTGTGGTCCGGGGGTGCTGGAGAAGGAGATGCTCCCTGTGCAGCCTGTGCCCTGTGGAACTGCCAGWCTCCTGGCACGAGCAGCTCCAAGTGCTATTCCGGTTACTGCACTCCAGCTCTGGCCAGAGGAGCCTATAGATCTCTATGTATTTATACAGGCACTTGCTCCGTCGGTTTTCTGTTGCTCCAGGGGTGACTTCCTGAACATCCCCCAAGTGCAGGGCTTAACAGCTTCTCACCGAGCTGTCAGTCATCCTTCCCACGGCACACATAGTGCTCTCTCCTCCAGAGTGAGGATGACGAAGGKGATGAAAGACATTTTTGGTGCTCTCACTTCCTGGCCAGATGGGGAAAAAAATTGCTTCCAGCTCCATGCAAAGGATGGATCCTCCTCAATGGTGTTACGTTTGAAGTCCAGCCAGCAAAGGCTGGAGTCACCATCTGACCCCAAATGAAGGTGAAGGATGTATCAGACATGGCCTGTGGCTCATCCTGCCCTAAGATGGGCTCCAAGAGGTGGACTGGGATGAAGATTTGGCCCCAAATTGCAGGGAGGGGAGATACTCCAGGACTCACTGAACTGACAGATTCAGTGAAAGCTGATGGTCTTGACACGGCTGGGGTGTCACGGGAAGGAAAACAGTGACTTGGAAGCTGTGCCTGGTGAGAAGAACTTTTACAGAGWAGTCAAGAAGTGCCCAAGTCCTATTGGTACGAGCAGAATGCAATAGGTCATGTGAAATCTTGGAGTCAGAGCTGGCAGGTGACTCCAAAATCTTCAGTTTGGGCTCTGTCCCTAGCCTGCTCCAAGTTTGGATGCTCAGCCATCCGGATGCTGCAGCTCACCTCGGCCATGYTCAGGGTGTCCCACCAAACCATCCACCGGCAGAGCACCCACCATCCATAACCAGCAGGTGATTTCTCCCTTTCCAAACATTTCTTGGTCTTCGGTTGGTCAGCCCAAATGATGCCTCTTGCTGGCAAAATCCCACTGGCAAAACCAAGAGTGAAACCAAGACAAATCCCATCTCCAGAGGGACATGCTGTGTGACACCTGACACGAACCCCAGTGCAYATCCACAGCCAGGCAATGCTGGGGGAGCAGGGATCCGGTGTTTTCACCCAAACATTGAGGACTTTGGACACTGAGGAAATGTAAGCAGGTTTTTTGGCAGAGCAGCCAACTGGCCCTTTGCCCCAGCTACAGCTGTGCAGGATTTTTTGCACTGCGTACCAACTCACATTTAAGTCTGTGCACACATTTCCCTCCAGCTCCCACTTATCCCAAATAATCTGCTGCTAGGAAAACACAGAGGGTAGCACAGACAGGCAGTTGAGCTAGCTAGAAACGGATACRATTCAAACATATGGGTAAAAAGCTGACGATTTTCCATCTTATTCCCAGCTTCCAACCTTCCTATGCCCCAGATACAAAACCTCTGTGAAGTTTTTATCTGCACAGGTCCTGCAGACCCAAAAAGCTCCGGCTCAAGTGGTGGGTGCCGTGGTGGGATCAACCTCTCCTGCCTGGCAGACGCTCTGCCCTGGGCCTCTCCACACGGGCGCCTTTGCCAGTGACAAAATCTGGCACAGCGAGAAAATTCGATGCGCTTGCAAGTTTTCCCTGTGCTCTGTTCACAAGGGCTTTGCTGGATTTGGAGCTGTTTGCCTCCCCATGCTCCTCCCGGCTCGCGGCCGTGCCCGGCACCCAGCACCCAAATCCTGCCCAGATCACCCCACGGTCTCCAAGTCCTGGGGCACCCAATTCCCACACAGGGGGAGTAGAAGGGGGTGGTGGGGATTAAGTTTGAACGGGGCTGGCTGCCCCTGCCCATCCCCACTTCCCAGAGGGATGCGGAGAGCAGCCCCAGCCCCGCAAGTGTCCACACCGGGCAAGAAGAGGCTGTTGCCACCACACMAGTGGAGGCGGCACCTTCCCCCAGCTGGCTAAAATCGAGCTTTTAACTTTGGAAAAGGAGTCTGCAGCCAGGCAAACCTCCCCCAGGCTGCTCTGCCACCCGTCCATCCCGAGTCCAGCAGAGCCAGCCCATCCCACGGCCGGGTACCACGGGGACCCCATCCTGCCAGGCAAGTGGGGCCCAGGCCCACTGTGCCCATCGCTGCTCGAACTCGCTGCCACCCACCCCGGGCTGCCAGGTCCCGGGGACAGCCCCGCCGGGCTGGTGCCCCGAGCCAGCGGCGCTGGCCTGGCGAGAGAAGGTCAAATGGCTCGGAGTGTCCCTGTCGGGTGGGCAGAGCAGTGGAACGAAACGGGGCCTTCGCCTGTCCCTTGCACAATCCGTAAGGGATCCATCCTGCTGGCTGCCAAGCCGAGGGACAGACCGCGTGTCCCCAGCAAGGGTGGCACGGCCAGCGGAGGTCATGTCCCCCTCGCAGGGGACAGGGGACATCGCCTGGGAATACGTTCCGCRGAGCTGAGAGGTGCGACCCCGCCGAGCCCCGATCGGGACCCCCACGTCCCCCCCGTGTGTCCTCGCTGTGCCTCCCACGCCCCACATCGGACACCGGGGTGCCGGCAGAAGGAACCGACACCTGCCCCGCTCGTTCCTAAACACAAATCCCGCTCAGCCCCGGCCGTGTGCGCCCCATCGCCCGCCCTTCGCCCACCATCGCCCCCGCGGGGGGTCTGGGCATGCACCCCCGGGCCCCTACGAAACCCTCTGTGTGCCCCCGGGCCCCCACGCACCCCCTGCGCACCGCCACCCCCCGGCACCCCGGGCACCCCCAGATCCCAGCACCCCCGTTGCGCTCCCCTCTGCGTGCCCATACAACCCTCCCCGTCACTTCTGCACCCCTCTGCCCCCCGGTCCTCCCCCGGCGCCCCTCGGTCCCTGCCCCCCCCGCCCCTCCAGCCCGACCGTACCCGCGGTGCCGGTGCCGGTGCCGCCTCCCCGCGCAGCCCGACTGCACCGGGGAGGAGGCGGCGGGCAGGAAAGTTGCGGCAGCTCCGCCCTCGGAGCGGGCCCGGGGGGGCGGCGGGCGGGGGCCGGGGCCGGGGGGGTGGCGGGTCCCGCCGGCACTGCCCCTGCCCCTGCCCGCCCGGACAGACCGACCGACAGACCGGACCGGACGAGTCCTCCCCCCGGCGACACCGGCAGCCGCCCCGCCGTCCCCGATGTCCCTGCCGCGCCGCTTCTCGTCCCGGCTGGGTCTGCCCTGAGCCCGCTGCGGGATGACAGCAGCCGGGACATCCCCTTACCCAACTCTGGCAATCCCCTTACCCAGCTCTGTGCATCCCCTTCCCGGTCCGGGGCATTCCCTTACCTCATTCTGGGGCGTCCCTCTCTCCCAGCCCTGCACATTCCCCTTAACAGTCCTGAGCATCCTCTTCCCCATCCCGGGGCACCCCCTTACGCAGCCTTCATCCCTTTTCCCTCCTCCCACCCGCAGCACCTTACGTTTCAGAGGCTGCTGGGGATTTGGGGCCTCCCTTTCCACAGGTTTCCCCAGTACCTAAAGGTTTGAGGCACTTGGAGGGAGGCAAAAATCCAGCACCGGTGTCACTGCTCTGGGGACCTCCTAGGAAAAGCACGGAAAACCCTCTGCCAGAAGTGGTCTGTTCCCAGTCACAAGGGGACCACAGTCCCGGGAAAAATGGTCCCTGGGGAGCCAGCATCACCTCCCACCTCCACCACGCCGTTCCTGCTAAGGCTGCAGAGCTCCCCAGCTGCGGGTAAAACGAGCCTCATCCCCTTCCCATGCCTGTCCACACCTCAGGATGAGATCTTGGCTTGATTTTTTGCCTTTCTAATTTCCTTTCTTCCTGCCCCTCTGTGCTTTTTTGTGCTTTCCTGGTTTTTGAGGGAGCCTGGCGCTGGCTCGGCAGCCCCCAGGGAGCGAAATCTTCCGTTTATTTGCACACCAGACGGAGAAACCAGTCCTGCCTCCTGCATCTCCCAGCCGCTGCCTCTACCCGGGGCTCCTGCGCTCCCCAGCCTGCCCCGAGAGGTGCCAACCAGCCCGGGCCGCCGTGCCGGATATTTGAGAGCAGCCAGCCTGGCCTTGGGCTGCTGGATGGCGACCAAAGGGGCACCTGGGACCCGCCTGGGTGGGTCCACACAGCTCGAGGTGGGGCACCCGTTTGGCTCCCGGCTCCCGGGGCCAGCCCTGCACCACTTTGGGCGTGGATGGATGCACCTTTCTCTCCTGCAGAAGCTGGATGGGGTGGGAGTTCCTGTACTCCCASGCAGCTAAAGGGAAGAGGAGCAAATCCCCGGTATCTCCCAGGGATGCTCCTGCGAACACCCTGCTGCAGGCACAGCCCGGGTGCCACTTGTGAGGGCACCTGCCCTTCCCTGCGCTGAACCAAACCTCTCCTTCCCAAACCCGCAGGCTTTCTGCAAGGTCCCAGAGCTGCTCCCGGCACTCAGGACCCTCAGTGACATCCTGCCTGGAGGCTCTGGAAAGTCTGACGGGTCCTGCAGGCAGTGGCTGGYGGTGATCTCACTTGGAGGGGGAGGAAACGGGACAGACAAAGTCTTTCCAACAAACCTGTTGAGTTACTTTAAAATTCCAGGCTGGCAGCAAAAGTGCTGGATGGTTGCGCGGGTTAGGAAAATGCTGAGCCTGGACAGAGTCAGGCCTGACCTTTCCCCACCGCGGATCTGCCATCCCAGAGCAGTGAGAAATGGGAAGACTATTTGGGTCCATCTGGTTTGTGTACTGAGCCCTGAAACACGATGCTGCTGGGGCAGCTGTGAGCCAAAGGGCTTGGCTGAGCTTCCCAGCCTGTGTCCCGTCCAGGAGCCGCTGGTTTTGAGGATGTCTGACACTGCAAAAAGGCAGGGGGTGGATTCTGGACGCGGGGTCCATGTCGAGCATCCCCAGTCGGTCCCACCCCATCTCACCCCATCCTGGGGGCTGCTCCGGGAAAACCAGGCTCAGAGCTGAGCAGCAGCATCCAATGACRCCATCCCATGGGGACAGGGACACACCTGCCTCGGCGCCCTGTGGCAGCTGAGATAACAGCTGGGCAGGAGCAAAATAGAAAGAAGGGTGGAAGTGGGGTTTAAAAATGGGTTCGATGCCTGTAAGAGGATAGGTTCTGTGGGAGCATCTCCCACAGGGAGGTGGGGAGGTCCAGGCGTGGGAGCAGCCACAGTAACCCTAGATATGTGCCTGTATTTGTGTCACTATGGCTGCAGGGACAGTCATGGGCGGAGAGGAACGGCTGGGACACAGGGCTGTGAAGTGAGGCGATGGCAGAGAGCATTGTAGGAACCAACCAGCCTGAAATAAAGCGCTTAGTTTTTAAACCAGGGACTGACAGAAATGGCCCCAAGCCATGTGAGGGATGGTTGGCCATCTCCAGCCAATGTGGGAGAGGTGTCACTGTCCCAGGCAGCAATCCAGGAGCTGGTTCTGATCACTCTGCTTCGGGCAGGGTCCCACAAGGCCCCATGGTCGGGATGAGGGCTGGGAAGTCCACCCCATTCATGCCCCGCTTGGGGATGGGTTGAATTCTTGGAGACGGTGGGAACCCGCCTACTGCCTTCCCACCCCCCTCCCGAGAAAAGCCACAGATTCCTCCTTATTTTTAAGGCCAGAGAGATCATCTCAAGCTAAAATAGTCCCAGCAGCTCTGCTGGGAGCCTGAGACCTCTAACCCAGGGGAGGTTCTGCCCTGGGAAGAGCTGGGTGTTCTCACCAGGAACACAGCAGCGCCTTTTGGGGTGGGGGACAGAGGCCAAAGGGGGTTTCTCTTACCTGCTTTCCTCGGCTCAAAGTCAGGGTTGATGAGGACCCGTTGGATCTTCACCACTTTCCACTCCTGGCTGGGGTTGGCTGTGGGGCTGTCTGCTGTGGGGGGCAGCTCTGGGGCAGAGCCAGGACACTTGGGAGCTGCAGGCTCATCTACCAAGGCCAGGCTGCTGCCATCCAATGTGGGATGTGGTGCATCCCCGTTGAGCCCCCTGGGGTCCCGCCGGCAGCTCCCACTCGACTTCCCTCCCAGCAGTCCCATCCACGCCTCCTGCTTGCCCGGCTCGGAGGCCGCAGCATCCTGGAGCTGGTGGCAGCTCTGGCCCCCTCTGCTCCCTCTCTCCTGCCAGCAGCCGCCGTCCCCCTCAGCGTCCCCCTCGGCTGCCCCACAGACACAGGGGGGCTGCGCGGCCTCGCCGGGCACGGGGCAGCTGGGCTGGGGGTGGAGGCAGAACTGCTGCAGCCTTGCCCTCAGCATCTTCACTGCTTTCCTCGGCTGGCACTCCACAGACTTTCCAAGCCGCTCCGCATGTCCAGGGGGATGGATCCTCCCTGTCAGCCTCCCTCAGAGCACAGGCAGCATCCCAGAGGGAGGGCAGCCACGCGCCAGGCACAAACTCAGCTTTGCTGCTCTCGCAGGCAGGAGGACCAGGCACGATGCCACTGGAGCAGGCAGGTTTTGGAGACACAGATGGAGGGATCTGTCCAGGGCAGACAGGTCAGCAAGGAGGATTTTGCAGGAATTTCTCTTTTCCAGGCAAAGGACCAGCATCCAAGGACCTGTGTGAAGGGAAGGGGGAGCGTTGAGGATGCTTTTGCATGTACTGATTTCCTTTGGCCACAGACATTGGAGCAGCTCCCAGCAACCCCAGCCTGACCTCCAGCTCCAGCCCCACTTCCCATGAGGAAGGACCTCCTGAGATTCAAAGCTCATTTGGAAATGCCCCGACCCCAACACCRTGCTCACCACCCCAGCACCCTCATCCATCCTTCCTCACCCTGGGGTCAGCACCCATGGCCAGAGCCTTGTGCCCAGCTCCCTTCACTTTGTCAGCCCAGACGTGGCTGTGGACAGCCCTGCTAGTGGTCAGTGCGGGGGCACCACTGGTCTGGAGCTGGGAGTGTTCAGGGAAGAATCCAGTCCCTGAGGATRTTGCTCAGGGTTATCAGGAGCAAAAAAGGAAAATTTCCAGCATCCAGCTAACAAAACTRTTTAACCATTGAGTGACTCATGTGGCGTCAGGACAAGAGCAGACAGACCCACTTCCCTCCTGCCAAGCATAAATCCTGTTGGGATGACGAACCCATGCAGCAACACAGGCGAGTTATCAGCTGGGAGAGGGGGATGTCATCACTCCCAGGACAGGATATGGGTTACAGCGTACGGAAATTCCTGTGAGTCCTTCGCAGCCACTCGTGCAGCATCACCCAGCCCTGCTGAGCCAAGGCTGGTCCCAGGGAAGCTCCTCCTGGGCATTGCTGCTGCCAGGAGACCCACAGCACCCACAGCACATGGACCGGGATGGATTTCCCAACCTAACAGCCAGCCAAGGAGGAAAAGAGCTTTCTGCTCATCCCAAAACCCCTCCCTGAGTTACTGCAAGGTTTTTCAATGAAATAAGAAAAGGCACTGGGACAACATCGCAGGTTGAGCTCCAGCAGGAATACACCCTGCAGCTTCCTCGAGGCTCACACAGCTTCCTTGCTAAACTTGTCCTGTCCTTAGCAAGGTTATTTTGGAAAAGAAGGCAGAATAGAAGGCAGGCACTCGGGCATTTCCCAAACTCAAGGCTGCATTTTTTGGAGAATGCCCAAAAGAAATCTTCTGTCTTTTCTGAAATCCTTCCTCCTGCCTCGCTCTGCTGCAATTATTCAACACGGATTTGCAAAGAGAACCTGGGGGGAAAATGTCAATGTTTCTCTCTGAAAAAYGGATTTCACCCTCCTCTTTACGTAATTTGAGGGCTCAATAGTTGCAGGAAGCCACCCACATCTTTCCTTAGAAACATGGCAAGTTGTCGGAGCTGGAGGGAGATGGAGGGAGCTGGCTTATCTCAAACTAGGACAAAGAGAAAGTTGCCAAAAATAGCCCCAGCCCAGCCTGGGTCGGCGGAGATCCTCTCAAAGCGGCTCTGCATCTCCCCACTCCCATTCCCACGCCCTATCCCTAGGGAGCAGGGTTCTCGGGCAGCACAACTCATGTCCATCCTACAGTGGAGCTGCCTTGACGGTTTGTCTTGGGAGCCGGTGCCTCCCTGAAAACCGTCTTCCAAAGCCGCCCCCTTCCTTCCATTCGGGAGCGCCTTCTGCAGATGGGCATCTCCCGGGAGCGACGCCCACGGCCCCGGCGTTCCCCAGGCAAACCCCTCCTTGGTGAGACCCGAGCAGTGGCGTTGCCTGAGGACACACTGCCGGGACGGGGCCGCCCACGCCACCGAAATCCTGAGTCAGGCATCTGCTGCCTCGCTGGGGGCCAGTCTGGGCCCGGCGCGGCCGTGGGGGAACGGCGGCGGAGCTGCGGAGAGCAGCCACCCCCACCCCGGGACACAGCTCCTGGGCTCTACCAGCAGCTCAGGAGGGGAATATTTATGAGTATCATGGATGTCTAGCAAAAGCTGCTGGGCTGATCCCATCTGCTGGAATACCAGCCGGGTAGGATGGGTGCACACACCTCGAGTGCATCCATTGCTCTGGCAAAGACAAGCAGCAGTGCCAGGCGTGTCCACAAAACCAGCTGAGATAGCCCCCACCTGCAAATGAAGGCTGCAAGGAGGGACGAGGGTCATTTTGGGGACCATTTCAAGGTAGCGCAGCACCAAAGGWTGCCCGAGTAGGGCACCAGTGCCCAGCTTGCAGTGCCAACAAGCAGCTGCCCGCCCTGCCCCTCGGAGAGGCTCCTCATTTTTCCCAATGGCAGCAAGTCCTTACGAGAAGCTGCAAAATGGTGCTGGGGAGGGAGTAATAACAACAACAAAAAAAATCCTTCAATTCACAAAGTGCTGAAATCTGGCAGCAAGGAGACCTTTTGCTCAGCTTCTCTTCCTGCCCACTCGCTGGCGAGTGATGCACAGCCCCCCCACCTGCCTTTCTCACACCCTGTCACCCTCCCCCCCCGCTATTGAAAAAAGGAAAACTAAAGTTAACTTTCCACGTCCCACACAAATATTTTTGGCAGACGTTGCTGGCATTCAGGCTGCTGAGCCCCGGGGAGACGGGGTCTGCAGAAAGTCTCCGTCTCCATCTGCTCCCAGCACCCGGCTGGGGGTCCGCAGTTCCTGGGCTGGCCTGTCCCAGATGCAGGGCAGGGGCAGGAGGTGGCACAGCTGTAAAAAAAACGGGGAGCACCTCCAGGATGGCCCTGGGGACCGTGGGTGGCCCAGCCACGGTAGTGCCATGAAGTGAGGGTCAGATTCACACCCAAACTTTGGCTCTGTCCCCACTTTCCCCTGTTGTTCCCAGCCACATCCCTGCCCCACGCTGGGTTTTCATCATCACGAAACAAACCGGGAAGGGGTGTGAAAACTGTCCCCAGCACAGTGGGGGCTCTCGGGTTTCCCCGGGTCAGGCAGTGGGTCGCTGTCACTCAGGCAGGGCCCTGCTGCCCAGACTTGCAGTCCCCAGCTCCAGTCACAAGATCAGCCCTGTCCCTTTCCAAAATAGCCCAGGCGCAATGTATGCATCTGGGGAGCTTTACACCTCCCCTGTGCCAGCAGCTGAATGTGCCCTCAGGGGAGCTGGGCACCTTCCTTCCCCACGTGGCACTTTCTTCCCGTGGCAACTTCCCTCAGCGGCACCACAGGCAAGGAGACTGCGTGGCTGCATCCCCCAAGGGCAACCCCACATCCCTGAGGATCCCGTGTTTCTGTCAGGGAGCGCCGCCCTCACAGCTGATACCGGAGACATCTCGGGTGTAGCTGTCACCCAGCAGCATTTGGCTGCCCTGTGTGCAGGCACTCTCCCATCTGCTGCAATCCAATATCCCTCCCAGCTCCCTGGATACCTGGCCAGGATGGCTGAGCTGTGTGCTGGGGCAAGGCAGAGCCGAGCTGCCTGTGGGGGCCCCTCCTTGCACAACAACCCCACTGCTAAACCCCAAAGCCCTGCACGGCTGGGGCCAGCGCGGTGTCACCTGTGCCACCCCAACATCCTTCCAGCAGGAAGGAGATGGCAACAGGAGGGACATGGCTGAGCTGTGCAGGATGGATGGAGGGAAGCCTGCTCTGCAGGGGTCTAGTGCCCAGGGAAGGGGCTCGAGGAAACTGGGATGGGATGGGATGGGATTGCTTCCCTTGGCATGGCAAGACAGATCCTATCCCTGGAGTGAGACCCGAGAGTGTGGGCAAGGCTGGCTCCATCCTGGCTCCTGCAGGCGAGGCCAGGCTGGCAGGCACAGCAGCCGGCAGCGTGCTGGGGAAAACAAAAGCCTTTTGCAGCACTGATTTACTACCTTGACGGAAACCGGGATGGAAAAAACAACATTCCTGAATGCCTGTCCCCGCGCAACCCCTGCCGTGCCCCGCGCCCCTGCCTGCCTGTGGGGACGCGGGCTGCTGGTCCCGGCAGGTGGGTGCCCTGTGCCCTCATTCCCTGCCCACAGCTGGCGGGGAGGGGCGGCAGAAGGAATGCCGGGGATGGGCACGGGGGCTGCGGGGCGCCAGGGGAGTTGTCGTGATTAAGCAGTGRGCGAAGCAAGGGAGGAGGAGGAGGACAGTGGCATCCCGGCCAGCTGGACCATGTCGCCTCCCTCTCCACGCCGTGCTGGAAGGAAGGGCTGGATGTGGGCTGGTTGTATCCCTCTGCACTGCTGCATGGCTCCTCACGCCAGCCCCGGGCTTGTCCCTCCAGGTCCAGGGAGGATTGGAATTCTCCCAGGGCAGCTTCCCTGGGAGCAGAGGCTCCCAGGCATTGAGGAGGGCTGGCGAGCAGGATGGGGAGCTGAGGAAGGGGATGCTGGCCCCTTGGAGACCAGCACGGAGCAGGCTGGGCTGGACTCGGGGTGAAATGTATTTTGCACCCCAGCACAGCCAGCCCAGCCCAGCCCCAGAGGGTGTTTGCCCCACTCCACCACTCCACGCCCATGGGGGTTTTGGTCAGGTTTTGGTGCTCACACCCTCTCCCTTCCTCCCRCTGCTTAGCCCATATCCCAGCCCCAGCCTGGGGGGGCACCAAGAAACCCCARTGCTCCACAGGGATTTGCATCCATTGAACGTCAGTCTGTGCACCTCAGCCAAGTGACACTGATCCTGGCTGGGTTCAGAAGTGCATCTACCCCTCTTGTCATCCCTGAGGGGCCCATCTGATCTGGGGGTCCCAAGCAGACAGTGCTGGGAGCTGCCCATGCCCTGACTGCACGACAGCCCCATGCAGGTCCCAGCCCGTCCTGCCCTTTGCTCAGCTTGAACCCTGACCCCATCTCCAGCTGCTGCATTCCAGGGAATGAGGACAACCCCAGCCCAGCTCTCACAGCTGCCTCAAGCCCTTCTGCTCAGCACAGTTTTGGGCAGCAAAGTACTGGGTTTGCCAGGTCCCACCAGCTCAGCCCGATGCAAGCCCAAGGTGCCACTGGGGTCGGTGGCCATCCCCAGTGATCCCTGGCCACTGCTGCTGTGGGACAAAGGGTGGTCAGCTGGAGCCTCAGCAGATCACTGCAGGAAGCAGGGATGAAACTGCAGCTCAGCCTTTGCAAAGCTCAAATGACATGTAAAAACCAGGGAGGTCCAAGAGAGATGAACTAAAAGACCAGGGTCTGGGCAGAGTGGCACAGCTGTCCCCAGGACTGGCACTCTGTGGCTGCAAAGTGAGCTGGATCGGCAGGGTTCTGGCAGCCTTTGGCTCCACACATCCTTGTCTGCCCGGGGCAGCTCGCCTTCATCACCCGTCCTGCGGGAACATCCCGGCTGTGCAGCCACTGGATCTCTGGCACAGCAGGTCCCACACCCAAATTTCCCCTCAGAGCTCCAGCAGCAGCTGCCAGAGGGAGAGAAGGGAAGGCGGGCTGGCACAGTGACGCCTTCACGCATTTCCCAGGCAATACTGATGAACATTTCCTGGGGCAGGGATGAAGGAACTCTCACTGAACAAAATCCCGCTCCTGGAGGCAAGCACTGTGGGGATGGGCTCACCCCTGCGTATCAGATGCCTTCTGACGGTTGTGCCAAAAACCTGCCTGCGTGGGGAGGACAGAGCAGCCTCTGCAGTGGGGTCGGGGTTCACCCTGCAATGGGGTTGGGGCTCATCCCACAGCCATGGGATGAGTAGGATGAGCTTTCCTGCAGTGGAGTTAGGGCAGCTACATCAGCCCCAGGGAGCTCAGCCTCTGAAGACATAAAGTGCGAGACAGCAACTAAAGAGAAAACCCCACAGGGGCTCGAAAATCCAGTTTAAACAACCTCTGAGCACTCAGGGCTGCCCGAGCTGGGCCGACTGACAGCTGGAGCATCTCAACCCCCCAGGGTCCAAGGGCTGCTGAACTTCCTGGGCCATTCTGGAGGCTGGCACAGCCACTGCTGGATTTCACAGTGGTGTTTGACATTGTCACAACACCTCCCAGATCCTCCTGAACAGACAAATGAGGGGCCATGACCTGTGGCTGCCATGATCTGGGCACGCAACCTGCTGATGCTTAAATCCAAGGTCAGTGGCAGACCCGACAGCTCAGAGGAGGTTTGCTGAACCCAGCAGCTCATCTTCCCTGCTATGACCCCCCCACCATCACCTCCAGGCATTCCTGAAGCCCTAAGGCTCCCTGAAGAACAGAACCATGCTGCTAAGAGACAGGGAGCAGCTCCCTGCTGGCTCTCAAACCTGCAGCCCCGGCCAGTGTCTTGGTCCCCAGCTCTGATCCCAGGGAAGCAGGATGGGAACTGAGGGTAGAGATGGTTGCACACAGCCTGGGAACTGCCAGGACCAGGATAAAGGACATTTTAGCAGCACAGTGACCGAGTGCACACGAGTACAGGGTTTGGCCCCTCTGAGCCCCACGGGCAGTGCTCGGGTCTGTCCATGGGAAACAAAGAGCATCCCGGGGAAGGGAGTGTTTTCTTTCCAGACCAGGAAAGCAGCCAAACCCCAGCACATGCCCATTCCCAGGCCTTGGCCCCAGCGGCACAGCAGGCTGGTGGCCTTGGGACATGAGGCTCTTTCCCATCTAGCTCACCCAAGGCTGAGAGCCTGGCCAGCCCAGGCGAGGCAGGACAGCAGCCCTGCTGCTCAGAGGCGCTCCAGGGGTCCCTGAGGCCAGGCAGGACCACCAGCCATCGCTGCTCGGAGGGGTCCCCAAGCATTTTGGGATGGGGCTGTGTGTGTGTGTGCTCAGCAGTCTGGCTCTCCTTCTGGCAAAACCACTTGTGCAGTAGGAATAAACATGCCGAGGACACATCCAAGCCAGTGCAAACAGCCCCTGACCGAGCCGCTCTTTCCAAACCCTCTGTTTTCCTTTCTCTGCTTTTCCTCTCCTCTCTTAACCCCTTCAGGAGCCCGGGGGACCTGTACTGGCAGTCCTGGGAGCTACTGGAGCCAAACCCCGTGAACCTCTGGAGGTCTGGCCATGAGGAAGGGCTGGGATGCCAACGGGGTGACAGGGTCCCCCCAGGGCACAGGGCTGGTTTTGCTGCCCTCAAGTCCCCTGGCCGTCGTTCCTCTCCCTCTTCTTCCTCCACCTCTTTTCTCCCCCTCCACAGCTCATCCTCTCCCCAGCAGCTCCAGGGGGTCCTGGGCTGCTCCTCCCTCCAGCCCCCAGCTCACCCAGCCCAGTGCGGGCTGGATGCTGGCAGGGGGGCACCTCATCCGGGCAGGACAGAGGAGCCCGGAGACACCCGGTCATGGGCAAAGCACTGCAGGGAAGCCCACCTCCACCCTCTGCTCTGCYGGGAGTCCCCTCCGTCCTGGAGGTTGCCACGTTTGTCTCCTGTGACAGCACTCTCTCCCCATGGTCACCGAGGGCCATCCCCAGCCAGCATCCCGCTGGGATGGCCACGGAGCCCAGGGCACCTCTGGTGAGCCCAGGGATGCTCGCGCTCGCCACGCTCACCTCTTTTCCCTTCCTTTTTCTCCCGAGAGGCAGTGAAGCTGGCTGCTGTCCATGCGCTGCAGCCGAGCCCGGGGGAGGTCAGGCCCTGGCTGCCCCCGCTGTGCCCGGACCCCGGGGTCCCGGCCGGGAGCTGGGGCCGGCAGCGCCCGGGTCTCCTCGCCTGCTCTGCTCCAGCCGCGCGCGCAGGGCAGGGTGAAGGGGGGAGAGGGGCGGGAGGAGGGGAGGGGGGAAATGAAACTTTAATAGCACAGAGCCCCTTTTGTTTCCCAGCATATGGGATATTTCATACATGCTGAAGGCATTAACCACCTATATTCTTCAAGCACTGGCGGCGGCTGCGAGCACAGCCCTGCGCTCGGCTCGGGGCACGGCGTCTGTCCTGGGGGGCTGCAGGCGGCAGCAAGCAGCCCCTCTGCCCTGGCACCCCTCCCTGGAAGCGGGGACACCCTAAATTACAGCCTGGAACTGCTCAGCTTCACCCAGGGTCACCCCCTGCATGGTTTTGTCCCTCCAAAAGAGTAGCCAAGCCCCCAAACTCGAGGCCAGGAAAGGGATGTCCCTGTTTTTCGGACATGCCCTGAAGTGGGGGGCACTGATCCCACCATCCCTGGGTGTCTGAGACTCCCAACATCCCTCTTGTCCCAGGGAATGTGGCAGAGCCCCACGGTCCCATGGAGCTGTGACTAGCAGTGGCACAGGGGGGCTGAGGAGGGCTGTCAGCATGTCCCCTCCCTGCCTGCATCCCAAGGACACCAGAGCATCCTCAGAGCAGCGAGCAGGCAAGGTGCTGACAGGGAAGGGCTGGAAAACATCCTCCTGAGATATCCTCGCGCTGTTCACCAATTTCCCCCCTCTGTCTCCCTTTGTGGCACCTGGGGACAGACCATGCTGCCTGTGAAATGGGTGACATCATCTTTGCAAGTAGGAAAGGGACACTGCCAGGTCCTGAGCACAGAGAATGGCTGGCACTGCCCCCTGCAGCTCCCACCAGCCACCTCAAAGCGGGATGGGGACATCTAAAGTCCTTGACAATGCATCCCTCCCTTATTCCCATAGAAGAGATGTTGGCTTTGAGCTTCTGGGCAGGAGAGGACATCCGCTGGTGGCAAAACTCCAAGCGTGGTTTGAGATGGAGGGGGCTGCCTGTGTGCTCTGTTTTCACCAGTCTGAGTGGATTCCTCAGCACTGGGGTTCCTCATCGGTGCCCATTCCCTGCGTGGCACCCATGAGGGCTCCCAAGGTGGGTTTCCCTTCACCAGCCCTCGTGTTTTTGGCCAGACACGAGGAGAAAGGCACGAGCCCACTCATCCAGGGTGAAGGGACACCTTGTCCATCCCACGGAGCCGCAGCTCCGCTTGTCCCTGAGCCCCCAGCCCTGTGCTACGCAGGATGCCCAGTAAATCCATACTTTGTCCAGTGTTTATCCAGTCACACTCTAATTTGAAATAAAAAACGCAGCCAGTAAAAGGTCTTTATAGCTCTTCAGAGCTCATAAACCGGCAGCGCTGGCGGACGGGGGCCAGATGATTGGGGGCCGTGAGGAAAATTTATTGCAGATTTTGGTAACTCAAACATTACAGCTCTGTGAGCCCCAGGACTGGTTTGCTGAGCAGCTCCCAGCGGCAGGGATGGAACAAGGGATGCTTTATTGGGGAAGGGAAGGGGGGGGCTGACAGGTCTCACCCAGACCCACGGTTAACATCCACCCAGATTTAGACTGGTTCATTTTTAAGGCAAGGCTTTGCACAGACTGAATCCGTCCTCGTGCCAGGAGGGAATGCGTGTCCAGGATCCTATCCTCATGTCTGGGGCTGCTGGACACAAGGCTTCATCACCCTGGGGTGAAGACAGTCTTCAAGAGCATCCCAGGAAGATGATGAATGGGACTGTGCCAGCAGCTCCCCATGCCATGGTCCCAGCTCGGTGGGTGACCTTGCACCAAGCCCTGCCGTGGGGCAGGAAGAGCTGGGACAGGGCAGCCAAGCTTGTCGTGGGAGTCAGTAGAATTCGGAGAGAATGAGAGGAAGCGGCCGGGGTGGGGAGCGTGCGAGGGAAGGCGGGTAGCAGGAGGGAAGGCATTTTTTCCTTGCCAGTGTCTTGGCTGCTTTGGTGTGAACTGCTATAAATTTGCTCCTTATCTCTCAGGCCATTTAATGTTTTCATGAAAAGAAAATAGTCTGCAGGAAAAAAAACCCGCTGATAAAATATCCCTTTGGCTTTGGGAGGAATGTTAAATGTCTCTAATCAGCGGGGTCTGGGACTCAGAGCGCTCCTGGAGCTGGCAGGGAGCTGAGAAATTGTGGAGACTGGGCAAAGCCTGGAGCAGACTCTCCCAGCACCCTCCCAGGTCTTGGGGGGAGTTGGCATCTGCACCCCTGGGTGCCCCTTGCACCATGAGAGGGTTCAGGGAGACCTGCTCAGAGGACTTGGTGCCCAGTGTGGGATGGCAGTGGCTGTAGCTGGGATGGCTCCAGCCATGTCGCCCCACAGACTCCAACACAAATTAAACCAAATACTGCCAGAAAGAATAAAAAGTGGGAATATGAGGCATAAATTCTATGGAAAATGAAGATATAGATCCAAATCCTTCTTGACTGCTGCCCAGGGCCAGGTGGGAGCATGGGCTGTGCCAGGGACCTCCGCGTGGCTTTGCACCTCCAGGATCTGCATCCCTTGCCTGTGCCCATACCCATGGGAAGGCCAGGAGGAAGCCTCAGAAACCCCACATGGCTGCGAGTATTCTTCCCAAGAAAGCTGGCCCATGGACCAGCTGCTGTTTGGATTTACAGTTGCAAAAGCCAATCCTGCAGGAATCCCCCTTGGAACAAACCCCCTGGCCCTTCCTGACCATGCCCTTGCTCCCACCGAGGACTGGGATGCAGGGCTGGGGTCTGGTACTCTCTGGCTCCCAAGACATGTGGGCACTGAGCTATATCCACCAGGCTCCCTCCTTACTCCAAACACGGGGTGATGCAACTGCTGGCATCCCACATGCTGGTGCATCCCCTACTGGGAGCATCCCCACCGTGTGGCTCTCCGAAGGCCATCCCACCCGGCAGCCTGAGGCCAGCAGACCCATGGCACAGGGACACGTGAGCCTCTGAGCTGCAGCTTCATGCCCGGGCTGGAAAACAAACAAGGCAGCAAAAATGTGACTTGCAAAGGGGATTTTTCAGGGTGGGAAGGAATGGTTACTGATGACTTTTCCCCCCCTTTTTTTTTCCTCCTTTGGTAATGTTTCATTTTATACTCCAAGAGAGCAGAAATGCCATTTCAAATGAAAAAAATCAAACCCTTCTGTTTCAACACACTCCCCAGCTCAACGTCCTCACGCACCAACACACCCACATACCAGCTTTCCTCCCAAACACAGCCCTGGCCCAGCGGAGCCCGTTTCCAGGCAGCGTTCCCCCTTGGCCGGTCCCATATCCCAGCATCCCGCCTTCCCTGCCAGCCCCACTCCCAGCCCCATCCCGCCGTCCACATCCCCTCTCTGCAGGCAAACACATTTTCTTCCACATCCATCACGTGGAAGTAGGATGTGCGTTCCGGTGCCAGAACACGCACGGCCGGCAGCGCCAGCAGCGCCTGCACGGCTGCACAGAGCTGCTGCTGTGCTGGTGGATCGCAGTTGGCTTTTGTGGGAAGGTTTTGGCTGTGCCTGGAATGGCGGGGAGGAGCCAGGAGCTGGCACTTGCCGTCAACACTGACCTGCCAAAATTGGTGTGGTGCCAGGTGCCTCGCTCTTTGTTTTGGCATCTGCCTGTGTGCCCACTCTCGCCTTGCTGTGGGGCATTTTTGTGGCTTTCAGAGGCAAAAAGGTATGTATTTTGTAAAGCTGGGGGTTGCTTGGCAGACTGGCAGCACCACTGGCATCACGATGGCATCATGGGACGAGGACAGTGACCGTGCATCGGCCTTGGGCACCAAGGGGTGTGGGCACGAGGGTCCCGGGGTCTTGCCTCGGCCAAGTGCCCGGTGGCAGCTCCCCGTGGGCTCCGGTGCAGCCCCACCGCTGCCGCTTTTCCTGCCCTCTGGAAGACCCCCCCCATCCCGCCGCCGTCTGCCTCTGACGCAGGCGGCTTCGCTTCCAGACGGGTCGTGCTCCCCCTGAGCCCCAGCCAAAAGAAAGCCCCTTTGTTCCGCTCAGCCAGCGGGGCCCATGAGCTGGCTGACCCCACTGACCTCCACCGCCCGAAAACACRGTCCCTGCTGTCCCATGGGTCAGGGTAGGCACGGGGACAGGGACGGGGACAGCCCCTGACGCCACCGCTCGGGTCAGGGTCAGTGCCCAGGGATATGGGCATGGGTCACAGAGGGTGCAAGGGTATGGAGCTGCTGTGTCCTGCCAGAAGGGATGGACGGAGGAATGGAGGGAAGCCCTAAAGCCAAACCTCTCATCTCGTGGCTTTTTGAGATGGGCAAAAATCGCTGGGAAACAGTGGAGCTGCCAAGCTCACCAGGGTGGGATGGGGAGCGGGGCTGGCGCTGAGCAAGCTGCTGCTAACGAGAAGCAGGCGGAGAGCCCGGCATCGCCGCCCCCAGTCCTCTCTCACCCCTCAGGGTCAGCTTGTATTTTCTTAAGTCCTGATTGCCGAGAAATTGGAGGCTTGTGTGCCAGACGGGTCTGGTGTGTTCCAAAGCAAAGGGAACCTGACGGGACCTGGGTTTAGGTTTGGGAATGACTGGGGGGTACTCTGGCCCTTGCACCCAGGCTGAGCGGGGCACAGAACCCATGGGATGCTGCCGGCTGTGATCTTGCTCCAGCAGGAGCATCCCAGCTGGGAATGACAGCAGCCCATCCAAGAGTGCTCAACTCATCCCCGATTTGCATGCGGGAGAAGAGAAACCTTGAGCTGCAGAGCCAGAGAGGAAACGAGAGCAGAAAAATGTGATAAACAGCTGTAAAGCCCGGCCCCGGCTCTGTGCTGCTCCCGCCGTCGCGGGTCGGCCCCTCAGACTGTTTATGGAAAGCCCAGTTTGCCGAGAAATCCATCTCCCGTTTCCTGTTGATCGCTGGAAGCCAAGGTCCCTCAGCCAAGGGCTGCCGCCGCCCGCGCACGTCTGGCAGAGACACAGGGGAAGGGCTGAGCACGGGGCAGTTCATGAGCTCTCGGGCACGGGGCAACAGTCCCGGGGGGCTGGAGTATCCCCTGGGAGCTGATCGAAGCTCTCGGGTGAGAGGCACCCCTGGCATGGAGGAATTCGGAATTCTTCCCAAGGTTACTCAGCACTGAGGGAGCGTGGGTGGGATGCTCACACCCACCTGTGGAGATCCGGGGATGGGAACGTCCACCCCCTTCCAGCAGTGACCCCTTCAGCCCTCGGTGTTCACCCAACACGTTCAAGCCTCCCGTCTGGGGACGAGCGCTGGGTCCCCACCTTCACTCCCTTCCTGCTCCCGTGACCCCGCTGGCGGGTGTGGAGGGAGCCGCCGCTCCGTGTCCGCTCGCTCAAGGCCAACCCCATTGTTGGTGAAGCCGCGCCGGGTGGAGCGGAGCCAGGCGGGGACGGAGCCGGGGCTGCAGATCCCGCCGCTGTCGACTGAGTCATCAGCCCGCAGGAGCTCAGCAAGGGAGAGCCGGGTGCTGACCTGAAATCCAGCCGATTCTTTTCTCTGAATCAGAGCAGGGAGGAATGGAGAAAGGCTGGGGGAAGGGGGGAACAGTGAGTGGGTTTTGGCTGCTCAAATCTACCCTTTTTCCAACTGCTCTGGAGAGAGTTGGCGCCAAGGCAGTGCCAAAGGGATGGAGAGAGGCTGCAGAGAGTCGTGATGGGGACAGTCACACCAGGGCCTGCGAGGAAAGGAAAGGGCTGGGAGATGCCAGGGGAAAGTGTGTCCATCCCAACTAATCCTTGGAGGAGGAGGAAGGAGGAAAAGAAACAGAAAGAGCTTTCCACCCACTCTGCCAGGTCCCCTCCCTGAGCTGCGGTCCCCTTTGGGCGGGGATGGGGATGCTCGCCCGGCATGTGCCTTGTCCAGCTCTGAGCACGCGGCCAAACCTGAGACAACCCCCCAGGGACAGTCCCATCCCAGCAGAGCTGGGGGTTGAGGGCAGATCTGGATCCTGCTGGCTGCAAAGGGATGGGCTGCACACCAAAAGTCATGTCTGAGTGGTCAAATGGGTAAAACAAGCCCACCCCATGGACATCTGAGCCTCCCCTYCCCACACTGTTCCCTCCTCAAAGCCCAGCAGCAATGGCTGTTGCAGGAAATCCTGCCTCCAGCCCTTCCATGGGGCTTCACAGACCCCCCAGCAACCCCAGCACCAGAGCCAGGGACAACACCCACCCCAGACCCACCCCGTCCCTACCCCTGGGCTGCTCTCCATGAGCGGAGGAGTCCATCAGCCCAGCTGGGGAGCTGGGGGACGGTCACCCATGTGGTCACCAGCTGCTTGGAAATATTTCCCTGGCTCCGGGTTATATGTACAGATTTTTATAATTATTAGCCTTGGTAATTTACCGTAAAATATTTATTCTGGCTCATTCCGAGGCGTTTGATTCGTGTTGGGTCCGTATGGCTTGGGGGGTGTGCATGGGGAGGCACATGGCCGCGGGGGGCTGGATGCTCACTCCCACCCTGTATAAATATCCAAGTGGACGTGTGTGGCCCAGGGAAGAGACCCTGGTGGCAGCCAGGACTGTGGGGTCCAGCTCGTGTGGCTCGTGCGGCTCCTCACCCCCTCCTACTGCAATCCCAGAAACCCCAGCCCTGCGGGACGTGGGGCAGGGGAAGATGGAGGTGATGTCCTGCGTGGAAGGAATGTGGGGGGAAAGCACCCTGGCAAGCCCCGGTAAGGGCGGGTAGATGGAGGAGGCAGGGACAGATGGAGGAGGAGGAGAAGGAAGAGGAGGGTCCCCGGGGGTGGCGGTGGCGATCCTAGCACGCCTGGGTGGTCGGCAGGGCTGCGGAAGAAGGGCTGGGAAGATGGGAGCTGAGACGGGCTCTGTGCCACGCTGAGCCCCCCGTGCAAGGGGGAAGGACACCCCCGAGCACCCTTCCCTGCCTGCCCCGGCGCTGGGACCCACGTCAGGGCTCTCCAAGCCTCAGGGGCTCCAGCAGCAGCGACCCCCATGGTGCACGGGGAGGCTCCAGCGATGAAACTCAAGCCAGATGTGCAACAGCGGGAACCCTTTAACATTTTCCTGCTCTGTGCCTGGAGTTGGAAAGCCCCTCCAACAGCCCTGGCTCCCGAGTTTGTCCTCTCTCACTCCCCAAGTGTGCCCTGCAAACGAGCTGCAGATGTTGTCCCAGGGAGGGACAAGGACAGGGACCCACYGGGGATGCTCCAGCAGCTCTGGGCAGTGCTGAGGTCTTTGGGGAGGGCAGCAACCTGAAAGCACCAGTGAACAAACAGCACTGAGTCCCCACAGGGCTTAGAAAGACGAGAAGTATTAAAATGGTTGAAAGCTACAGATCTGTGGGCTGAGTTACACCCCCACGGCAGTGCCAGCCCCTCGGCAGTGGGAATGTGCTGGTACCAGCACGGGCTTTGCCACTCCCTAAGCTCAGAGAAGTTTCATCTGCGTTGACATGGCCAGAAGCTGGATTTGCTCAAGGAAAAGTTGCCAGGACAGCCAGAATCACACACATACTGTGACCCTTTTCCCATCTCACTGCCTGGAACTTTGTTTAGTGTCTGCCTTCTTTTTTCTTCAGGGCTCAGCATCCCCTCACAGCCCTTCCTTATCCTCAGCCTCCCGACCCACGAGGACACCCCAGCCTGCCTCCCAGCTGGCCCCTGCATTATTAAACCAGATCCTCCTTATCATCCTTTATCTTTTTCCACTCATGCAAACCCTGCCTGGTTCTGGCTTTGCCAGCCATCAGCACTTCCACCAGGAGCCAGAGGACATTGGGACACCCCTTCGGTGCTGCCCCTCAGTTCATCCTCCTATGCCCCTGCGACCCCTCTGTGGGGGGACACCCCGCTGCTTCCCTGCCCCCAGATCCCTGGGAAGCAGCCCCAGCTCCCCCCAGTTCAGAGCTGCTCCGACACCTGGTTTCAATAATAACCAGCGCGGGAAGGGACAAAGGCGCCTYGCGGGAGGGCAGCGGGATGCAGGATGGGGGGCTGGCAGGTGGGGAGGGAGGGGGGCTGCAGGGCTGGGATGAGGGGCATTCTAAGGGGCCCACCAGCCCAGGAGCTCTGAGAGGCTGGAAGGGCCCAGCTGCCCATCACCACGTCTCTYTGAAAAAATACCGCTCACGGAATGGGGTTAACTGCAGGCACCGGAAAGCTGGGATTAATGGAAATTGGTTATAAGAATTTTCCCAGATGGAAGAAACATCTTTTCGTCATCTGTCCTTTGACATTTCAAGTGTATTTTGCATCCCCAGCATTTTCTGATTTGGGCTGTGACATTTAAATGGGCAATTTGTGTTTACAGTCTTAGACGTTGTAAATATCTTATACATAAATATCTTGTATGTATAGGAGACATTCTATACATTTGTATCTTTGAAACAAGAGCTATAAATTTTTACAGAAAAATGTAGATCTACAAAAACATTTCTATCAGCTTTGTAGTCACAGGGTGGATGAACACGTAACAGAAATACATTGACCTTTTTCAGACACTGGGATTTAGCATTATTTTATCACAAAGTGTAAATATGTCACTTCAAAATCATGAGAGGCATTAAAAGAAATATTTTGCATGGCTTTTATTCAAGGACTTGCTGACTTGCACTGTCTCCCCCTCCTAGGCATCATCCTCCTCCAGTCACAGGTCCCATGACAAGGATGCAGCAGTGTCAGGGCTGCAGAGCCAAGGTCACGTCCCAGCAGCTGGAGGGATGATGCAAGGGGACACGGCTCTCCAGCGGGGCTGGCATGGCCACAGTCCCCTCCCAGCACACAGCACTGTTGGTGACACCACAGGRGGTCTCAGGAGCCTTTCGGCTGCCCCAAATATGACCTTCTGTGGGGGTCCCATCCTCCCAGCAGGAGCCTGACCGCAGCCAGAGCCCCACCAGCTGCACCTCTGTCACTTCCCATCCATGACAACATCCCCTGGGAGGAGGCCCCCAGCTTGGAGCGCAGGGCTGTGGAAGAAGGCTCAGTCTTGCCATGGTGTGAAATATTTGCAATATCTGGTTTTACCCTCTAGGCACCTGGGTTGGGGACTTTCTCAGGGGAGCAGGGGGCTCCACCACAGTCAGGGATCTCTGCTATTTATAGGCTGCAAACACACCCTGTGAGAGAGCAGTTTCCATGGCCTGTCCTGACTCTTCCATGGGTTGCAGAGCTGAGGTCTTGGACAGGTCAGTGCTTGTTGGACTCTGGCCCTTTCATGTGCCTTGTTAGGGGAGCAGAGATGGGAGGTGGTTACAGAGATGTGGGGATGACAGTGAAATTTTTCCAACCTAAATCCATGGCATAGACATTTTTTGATTGAAATAATTCTGATTTCTACTAAGTCTCATTGTAAAGGTTGATTTAAATGTTGAGCCTCAGCAGGCTGTGAAGGCTGGACACAGCACAGAGCGCTTGGAGGAGGAACCCATCCCACCCATAAACTGCTGAGCACCCCCACCTCCATCTGCTTTGAGGAACCAACACAGGAGGTGGCTTCCAAGTCATCCAAGAGATTTCTCTCTTGTCCCGCTGCCCACTCTGCTCACCAGATGATGGAAGGCACAACATCCCTCTGCAGGGGTTTGCAATCTCACGGAGCCAGGGCACTGCCAGCAGCAGGGCAGGAGGAGCCAGCTGGGGTGTACATGCACCCTAACTGCTGGCACTGCCGCCTCATTCCCTGGCAAAACCTGTTTTCAGCCCCTCCTTCCCAGGGCTGGGGGTCTTAAACCAAGTGAGGCACCTGGGGGTAGGATCCAGGCCCTGTCCTGTACAGCTGCGCTGGGGACAGGGAAGGGGACTACAGGCCGCCTGAATTCAGCAGCACGTCCCCATAATATGTTTCCCCACTGCCTGTGGCCAGCATCCCCCAGCCCTGTGCCCTGCCAGGTGAGCCCTGCAGCCTGCTGCCAGCACCACTCCCTGCCTGCATCCCTCCTGCCCACATCCCTCTTGGCAGCCGGGCAGACKTGGGGCATGACCAGCATGGCCTGTCCCCATGCAAAGAGCAGCCCAGGCACGGCTGGGCTCCAAATCCCTCCTGCAGACGTTTCCAGCAGGGATTCACTGGCACACCCCCRGCAGCCAGGAGGATGCAGGACATGTTGGGGCATGGATGTGGGATGTGTCAGGACGAGGATACAGGACATGTCAGGGCACACTGCGGGATGAATCAAGGTGCAGAAAGCAGCCATCAGGGATGTGCAGTGGCTCCTGGGCTGGCTTTACAGCCCTCACCATGGCCACCATGGTCCTGCCTGTGGGCTGGGCTGCTGACGGCTTGGAGCATCCTCATCTCAGCCCTCCGATACCCCCAGTAAGCTGCTGCCTCCCACCCCACGCAGCCCCCGTGGGCTCAGATTTGGGCAGGGGCTGCTTTGGGGTCTCCAGTAAGAGGCTGCAGGACAAAGCTGCAGCAGGGACAGCCCTGGCAGCCCTGGCCACACCAGGGGAGCAGCCCAGGGCCACAGAGGGTTTGAGCCCCGAGTGGGGATACTTTGTGGTCCCACTGCTCCTGGGGCCCTGCTGGCCACAGCTGCCCAGCCCCTGCCCCTTGCCCAGCCCAGCCCAGATTTCGCCAACTTTGCACATTTTAGGCAGAAGCTAGAAAACATCACTGGTGCCAAGGCAGGCGACAGGCRAGGGGCATGGATCCTCCCTCACACATGGCTCTCCTGCTGCCGTGGGAGGGCAGAGACCTTCTCATCCTCCTGGGCACCCCGTGGCCACGGCATGAGGCTGAGCTGTGCTCGTGGCTCTGTTAATTAACAAGCAATTAATTCAGAGCTAAACTGAGCAGCAGCTGGGCCCATCTAGGGCAGCCCAGGGCCAAGATGGAAGCGTCCTTGCACATCATCTGGGGCTGGAGGCCAGCCCCAGACACAGCCCCACGGCTCCTTTCTGGGCTTGGGGACACGAGGAAGGGAACCGTGATGGGTGCGTGGCCTGGACTTGCTCCAGCACGGCCGGGAATTAACAGCCTCCTCCTCCGGGCAAGCAGCTCCACGGTTCCCCCCAGTTCTCCCCTTGCAGCCCCCTCTCCTCCATCCGGCGGCTCCTTCGGCACCACACATCGTTTGTCACTCCGACAGGTTCAAACAAACCCGTCTGGGATTAATTAGGCTCCGTCTTCGTTTCCTGCAGCTCTTCGCAGGGGCCGGCAGCAGAAGGCGGTGGGGAGGCAGCAGACGGGCRGGCAGGCTGGGGCAGGCAGGGACTGGATAATGGGGCAGGGGGGAGAAGGAAAGCAGGGACCCCCCAGCCTCCCAAATCCCTGCCCCAGTGCTAACGCAGTCGGTGCTGGATGCCGTCCCGGGAAGAGGAGGCTGTGGGCGCTGYGCAGCCTGGGTGGATCCAGGACTAGAGAGCTGCTGCCACCTCGTGCATGAAGGGCTGCTCCCACACACCCCCTTCCCAAACCACCCCCAAAGATGGGCCCAAAGGCAGCCAGGACCCCCAGGGGCAGGACTGGATCATCCAGCCGGGAGAGACACAGGCAACAACCAGCAAGTAAAACCAGAGCCCCCCATTTATTAGCAGTTGGTTCAACAGGACCTTGCACCAGTGTCCAGGAGCCTCCCCCAGCACAGCCCCACGGAGGGGCAGTGGGAGGTGCAGCCCCCACAGCCCCACAGGCAGCTACAGGGGCTCCTGCCGAAATATCTGTGTGGGAACCCTGCTGCCAGCGGCGCCCCTCACGTGGGGGGTGAAACACGTCCTCCCCMCTGCCCTGGCCCTGCTCTGGAGGTGAGGGGGGCATCCTGGGCACTGCATCCCCCTCCCATGGGAACCGCTGCCATCCCGCATCCTGTGGGGCAGCTCCATCCAAGGGGAAATGTGGGCCCTTATCCCAGTAAACTCGTGATGGCTCAGTCTCGTCTGCCAACAAATCCCAGGGCATGGGAGAGGCAGAGCCAGGGCTGCAGATCTGTACAGGACCACCAGTATAAAGATGTGTCTCCCACTGGGAAACTATCCCGYTTCCCCACTGACCTTTGTCCATGTCACGAGTAACAACCAAAGAGACCACATAAAACCCTCGGGGTTTAGGTACAAATTCTGGCACTGAAGAAAAACACCTCCCTGCAAAATGGGAACCAAATGAACACCCCCCCCCGCCCCGCCCGCGTAAAACCCAACATTATTAAAATACTTTCGTTTTTAATATTCAAGAGGTTTTAAGTTCTCAGCATCCTTCTGATTGCCGTTATCACAATGTCTGTTCTGTCCCCGAGCTCTCCTCCATGCCGGGGCATGCCGGGCACCACTCGGCTTTACCACAGGAAAYACCACGTGTGTACAAGTTTGCAGGATGGGCTTGGGGGTCAGGAGTGTACTGGGACCAGTTATGGCCAGACCAGCACACCAGCCCCTTCTCCTGCTAGGCCACAGTCCCACTGCGCTGCCCATGGAGTGGGGGCCAGAGGTTGAGGAGCTTGAAAATTATGACAGAGATGACAAAAGAAATTGTGCCCCAGTCTTTGAAAGAAAAATTCACTTTGTTCTCAGCTTTTCCAAGTAGGTGCTGGGGGAAACCAGCAAACTCTCCTGTTTCCTGCCATGGGGCTGACGGCAGGAGTGGGTCTGGGTTCCTCCRTGCGTTGGGTCTCCACCAGCTCCATCCCTCTGCTCCAGCTCAGCAAAGTCACCACCAGCGCACCCAGAACGGCTCTTCCACCCTCAGACCAGGAGGTGAGGGACAGCTCTGCTGCTGCTCTCGGGCCCAAGGCAGTTGGAACCCATTTCGGGCAGAGAAAGGGGGAATTTGTACCACTTCCCTATGCCAGAGCACGGCGGGAAGGGACCAGGAATTTAAAAGGAAAAATAAAATGAAAGAGATACAGTGTGGGGCAGGCAGAGAGGCGGCAGCGCGGGGACTGCAGGGTCGCATCGCTGCTGGGGCAGCCTCCGGCGCAGCCGTGTGCTCCTGGGGGTCCCCTCCAAGCCTCCAGTGACGCTGGGCGCTCCTGGGGTCCCCTCCAAGGCCGGGTATTGCTGAGAAGGTCCCGCCGGTGCAGGGTCAGCCCCACTCAAGTATTGCTGAGGGGTGGCAGCAGCAGCAGCAGCTACCTGGTGCTCTGCAGCTCCTCCCGCAGCCAGGTGGGCAACGTCTGCCCCATTTTGTACAGGAGCTTGGAGAGCTCTATGTTATGGTCCCTGTAATAGTCCCGCAGGAAGGCGCGCGACTGCAACGGGAGAGCAAAGGGCACGGTCAGGGGGACCAGCCCAGAGCCCACCACCCCAGCGTGGCCCTGCTCAGGACCATCCCAGGAAGCTTTCTGCATACTCACATCTGAATCCATCTCGGGGTACTTCCTCCCTTTGCTTTTTCCCAAGCATTTGGTTTTCCCTCCCTCCAGAAGCTGACACCAGAATCCTTTCTTTGGATCAAACCTGTGAAGAGAGAGCTCTGCCTTACCCCTCTTACCCCCCCAACACCTTCCACAGACATCCTGCCCAGCAAGCCCTGCTGCTGTCCAGCCCTGCAGAGAGCATTCTCCACCTCTGGAATCCACAGCCCAGCTGACATCTTGGTATCAGCCCCCTGGTACAACAGGGTCTCCCTGCAGCTACGCAATAAGCAGCCCACCAAGGCTCATTCATGRCTCTGCTGAGGGACCACAGAGTCTACCTGGGTTTAATGACTATTTTCTGTGGCACTTTTGTCCCTGGATGCCCTCAAGTGCCCCACGGCACCTGCGTGGACACATATACAGGCAAGCCCTGGCAGAAATAAATTATTAGTTTTCTACGAGCTCTGGAGGCTTCCCACAGTTGGGTTTAATGGAAGGCTCAGAGCAAGGTGACATCTGCAGAGGTGCCACATGCCAGCAGCTGCTCTCAAGCATACATTAGGAGATGAGGTGCCAGGGCTCAACACCATCATCTGTGCCACAAATGCGCTCCTGAACTCTGCTCCAGGAGCCCAGGGCTGCTCTTGGGCTGTCTGGAGCGACCCCACTGCGGTGTCTGGATAAGTCTGAGGGGAAAGCTCAGCCTCATCAAAATCAGCAGCAGCTCTGTGGAGAGGCTCAGGGCTGGGGGCTGCTCTGGGAGAGCGCTGGGTGTCCCTGGGAGCATGCTCCTGCATGGGAGCAATGGCAGGGTGGAGGAAGGGTAAGTTCAGGGAAGGACTCACGCCAGAGTCTTGTGGTAATCGATGAAGTTGGTCACGCCGAGGAATTTCTGGACCGTCTCCATCACTTTGGCGGGTTCCGTTCGGAGCAGCTTGCCGTCCAGCACCAGGATCTGCAAGGAGCAAGGCAGGGTGGTGAGGTGTCACTGGCTCCCAGCCCTGCTCTCCTGGGACACGACAACACCTCCTCCCACCATCTCGGAGCCATATCTGCCACCAGCCTGCACAGGGGCCCCTGATAAATATCAACCTGCCCCAACTGGATGTTGGAAAATTAAATGGATCCAGAAGTCAGGGCCAGGACACACCCAGGACAACATCAGAGCTTCTGCTCAGGGCTACCCGATCCACGGTCAGCTGGGATTGCAATACAGCAATTATACCAGCAGCAGGCAGCTAATAGGATTTTATAAGGTTAATCGACAGTGGAAAAATCGTTCAGGGATTGATCCTGTACACCCCAGCTGTGCTGCACTGTGAGAGGCACAGCAGGGCTGCATCCGGCTCCCATGTTCTCTGCAGACAGCTCAAACCATGGGCAGCTTCACCTGCTATTTTTGTCCTGTTCGATGCTGTGGTGACACCAGACAGGGCAGCCCCAGGGGCGTCTGTGGCCAAGAGGGTGAGCTTTGGGTGACCCTGCAGAGCCACCCACGGCCCTCCACCCCCGCTCCCTTTCAACCCTGCTGTGACAACCCACACAAGGACATCTTCATGTGTTGTCCGTCACCAAGTTCCCTTCTTGCACAGCATCTCCCCTCTGTCCCTTCTCCAAGTACTTTTACTCTTCCTCCTGTGGTTTTTAGGGTGTTAAGTTCCCATGCGAGCACCCTCACAGCAGACCTCGGATCCAAGCTCTCTTTCCCCCATATCCTTGCTTGGGTGAAGGGTCTCCCTGGGTGCTGCCACTGCAGGATTGGGTGCTCCCATCCCTACCTGGTTGGCGTGGTAGCTGTTGAGCCAGCGCTCGATGTGGGTGGCGTACCAGCCGGGCACCAGGCAGCGGTTCTGCAGCGTCCGCAGCTTCGGGGCAGCCTCGGGCCCCGCTGTGATCACCTCGTGGAAGGTGTATTTCAGGGCAACGGGGTCGTCGTGAGCTCGCTGGTGCTGTCAGGCAGGAGCAAGGCAGGTTTGTTCCCAGGGTAACCCAAATCCTGGGCTGCCCTCAAGGTGCAGTGGCTCCCAGGCCACCATGACGTGTCCTCCTGCATCACGTTCAGCCAACTGGTGCAGCATCCACAAGTCACCCCACGTCCCAAACCAAGGCCCTCGCCCACTGTCCCACAGGACTGTCCAATCCAGGAGAGAGGCAGATGCTCACCTGATACCAGGAGTAGGCTCGATCCGCAGGGTTGATGAGGATGGTGATGACTTTGGCCTTTGACAGCAGGGCTGCAGCTCGCCGAGGAGCCACTTCGGAGTCAAAGTAGTTGGCACTTTTCTCAAAGTAGAAGTCAGAGGTGGTGTTGGAGGGGATGGGGAAGAATTCCATGTACCTGGGGGAGGCACAGCGTGAGTCTGGCAGACAGGCACCACGAGATGCCCCCAGCACRCCCCTCTGACATCTCAGACGGGAAACCCCACAGCACCACTGCTCCCAAAGTTCTGGCACTCAAAAGTTATTGGCACTCCCAGCCCAGTCCCCACAGCGCAGAGACCCACCAGTCGATGCCCTTGTGATAGTTGTGTCCGTTGAAGAACTGTATCTCCTCAAAGGTCTCTGAGCTGGGGTAGTTGCTGCTCAGGTCTGGGTGCATTCCCAGGAAGAGATAAAGGGCGGTTGTTCCTATGGACAGACAAAAAGCAGGAGCTGACATGGGCAGAACCTCCCTCCAAGCTCTGCTTCAGGGCAGGAAGGCTGACAGAGGCTGTTTGGGAGTGTGAGGAGTCCTGTCAAGCCTCCCAGCAAGCACACAGCACTGAGGGTGAAGGGAAGCACCTGTTTTTTGAGGCCCAATGATGAGAAGCTTTGGGAATCGGTCACAGGTCTTTTCTTTGGACCAAATATCTTTGTGCCGTTTGTCTTCACAGGGATCCTGAAACACAGCAGGGAGGATTAGAGACAGAGCAGCCTGGAGGGACCCCACACCACTGCTCAGCCTCTCCAGCCTGAGCAGACACATAGGGAGGCCAGGCTGCTCAGCAGGCAGGACAAAGACCGGGCTTATCTCTAGGTCTACAGGGCAAACCCCTTTCTGGCACTGCCTGCAGAACGAGAGAGGTGAAAAACCACTGCCTACCCAGGGAATCAGAGGGAAATCCAGGTTGGAAACTACCTGAGGAGGTCATCTAGTCCAACCTCCTGCTCAGAGCAGGGCCGGCTATACCCCACTTCCCTCTCCCAGCACAACAAACAGGGCTACTTCCCCCATTCAAGGCACAGGGGTACCTGCCACAGTGGGTCCTTCTCCTCGGAAAAGATCTGGAAGTATTTCTGTGCCAGCTGCACGGGGGGCAATGTCTGCAGCTTCAAGTTGGTCCAGGAGTTGAGGAAGCGGACTAGGTGCTTGAAGGTGTACAAGCCCAGGCGGTCGTTGCCGTAGTTGGACAGATGGGTCATGAAGATGCTGATCTGAAGCCGAGAGGACAGAGCAGGGATTAGTGGAGCCTCACCCAGCTGCTATCCCATGCAAACGGCTCCCACCCCAGCTGAGGACATCGGGGACATTTTGCACAGTAGTGCCAGGACAGCTCTGTGAGACACCTGTCCATCTGTCCCCAGGGAGTACTCACGGGGTTGAGGAGCACGGTCAGGAACAGTTCCCCGCCGTTGATGATTTTGTCCAGCTCACTGGAGCCACCAGGGTATTCATTGTAGAAGATGGTGTGCGTGAAGAGGCCACAGGTTTGCCGGGGGAGTACCTGGGGCAGGAAAAAAAATATGGATGGAACAGGTGGAGGAGCCAGGGCAATGAAATGGCCACATGGTCTACTCCAGGCTCCAGAGCTGGGTCCCCTTCCCTTCCCAACAAAAAGGGGGAACCTGACCTCAGCCTCTCAGAGGTCAGAACCAGTTCCACTGCCCCTCACCACCCTCAACTTGAATCCATGCACAGAAGGAAGAGATGCAGACAGATGGAAAAGCCAACAATCATCCTCACACGAGCTTCACCCACGCAGAATGAGCAGAGGGGCACAACCCCCTCAAACTGAAGCTGCACAGAAAATATCCAATGAGGTTCTGGGTTTTGGCAGGGGAGGCAGAAGGAGAGAAGCACCAGAGACAAAGCCCAGCACCCACCATGATGCCGTTGTGGATGAAGCCGCGGCGGTAGCGAGCGGGTTTCAGGTGTGGATATTCCTCCGTGCTYGTCACCCTGATGGACCAAACCTGCTTCCAAGCCTCGTACAACTGCACGTGGACGGGGTACACACCCGAGTGGTGAGGGGCCACAGCGTACCCCATGTCAGTGGGGATGCCATGCTCCTGCTCAGAAGAGAGTGAGGAATGGGTGACTGTGGAGACCCCAAAATCACAAACCAATCTCTCTCCATTCCCAGCTACAAACTTTCTAGTTGTGCCTCTGGAAAGCAACCAGGGCAGGGCTGTGTCTGTGCATCCTCTCCTAAGTCTGGCTGTCTCCATGAAAGGGAGCCCAGGAGCAGCCATGCTGGGTGGACACCCACTCCTCTGCTTCACTCAGACCATCCTCATCCCTGTCTTCTGCTGTCACCCACAGAACAGCCACAGCAAAGCTGTTCTGTGAAGAATGACGAGATACAGCTATACAGAACTGTAAATTGGTTTATATCGGTAGATACAAAACAGCCTGGAAATTCTGAGCTGGAACACTGCCCATCCTAAGTAGGAAAGGTCTGGTCTCTCTCTAATTAAGCACTTGTAATTACCAGATAATGAATTCAAGTTAGTTTGAAGATCCCTTTCTTAGGCCATAGGACCCAATTATTGTAAATAGGTCTGGCTTTACTCATTTGGGTTCAAGACAGCTGTCAGTCAATCACGGCATGATCTGGTGTCACTGCTGGCTTCATCGGGGCCACACAAAGGACAGCCTGAGAGGATGGACAACCCTTGACCAAGCTGAAGGTCAGAGCCTGCCTCTATAACCAAACATGTCCGTGACAGCTCAGCCTGCAGAGAGAGTTTCCATCAGTCGCAGCTTCCCGGCAAAGCCACTGCTCCAGGATTCCACATCATCACCCAGCACAGCATCACACAGTGCCAGACTGAGCATTCCCCTGGGCTGGACCTCTGCACCCCCACGGTGCCAGGACAGGAGGGCGTGGCTGCAGTGCACAGACAGGGTCCCCCCTTGAACAGGCACTGGGGCAGCTCACTGCCACAGCAGCAAGTTGGCTGCTGCAGATAAATCCTCTTGCTCCAGGTACTGGTGTATAAATGGATTTACCCACCCAGCTGCAACATGGGAGACAGGACTTAACGTCACCAGGTCCCTCTGCTCCAGCAAGCAGAGACCATCCCCAGGGAATCCTCTTTGCCCACCTTCTCCCATCCTCCCCCCACCACAAGCAACCCCACCGGCGGCATCTTACTCACGACAGCGAATTTCTTGTTTAAGGTCATCTGCTCGGCGAGAACCGACTGGTTGTGGAAGAGGTGAGGCTGCATGTGGCTCCACATGTGGGGGAACCACCAGAACTCCTTCACGTAGGACAGCAGCAGATCATCACCTTCATCCTCGGCATCGGTACCTGCAGCACGACACTTGCTGTCACCACCGAGCACGGAGAGCTGTGTGAGCAGCCAGGGCAGCCCCTCTTGGTGACCAGGTGACGTGGGAACAGGGTGGGATGCCTGAGGACCCTCCTGCAGCCCCGACATCCCCCTCTTTGAGCAGGAATTGCTGCCCCAGCACCAACTGTACAGCACCCACAGGAAAAGTGACCCCCTTGCCCTCCTCACCTGTGTGGAAGAATTTCCCTGAGTATCCCAGGTTGAAGGTGAAGTTYGGGATGTGGGTGCGCAGCTCATTCTGCGTGTCGAACAGTGCCTGGAAGAAAGGGAGAGAAAGCAAGGTGTCCTCAGCATGTGGCCTCAGAGATGGCTGCCACATCAGGGCGAGCATCCATGTCCCTGAGAGCTTCACAGAGGGGCTCCCAAAGGGACAGGGGAGGCTCTGAGGGCAGGAAGGTTCATCTCTGGAGCATCCCTGAGCAAACACAAGTGTCTATCCCCACACATCCCGCACCCACCCAGCCAGGACAGCACTGACGCACCTTGACATCTTCCACCTTCATGCGTGTGCCCTCCTTGCCCACAAAGATGTCATCAATGTCCACCAGGATGTAGCGGTCAAGGGGCAGGGAGAGCCTCTTGCCCGTCAGGAAGGAGACAGAGTCCACAAAGACCAACTTGTGCAGCCAGAAGTTGAGGTTGTTGCCAAAAAGCACCCTCTGGATGCCGTCGTGGAGGCCCAGGTCCTGCATGACAGTGGTGTGCAGCGCGGCGTCCACGCTCATGTGCGGGATGGACTCGGCCGACTTGGTCTTGGCCAGGAGCACGGGCTCGTAGGTGGAGTGGTTGGACTGGAAGACAGTCCAGTCCTCCCCGGGGAGCACACCCTTCTCCACCTCACTGGGGCGCGTGATGTAGAGCAGGGGCGACTTGGGGTTGATGCTGCAGTCCTTCAGCGCCAGGTTGGAGTGGAGGAAGAGGGGAAAGCCCTTCAGCTGGGCACTCAGAAGGCTGTTCTCGTTGGCCTGCACGGGGAAAATGGGCACTAGAGGAAATGGAACACCTGGGATGAGGCACAGGCTCACCAGGGACAACAACAGCCATGGCAACAGAGGTAGCAGCTCACTGATGCCAAAAAGATTTTTGCTTTTAATATATTTTTCATATATTTGTAGCTCTGAAGACTATTATTATATAGTTACATACTTTCTTAGCTAACTCTAGTACTTTTCCTACCTTAGATTTTAGACAAACACATTTGTGGAATCCTATTCTAATCTTGCTTCTTTAGTGAACCAAGGACATTTTCTTTTCCCATGTATCAGAGACATAACAAACATGGGGCTAGAAGCTAGGGGGGACTTCAGACGGGGGCTGAACCAAAAGGGGGAATTACTTAATTAACTGTACCTCTAATGGGAGGATTCTTGTTAAGTATGCTAATTTGCTAAACATAAACATAAAATTGTCAAAGTCCTGTATCACGTGTGCATTTGCCATACAATCACCTGAAGGACCTTCATCAAAAGGTACCCACTTTCTATCATCTTAATATTGATTTTAGGTAACATCACCACCCCTGGAGATGTGGGTGCTGGGTCCCACCCTTCTTCTCCGGAGCATGGGGTGCCCTCATCACCTCAATACACTCAATCCTGCTCAGGTCCAATGTGCAAAGTGCCTCAAGGGTGCGAGCCCCAGGCAGGAGAAGGGCTGCTGAGCAAAATACCTGCTCATGCTTTTTGCAAACTGCAGCAAGGGTCACTGCTGGGAAACAGGGATGCTAAAAGCAACTGGACTGATCCCAGAAGTGTGTTTTTACCCTCAAAATCCCCAGAGGCCACACAGCCCTTCCACAGGGAGAGAGCTAAGACAGTGCCCTCTACTAGAAGCCTGTGTGCTGCGCCAGGCTGTAGCCTGACTCCACATCAACTGGGGCTGCTTGCAGAAAGCATGAGGAGGGCAAAGTCTCTGTGGGGCAGAAGGCTCCCAGGGTCCCTCAGCTCACATCCAGCCTGGCTGTGGGGTCTTGGCCTGCCTCATGTACGCCCTTACCTTGAAGAAGCCAATGATGCCCACGCCATACTCCACGCAGTACTTGTCCAGCAGCTCCCGGTTCCAGGCGTCCAGGTTGACATACTTGAGGATGTTCTCATAGATGATGAGCGCAAAGCGTCCCCGGTCCTTGTCGGTCAGCGTTGGCATGTCCCCCTTCCCCGGGGCAATCTCTGTCCTGTATTTGAAGCGACTCGACTCCAAAATGGCCACAATCTCCTGGCCCAGCTGGGAGTAGAGGCTCTCCACAAAGACCAGCACCAAGGGGTCCGTGCGGGAGGAGTCGGCCACCTTGAGGGTCTTCAGTGGCAGCAAGCGGGAAGGGGCGACCTTGGGCTCTTCGCAGTCCGGCCCTGCCACATCCCCAGAGGGCTCCAAGCCCCTTTTCCACCCATATAAATAATAAGCAGAGATGAAAACACTGAGAAGGCAGAAGGCAAAGAGCAGGAGCAACACCACCTGCGGAGAGAGCTGCCAGATACCCCGCCGGGCCCTGGCCAGCACAGTCATCCTTGCATCCGCTGGGCGAGGTGGGGCCCCTCTCCCCTGCCCGCCCCCTCCCCTCACAAGCCCCGGGGAGGGGAAGAAGCAACCAACCAACCAAAAAAAAATTAGGTAAAATCAAATTGAATACTACTAATAAATTAAAATACTAGCAGGCCGCCTGTGCAGGTTCTCTCCCCTCCAGCAGTCGGGCGTCCCTCGCTGTCCGCTTCATGTCACCATGGCAGAGGCACCGAGAGTCCCCTTGCTGAGCCGAAATTCCTGTGGTGCTGGCAGCAGTGGCGGCAGCAGCCCCATGGCCTCAGCGGGGCGAGGGGGCGGCGAGCGGGCTCGGCACGGCTCGTGGTGGGAATGTGGGCATGGTGGCTGCCTGGCTCCACACGGCACCCTGCGACAGAGAGGTGGGATGAGAGAGAGGGCAAGGACGGTGCCAACGCTGCCGCTGTTATTTCTGCCAGTGTGACGGCCCTGGCGGAGTCCTTGTGCGCTGCCCAACGTGCCAGGGCTTGCCACAAGAACGCCGTGAGCTCCCGATGGCGCCAGGGATGGAGCGGGAATGCAGTGCGCAGGCGTGCCGTGGGAACCCGGCCGCGAGTGCGCCTGGAGTGCAGGTGCATCACCAGGTGCTATGGAGGGCAGTCCCCAGCCCCTTGTGAATCCCTGGTACCTCAAGCAGCTGGACAAACAGCCCTGTTCCTCCCATGTGTCCAGCAGGAGCCGGGCTGTGCCGAGGAGAATGGGGCAGGGGGGTCTGAGCCCTCCACGGCCCAGCTCGGCTGGCAGGGAGGGACATGGGAGGCCAGCCAGCTGGGCAGCTCAAGTCCGAGCCAGGAGCCACCAGCCAAGGTCACTGGGATGGGCACGCGGCAGTGTCCATGTGGAGCCAAAGGGACCTTGGGAATATTTTTCCCCTCCCTGTGAAAGGCTCATTTGAAAAAAGAAAAGGAAAAGGATGAGGACTGCTTGCCAGGAGGTGAAGCCACCCAGTGGACACACTGATGAGGCCAGTGCATTTAAGGAAAAAAAAGTGCTGGCATGGTGACTAGCAGCACTGTCCCCAAACTCACCACCAGTGTTGAGGACAAGGGCAGGAGTCTCTCCTCCTCCCAGGGATAGTTCCCTGTGCCTGCCAGAACCGTGGCTGAGCACCCTCCCTGCTGACACCAGGCAGGCCCCTAACAGGATTAAACATGGCCAGCTGAGCGGTACTGTGGATTACAGGCTGGGGCTTGGCAGGGTAATCCTGTCATCCTTGCCCTTCCCAGCAGCGAGTCCTGCTCCAGGCAGCACTTCTCAACCCTGCCGACATGGTACTGCTTCAGCCAGGACCCCGTAGGTGCTGCTAGCAGCCAGTCTCCATCCAGCCTCCATCACTGCCTCCTCCTTCACCATCTCCACCATACTCCAGCAATCTYCCCTTGCCGGCTGTGCCAGGCACAATGGAACATCTCGGATTACTGATTTGTAATTTATCTTTGTGCACGTGGATGATCTCCAGGCAGGACGAAGAGAGGATGCACCTTCCCTCCTCAGCACTCCCAAGGTGTGCCCTGCCTGTTCCACCTCACTCCTTACACCCCTCCTCCAGCATCCCTGCGACAACAGCCCCACTAGAGTTTTGGGACAGGGCACTTCTCCAGGTCCACTGAGTTTAGGGACGTGCTTGTGCAGAGGGAGGTTCCCCTGCCTGGGTACCATCCGCAGGGATGCAGAGAGGTGGGAATGCATTACCCAGCATCCTGGCTGTGCCATCCTGCTCCCTCTCCATTTCTCTCACCTGCCAGGAGCAGGGGGCGCTGGCAGCYGCATTCCCACAGTGATGGGCGGGCAAACAACAGCAGTGCCTTTGATGCCAAGAGCCGGAGCCGGTGGCTGATGGGCAGGACTGTGTGTCCATCCTTGCACCACCCTCCATGAGGCAGGGAACAGGGCTGTCCACCTACATCACCTACCATTTCCAAGGGCACTTCATTAGTCCATTCTCTCCTAAGAGCTTTTAATTACAGTACTTAATGACCAGGCTTTGGAGACAGCATCTCCGGCCAGACGCCGGCTGAGTCTCCCCCAGGCTGCCACGTCAAAGCCTGCCCAGGAAGGGGGCCAGCACAGGACCCCCGGAGCAGCCAGGTGTGAGCCGGGACTGGGACAGGCAGCATCCTGGGACAGGCAGGATCCCGTCCCACGCACCTGCCAGCGTGGCAGGAAGCAGGCAGGAATCCTGCTCTGCCAGTTCACTGCCGGAGCAAACCCTCCACAGGGAGGATGCCGAGGGGTTTGGGGTGATGCTGCGGGGTGGGGATGCTCCTGCCCAGGGCTTTCCCCATGCAAGTGCATACTGGCTATATCCTGCCCAGAAAACCCCTGCACACCCCTGGCAGCTGTGGAAAAGCCGAGAGAAGGAAGCAGGTTGAGGTCCAAGAGAACAAAACAAGTGCTTGAGACCAAGAGCTTTTCTAAAACAAAAAGAGAAACAAGATGGTAAAATATAAAAAACCACAAGACCTGGCAAGGTCACTGCCGGGGTCAAACTTCCTTTTAACCTGATTTTTAGATGCTGCTCAGGTGCCTTTTAAAACCACAGTGGTTATTTAAAAGGCACCAGCTGGAAACGTCAGCCTGAGTCCCACACACAGACCTCAGGCCCCCAAAAACATCATATGGTGCTGGCATGCTCCCATCACCAGGCGGGTGCTCAGCCACAGCCGCATGTCAAGGAGACTGGGAGAAAGAGCCCTAGAAAACGCTCTTTTCTGCTGGGTTTCTGAGCAATGCCCTGGCCCAGACTGCACTGGAGAGGAGGCTCAGTGAGGCAGCTTAGCCACAGCGCTCTTAATCCGGCCGCCCTGACAAACACAATCAGCATCCAAGCGGCTTCCCGGCGTGGCTGGGAGCCCGGAGCACCCTGCGGAGCYGGATCCGACCCCAGGACAGGCAGGGAGTGCAACCAATAGACAGGGAAGCCCTTTACTATCAGCACTTCAAATCTAAGACAGCTGCAGGAGGAAGGCAAAAATGGTCGAAAACCTTTTCTAAATCCACCCCCCCAGTGCAGTTTGGGGGCTGCGGTTTCCCCCTGCCCAGAGCTATTTGCCACAAACACTCCCTGGGGAACCACTGCACCCCAGAAAGCCAGGGAGGCACTGGATGGAATGAGACAGAACAAAACCATCTCCATTAGCAGCTTGCAGCACTCTTCCTTTAAATGCCGGTGAGATTTTGCAGGGATGCAATGGGAGGATTAAATATAAGCAAGGAAGTGCAAGCAGATCCGGAGGAGAGGGGAGGGTCAGTGATCCCAGAAGACAACCACAGAAGGGTTTGATTTATTGGGGGGTGGAATAGGTCTGGCCGCAGGTGCAAGCAGTGAAGATCAGGCAGTTCACAAGTCCCAGCTGTCGGATAAATCAACTGTCCCAAGCCCATGGCCCAGGGATGGGAGGTGAGCTTAAAACCACTGGCRTGACACAGCAAGAAATTGCTCACACATATCCCTTGTACCGCTTTGGAAAGAGCTGCAAGAGAGGAGCAGGCATTCACCTTTGCGCAGAAGACACTCCAACACTTTGTGCAAGAACACTGACTCCTGGCTCTGCTAGCYCTCTTCAACCCACAGAGATGAAAGCACATCCTAAACAATGCAGCCAGATGGGTCATCCCGCTCCTCTCCTGCTGGCATCCTTTGGGTGGGCACTCCTGTTCCTCACTCCTCAACATTGCAGGGAGAGACCCACCACTGCTGTCTAAGCACTGTCACCACCATGCCAGCTCCACTTCTCCACGTAAGCCAGCCCTGGGGGTTAAGCATGGATGGAGGAGGATTTAGAGGCAGGATGCTAAATTGCATTGCACAGCTCAGCGATTTGCAATCACTCCTGCTCGCTCCAACACCTCCCTTCCCCTGTCTGACCACTGCAGAGAATGTGGATGGATCAGCCCCACCTACACATCTGCTGCATCTCCCACTTGGACATTTGAAGGCAAAAGGCTACAGGAAGGTCTAAATTTGGCCAGGCTGGGACCCAGGCCCCCAGCAGGGGGACAGTGCTCATCCCATCCCTTCTGCTGTCTCTCCCACACCTCCCACACCCTCACCAGCACCCCCAGTGATCACCAACTGCTGCCCTGCAGCCCTGGGAATCAGCACTACCTGTAAAAGATGCACAAAAGGCAGCCAAATTATTATTAATAGGTTTAAGTTCCCTCTAGAGGGAATCCCCTTCACTCACTGGTAATATTTAGAGGGCTACAGATCTAAAACCACTGAGCTAAGCACGTCCTTAGAGAGGAGATTAATGCCATCACATTATTCAAGAGACAACTGCAAGCTCAAGACAGGGGAGGTTGCTCTGAAAATGAAAAAGTAACTGGCATGAAAAAATGGCCTTTAAACACCCACCTCTGCACCGCTGCCTTTATCAGCTCTGCATGGCAGTGATCCCAGCTATGACTGGAAATTTCTGTAGACAGTTGGAAGTACTGGCAAGGGAAATGAGCTAGCACAGGGTGCAAAGCACCACTGTCTGTCCCTGTCCCCGTGCCTGTCCCCATCTCCTCCCTTCCCAGCCAGGGCTGGACCCTCAAACCAAGAGAAGGCACAATCAGGAAGATGCTCTCCTTTACTGTGGTGCGTGGTGGCATGATGATCCCATCAGGATACTCCTGGAGCTCGGATAGAAGCCCCACACCACAGGAGATGAAGCCATAGCAAACCAGGGAGAGGAACCCAGCATAAAAACCTCAGCCACGGCAAAACCAAGAGATTTTCCTGGTGATCCCCATGTCCTGACAGCCTGGGTGAGCCTTTAGGATAGGCCCACAAGACTTGGACAGAGGGATGAGCTGTATGGACATTCATCCAACCTCCTGCCACGATGCACAGTCAGGGTGTCCAGGCAGGGGAGAGGAATGTGGAGCAGACAGAGAGGAGAAAACACACAGAAGGACAGAGAGGAGCAGAAAGGAGCTTGTCCCAGTCACCCACTCGCTGGAGGTTTTGTAATGCCAGATAAGGAGCGTCTTAATGGTAGATTACAAGGGCTGCTTAAGTGCTTTGCAAACAGTAGTTACAACCTGCCAGGGAGAAAAACACCCTGCTCTGGGAGAGGAGCAATCCCAGCGCTGCTTTCCTGAGGACACCGGCCTTCCTCCGGTGCCCGAGAGGTGCCAAGCTACAGAAGGACAACGGCAGCCCTGGCAGATGACCCTGGGACAGGCAGGGACAGGCAGCTCCCACTGCAAACCCACCTGGCTCGGCTTCTCCCCTCCATATACAGGCTGGACAGGAGAAAACACAAGGGAGTATCAGGAAATCTCATCCATGATTTATAAGGACCGGAGAATTTTCACTCCAGGAGGACTTCAGCAGGAGAATCTTCCCTTTTCCTCTGCTCTTTTTTTAAGATCTGATTTATAGAGCCCAGCCAGAAATGAGCAGTTGGAGCATTCACCTGGATTGCTGAACCAAGCTTCCCCTTGACACCTCACTCCCCTCTGAAAAGAAACCTCTGGCTCCGCCTGCCCACCACCTTCCTGCTCCTGTGGGAAAGAAACCAATATGAGCGATGAGCCCACTGAAAGTGATTAAGAATTTTCGCTTTAAAAAAGTTATTTTTAGTCAAAGTGTCCAGCTCTGGAAGAGGCGTTTTTTCACCAAGAAAGCCCTGTTAGCACTTCAGTTTTACTGCAAAAGAGAAAAGTAATGTTTTTCTCAGGTTTTCTCAAAAAAACCAATCATGAAAACAGTTCATTGTCTGCAGAGGGATGGAAAGGCAAGGTTCAGAGTGAAGCATGTATTTGCTGAATTTTTAGGGGAGAAAAACCCGAATAAATTTAAAAACCATCCAAATCCCTATAAACTGGGTGAGATTTCTGAAAGCCCACAATTAAAACTTCTTCCATGGCAGAGCAGCTGGCAAGCCCAACTGGAGGGTTTGTAAGTCTAGTTCCAGCAAACCCTACATCTTAAACTCACATCCCAAGGTCCTGTCCCTGCTAATCCTCATCTCCCACCTCCTTCCCCAGCCTTGAGGTGCCCCAGCCCCTGCCAGTGAGGCTGTGCAGAGGAACCCCACTCCAGAGGTCACCCCATTTCTGATCCTGGGGTACCAGTGGCTCCAACGCTCCTTATCCTCAGCATCCTGATCTGGAAGAACACCTTGCCATCTCCCAACACCCACATGAAATCAGTCTCCTCCACAAACTAGGCCAGCAATTAGCAGCAGTCATTAGCTTTCCTATGCCCCAGGGACACTGGGTTGGGCAGCTGATCCCTCAGCACCGATGATCCCTAACACCATCCCAACAAAACACTCTGACACCCCACAGCCAGGTTATGGTTTGGGTTATGCTGCTGCAACCCCCCCAAAAAAGCTGAAGCTCTTCACAGGTGACTCCTCCTCAGGGGTATTTTTTGCCCTTGAATCCTCGGGAACAGCCTCGGAGCAGAGCTTGGGGAATTCACCGAAACCTTAATTGAAAGAGGCGCTTAACGAGGAGAGTTTCTTTTGTCTGTTAATTGAAACAGGTTCTTACCGACAAAACTCTCCATGAATTTTAAGTGGGTTCGCAGGGGGAAAAAATCCACTCAGTGAATTGGGTTTTCCTGCTTCGAAATGTGCCGTGTCGGTTCCTGTGGCTTTCCAAGCACCCGAGAGCCTTTCTGGATAATCAGGGCCTGAATCCCAAGTATTTTAAAAAGAAGTATTCTAAAAGGAAAAAGGACGAGGGGAAAATAATCTCACATGCATTTTTGTATTTCACTGAGAGGCAGCCTGTGCTCTCACTGGCAGGTCGCACGAGGACTCCTACCCAAAAAAACACAGACTGAAAGCCCCTCGATGCCACCTTCTGCTGCCTCTGACACTTTGCTTGGCCAGACCTTCCCTGCAGAGATGCTGATCCTGCCACGAGTGTGAGGGTGACACTGGATGTCAGAGAGCCTTAGGACAGCAGCAATGCCCCGCGCTCAGCCACACAGCGCTGCAAGCCCCACGGGATGGGCCAGCTGCTTCCTTTCTTGACAGCTTCCCAAGTCGGTAGGAGAGCAGATCCCTCCTGCCACAGAACTGCCAGCTGTTCTGGGGAGCACAGGCTGCCCTGCGAGTGCTAACCCGGCCCCAAACCAGCACTTTTGCAAACCAGCATCCATAAAACCACAGCATGAACCAGCTCACAGAGAGCAACCGACCCCCCTCCAGTGCTCGCATTCCAGAGAAATCCCTGTAAGGATGGAGCTGCCCTCTCCTCCCAGGGGCTCCCCGGGATGCTCCTGTCAGACTGCATCCGTCCTGCCCGATGCCCCAGTGCTTTGCTGAGCTGCAGCTGACCTCCGCTTCCCTGCAGTCTGCCAGGACAGACGCTGCCACGAGCCCAAAGCACCCGCAGGGCCAGGTGCTGGTGGCCAGTATTGAATCAGAAGTCAGAGCAGTCCCTGCCGTGCCGTGGGTGTGCTCCCGTGATGGCTCCCAGGGTGGCAGGTCCTTTGGGAAGGGCTGGGCAGCACACGCTGACGCACAGGCAGGACGCTTCCAGGGCCAGCATGCTCCAAGGTCATGGCCGGGCCAGGCTGGAGGTCAGATCTTTTATTAGACCAATGGACACAGTAGGAAAAACCAACACATTTTGGCCGTGCAGGCATTCCTCGGGCCCAAGAGCACATCTGTTTTTTCCTAAAGGTATTAGTTAGGCTAATAAAAGACATTACCTCTGCATGCAAACTTTGTCACCCTTAAAATGTACCAGAGGCTGCAAGGCTCAGCAGCCCAGGGAAAACACAGGGAGCAGGAACAGGCATAGAGCACAGGGGACACTTGCAAGACCTGTTTTATTTTCACCCCCTAGGACAGCACTGGTAAAGCTCACACTTGCCTCCCAGAAATGCAGCACTGGGGCTGCTGGCACCCGAGTTTGCCTCTTGCCTCCCCTATTTCTAGATCCATGTCTGAGGTTGCAGGAACCAAGTGGCCTGTCCAGGGGAAGCCTGTTGCTTTGGTTTACCTGCTCCCAGGCTACAGCATCAGCCCTGTCCTCTCCTCCTCCTCCTCTGCAGGGGCCCCTGCAGGCAAGCAAATGTTTGAAGAACCAATCTCTCATGCCTCACCTGCATCTCCATCCCTGCCCCACACTTGTGCTTTCGGCCGGTGAGAGCTGATAAACCACTGGTACCATCTGCAGCTTCACATGCCCCTGGCCAGCTGGGCCAGGGGACCGCACTGCTCCTGGCCTCTCCACCTGAGGACATTCTCCAGTCAGGTGAACTCCCATGATCCCACAGCTATCAGGCAAAACATTCCCATCCCAGGTATCATGCACAGATTCCTTCTCTCCTGGCCTCAATCCCACTCTCCGACATAAATCCATGAGACCAGCACTGTACCAGCAGAGTAAAGGATGGACCAAGGCTGGTGCAGGAGATTGAAAATGGCCTGAGCCATGTGTGCAGACACTGATAGCATTTGCAGCCGTATTTCAGGACTGTGCAGTTAACACTTTCAACACATTCCCTTTTTTAAGGGCTCCAAGCCCTGCGCCTGCAGGGCTGTACAAGGATGTGAGGATGCAGACAGCGCTGAGAAGGAAGAAAGTTACTCGGTGAGGTGCTGACAAGTAACTAGAAAGCATTTGGGTTTTGCCGAGGCCAAGGCACGGGAGGCAGAGCCAAGACAGCAGCAGGGACACCCCGGGGGCTGTCGACCTTCTGGACCATTCCAGAGTCATGGGGTGAGACACACATTTCCCTGTGCGGCAGAGGGAGCCGAACAGGATACCCTTCACTGTACACCCAACCCTCAACATGCCCAAGCCCCGAGACAGAAAACACTTCTTCCCTGCTTTACATTACTGATGAGACTTCCAATATATTTTGGGTTCCTTGGCAGACGGGGGACAAGAGACAACAGGGCAGAGCTCCTGAGAGTCTTGGTCTCACCAAGACATCTTCATCTCCACAGCTTTGGACCAGATCAGCAGCAGGGCTGAACTCCAGGCATGCTCACCATAAATACAAGGCAGTTCCTCTTGGGACACCCTCCATTTAGGGATCTCTTGACCTTCCTAAACCCCTTCAGGAAGGCCTGTGCCACCTGAAGGTCGTGCCAAGGGTTCTGTCCCCTTCCTGGGGCAAAAGGCTGCAGCAAGGTCCTGCTGGTTTTGGGGAGGATGTGGGAACCGAGGTACTTCCAACCCCAGTCCTGTGAGCCACCAGCCACAGTCACACGCAGGATTTACAGCTCGATATTGATTTGTCTTCTGCCAGCTCTGCCATTACAGTCGGTGGCTTTTGCAGGAAAACAACATGAATCATAATCTACAGGCTGCCATCTCCCCGCGTCCGCAGGGTGTGACTCATCCAGCACTTCCAGGGGTCCGGGATGAGGGCTGCCCCACTCCTCTGCACCTAGGGACAGGCACAAAGGATGTGTGAAGGGCACCATCTCCCACTGGCACCTGGAGACTGATCACAGCCTCCAAGGTTTGTAGGGTGGTCTCCAAGAAAGCAGCATCACACTTTCCCTYCACCCAGGTCCTCCTGCCCCTGTGTCAGGTTCCAACACCACCAACATACATGTGACAATGGCACAAAGCAATGCCACAAAGCAATGCCACCACCTCAGCCAAAAACACATAAGGAAGCCAAGGGCAGTCCTGAGGTCCTGAAGTTGGAAGGGTTGGCAACATCAGTGAGATGGCCTGGAAGCCCTTGTCCTCTGAGGCCATGAAGCAAGCACAAGACATAGGAACTTAAAATCTTGCTTCTCTCAGTCTTGAGTCCTAACCTCATTCTGGCAGGCTCTACCTCAACAACCAAAAATAAAAACACAACCCAGTAAGGTACATCTAGAAGGCAGAATTACACAAAAAAAACCTTTTAAGCAAAACCCTCCACAACCCTGTTCCAGAGTACAAACAGCCAAGAGAGCAGCTCCATCTCCAGCACGCAGCCCTCCTTCCCCAGCCCAGCACCTAGAGATATCCCAAAATCCAGCCTGCTTATAAAAGCCTGTGGAAGGAGTCGGGCAGGTGACACTCTGCAGCAGGGACACACTTGGCTGTGCTATACTTCATCATGACACCCTACTGAAGAAAATATTAATCATTCCCTCTTCATTCCAGCCTGGGTTTTGACTTGTGAGGCATTTTTTTCATTCAATTTAAATTACCACCAAGAGTGCATTCAKTAAGTATGTCCTGTCCTACAGTACTGACAGACCCACACAGGAAGGGGGGGAAAACCTAAAACAAGCTGTAATGAAAAGTCTGTTTGGCTGGGATGGATTTTCCATCCCCATACAAACAAAATCACACCAGACCCACCAGCTCCCAAAGGCACAGGAAGCAGGAAATGCTTTGTGTGTGTCAGCTTCCCCATCAGCATCCATGTCCCTTGCCAGCAGCACCAGGTTGGGGGGAATTTGGGGGCTGCAGCTGGTGGGGTGGCATGGAACATAATGGGGCTGGGTGAGGTGACCCTGAGGGGTGGCATGGGGAGGTCCTGGCTTCCTCATACCCACACATGGATGCCCCAGCCATGGAGGGGCATTGGGAAACATGAGCTTTGCTTTTGCTGTCCTTGTCCAAAAGGAGCACTGACACAGGCAAAGGGAAGATGCTCGGCCATTCCACCAGAGGCCAGCGACGTTGGGGTTTATTTTCCTGCCATATCAAGCCCCACATGTTTTTTCTATTGTTTAATTTCCTTCTTCTCCACCCACGGCAAGTTCACTCAGAAGAGAGGAACTTATTTCCTATTGAATTTGTCCTGGTTGTTTTATTTGGAAAAGGACGATTTCCTCAGCCGTGGTCCCCATGTGCAGCCAAGGGGAGCAGGCACGGGGCTGTTCACCTCCTTGTCTGCACCAGCCCAGCCCCAGTAAAAACCACTCTCAAGATCTGAGTAACAAAGATGCTGCTTCGCTGCAGGAAGAGCTGCTGTTCCAAGGCTGCCGGTGACAAAGGGGCACTGCAAGGCACCGGTTTCCCAACCCTGTGAGCACCGTTAGAGGGAAGAAAACCATCCCCATGGTGTGCTGTGGCAGCAGCTGGCTGGGATCACGAGAAGAGGAAGCCCAGATGCTGAGATATGACTGCAGTTCTGGGAGGGAGCACCAGTATCGATGGGAAGCAAAACCTTCCAGTGATGCCAAAGGTTGCCCAAGCTGGTGTGGCTTCTGTGCCGCCGGGCATGAGGGGCTGCCCCCATCAGCAGGGGGGCCTGTGCAGCAGTGGAGGCAAACCCAAARGACTTGGGGGGATAATACACACAGCTATGCGCGAGAGGCCCAGGAGCTCACCAGTGCCTGAGAAATGCCAGGACCTCTTCCAGAGCGGGTGGTGAAGTGCTCCACAGGRACGCCAGCCAGAGTGGGCAAGCTGTGCCCTGCGCAAGGTGTGCACCTCCAGAGCGGCTCTGGCCGCGCTGCCCCGGCTGCTCTGGTCCTGCACRATTTTAGTTACCACCGCTCGCACACCTCGGGAGCGGGGCCGCTCCAGGCCTCGTACCCCGCGCCCGGCGCCGTGCTGCCGCTTGGCCTCGGCTGCTCCTCGGCGGTGCCCGGGCAGCGGCGGGGCGAGGGCACCCCCGGACACCCCACGGCCTCGCCGCCTCCTCCGACCCCCGAGCGGCGGGACCCACTCGGCCCGGCGGGGCCGCGGGGCGGCTCGGGGCGGGGGGCTCCCGGCACGACCCTCGCCCCACCCGGGCCGGCTCCTCCCGAGGGCAYCGGGCCGTTCCGCCGGGGGGACGGGCGGGGGGAGCCGCCGCTCCCGGGGCACGGAAGGAATCGCCGGGCCCGGYCCCCGGCGCAGCCCGGCCGGGGCGGTGCGAGGCCCGGCGGACCCGACTCGCGCTGCCGCCGCTCGTTTGCCCGCCCGCCCGTCCTTTGTCTGCGCCGCCGCCCCGCTCGGGCCGTACCTGCCGCCGCCGGGCCCGCTCCGTTCCTCTCCGCTCCGCTCTGCCAGGCCGCCGCCGCCGCCCGCTCCGCCGGGCCGGCCCCGCTCGGCGTGTCCCGCCCGCCGCCCGGGCAGGCGCCGCCCCCGCMGCCCCCCGCCAGCGCCGCCCCGGGGGCCGCGCGGGGCTCCGCGGCTCGGCCGGGGTTAGCGGTGGCTGCAGCGCCGGGGGCTGCGCTGGGGGCTGTCCCCGTCCCACGTGCCCTGCCCGGCGCAGCCCCGGCCCCTCGCCCCGTCCGGCCCCCGGGGTGACCGCGAGCCGGGCGATAATCCCACGGCGGGAGGGCTCAGATCCCCGCGCCCGGGGTGCCTGTGATGATCCATCCGCCCGGCGATGCTCCCACCAGGCCCTCACATTCCCACTGTTTCCTGGGATGAGCACGATGGGGTGTCCGAAGGGCATGGCCCAGGCAGTGTGTTTGGTGTAACTGGGGTGTCAGGCTGGTGGCTCCTACACAGAGCCCTTTCATCCTTCCCCCAGTGTGTGCACACCCTTTGTGTCAGATTTTTGAAGCCAGTCAAGCCTGAGGTTGTCCCCATCCTCCTCCCCAGCCGCAGAACCCAGGTGTCATTTCAGGGTGCTGGTACATCGTTTCAGCTCTTCCGCCCTGACTTCAAAACAAGCTCAAGGGCCACATCCAAGTCACGGGCTGGCTGCCTCCGACCTGCATGCAYACACACAAAATTCCCTTCATTCCTCCGAGTGGGGGAAAATGAGCTGCTCCACTCCTGCCCTGCCCTCAGAGGCTGCCGGGGGCTCTGCTGGCATGTGGAGACACGCTCCGGTCTGGAGGAACAGAGCCCATGTTAATCACCCGCACGAGCCACCCAAGTCTGTCTCACTGCCCATGTCAGAAGGGATGTGATGCATTAAAACAACCCTGTCAGGTTTCGTGTCCAGCCCATGGGGACAAGTTTCATGTCCAGCCTGCAGGGATGAGATGGGCAGAAGGTCTGCTGGGTTTGGTTGAGGCAGCATGCTCTGGGAGAGCTTCCGATTGAACAGAAGTCGAGGAAGCAATTTCAATCAAATGGAACGGGCAGATAAACAAACAAAAGGAAAAGAAGAAAGGAAATKGTAGGGAAAGAGACACAAAGAATGGCAGACAATTACGGCTGCAAATTTTCTCAGTGTTCATTGAAGCCAAAAACTTCTTATCCTTAAACATTTCACTTCCCTCACAAGCATTTTCTCTGAAGATCCCAGAATATCTTGCCAATGCCAAAGTTGCTTGAAAGCTCAGAAAACTAAAAGGGACAAACAGCAAGTTTTTCAACTGTGAACTGCTGTAAAGGGTATTAAAGGGATTATTTTTTTTTCAGCCTTAAATGATTTGCAAACTCAGTCTGAAAAAAGTATCTCCCCCGGGAACAGCATTCCGAGGCCATGCTAACCTCCGCCAGAGGAGATTCATGCACAAATCATTGAGCAAAAAGCCAGCAATGAGTAATCAAAGGCATGCATCAAACTCCAAGAACAATCTGCAGAATCCACAATCTCAAGCAGTAAAGTTTTCCACTGAATAATTTCTTCTGAAAAAAAGGAATTTGTTGAGTTCTTGGTCTGGCATTTGCAAATACTTTTTTTTTTTTTAAAGAAAGACCGAGTTGCTGGGAACAGAAGGCTGCTCAGAAAGGCACTAGKGTTTATTAATACCAGCTCTGCCATTTTACATGAGTATCAGGTAGCTTTTTTTTCTTGCCTGTCTTCTGTTTGCAAACACRAAGGAAACCAATTCCTTTCCTGTGYGCTTTAACTTACAGGCTCTTCTTCAGCACATCTGTCAGAAAGCAGTTCAGCAGCTTTCCTCCGCGTTGTTTCCAATTTATTAATCAACACGTTCAGCTCCCTACTGGGTTACAGCCACATTATGGTCCCCTTGAAGTCCATGGCAGCACTTCCACCAACTTCATTAGGACCAGAGACTGGCTCTTGAAGTCTCTGCCAATTCCTTAAGTGCTTTAACTTCAACATTGGAGATTTCTGTTTTAATCTTCTTACGCCTGTTTCTGACACATCATTTTACATGTGTGCATGCACAAACTGCCTTTCTGAAACTAAAAATGGCCTTAAAAGCAAGTGAAAAAGTTTGGTGTTTTTTTTTTTTTTTTTTAACCTGTGAATGGTGCATTTGGGACCCTGAATGCCTCTTTGCCAGGGCTGTTAGAGGACAGATGTCATCTTGAGGGGTCTGTTAGAGAGCCCCAGCTGCAGACCCTGCTCCGTACCAGGCAGACATTCAGCCTGCTACAGGGGGAATTTTGGCCTTTTCCAGTTCCAGTCTCTGTTTCAAGGCCACTGGTCCATGGCTCGTGGGAACAAGTCACAGCCATGGAAACAGTGATATCTGAGTACCAAAAATTCCTGCTTGCGGGAAGCCCAGAGCTGGGGCCTTCACAGGTCAGGCCAGTCACTTCCCACTGACCCCTCTCARCCTGAACCAGTTTATTCCAGGGCCAAAATCCGGCAGGAGGAGAGGTCAGGAGCAGCGTTCCCATTTGCCCAGCCTTTCTGTTTAGTCACTGGCTGAGTTATGAAATCYGCCTGCAGCATCACCGTGTCTGTGGGTTTCCCAGGGGCTGCAGAGGTTATTACCAAGGAGCAGCTGGAATGTTAATTACCCATTAAGGAACTAAATCTGAGGGATTTCTCAAAGCAAATACACATCATCTCTGGCACTGACCCCACTGTGGCCTGAGCATCCTTCCCAGCCAGGCTGGAGGACGCAATCCTTGCAGCCCCTGCAGGGTGCCTCCCTTCTCATCCTAGCCTGGGAAGGCTCTCAGTGCTGTCCTCAGCAGCAGGACAGCCTGGCTGGAGCTGGTATTCAAGCCCCAGGAACATATGGCAGGGCAGGCAGCTCCCTTGCAGACACTCCAGGACTGGTGCAAGGCAAAGTGAAAGGGAAGTCTGTGTCCCAGGGAGTGGAGAAAGCCCCATCCTGCCCAGAGCCTGGAGGGACCGGGAGCAGCCTGTCTCTCCCAGCAGCTTTGGGGCTGAGGGCAGTGTGGGATTTTGAACTGATGGCTTAAATCTTTTAGCAGCTCATGGTTATTTCAGTCTGTTACCCCATAAGTGGAGGCCTGTCCATTTCCTTGCTTCTGGCTTCCATCTGTTCCAGGGGAACATCCATAGGCTCATACAAGCCTCGTGGAGGATTGTTACAGCTAGCGCTGCACATGTGGCTCTGTGGGGATAAACCCACCCTGCCTGGCTGCCTGTGCACCCCTCACCATCCCCAGGCTCCTCAGATGGATCACCTGTGGCACACATGGCCTGACACAGGCTGACCTCTGCAGCACTCCCTGCTGCTGACTCTTTCCTTCCCCCTTCCTCCAAATCAGGCCGCGGCTGCTGTCACTAGAGCTCCCGGYTGGAATTACAGCAGCTCTGCCAATGTATATTTTAAAAGCCTCTCCTTCAATATTCAATCAGGAAGATCCCTGATGCAGTGGCAAAAGAGTAACAAAGACAGGAGCGAGTGAGGGTGTCCCACAGGGTCAAGACAGGCGTTACAGTGGCATTCCTGAGCACAGAGAGATTTCCCAAGGAAAAATCCCAGCACGGGGGAAGGGGTGTTTGTGCGTGTGTGTGTGTGTGTGTGTGTGCAGGGGGACAGGGAGCCTTAAGGACCAAACCTCTTTTCCCTGGTGGCAGCTCAAAGCTTTGCATCCTGGGGGGACCTGGGATGCTTGGCCAGAGAAAGGAAAAGGTATGGGCAGTCTGTATGGGCAATACGGGCAAGTGGATGCTCCCCTAAAAACACGYAGCACCCCAGAGCAGCAGATGTGATGGACATGAGAAGGGAGTCAGAAGTTTCTGACAGGCCAGCACCAAACACTATCGGTCAAGCAGAGGTGCTGGACCCTCCCTGCAGATGTTTCCAGGCCTTTGGACTGCACAGCCTCGCTAGCGGGGCGGTCACAAGGAGCCTCCCTTGTACAGCTGATTCTCCTCCATCAGCCCAGCTCTGAGCACAGTTCTGGGCACAGATCTGAAGGCCTGTCAGGCGTTCCCATGAAGAGACCCGCGGGTGCTCTTGCTCTGTCACTGATATCCCAGCCCCATGTGGCTCAGAGCTCTCTGTTTCCCAGAGGCAGCTCAGCACCAGGGGGAAGCAGCTGGAAGCAGGGCAGGATCATGCCCAGGCTGCACCTTGCCAGTGCTATAAACTCAGTTTCATTGTGCCTCTTTTCCAAAGGTCTTTGGTATTCCCCATCCTTACTCTCCTCAGTGCTTTTTAAATCACTTGGAATGAGAAAATATTTGCTTGCTGGACCATCTTTATGTAAAAATTTACAAACTGACATTCTCTTTGCTGTASAGGTGGAACAAACCTCCCCGATTACAGCTCTGGGAAGTGTCCCTGTGCCATCTCTCACAGCTGCTGTCTGTACTTCTTCCATCAGCTGCTGAAGCTCTTGAGAGAATCACTGCGATTGAAACCCCTTCCATCAGCTCCTTGACGAAAATACTCCACTTACACACGTTAAACTACCATGTACATCCCCTCATGGGTGAATTCCCAAGCACCTCCTAGCAGTCAGGGCTCCCGCCTGAACTCGGGGCAGACACAAGCAGCTGCCTCGAGACCCCCCAGGACACCTCGCCGTGTTCAGCCCCAACAGCAGAGCAAGGGGGAAAGGCCTGCGCCCCAACCTGGCTCTAGCTCAGCCGGTGCAGCGCCGACTGCAGCGGCGTAGCCGGAGGGAAGCAAGATGCTTGCTGGAATTACACCCATTTCCCTCTAGTTGTTTTTTAAATCTGTTCGTTTCCAAAGCCCTCCCGGGACGGCTCCGTCAGGAGCGAAAACACCCATCCCCGCCCTCCGCCATCTTGGGGAGGGACCCCGGGAGAGGCCGCCGCCATCTCGGGAAGGTCCGGGAGAGGCGTGTGAGGGGGAGAGGCGGCCGCGCCATCCTGGGGAGATCGGCCCGGCTTGGCCCCGGGAGCACCAGTCACGGTTTGGCGGCGGCGGCGGCCGGCGCGGAGGGATCGGGGTTGGGATCGGGATCGGGATCCGGGCACAGCCCTGCGCCTGCGGGAGCGGACACGCCGCCTTCCACCATTCCTTCCGGGTGAGGCGGTGACCTGCGACCCCTGACCCCGCCGCTTCCTTTCCGYGGCAGCCGCCGGAGCAGACGGGCAGGTGAGTCCGGGCCGCGCTGCATCCGCCGCCATCCGCCCGCCCGCGCCTCGCCGCGGCCTCCAGGGGCCGCCGCCCGCCCTCACGGGACCGGGGCTGCGCGGGGCAGCGCGCCTGGCGCGGGGGAGGCGCGCCCGGCGKAGCGGGGCCATGGGCCGCGGGAGAGCCGCGGGCTGGAGTAGCGGAGCTCCCGGCTGGGGGTGGTGGGCCCCGGCCGGCCCTTCCCTGGACCCTGAGYGCTGAAACGCGGTGGGTCGGTCGCTCGGAGCTCGATGCCGGCGGTACAGCGTGTGCTCCGTGTGCCGTGTCGGCCTCGTTCGGCTGGGGACGGCGCTATCTGTGGAGCCTGTGCGCCATGGATGTGACGTGAAGGGGGATGTGGTGCTGTCGGAGCGGCCGCGCGGACATTGATGTAAATTGATAYAAGAGCGCTCAGAAATGTTTGTGGAGAGGGGACCACCGGGGGTGAACGTGGCTTGTGTTGGGGTTGGTTCCCTCGGTGCTGTCGTTGGACATCTCCCTTGTGCAGGGCGCCGGCTGTAGCAGGCGTTTGGCAGGAGAGGGCAATAGGGAACCGTCTTCGCGTGCTTGGGAGCGGATGCACGGCATCCCCGGCCACCGAACCAAGCGCAGCCGAGTACTGCCCCTGCTGTCTCCCATCGCGGAGGGCGGGCTTCAGGGGCAGACGACTTACCTGGGCTAGTGCCAAGGATGTCGTTGGGACACCAATACCATGGAAGAACCCAAGCTGGTACTTGAAAGGTCTGCAGACCCAGAGCTTTCTCACAGTACTGGCTCTGTAGTAATTGGTTTGGTCTTTTCTTTCCGTAAACCCACATAAACAAGGTAAAATGCTCGGCATTGCTGRTCAGCAAGGAAAGTAGCTCCCTTTTGCACTGCTGTGGTGGGGCCTGGGTACMTCACCTGCCATGGAGTGCAGCAGGAGAGACTCCATTAAACAGCTGTAGGTGGTGACCTATGTGCCAGGATACAGCAAAGCTAGGAATCTTGGGGTTTATATGAAATTCAGTTGTACCCCCAAATTTACGTATGTTTTGCCAGTGGTAACTCATTTTTGTGCTTAGTAAAAGGTGGGAATAGCAGGAATTTCATAAAATCCTTTAACAGTGTTGAGAAACTACCAACACTCACACTTCTGTTTTGTTGTTGTTCAGAAATGGCACCTCGCAAGGGCAAGGAGAAGAAGGAAGAGCAGGTCATCAGCTTGGGGCCACAGGTTGCTGAAGGAGAGAACGTGTTCGGTGTCTGCCACATCTTTGCCTCCTTCAATGACACTTTTGTCCATGTGACTGATCTSTCTGGCAAGTGAGTATTGAACACCCATCACCTCCTTCGGGTATGAAAGAAGAAACTAGGTTTGGCAAGAGGTTGCGCCAAAGTGTCACCAAAGTCCTCAAACTTCTGCCGAGCTGTGAGGTGGGATGGTGCATGGACATGAACTGGGTGGCCTGGTGATCTCTTCTGATCAATATTGTGTTCAGGGTACTCTGTCAGCTTAGTGATCTGGTGATATTGAAAATAACAGTTTCTGTCTGTACCCAGAACCTGGTTTGGGGGAGGAACAAGGAATGGCTTTTTTCCTGAATGTCACCTTTTCCTTCCRTAGGGAAACCATCTGCCGTGTGACGGGTGGGATGAAGGTGAAGGCGGACAGAGATGAGTCCTCTCCCTATGCGGCCATGCTGGCGGCCCAGGACGTTGCCCAGAGGTGCAAGGAGCTGGGCATCACCGCCCTCCACATCAAGCTGCGCGCGACCGGGGGCAACAGGTACAGCAAGGGGGCTGGGACACTGCTGGGGACGTGGCTGTGGTGGCTGATAGTGAATGGGTCTGGAGCAGGAGGAGGGTGGTTTGGCATGGGGGAAGTGTGACTTTAGTATTGCCAGTTGTTTGTAAACTGTGTTCAGCTTCTGAGTTGTTGAAGCCGAGTTGTTGGTTGACTCTGCTCCAGGACCAAGACTCCCGGACCTGGTGCCCAGTCAGCTCTGAGAGCTCTGGCTCGTTCTGGAATGAAGATCGGCCGCATTGGTGAGTGAGGGAAAAAGGGATTATTTAGTAAAAGGAGCTTTGTAGACATCTCATGCTGCTTGACCTTAACTTTGGGATGTTCTTCATGGCTGCTCAGATGACACCAAAGGAAGGATTTCCTGTAAACAGATCCCTAAGTTGACAATTGACCAGGAGATGGTGAGAGCAGAAGTCAGAACCCAGTTTCTGTGTGCAGGGCAAACCCCAGCAGGATGCTGCTGCTCCTCGGATGTCACAGTGCTTGTTCCAGAGCTGTTCAGTCACCTAAAAATACCTTGTTGGTCTTGGTGACTCAGTAATACGGAGTTTTCCAGCTGCTGAAGGGAGTGTCCTGAACTTTGGGGGGAAAGTTGCAAGGTGCAGTGATGATGGTTATGCTCAAAATTCTTCAAGCATCCTGTGTTTCTTTGGAAACACAGCTGTGGCTGCTTGGTTTAAGTGGGATGGAAGATGGGAGTTTTTGCTTGCTAAGCATTTAAAAGCCCTGGGAACCCAGCCTGCGGCAAGTTCCCAAATACCTTCTCTCTTCTGCCCATGTATGGCTCCTGTGGTGTCTGACTGCTGAGGTGTYGGGGTGGTGGCTGGGGTTGGGTGGCTGTGGCCCGTTGGTTCCTGGGGGTATCTCTGGAAGGTAACAGTGTGGTTTGGATTTTCTCCCTGCAGAGGATGTCACCCCCATCCCCTCTGACAGCACTCGCAGGAAGGGTGGTCGCCGTGGACGTCGTCTGTAAACAGCGCAGCACCTTCTGTTATTAAAGCTCTCTCTTAAACCTCTGCTCAGCTCTGTGTTTTCTTACTGTGGTGTGCTCAGAAGCTGAGGGGCTTCAGTTTAATTCCATCCACAGATAGCTTGTGCTCTGGAGCTGGGCCTCTAAGTTGGAGGGGAACCAGGCTGGCTGATCCAAAGCCACAGTGGGTCTTAGGCTTCATATAGCAAAAGCTGCTTTTGAAACGAATCATGATCTCTTGAATCTCCTGGAAGAGAAAGCTGGGCTGGGAGTGAGCAACTGCTGCTGGGTTTTCTGAAAAATGTTGCTTAATGCATCACTTCCCCTTTCTGTGGAAAAAATCTTCTGCCTGGACATCTGTTCCTAAGCCAGCATTTCCCTTGGCACAGCCATAGTGCTTTATTTGTTATTTTATATGTGGCCATGGAAAATTTTAGAACAAACTTCCCTTACTGTCTTAAAAGTGCACTGTTTGCTGTTCAAATCACTGTTTTCCTGTACTTAAAGTGTTCTTTGAACGCTGTGTGGAGAAGTTGTTGAAAACATGAAACCAGAAGCCGCTCAGCTGACATGGAGCTGAACGGAGGAGGGGACAGGATGGGGGAGTGCAGAGGAGACGCTGTGTGTTAGCAACAGCTCCAGTCTGGTTTTAGATACGCTTGCAGACAGTCTCAGCTCTTGCTGTTCCGTGTGAGTTGCTTTGTCCCAGGGGGCATCATCGTGGCTGCTTCACGGGGCACAGTTGGGGAGAGCTCTACAGCAAAACCAAATCTGAGGCAGGACCTTTGCAGTGGCACAAACTGAGTGGACCCTGCTCCTCTCTGGGTGCCGTGGGAAATATTTCCACTCACTCCCTCTGCAGCTCACCCAGGGCAACCCCGGTCCAGGCTTGTTCAGCCGTGCTGGTTTATAGGGCAGATGTAGAAATGGGAAGGTGTCTGCTCGACAGGAAGGTGGGTTTGCTCTATTAGCTTTTAATCTTGGAAGCTGGAGCCGTGCTGGTGTGCAGGGCTGGCTGAGCCGAGTCGCTATACAGCCAGCCCCTGGCACTGGCTGCCCTGGCTGTGCTGTGCCATGGGCAGGCTGGTCCCTGGGCTCAGTGCACACTTAATGGCAAAAATTGCTTAGATATCTCAGCCGCCCCGACGTCTTTGAAGCAGCTTCCTGTGTTGATGCATAACCCCAAAGAGGAAATGGTGAATGAGGAAGAGAAACTGAAGCCCCAGCACAGAATGGCTGCCTGGCTGGGGTCCTGGGACTTTCTGAAGGGAAARACCCTCCTGTCGGAGTGGCATGGATGGGTCTCGTGGCTCTTGGCAGTCCCTGCCCTGCCTCAGCTTGTCTTGGGTGATTCAGTGAGGAGCTGAATTACCTGCAACCCCCCTGTAGCTGTGTCTGGGTGATAGCCCCTGTGCTGCTTGGGGGGGGGACACATGTGCCTGCCCACCCATGCTTATCCGAGGGTGTGGGGCTGCTTGGAGGCTGTGCTCCATCCCCACACGCCGTCTGTGSTCGTGGGTGAGACCTGCAGCTTAGCTCTTCCCCTCAGGTTTGCCTTGGGTCAATCCTGTGCTGTTGAGGGTGTAGCCCAGGGGCAGAGGGAAATGTGGGTCTGTTCCCCAAACCTTTGTGCGGGGTCTGGAGGCTAAGAGCAGGATGGAAGCTGGTCTCTGAAAGGGGGGGTGTGTATGTGTGAAGTACTGAAGAGCTGACTTGGAATGTCTGAGTGGAGCAAGTGCTGACAGTCCCCATCCGGGCTGGAGCGCGGGGGGTTTAGCCTGCCTGGGGGAGGGGGCTCTCCCCACCCCCAGGTTATCACCCACGTTTGTGGCTTGCAGAGCTGGGCCCAGCTCCATGGAATCGCTGAGGTTTCGTTTGCCAAGTTCCTGTTCAGACTTTCTCTGGTTCCCCTTAGGGCTGGGGCTGGTCATGGAATGCGCCTGGAGCGTGGCCTCAAGCTAGGGGTTGTGGCCCCAAAACGAGGAGTTGGGGGGCCGGGGCTGTGAGGAAAACCTGTGTGCCCCCCAAAACTCCCAGTGCCCATGAGGGAAGAGAGAAAAAATGTATGGAAGGCTTTTGTATTCTTTTTGATTTTCGTTGCCTTTTTTCTTCCCCTTTTTTTTTATTTCACTTTTTTCCCTTTTGCCTCCATTTCCTCTTCCATTTTATTTTGTTTTCAAACCCCTCTGGTGGTTTCTAAATACGACTTTGTCACAGATGGCCTGGGGCGAGGCCGGTGGACACCCCTGGGCTGGTGCTCTGTGCACCCCTGYGTGCCCAGGGCTTTCCCAGCTGGGTCGCAGGAGCCTGGGGATGGGACCAGGCTCCAGGCACTGAAACCCTTCCCCTGTGAGGGGCTGCAGTTTTCCACCTGGGAAGCAGGAGCATTGTCCCACCATGCCTCCTCCCTGTGAAATGCTCCCAGATGATCCTTTTGTCTGCTCTCCCAGGGCTGGCCRTGTGTCCCTGCCGGCCATGTGGCTCAGGACTGACCCAGGAGAAGGAATGGAATGGCTCAAACAACAAGTCCCTGCTCGCCCCTGTGGGTTTGCCAGGTAACCAGCGGTGCCTGGCTTTTAATTCCACATTTGGAGTTTCACTTTTGGCTGAGCTCTGGCCATGGTCGTGCTGGGTCCTGACGCTGGAGCCTGCTTGGTGCTGGGCACAGTGTGACCCTCAGCTCAGCACGGACATTGGGGGTGCGTGGCTGCTCTCACCCATGTAGCACTTGCAGGGCTGTGGGGGGGCTGGGGACCCCCCTTTCCCCACTCTCACTGGTGCTTTGGGGTCACTCACCTTGAGGGGCTGCTCCTCCTCTCTTGGTTTTGGGGGTTGAGCTCCTGGAAGCTGCTGCAGACAAAGCAAGGAGGGTACTGCTAGAAGGAAAGGGGCTCGAAAGCCCTTGGTCCTTTAGTCATTGCCCCCTCAGCCCCAGAAGTGCTGGTCGAGCACCCCCGCTCAGCAGGGATCCAAAATGAGCCTCAAGGAGGGGTTTGAGCCCAAGTGCGGCTTTTCCCCAGCAGCAAAGGTCAGTGAGAAGGGGTGGACTCTGGCAGTGTGCCCCCATGGAAGGCCCTGCTCAGCCTTCGGCATGRGGGGTCCTCCCCATGGTGTCTCACCCCCCATGTTCCACCTCTGCACCCCACTTCCTTCCTCACGCGTTGCCTCTCACCTCCCCCATCGCACCGTCACGGCCTGTTTCTCACCTCCCGCCCCCCATATACCRCTCCCTGCCCCCCCAGGGGTACTGGAGCCCCCGGGCCGATGGCACTGGTGTCACCAGGATGGGCATCGTGACCTGCCCGTGGCGTGGGGTGGGCAACGAAGCCCCACCGAGTGGCCGTGGATCTCACGGCTGTGTCCAGCGTCATTTCTGAACTGGAGACCTCTGGAGCAGAGGTCTGCCTGGCAACAAGTGATGCAAGTGCCAGCAACCAATAGGACTTTTTTTTTTGCTTCCCCCCCCGGCTGTCAGGGCAGGGTGGGGACCCGGGGGTATTTCCAGAAGCCTCTCTCGGGGTGCTCATTGCCATCGAGGAGCCCAGCGGAGCCATGGCTGAGGAGCAGCGGGACCTCATCTCTGACCGCGGCAGCGGCGTGCTCAGTGTTGGGGACACCCAGAGGTGCCACTGCTGGGGCCACGGGGATGAGGGGCACGGGGAGGGCAAAGCGGGCACAGTGGGGACGTGGGGCAGGGGGGTAATTTGCGTGGTTGTGGGATGGAAGGGGATATAGTCAGGCCAAGGGTGTGCAGAGTGACTATGGGGCAGAAGATGGGGCACTGTGGAGCCAAGAGGGCTGTGGAAGGRGCCAGAGCATGGCTCTGAGGCAAGGCAGGGGCACGGAGTGGCTGTGAGATGTGGGGGAATTGGATRGCTGTGAGATGGGGGGAGCACAGGGTGGCTATGGGGTGAGGGGGAATGGGGTGTCTGTGGGACGGGAGAATTGAGGTGGCTGTGGGRTGGGGGAATTGGGTGCTATGGGATGGGGGGCATGGGGCGGCTGTAGGATGAAGGAGTCACTGTGTCTTTGGGGCAGCCGGGGACAAGRCATGGCGATGGGGCGGCCAGGCTCACAGGGTGGGGCAGAGAGCCATGGCTTGAAGCTTTGGAGGAAGCAGCTTTGGGGGGARGAGGCTGTGGGACAGGCGGGCTGATGGCGTAGCCATGGGGCGGGCGCGGACCCTGGACCCAAGCGGCTTTGCAGGGCTGCCCCCCCATGTCCCAGCTCGTCCCTATGTCCCAACCCCGCGGGGGGGGCACCCCACCCAAAACTTGCAGCCAATCAGACGCCCGGGAGCTCTGACGTCACCAGTCGCCGGGCAGACGCTCGCGCAGCCCGTCCCGTCCGGGACTTGTCCCTTGGCCGGACAGCGTCCGCTGCTCCCCGGGCAGCCGAGACAGGGGCTGGCCTCCGGGGCGCCGCTGCACCTCCACAGTGCCACATTCACCCAGCGGGGCAGCATCTGGCACAACACTGTAAAAATTCAGTGCAGTCCGGCATCCCGTGAGCGGTGTCCTCTGCCCCACGGACCAGCGAGATTCCCAGTGGCCTCATCATCCCGCAAACGGCGATGCCCAGAGTGATGCCGTTCCCCAAAATCCCCTGGCAGCGCCCTGTCCGCAGCCACATGTGCCCACGTGCCCCTCGGTGCCCCTCCCGTGTCCGCAGCTCCCCCGCCCCCGCAGTGGTTTCGGTTCCCGGTGCGGGCCGGTGACGTTCATGCCGAGCTTTCACTTCTGCCTCCTGCCACGGGGGAATTTGCATTTGTCTGGCTGCAAATCCCTCGGGACGGAGGCGTTCGGGGCGGGGAGGGGGTGATGGCAGGGTGTCGCCTCTTGCTGCCAGTGGGCGGCTGAGCTCCCTGTCCGTGTCCCGCAGGTCTGCGCTGAGGCGCAAAGCCGCCTTCTCCACGCTCTCCATCCTGGTGGCGCTGCTCATCGCCGGCCAGGCTGTCACCATCTACTTCGTGTACCAGCAGAGTGGGCAGATCAGCAAGCTGACCAAGACCTCCCAGAACCTGCAGCTAGAGGCTCTGCAGAGGAAGCTGCCTGTCGGTCAGTAGCCCCGTGGGCAACAGCGTGTTGGGGCAGGGGGGCCGGGGAGAAGGGATTATCCCTCCTGGACCACCCAACCCCATTCGTGCCCCTCACAGTGCTTCTTCCTCGGCAGGTGCCAAAACAGTGAAAAAGATGAAGATAGCCATGGCAAACACCCCCCTGGTCATGAGGGTCCTGCCTCATGGCCCCCTTGAAGACCTTCCGGTAAGAGATCCACCACTGCTTGGCACCRTCTGCTTCCCTCAGGGGCTTGCTGCCGTGCTCACACTGCCCCTTTGCCTTTTCTCTCAAGGTCAAGGCCCCTGCTAGCAACAAAACCGAGGACCAAGTGAAACACCTGCTGCTGGTAAGGTCCCCAGTTCCCCCACCCACCCCACAGCTGCCTTCTGCACTGGTCTTGGGTCTCTTGGGGTGCTCAGAGCTGGTGGGAGCTCCTGGCCTCCTGCAGTATCTGTCTGGCTGATAACAGCAGAGCTTCAACCCCACCCTTCCTCATTTTTCTTTGCCCTCACTGTGGTGGTTGCTCTGCAGCAAGCAGACCCCAGTAAGATGTTCCCGGAACTGGAGGACAGCCTGATGGACAACCTGAAGAGACTGAAGAGCACCATGACTCATACGGACTGGAAGGTCAGTGCTTGTYACTGCCATACTGTCCTACCTGCCTCCCTGTCCAGGAGTGCTTTGGGAAGGCACTGGAATATCCACACCGGGATAAACAAAGTCTGGCTTGAGCCAGGCTTGGGCTGCTTGCCCCCCAGGGAAGGGGATGGTGTTCACCACCTTCCCTGGTGAAGCTGGGGCTCGTGGCACAGCTCCCCTGGGCTGAACTCCTCCTATGCCCATTAACGTGCTGGTCGCTTTCGTTGCAGTCCTTCGAGTCCTGGATGCACAAGTGGCTGCTGTTCGAGATGGCCAAGAACCCCAAGTCGGAGGAGCGCAAGGCAATCCCGGCAGAGAAAGGTATTGGGGATGAGGCTGTTGAACCAGGGAGGGTCAGGGAGGTGTTGGCATGGGGCATCTCACAGGGAACCAAGCCTTCCCTCCAGTCACGGACCTATTTGTTCTGTGGGGAGCCTCTGTTTGGTGGCTGTTAGGACATCACAGAGAATCTCTGCCCAGTGCCTGCAAGGCATTGTGGTGAGCAAAAGGCTGAACAGCTGGAGCACCACCCCAAATCCTCCATCCCTGGTTAACACAAGAGCTTTAGAAAAGTCACTGGGCTGGGGCTTGTTCACCTTTAACTAGATAGAACCTCCTGCTGAGGCTGCCAAGGGGGAGAAGGGCCCGGGGGGCTGACGGAGTGTCCCTCTGTTTCTATTGCCCTAGTGCAAACTAAGTGCCAAGCAGAGGCCAGTTTTGGGGATGACCAGCTGGGCCACTTCCGCCCACAGTGTGATGAGAACGGCGATTACCAGCCCAAGCAGTGCCATTTCTCCACCGGCTTCTGCTGGTGCTCCTACAAAAACGGCACCAAGATTGAGGGCACCACTACTCGGGGAAAGCTGGACTGCCCTGGTAGGTTGCCAGAGAGGGGAAGGAGAGGAATGAGCAGTGTGCACGGACTGCTTGGGATTAGAAAGGAGAGCTAGGAGAGGAGAGTGGAGCAGCCCTCACCCATCTGGTGCCAGCACGTTAAGGCTGGAGGGGACCCCAAAAACCACAGGCCCTGCAGGTAGCGCAGCTGGAGCCGAGGTGTGCAGTCAGGGCTCTCCATGAGCCCCCAGCTCAGCAGTGCGTGCAGGCTCTCCCCCGCTGCCCTCAGAGGGACGGGGGTTATGGGGCAGCCCCGGGCTCCAGCACCCACATCCTGCCCTCCCTCTGCAGGCACTGCTGCTCCCACCGCTGCCGCTGGCACCGCGGAGCCAGAGGAGATGGTCTTCTCTGGGGTGGACATGCTCAAGCTGAGTGCGAGCAAAGGTGAGTGTCCAAGTGTCCCCGGAGTCCTGGGGGAGCACCAAAGCACTGCTGGGGAGGGGGAGGTTGCGATGGAGTGGGGTTTTTGGAGGTCCTTGAGCTGTCTTACTGACCACCTCCTCTTCTTCCCCCACAGTAGAGTAGAAGAGGATGCCAGCAGTTGCCTTCAGCATCCCAGCTCCTGTCTTAATTTTTTCTCTATTTCTTTTCTGCTCTTGCATTGCTTTTCCAAGGCGGTTAACAGTGGGCATCCCTGGGCACCCTTCCCCTGCAGCAGAGCACCAGCCAGGGCTGAGCTGCCACCACCATCAGAAAAAGTGTCCCCTCAGAGGGTCGGTAAAGCAGGCCAGAAAATTATTTCAACCATGTCAGATCCATAAATCCTGTTCTCTGGCTCGACATCCAACAGCACCCACGCAGCAGTAGAGCTCACCCCAGCTGAAGAACTAATGCTTTCTTACAACCTCGACAAGCTTAACTGATCCCTCTAGGCTGGAGCCCTGTTAGATTACTGGAGTAGTGGGTTTTTATTGTGGAGCACTCAGATTTGTAGATAGAGATTCGCCTACAGCCGCAGCAGTGGGTAACCATGGGCAGAGGGACTTCTAATTTTACTGAATATAGCTGATTGTTCCTTTATAAATGATCTCACAAGCTAATAATTTCAAATAAACTTTTGAATAACAAGCCTTCTAAGCAACTCCAGCAGTGCTGTGTGTGCTGTTTGCAGCTGTCCTAGGTTAAAAATAAATGAATCTTWTCAAAAAAGGGATAAAGAAAAATCTCTGCAGACACTTGGACACCTGTGTCTGTACTCAGGATTGTCCATGTTTCTTGTCCCATTCCTGGCTAATCCCTTGTTTGATTTCACTTGTACCCTGGGGTCCCCCTGCCCCAGACAGGCAGACCCTGGGCTCTGCTCTCCCACTCACATCCTTCAGAGCCAGCTGGCCTTGGTCACCTCCCTTCCCCTGAAAGCAGCTGAAGCAAAATCTCACCGTTTGTTGTTTTTTATTTTGTATTTCATAAAAAAACAACACAAAAACTGACTCTGCCTTGGCCGAGAACAGCTGCTGGACACAACTGTTCAGTGCAACTCCAGGGACACGATAATCACTGCTGTCAGTGTTAGAATAAAAAGGAAACCCGAGAGCTCTCTTCTGTAGTAGCAAAAGGACTGACACCACAAGTCACAGGAGGAAGGAGAAATAAGGTAAAAGTTTCTTTCAAAAATATAGCTCTGTGGTAAGAGAAAGGGATGGCTGGGTGTCAACAAGGGGAAAAGCAGTTTATGCTCTGCTCTGGTCAAACTGCCTCCTCCAGTTCCATTCCATCTGGAGGGACTATACACACATCTCTGGGCCCCAGCAGGGCAGGAGGAGGCAGAAAGTTACACTGCTCTGCTCTAAAAGTCACAGTTAAAAGAAGTTATAAATTATTATTTAAAAAAAAGTTGGAATTCTCCAGATGACCTTCCTTTTCCTCTCTTCTGTTTGATCTTCACCCATAAATCTTTAATCACAGGAATGCGGTACCTTTGGGGAGAGGAGTTAAAAGAGTTAGGGATGGGGAGGAGGAGAACAGCCTTACAGCTGAGCAGAGCACGGGCAGAGGCATCTGGTCCACTTCCAGGTGGCTACAACATCACCATCTAATCCACATCACTTTTCCAAGCACCCTGTGGTCAGCAGGGACAGACAGACACTGCCAGAGGCCACTCATCTCTGCTGGTGACAGAGGTCAGCAACATCCAGGCTGGACAGCCAGTTCTCAGCAGCTAAAGAGTTGAGGTCAGACACATCCAGAGAAGCCAGCACACGGCTGCACGACATTCCTCACACTGCTCCACTCCCTGGCCCTCTAATCTAAGGCCAGGCTGGCTCAGTGAGCACTTAGAGGGCACACACTGTCTTCYCAAAACTGGCCCAGGAGTTCTGAATGTGGCCAAGGTTACCGCTGCTCTGAAGGACCAACGGACAGTCCCCACAGGCCATGTACCTTCTCACAATCCTTCAGGCTCAGCTGCTTTCTTCTTCTAGAAAGAAAAGGGGAGAAAATAAATCAGTATCACTTGCACCACAAACATGAAAGACCCAGCAAAGCCACAGAGGCTTCCTGGATATGTCCCTGTAGAGGTGGCAGCCACCACAAGGAACATTCTGTGGTCTCCCTTTGTCACCCCTTCAAGTCCTTGGGATGGGATGCAGAGGCCTGCCAAGCCCTCAGGAGCTCCAGCTTCTGCTGAGAACGGGATGAACAGACAGCTGAAGAGCAGCACTTACTCCTTGGACAGGAACAAGTTCTCTGCCACCAAAAGGGCCCCTAGGTTTGACCCCTCCAGGGAAAGGAATTTCCTGGGGCAGCAATATAGGAACAAGCCCTTTGAGTCACCCTAATCCCAGCCAAAGGTCAGGGTGTCTCAAGACTGGCCACAGTGAACTGCAGGCTCCCCTGAACTGCCAGCTAGGCCAGGACATGGCTCTGTTCCTTCTCCAGCCTGGCACATTGCCAGGATGAGCACCACAGCCCAGGCTCTAACACATACCTTCTTCTTCTTCTTGTGAACCTCAGCAGAGCCATCTGCTACAGGCTGCCCTTCCAAAGACACCTTTTTGCTCTTCTTTTCTTTTCCAGTCTTCTTTTCTAGGAGAGGGAAAGCCAACTAAGAGAGGGATTCTGGTACTGTCAGCCTGAGAGGGAGCACAGACTGGTAGGAGCAGCTCCAGTAAGTTTTTGATCATATCCGAACTTGAGCAAGATTTCCAGAGCAGGAATTGGGTGAGGGCAGAGCCCTGCTACAGGCAGCTGCACCCAGGGATGTTTCCCTAATACACATGAGGCAGAGCAGCTTGATCCCACCATCTGTGCACATATATGGGTGGGGTTACACTGAATTTCCTCCTTTCCACCTCCTGCTGCCCACCTGCTGCAGGGAACCGCTTCAGGGCTGGAGCAGATGGGCACATGCCAGAAATGAAAGCCAGGGGAGCTGCTAACACAGGGTGGACACAAGGTTCAGCTCAGCACAACTGCTCCAAGAGGTTCCAGCTCACCCCTGTGCAACAGCCCACACAAGGGCCAATGGACAAGTCTATCTCCTTCAAAAATAAGGGCTCCATTTCAGCAGAACAGAAACACCAGCARATCTGGCCCTATCCATCTCCCCCCTGCCTTTTTTGTTTTTTAAGGCCTACAAGACCCAGCACAAAATCAGCTCTGATTTTCAAATGCAGGCTGCACTGCAAACTAAAAAATGGCCTTTGGAATAGGGCAGCGAGGAGAGCATTGCAKAACAGCAAGCTGTAGAAAGGTCACAAGTGACAGGACAAGAGGACAAGAGGAAACAGCCTCAAGTTGRGCCAGAAGAGGTTTAGATTGAATATTAGGAATACTTTCTTCACTGCAAGGGTTGCCAAACACTGGAACASGCTGCCCAGGGCAGTGGCATGGTSACCAACCTTTGAGGTAYTTAAAAACATGTAGAGATGGTACCTGTGGACATGGTTTGGGGATGGGCATGGGTTAATGGTTGGACTTTACGATCTTAGAGGCCCTTTCGAACCCAAATGACTCTATGATTCCATGAGGGAAGCAGCCAAGCAGGAAGCCAGTGGGAAAATGGGTGCTACCTGCAAGGCTGTGCACCGGAGGCTGAACGTGCACCAGCTGCAACAACGTATCACAAATTAGGCCCCAAGTGTAGGAYGCTTACTTTTAGCTGGTTTTTTCTTTTCCTTGCTGCCCGCTGCCTTCTCCAGGTCACCATCTGCTTTCTTCTTTTTCTTTTTGGGTACTTCTTCATTAGTTTGCCCTTTCCGTTTCTTSTCCTTGGGCTGCCCCACAGCCCCATCCTCTCCTGTCAGTTTCCGCTTCTGAGACATTTTCTGCTTCTTGTTCTCTTTGTCTTTGCTCTTGGATGTTTTCACAGCCTTGTCTGCTGTGGAGGATGGTTTCTTTTTCTCCTTCTTCTCTTTTTTCTCCTTTTTCTTCTTCTTTTTTCCTTCCAACTCTCCCACTGTCTGCACTGCAGGGACCTTGGCAGCAGTGGTGACCTCGGTTTCACTCCCTGAGCTTGGCTCCTGTGACTGTGGGACGGAGAGCAGGGCATGGGACGTTGCTGGGGTCACTTGCACCCCTTTTGCCCCAACATCATTCTCTTTCACTGCCAGGGTTTTCTTGAGTGGGGAAGCTTTGAGGCTGGCATGGCCTGCCTCTGTTTTTCCTGCCACCTTCTCTTTGTTGGAGGCTTCTGTGGCTTCCTGCCCCGAAGGGGGGTTGTCTTCTGCAGAAACAGTGACAAGAGAGGGAAGACAACTCAGAAAGCATTCATTACACAGACTAGTCAGAGGAGGTTGGAAATATGCATTTGAAAAGGAGCACCCAGTTCTTCTCCCAAAAGCATCTGCATCTATAGCAGAGTGAGAGAAAGATGCCTCAGCCTGAAGTGGGTGAGAACAGCCACAACAGCTTTGGCTGATTGACAAGGTGGATGAGCACAGACAGAGCAGTCCTTCCCCAAGACACCACCCCCAGCAAGTCAGAGACTTCCAAGGTGGTGAGAGTATCCACACTGCCACGTGTAACCACCACCAATGGCTGACCCCAGAGCACCTAGGCCCTCTTGGGCACATAAATAGTTTTGACCTCCTCAACAGCCCTTTGCACAACTTCATGATGCACCCAAGGGACCAACAGACCCATCTGAGCCTCTAGAGCAGGCCAGAGCTCATCTGAAGGTGCTTAGGTCACATCAGAGCAGAAGCAGCTTCCAAGTTTTACAATCTGCCAACAAACCAAGGAAATGGTGGGAGATTTCATTTCTCCACAAGTCTTCTCGCTTGCTTCCCTTCCTCTGCACTCTAGACATGCTACAGAGCCCACACAGCCCACAGGGAGCCTTGAATACCAGCACTGTGCAGCAGATGTTCTTCAGGCAGTGTTTGAACCTTCCACAGAAGCTACCACTACCCAGTGYGCACTGGGTCCAGGGAGAGCCCTACCTGTTCCTGTTAATTACTGTGGTTAAAGCACATCTTGGAAGAGGCAAAGGCATTGAGGCAGCCAGCAGAAGCAGGGTGTTCAGTGAGAGGGCTGMGCTGCGGCCAGGGCAGCCAGCAGACGGCAGCAGCACTCCATGCTGTGGCTCCGTGGTAGAGACACACTGGGAACACGGCCTGTCCCACTGACACCCTCCCCAGTGTCACCCTCCTGTGCCAGCACGGCTTTGCTCCCAGGCCAAGCAAATTCTCAACCCTGCCAAAGGAGACCCACCTGCTTTGTGGTTTGCAGCCACCTGGTCGTCATCTGTGTCGGAGTCACTGATGTCGCTGCTTGAGCTGTCGGCTGCGGCTGCTTTCAGGGGGCCCTTGGCCAGGGAGTTTGCAGCAGCCAGGGCTGCCTTCCCTGGCCCCACTTCACCTCCAGGCTGGGGGGGAACCGTCTTTGGTGCCTGGGGTGTTGCCGGGGTCTTGGAGAGGACTGGGTAGCCTGCGAGGAGGGACTGAAACAGCACAGACACACTGAGGAGTCACAGCAGGGCAGCCTCCCACACACCAGACACACAGCTCTGTCTCTGCTCTTGGAGGATGTCCTCATCCTCCAAGTGAAGGGCYCACCTTTGGCCACCTGTGGAGCCAGTTCAGAGCCCAGGGGTACCAGGAGAGGGGCAAGCACTGACAGACATCACTGAGCTGACAGCCTCGGGAGCTGGCAGCCAGAGGTTCTCCTTTGTTCTCGCCCAGCACAGCAGGCTTGGGGGAGGCTCCTGGCCATCAGCGAGCGCCCACGCACAGCTAATGCACTGCAGATGTGCTGCACGCCCTGCACGTTACTTACAAAGGGAATTTCATGTCTTGGACACGGCTTAAGTTACAAATAAAAGTGGGGAAAAAAAATCCCTGCTGCTATTGGCACTGCACACCAGTTCTCCTGGTTTAACCCTTSCAAGGTACCACCTCCTCCTGTCTCTTCTCCCAGGGAAGGCACCATGAACCCTGGACCCAAGGCCTGGCTGCCTGGGGAAGCATTTCAGGTTCAAGAGCCTCTCTCTGCCCTCACCAAAAGGYCTTGCTCACACTACTGCATTGAGGAGCACCCACTTCTCTGCTGGCAAACCCTCCCAGCACCCTGTCTGCTACGGCTAAGAATTGAGTTTCTCTTGGTCCTACTCAGGAGCCAACTGCAAGACCTGAGAGGATCCCAGCCTACTCAGGTACCCTACCTGTGATGCTGCATCCTCCTCCTCCTCRCTGGACTCCGAGGAGGAGCTGTGGGCCGGCTGGGTCCCTCCTGGTTTCTGCAGTGGGGCTGCTGGAAGAGCAGAGTTCATCCCGTTAAACCCACCACTGCTGCCTGGGGCTGAACTCACCCACCCAGCACAGGCACTGCCACCAGAAGGCCTTCTGCCTCCAAGGAAAGGGGAGTGCTCTGCCAAGCTGGAGAGAAGGAACCCCTCTGCAACCACTGCACACCTCCCACRGGGTAACAAAAGGCTGTCCCCACCCTGGCAGCACCAAGAGCACCTTCTGGAGAGAACTGACCAGGTTTGGGGGGCTGCTTGGGTGCCTCCTCCTCATCGCTGTCAGAGGAACTGCTGCTGTCTGAGGTGTCCTCTGCCTGGGTGGGTGGCACGGCCTGGCTCGAGTGGGTTTCCTGTGCTGGCTGCAGGATTGGCTTCCTCGCCTTGGCAGTGGAACTTCCTGGGGCAGCAGTGTTGGTTGRAGGAGCTTTTCCCACAGGAACCGTTTGCTTTGGGTTAGAAGCAGTGGGGGCCTAGGGAGAGGGAAATGAAATAAATCTGGAAGGAGGAATAACTAACTRCTCATGTCCATGAGCTATAAGCAGCAGCTCAGAGTACATGGACCACCCTGGCTGTTCTTCAGCTGTACTGCTCCAGTTCATGGCAAGGTTAGCACAAGAACCTCTCACAGAGCCCAGTTCCCCCCAGCCCATAGGGTAAGTGGGCAGCTGTGGCCAAGCAGACAATTGCTATCATAAAGGAAGAAAGCAGCCAGCCAGCTGGGAGCTAGAAACAGCAAAGGTACCAGGGCCACCCTCTGCCTCACCTCACGGTGTGATAACAGTGGTTAGGACAGAGCAGCCGCTCTGTCCCCACTTCATGAACACAATCCCTCAGCGGGGGACACGGCACCAGCCTCAGACCCACCTTCTCCCACGGCACCAGCCTCAGACCCACCTTCTCCCACGGCACCAGCCTCAGACCCACCTTCTCCCTCTCCCCGGGGAAGCTCTGCAACTCAGTCTCCTCCATCATTACCTTTCCTGCCAGCATGTTGTGCTCCAAGGCATCACTGCTCAAGCTCTCACACACTCTGCTCACTGGAGGGACAGCGGGAGCTTTTGTCCTCTTCCCCAAAGGCAGGGTGGCATTTGCCTTTGCAGCCACCACGCTCGAAACTGCAGCTACTTTGACGTTCTGCTGGGACAGACTCTAAAACAGATCAGARAGAAAATCAGGACAGAGCACAACTTGGAGGGAAGATACAGAAGCATACACCAATCCAGCACTAATTCCTGAGCACTTCCATCATTTTCAGCAAAACACCAAGGCTTTTTGYTTTTTAATTCTCTCCTTTACAGACCAGCTCTGTCTCCCGCGAGCCTCTGAGCAAGGCCTCTGGCACAGCCAGGAGCAGAAATGAGGGCCAGCACCCCAAGAGTGCCAAAAGCATTAGCTCAGTGCCCCAAAGGCACCTGYGCCCTGAGGGCAGGCAGGCTAAATGTGCTGTGCTTGCAGGCTGTGAATCCCTATCCACTGCAGCACCAGCAAGACTGCAGTTGTAAACCTTTGCAGAGAGGGCACTTGGACTCCASAATGTCTTCTACACTCTAAAAATCACACCCCAAGAGTTAATTGGCAACAGAGATAAACAAAGACACCAACCACAGGGAAAATCTGCCTCCAGGTCCACAAGCCAGAAACAGATTAGGGGTCAAATTAACAAGAGCAATTTTGTGACCTCACATTTGAAATCTCCCATCAAACTTTGCATAAGAGGGGTTAAAAATRGAAAGGCCAGGGGCATGGAAATCAGGCACTGACGACAGGTCCAAGACACAAATGCCAGCAGAGGAGGGAGCAGGAGACACGAAGGAGCACTCAGCCTTCTGGTTTGTGTTACTGACGAGGCTACGTGAGCAGCTCTCCCCCTGCAGATCTCTGACAAGCTGGGCCTTTGTGTGCTGACATTTCCCTCACACAACATCTGGCCTTCGGCAAGGAAAAGGCACCGCTCCGCCGTGCAGARCCCCCAGCCCAACGCGAGCTCTCGGCCCTCTCACACACAGCTCAAGTTACAACTGCATTATTTTATACAATCTTACTAATGTAAACATGCTTTGCTCAAGGACTGCTCAGGATGGCTGCCTGTCCATCAGCTGGATGGAGACAGCCTTTCCACTGGCCACAGCCTCAGGCCAAGATGGGGAAGGGTTTCCCGAGTGCACATAATGTCCCCCTCCCAGCAAAGGTGTGTGTGGGATAAGAAGTGTGCTTGGCCACCAAGACCTAGGCTCAGAGCACCAGCCAAGCCACCACCAAGTAGGAACAGTAGCCACGTTCCTCAGTCAGTGTTTTTTTTAATGTGGTTTCTTGGGCTCAAACTACAGCACAGGTGCAGAGACACCCAAGACAGCTTCACACCGAGGTAGCTCTGGCCCCTTGGAGGTCAGCCACAGCCTTGCAGGACTGGCAAGGAGATACAAAGAGCATCCAGTGGGAGAGCTGGGATCAGCTTCATGACACTCAGTGGTGCCCTTGGCACAGATATGGGGTCACTTCCCTTCTCCAAGGGAGAGGCCTGGCTCCTCCAGCTGAAAGGCAGTAGGACCACTGTGCTACCTTTCAGGGAAGATCCTTCCATCCTCCCAAGACTTGTGGAAAAGAAAACTAGAGAACTTCAGCAGTTGGGAGGAAGCAGGCAATGGGTTGCCTTGGAGCTAACACAGCTCATGGAAAGATTCTTCCTGTAAGGATTTGGCTGCTTTTCCAGTCCAACTTCCTGAAGTAGAGCAGAGGGGACAGAGTCCCAGAGGAGGTCTGGGCTTGTGTGTCTACTCATGTTCCTGTCAAAGCATTCATCCTCTCCACTGCTCTCACACACTGCAAGATTACTGTGGCCAGGATGTGCACCCAGAGCTGGGGTCAGCCAGACCCACGGACACTGCCAAGAAAACCTATTCCAGCCAGGAGGCTCCTCTGCACCACTCATCACCTACACAACCACCACCCGACAAATCCTGAGACCTCCTGAGCGTGCAGCACTAGCAGCCCACACAACCAACAGCTCCTCACCTGAGAAGGGGGGACTATTTCATCCTCTGAATCTGACTCCTCACTGGAATCATCGCTGCTGTCCACAGGTGGAGGTGCTGCGGATGGTGCTGAAGCCGGTGCCTTTTTCACATTTGTTGGCTGGGGAACAGAATCGGTTTTTGCTGCAGGAAAAGCATAAGAGATCATCACTGCAAGAAAAAGTTGCTCTCTGTGGCTGTCCAGAGCAGGAGCTGTTCCAAGTGCAGGGGAGAGGAAGAAACCCATGAGGAGGCAGGTGAGGGATCCTGGCTACTACCAGGAGACTTACCAGCTTGTGGAGGCTGTCTCTGTGCTGCAGAAGACTCCTCTTCGCTGTCAGACGAGTCACTGCTCTCAGTTTCTGAAGCCTGGCTTTTCAAGGTGCTTACCGCTGCTTTTTCAGGCTGCCCAGCTTTAGCAGCCTGGCTCAGGTTGGGAACAGGCCCAGGCTGTTCTGTTAACCTCTTAACAAAAAAGGAACACAGGCCCAGAAATGTAGTATTAGTACAGGTGTTGTTTAGGAGTTTAAGTACAGTCTCAGCTCAGGCTGGGTTTTGTTTTACCCTAACACAGCTGTTACTAACACTCACACCACCAGCCTTGGTGTGTTAGGAGCGGAAGGGGCTTCAGTCACTGCCTGGACTGATCTGCTGTAGACCAATCCCTCTGCATTTAGCAGTTTGCTTCTGACAGGAAACCCGAGAGTGTTCTACATGAGCACACAGGTTAACAGTGCTCGTAAACTCGTAACAGCAATTTCTTCTCGAGGCAGACACCCTGGCTGGACAGGAGCCAGTGAGGGCACAAGAAGCACGGCAACCTCAACATTTCCTCTCCGAGGAAGCCTCTTGTTTAAGCACGACCTACCCACAGCTCAGGGAATCAGTAGGAGCTGGGAAGCCTTGTGCCATAACACTTGAAAGATTCAGAGACAGTCTGAGAGCAGCTACATCCTAGAGCTGCTGGAGTGCTCAGTGTAGACACAGGCTGATACAAGGATTTGGGAACACAGAGGGCAGGCAGAGTGGGACCCAACTTCCAAACTGATGTGTCAACAGCTCTAAGAATTTAAGAATCTCCAGACAACAAAAAACCTCTGACAGTCACTTGGGCTGTGTCTTTCTGCAGCACCTGTCAACACTCAGATGTTCCAGGACAGGCCACAAGCCACTTTCCCTGCTGTGTCAGCACTAAGAAGCCACAGTCACCTGAGTCCCAGATACACAACTGCCAGGTGAGACTCTCTCTCTTCCTGGCCCCTCTCCAAGAGCTGCAGACCCTCCTCCTGCACACTGAAGGCTAGTGGTGGCAGAGGGAGAGGCAGCACTTGTAGAGAGATCTGGGAATTTCCTCCCCTGCAGATATTCCCCAGGCTGGCAGTGCTCTGCACCTGCTCATTTACTCCACTCATGGCTCATCTCCGGGCTGCTCTGCCAACGAGTACATCATGTTTGCCAGGGCGGGCAGGCAGGCCCTGTCCACCCTGCAAGTGATGCCAGCCTGCTTCAGCACTCCATGAGATTCCTGCCCAGCTGCACTACCCCCGCCACCCTGCCAAACCACTGATACCCCCACAGCCTGCAGCAGAGCACCAGCCTAGCAGCCTTTCGGGAAGACCAATCCTACCATGCTTCCTGGCACAGCCCCGCCACGGGCTGCCACTGGGGCACTGTTCATCATAATCTCCAAGCCAAACACTAAACAGACAACAGCATCTGCATGTTTATCCCATTACAGAACAGCTCTCTGAACGAGCCAAGCACATTTTGACTCTGCCTAGAGAAACAGAAACCTCCACAAGTGCTTGGGGAGAGGGGACTGCAAACCTCACTTCTCTGTTTTGTTTTGATACCAGTGAGTCACAATCTCCAGAATAGAGGCCAGATTTGCAATGCTGAGGAGAGACAAGTACTTGAAGCAGACCGAAGAATTCACACACACTGCTCTGAACGTGCTAGCTCCTCTCCCTGCTGTCCTGAGCACTGCTGTGCAAGGGAATGCCTTACCAAGATCAGAGCTCACTGAATTTCAAGCTCACTCCATTTTAAACCCTTCACAGCAATGGGTCTGGCTTCTCCCCCTGTGTGTATGCACAGCACGGGGCTCCTCCATTTCCTAACTTGGCAGTGGAGTGGGAAAAAGTCGCCATGCAGGGGCATCCTAACACAGAAAGAACATAACAGCATCCACACAGAAACCACCATAAGGTTTACAGAGCCTCAGATCTCCCTGGGAGGAGGCCACAGTCCATCCATCCACATCAGATGGATGACAGCCACAGGTGGGATCAGGCCAGCAGCACGGCCGACTTACACCCAGGGAGCAGGTAACACAGCGAGAGAGCTTCTGACAGCTTGAGAGTCACAGGTACTGAAGGAACTCAGAGAGGAGGAAAATAACTCAAGAGGAAATCATTTTTCCTGCTCCCTCTCCAGCCCCCAAAGCAGGAGCTGCCTGTGGCTCAGTGAGTGTGATGACTCAGCTCCCGAACAACCCATCTGCCACTCGCTGGGTCCATTTGCATCCTGCAGCGCTGCATGACAAGAAGGGGAACAACACTGAGCCACGTGTGCCCAGCACGTTGTAAAATCACACTCCAGCACTGCCTGTGTGCTAAGGAAGCACCACCGGTGTATCGGGATGGGACCAGCACCTCAGCTGTGCCATGGCCCAGCAAAGGGACAACTGCCACCTGCACGGGAGGGGGACAGGGTTCAAGGAGGGAAAGAGACCCTCCACCTCTTGGGAGATTTGGCCTTTCCCCACAGGGCCTGCAGTCCAAGATAAAAAGTTGCCGGCACAACTTCTGCCAGCGCAACCCACACGGGTTTTCCTGGGATGCTCAAGGAAGACACGGGTTCCCAACACACGGAYGCATGTGCATCTCACACCCACTCCTTGTAAACAGAAGCCGAAGCCTGTCTATGAGGGCTCAAGTGCCACCTTTGGCTCAAAACGCCCAGGAAAGAAGCAGCAGAGCAGAATTAGCAGTTCCAAAAGAAAAGCAGCTCACAGCATCTTTAGGGTCAGACTGTCCCCCATCACCATCCTTCTCCCCAAAAATATGCAAACACCTTGTCAACTTCTTTGACTACATATTCCCAAGTCTTCGGGGTAAACATACCAATTAAGCAGTTCAATTTAGGCATGATGTTCATTTTAATTGTGCTAATCCACCCCCACAGGGAAAGATGAAGCAGCTTCCAACGCTCTGTATCTGTTTGGATCTTGCACAGAAGCCAGAGGAAGTTGCAGGATACAGTAAGTCAGTGGTTAGCATATGCCCAAGCAGCAGATGGTGAGAGATGAGCTAAGAAGAGTTTTACTGGGAGGACAGGACTGTGGACACAGCTAAGTCCAATGGTTTATCTTCAGGCTTCACTTGTGGTCTCTGCCTGTAGGCTACTAACACGGGAGGAAACAGCCTGTTTGGCAAAAATAGAGCTCCCTTGCTGACAAGCTCTTCCTTGCTGACTCTGGCTGTTGAGGGGTAAACGTCAGTTTGCAAGAGGGAAGATGCTGAAGTGGTTAAGTCAGCAGGTGAAACTTGCTGCTGACAGCTTCACAGAATCAGCACTGGAGAAAACAAAGTACCCCAGCATGTACTTCACCTACAACCCTGCTAAAACGGACGATGGTTTTACAGCAGGACCCCATGGCACAGCTATGAAATAGCTGTTCCTGTCACCCAGAGCTGAATCCTCACATATAATCAATCATGCAGGAAGAGAGCAGCACAGAGCCAACTGTTAGAGAAGCGTCCCCCTCCACCCACCTCAGCAGACCAAGGCTATGAAGACAAAAATGCAGAGCCTTGCTGGCTCCTGCCTGTCAATAGTGAAAGGACGTGTTGACRAAGAGCCTCCTTGCAAGGACGTGTGAGGCTCTACCCCCAGCTTCCCGTCCTCCCTTGCAGACAATAAGGCTGCATCTCCAAAAGGCTGCTTTCAGGGCACTTTCTGAAGGGCCCTGCAACTCAGATTTGAGGTAGAAGGTCTCAATACAATGTGCCCAGGGAGGYTCTCAGGAAGGGCTTTGCTTCCCTTTGAGTTTAGCCACCTGAGTCCAGTGTGAGCTCACAGTCCTCCTCCTTTGGTCAGAGAACTCYAACCAAACCCTCACAGGAGAGCCAAGACCAAGCTACCTGCAACCCTGCACACAAGGCCCACTCCAGAGGGGTAGGGCATGAGTGAATAGCTGCTATCCAATCATTTACCCCCCACTCTCCTCTGGTATGGGCTGGCTGAGAAGAGTGAGACTGTACTTGTTTCCAAATAGAAAGATCTTCCTCGGGAGGGACTGAGAAACAACATACTCCTGGTGTTTCAAGGAGATCAGGAGTAGCATTTAAAGGACAAACATTTGTCTTGCATATCCCATTCCCCAGCACTGGGCTGAATGAGGCACCTACCTTCTGGCTGATGGGCACAGGGAGATCCTCCTCTTCACTGGCTGACGAGGCAGAGCTCTCCACTGGCTTTATACTTTCAGCAGGCTTTGTGGGAGCAGCAGTCCTTCCCAGGGGGGTTTTAGCCTGCTTTGGCACTGCTGGTTTTGGTGCTGTCTTCCCTTGGGACAGCGGAAGTGTTTTTGCTGGAGCTGCTTTAACGGAGAGTGATGCTGCTGGTGTAGGTTTCATTGGGGATGGGATGGCCTGGGAGGATTTTGGAGGTGGCTTTGTCTGGACAAGACATGAACAGAGTGAAATAAGGCAAACCTCACAGCAGCATAATTCATTTGCTCAGACTGTAATCAAGGGAGGAAATTTCAGAGCCCCTTGGGAAAGGCAAACCCTGAAGGAARATTAGTGACTGGCAGGACACAAGGAATTCTTTCATCTAGCTGTGTGGGGATAGTCTCCCAAGACGAGAAAGCAAGACCAGACATTCTTCTGCTGCTACTACCAGTCCCCTCCAGTGAGGTACAAGGCAGCACTTTGCACTCTCCACAGCAGGGAAGCTGAGCTGCACTACGGTTTGACAAATTAGACACTATTTATTGCAATTTATACCTGAGAAGCAAATTCCACCATGACAATTTGCCTCTTCAGGTGGGAAAAGAATTACTGGGGTTTTTTTTTCATTTAAAAGTACTGATGGATTTTTCTAAGAAAGGCACAATGGGTTGATTAAAGCTCAGAGCAAAGACATGGAGGTGCCTTTTAACACCTCACGCCTCCTTCCTCCCACCCCCAACATGACTTTGCTACACACTACATGCATTTACAAAATTTTCTTTTCACTGCAGTTCCTAGCCCTGAGAGGCATGCAAGGAAAGAGAGGATCTCAGAGGCACGCACTTGGGTTACTGATGGACGTTCTTCATCTTCACTGTCTGATGAGCTGCTGCTCTCYGATGTGTCACTGGGCTGTGCAGCCCCAGGAACCGTTGTGGATGCAGGCTTGGCCTGGCTTGGTGTCAGTGCTGTTTGCTTCACTGCATTCTTCTTGAGGGACACTGGAGCAGCAGGTGCACTTTTCACAGGGGTTGCATTAGACTGCACCGTTTTCACAGCTGGTTTGGTCTGGGAACAGGAGGAACAAAAGGGAACAGGACAATCAAGTAACACCTCAGAAGAAAATGGTTAAAAGCTCTAACTGCATGGAATCTATCTTAAAGCAAGCTACCTTGCTAACTTTAACCAGGACAGGCATGTTCAGACCCACSGGCTGTGGAAACTCTGAAGCAAGTCACTTTCTTCACGGACTGCCTGACTGTATCTGTGAAATTGCACACTAATCACCTCCTACAGGTCCAAGGATCTCCCTCAGCTTCAGGCACTAGTAGCAACTGGGATGGAAGGGTTGATGCTGGCAGSGGTTAGTGGGGATCTCAGCCTTGGGTTTGGGGATCTCACACACCCAAGGTACAGGGTGTTGTCATAATACAGCATTGCAGCATCTCCTCTCTTTTTCTAAAGAAGGGAAGTGATTTCCTAGGGACAAAGAACCTGTGTTGGAGAGGTTACCTGGACGGCTGGAGCTGCCAGCTCCTCCTCAGAGGATGTGTCCTCGCTTGATTCCTCACTGCTGCTCTCGRCGGCCCCAGCTGCCGGCTCTGAAACACAAGCGAGGAGATGTCACAGCTGCTGCCTGCTCTGAGAGCCCAGAGCATGATGCTAATGTGGCTTTTGAAGTCAAAAAAAGCCAAGAAACAAAACAAGCCACAGAGAGGGCTAAGGGGATTTGCAGGGAAGAGGACCTAGTCCTGCTGAAAGCATCAGTGGTCTGCTGGGAAMAGCTTCTCCAGACAAATGCTGGCCCACAAAAACCCCTCCTTGAGTGCAGGCAGAGATGGGAAACGCATCCTGGCCACCCTCCCGCCCTACAGGGAGCTGCCCAGCCACACACAGCTCCCTGCAGGGGCACCCAGCCTGGCTGGGCCTCCTCTGGAAAAGAGCCAAGAGAAGGATCATTTTCAGAGCTTCAAGGATCTATTCCTCACCCTCCTCCTCCAACACACACACACACACTTCAAAGCACTTAAGATTTCCCTAAAGACTTCAAATCCAAAAACCAATCACTTTGCAATTGGGAATAAAGAGAAAAGGCTGCAGTGCCTTTGCAAAAAGCTAAAAGTACATTAGTACTGCACCTCCTTTGAACACGCTACACTGTTACCCCCAACCCCGTAGCACTGGGTGCTGCCAGACATCTTAGCACAGGATCTGCTGCTTGAAATGGGAGCAAGCATGCTGGATTCATCCCACGGAGCTCTGGAGCTGGCTGCTTTGCAGTGTTCTAGCAGCCTCCCCAAGGAACAAGCATCACTGTGAGCTTTCCACTTTCCAGCAAGGGAGACRAAAGGAACATGCTGAAGGCACGTCTCAGATCTGATTTGCAGCAGAGCTGGAGCTCACACACATCTACTCCACCCTKCAGGCTCCTTACCTGCTTTGGGGGCTGGGGTCTTTGCAGTCGGCATCTCCGTTTCCTCCTCACTCTCGGATGAGGAGCTGCTGCTGCTGCTGGAAATTTCCGGTGCTTTGGTCGTTACTGGTGCTTTGCTCTGTCCTACTTTGGCCACAGCTGCTGTGGCATGTCCAGGCTTTCCAGGACCAGGCAGTTTCTGGGCCTTGGCTGGAGACGGAGCTGCAGCTGGAGCATTGGGCTGCTGCTTGTTAGAGAGCACAGTTCTGTTGGCAGCAGGGAGCGCCCCTGCTCTGCCTGCTGGGGCAGTGGGCTTGGGAGGAGAGTGCAGGGAGTTGGCAGCTTTGCCACCCACCACAGCTGCTGTCACCTGTTTCACAGGAAACAACAGAAATTAGAAGGCTACACACAGATGAGAGGCTAAATTGGAGACAACATACCTGCAACAACGTGGCGGCCAGGTAAGCCATAGAGCTCTTTAAGGAAGAATGGGGGGAACAGATATCTAAGAGAAGGCTTATGGCAGCATAGGAGGRTCATTTAATATGAATTCCACCCAAGGCCACAATTCCACACATGCCAATGAGTCTGGGACAGTTCTGGCCTCAGAGCACACCAGCCTTCAAAGCCAAGAYCTTTGCCTTACCGTCACTGCACCTTTCCCAGCCGGAGTCTCCTCTTCTGATGAGGACTCATCCTCCTCGCTGCTTTCTACATTCACTACCGAGTTTGTGGCCACAGACAGGCTGGCTGCTGCACAGGAGAGAGCCACAGAGCAGCTGTGAGAGTGTGATTCTCACACCAACACGGCCTCTGCCTTGCAGGAGGGCCCCAGCAGCAGGGCAGGGTCCCATCTCCACACCTGACCAACACCATCACCACTGCTGTCCCTGTGACAGGCAAGTGCTTTGCTCCTCCACCCCATCCCCCTCCCAGGCATCAAGACAGGGAACCTGTCAAGATCTGCAGTTTCCCAAAGGCTGGTCTACAGCAKATCAGACTGAGCCAAAATATATCAGACACAGAGTTTTTGTTAGACTCTGCAAGCCAACACCTCCCACATCAGCTGCACAAGAGATGTATCCCCACCTCAGACAGAGGGCACTGGCTTTCCAACCASCTCACAAGACCCCTGATCCATGAAATAGGCATGCCTTTGCTGCCCCAACACACAYCTGGGGCCAACTAGAAGGTGCTCCACAGTGGGCAGTGATAGGTTCCCAAGGCTTCATCCAAGCAACACCACCCATCCCTCCCCAATGAATCATAACAGGTTTTTTCTAGCTTCAGCAGACATCTGTGCTCCTCAGAAACTCCACATGAGAAGAGGGTGCTAAATTAGTTGTCCTATTTTCTATGAGCACAAACGAATAGCCATCACTTTACAAGCATTTCCTTCAGCCAAGAAAGCTGGGCTGCTCCTACACAAGTCTCCAGTCCTACTCTGTCAACTCCAGGGAGATGAAAAGCTCCTACCATTCGCAGCTTTCGCCTTCTCTTTCTCATCTTCTTCTTTCTCTGAGCTCTCAGAGCTGCTCACAGGATCAGGAACTCTGATCTTTTCTGGGATGGCTGCCTCCTCATCACTCAGCTTTCTTCTCCTGGAATTTGGTGGAGTTCTGAGGGAAGACAATGGGTGTCAAAATGGAGAAAAAATATCTTGAACAAATYAGAATATAATTATTCATTCACTCTCAGATCAGGCTCCAGCCTAAGAATAGGCACTGTCATTGCTCTACAGAGGAATTCCTAAGCGGGTGGGAGAAATACTTCTCTAACCTYCAAGGGACATCTTCAGTCCTCAGGGAACTTCCAAGAGCAACATATCCCTGCAACACTTAGGGCAGATACTGAACTTAGACCTTTTTCCTTTGCCCCACGCAGACTCTTTCTCACTTTAGCAGAGAAATAAAAACAAACATAGTCAGGTTGGTGCTCGACAGAGCTAAGGCATCCTACAGAACAAATTCTATCTCCAGGAGGCAGCTACAGCCACAGAGTTAAGTGCAGCCTCAGGGTTAGGGCAGGGATCCCCAAACAGGTCCTGGTATTCCACAGGACCAGGAGAAGTGAATCTAAAGGCTACAAAAAACCATTTGGGCTCACAAGTCAAAAGGGCAGGAAAGTAAGGTTACAGGGAGGTTTAAGAAAGCAAGTGGCTGGACTACAGAAGATGTGTTGGAAAAAGGGGAGGAAGAGGCCACAGATAAGTATTAAACACTTAAGCTGCTGAATTGGGTTAAAACGTTAAGCTGAAGAAAGATTTCTCCAGGCTCTAAATCCTACCTGTACCAGAACACATGATGTGGCTAAAGCTACCCATGTTTTCATTTGAGAATTAAAGACAACACATTTGCTTTATTATGAGGATAACACCAGGCACACACTGCAATACTTCTAAGCCCTGGGACACACAGTTATCAGAAGCAAATATCCTCATTTCTGGGCCAATTTAGTTCATTTTATTTGTTCATTTGTTTTCAAAACAAGATTAGTTTAAAAATCTGAAGAGTAAAGATTGTGCTTAGTATCAGAGTGTTCTGGCAGCACAGCTGTAACAGCAAGTTTTGCGCAAGGGGGCTAAGCCAAAGGCACGTTTGCTGTTGCAAAGTCCTGGTAACTACTTCAATAATCCTTTTAATAAAACAACAGGGCAGCCCACACAGGCAGCTCTGATCCTTCAACACCTTTCTGATCCAGTGGCAGCTGACAGCACAACACAGACTGCTGTGAGAATTTGTTGTGAGTGACCAGGACCTCAGGGATACCCTGTGAGGGGAAGAAATGGTGTAAATGCGGCTCTGGAGGGAGGTCACTCCTGTAACTGCAAGTCTCAGCTTTAGGTTCACTCTGGAAGAGTTTCTGCAGGACAGGATGAAGGATGGCCTTGGTGAGAAGGGCGAGAGCCACAGGGCAGATTAAGGAAGGACATTTTTGGGCCAAAAGCCTATGAAGCAACAAGATGTGATAATCACAGTTCGTCCACAGGAGCACTCCAGGATAAACAGAACTACTGGTCAACACATCCCTCATTTTGACTCCAAACCAGGCATAACTCAGGTAGACAGGAATAACAGATGTCTTTGTGGGGCAGGACCATAACAGGGAGACACTGAAGAAAAAGGAATTAAACCTGATGCAAACACCCTGTTGCCCTCCAAGCTTAAAAGCAACAGTGTCTGGGAGGGTTTGCTGCAGCAACCAGGACAATCAGCACATGGAAAGGTCATGATAAGCACCAGAAAAGTAACAAATTGTTAAAGGGAAGAACTGCAAACCTACTTCTATGCTGCAACATTGTCATCTAGATCCAGGCTTCCTCCTGCTCAGGTGGAGAGCACAAGAGCAACGACAAGGGCAGCAGCAAGGCATGAGGCATCAGGCAGAAAACACCTTGGAAGCAACACTTCCTAAGGCTGCTGGCACGGCCACGCTGAGGAGCATCCTCACTCCAGTGCTCCCAGCTCCAGGGATTCCCTGATAACCGAGCACTGAGGCTGCCACAGGCCTCTCTGCAGTGCTGCACTCCAACATCAAGCCAAGGCGAGCACAGGGTGGGTGCAAATAGCACAGATGGGAACGCTCCATCCTGCAGAACTTCACACGGGGAATAACGATGCAGGAAGGCGTTTGGAACATGTAAGGGATTGAAAGGACAGGCTGAAACCAAGAGATTTCCTCTGAGTCAGATCATCTGTGATCTACGCCAAGGTTTAAGTCCCTCCAAGAGCTTTGGCATTTCAGCATCTGCTCAACTTCTCTGTTCTCGGGTCAAATATGCTGCAAAGCACGTGGCTTTAAAAAGAAAGTGAAACAGAACTGGGGAACAGATTTCTGACAGTAAAGCAGGACACTGAGCTCCACAACACTCCAGCATCAACCAGCACAAACAGCATCAGCTGCTCAAAAATAAAGTAACAACTTATCTCTAAGCTCAGGAAATTTAAAACCAGAGTAATCCTGAACATCTGAAATGAATTGCTGTAAAACCAGAGGTTAGGAGAAAACTCTGCTGAGCACAGTTATCATCGGAAATCCTCTGACAACAGGGAATTCCAGCAAATAAAGATCACACATGCCATGCAGCCTGGATGTCAGCACAGTCTGGAATCTATTTGATATTCATTCCCTCCTTTGACTTACTTTTCCCAGTGGGTAAAGATGTCCTCGAGAGAGGTCGAGAGGGAAGGGAGCAATTTCTGTGAAAGCAGAGGGGACACCAGTCAGGCACCGGCCCCATTTCGGGATGTGACCACAGARAGGAGAGACCGCGGGGGCCCATCCAGGAATCCCCAGGAAAACGGGACCGTGCTCTCCCTGCACACACCTCCCGATGAATCCCTCCCACTTCCCGCCCCGCTGCACCCAGGGCCGCGTGTTCCCCTGGAGACTTCCCCCGGCGCAGCACGTGTTCGGAGAGCAGCAGCCCCCGRTACGGGAGGCTCTACCCGGCGAGCTGCCAGCCTTCTCTCTTCTCTCCGGCCGGCTCGGGGCCGGCACAGCCCGCGGGCACCGGGAGCACCCGCTGGGTGCAGGRACAACACGTGCGTCCAGCGTGCACATGCGGGCAAGCGTGGAGCCACAGGCCCGCGGCGCGCCCGGCACTCATATGGCGCACCCGGTGGTCGGTGAGGACGCCAAGGGGGACCGGGCCCTGCGGCCCCGCCGAGGCCCGCACTCTAGGACCGGGCCCCCCCGCGGCCCCGCTGCCTCCCCCGCGGCCCGGCCCGGGCTCCCGTTACCTGCCCGCTCTGCGCCTGCAGCTCCCGGGCGGCCCGCGCGAAGCCGCCGCGGAGCAGGTGCTGGTGGATGAGGGCGAGCAGCTCCCGCCCGCCGCCGCCGTCGGCGGCCATGGCGTGGCCCGCGTGCCGCGCCGGAGGACGTCACTTCCGCTTCCGCCGCGCAGCCCCATGGGAAACGTAGTTCCGGGTGCTGCCGGGGCACCACGTGGGGGACCCGGCGGGAGGGGAGGGGCKCTCCATGGGAGTCTCTCACACCGCCCTGGGGGGGGGAAGAGGGAGAAAGAAGGGGGGGGATCACGCCATGGGGTCTGTCTTACCGCCTCGGTGGGAGAGGGGGAGAATGGACGGGCGGTGGGGAGTCACTCCATGAGCGTCTCTCACACCCCCTCGGCTGGGGATGGGGTGGAAAGAAGAGCGGGGGTCACTTCACGGTGGTCCCGGATATCGCTGTGGCGGGGGATGGGGGGGGAAGGGAAAGGAGGGGTCACCCCATGGCGRCTTCTGACACCGCCCTGGCGGGGGGTCACCCCCTGTCCGGAGCTGGTCCCCTCACACCCCCTGGGCAGGGGATGGGGCCAAGCAGAGAGTGGCGAGGGGGAAGAATAAGCTGCCCACCGGCGGGGGTGGCACAGCGGGGGTTGTTTCAGCAGCACCATATGTAACTCTATGTATTTCAGAACAGTTTTCCATAGGATTCATCCACAGCGCTCCAAAGCTGAATCCTCAGAGCTGATTTAGTGCTGAGTGGATTTTGAGCTGCTCGGAGGAGCCGCTCTGGCGTTTTTGGGGCTTAAACAAGCAAAGGGCCAGAGGGAAGAAGCTGCTCCTGATGCAGAGCAGCTGTTGGAGAGGGGCCTGTGACAGAGGGGCTGCCCTGCTACCACCCCCCACCCCGTGCTGATACTTTCCAGGAAAAATCTGGCTCCCATCACTCTGGCAGAGGTTTATTTTTGGAAGGTTTAATAATGTCCGTGGTGCGCCTGTCGCTCATTTAAAATACAGACCCTTTACTTGTATTCATAGGCAGGATTAAATATAAAACTGGCCTGGCTCCAGCTGGCTCTTGCACCAAACGTCTTTGACACCAGCATCGTCCAAGGCTGTAAAGCCACGGTCCAGGTGGCAGTTTTACAGCTCCTGGAAATGAATCGCAGACCTGGACAGCCCTTTCTGGGGCTGACCTCCCCCTGCACAAGTGGTCACTGCAGCCTGGCAGAAATGTGGCCACAGCACACGCCACGACAGGGTGGCTGGACCAGGACGGTGTCCCAGCACAACTGCGGCTGCTCTGAGGTGACCTGAGGCACAAGGTCTCAGCTGGTGGCCTGGTTTGGGGCCCTGGTTCTCCTGCCTGGAGAGGAAAAGCCACATGGAAGCATCCCGGGGCAGAGGGTGTCTCCTGGGGAGGCTGTGGAAGGGGCTGAGCAGACAGAGGCAGCCTGGGGATGCTGTTTGTGGCCTCTGAAAGTGAAGCTGGGTGGAGATTGAGCCCCTGGGGTCCACAAAAGGGGACCTGTCTGCTGCAGGGATATGGATGAACAGATTTGGACCTACTTTGACATGTTCTGGAATGGCTTTACACCTCCAGGAATTGCTCGGTTTGCTTTGTTTATTTAAAAAACTCCTCCATTTCTGAACACTAACCCAGCTCGCACCAGCAGCCTGGTGGTTAGAGGAGTTGCTGCCCGGGGCTCAGGGTCCCTCCTGGGCAGCAAAGCTCTCCAAACATCTTGAAACAAATGTCAAACTATTAATGGAGGCTTGTGCGGTGCARGGAATTGCAAAAGCGCTGTTTGGAGAGGTCTGGGCGGAGGGTGGGTGGGACATATAGCACTGGGAGGATGGCAGGTGAGCAGATTAGCAAGTCATCAAGGTGCCAGTGGAGGGACAAAGGAGGGGAACACATCCTGGTAACCCACAGGAGTGGGACAATGCAGGGAGAGCGTCAGGGCAGGGGCGGGGAGCAGAGTCCTGCAGGGCTGGGTTGGAGGTGTTCTGCCAGCCCAGCTTTTCCAGGGCTCTCCGATCTTTGTGCCAAGGGATGATGCTTTACAGGGTGCCTGGGGACATCTGCATTATTTTACAGGGTGCCTGGGGAAATCTGCATTATTTCCCTCCAGCATTTGGGTGCCAGGAGTCCAACAAACCCTTGCTCCTGCTGCATTTCCAGGGCCTCCCCTCCTCTCCCATGGCTCAGGGCACACATGCACTAGAAAGCATAAAGGGTTTGGCTTTCACCAACTTAAATAAAGCATGGAGGGAAGGAGACAGATGAGCACAGATGGAAGGAAACACTTTCAGAAGAGATTGCTCTCGAGAAGGTCAAATAGAGAATGTTAAAGCTCTGGGCACCCATGCACAAATGGCTTGAAAAATTGACTCCATTTCCCCCCCTGCCCCCACCAAGTGTCTCTTCACAGGTCTGCCATAGTTCAGGGTCACCTGAGTCCAAAGCTTCGTACCCTCAAACCACAAATGCCCTCAGCAAACCACAGCCCAGGGCCTGGGAATAACACAACCCACTTGAATGAAGAAATCTGGAAAAAAAAAATATGTATGCTACACCACAATTACAGGTAGAGAAGGTATTTGAGGTGGTTAGTAAACATGTCAAAAAATAAATACAGCTATTCAGTCAGCAAACAGCTGCATGATTATAACCAGGAAAATCTACCCCAGCCCAAAACCAGCTGAGACCCAACAACACGCACTTATTAGGGAGAGATATTTTTTTGTGTGTGCATTTTTTGGAAGGAGGTTGAAAATATTTTGCCCACTCTTTATTTTAGGAAGGTGAAATGTCCCTGGTGGATTTCAAAAGCCAACCTCTCGGGTATGTGTTCTCCATGCCAAGACACTGAGTCACGAAGGGATCGGAGGAAGCTGTTGGAAATCCAGACAGGGGATAAAACAGCTGTAATTGAGGAGCCAGCTCAGCTCTGTCTGCTAATAACCACAGCCCCGTCCCTGCCCTCAGCCTTCGAGCCGAGGGCTTTGCTCTCTGCCACTTTCACAGGCTCCCTGGTTATTGCTTGGGGTCAAACTTGTCCACACCTATTCCGTTCTGAATGACTGCTTGTGTCYCAGCCAAGCCTGGGGTCAGGGGGTGTGCCTGCAGCCTGGGGAGCACTGTCCTTCCTCCGTTCTCCCCAGTGGGAGCTGACAGCCTCCAGGCACGTCTGCTGGACCCTTGGGCTTGCAGGGACACGATGCTGCTCTCCAAGCTTCGGTTTAATGTGTTTGTCCACCCATAGGTTTCTGGCATGTCGTGTGATGTAGCAGCGTGGGACACGTCTCCCACCGGCAGCTCCTCTCCTGACCATGGCTGCTGATTCCCTCCACAACATGAGCTGCAGGCGCAATGCTCCTTCTGCCCTTCACCCTCCAGAGCAGGATGGGATGAGTGGCCGGGGACAGGACCCTTGTGGCCCCCAGCAAGTAACTCAGATGTGTCTCATGGCTGAAAGTGCAAGCCATGAGTTTAGGAGGATAATCTTCACGGCCCAGTTCGGAAGCTGAGCTGGATTTCCCTGCTACGAGTGTCCTGTCAAAAGAGCCTCAAGCTCTCTGCCTCCTGGAAAGAGCACTGTGGGTGCCACCTGGTCTGAGCAGAGGAAGGAATATGGAGGAGGTGGGGATGGGGCAGGACAAGGTGCAAGAGGCAGATGGAGGTGTAAGGTGCTAAGGGACAGTGAGGAGAGAAGGTGGGAGCATGGCCAGAGAGAGGCAAAGGTGGAGCAGTGAAGGRACAGAGAAAGGGGTTCTCATTTCCAAGGGAAGATGAGTCAGGGAAGGGAGGTAGGAAGCAAAGGAAAATCTGAGGAGGGATGGAGAAGCAGAGGAAATGACCAAATTAGCCTGGGGGGATTTGCTCAGTGGGGCCCCTGGTTGGGCAGCTCTGGGTGTGGAGGGGGTTGCCAGGTGCTGCTCGACAGGGATTTGAGTCACAGCAGATCTCACCACGTCTGGGCAATGTCCTGGGCTGCAGCCGGGAAGCGCCGGAGGTAAAATTGTCCATGGCCGGAGTCACTGTCCACTGCCCAGCCGGTGGGCTCAGGCTTGGCAAGGACAGGGAGCTGCTTTGGGAACAGTCTGACTCAGGAATCCCGTTTCATTCTCCCCCCSCTTTGTTTTGCTGTTCTCTCCCCCCTCCTCCTTTTTCTTTGTCTGCTAATGCGCAGCAGATGGGAGGAAATGCCATTTTAAATGCCACAGCATCCTGATGAAATGCGATGGGTTATGGCAATCTCGGATGAATCATGGCATTGTTTTGTGTACACGGCCCCTCTGCTGCTCAGCCTCGCCTGGGCAGCTTTCTGCCTCCAACTTAGCAGATACTCTGAGGATTGTTCAGGCATCCCCACCAGCCTGGTGGCAGGTGCCTTCCCAGACCTGGGTGTCCAAGTCACATTCATTAATTAACCAGGCCAAACCAAGCCCATGACACTTCACCAGCATTTAGTTTTGAAACATCTGCTTCACATTGCCTTTGGGGGCTGGGGGGGTTATAAATGATACTCAATTCTCATGTTATGTTCATAGGATTTTTGCACAAGGTGGAAGAAYAGGATCGAGAGAGCCTGACCTGGTRAAGCACAGCCCTCCCTGGCACTTCCAGCTTAATCCTTGGCCCCTCTGGAAAGCTGTGTCCCCACACCTGCCTCTTCCTTGGCCCCACAGCGGGGATGGATCGACAGAGCCAAAGCTGGAGGGATTTCTGTGATGTGGCCACTGGCTGTTGAGGCTTTGCTTGGGGTGATCAGATCATTTCCCCTAAGCTATGAGGCAGGCATCGAATAATATTGACTCACTCTCTGGCAGCTTGCTGCYAGATGAGAAGGAGCAGCTCAGAAGTGAAAAAAAAAAAAAAAAATTAAAAAAATATATATACACATATCCCAACAGCTCCATCACTGAAACTCAGAGCAACCCAGCCCTTTTAGTTTCAAACTAATTAATTGGGGAAAAAAGTCACCTCTGAGCCTACGGAATATAAAGCAGTCTTTTAAATTTGGTAGCTGAAGGAACAGATTTGAGAACTCCAACGAGCAGAAGACGTGACATTAAAATTTCGTTGCAATATGCTCAACAACCTCGATTGGAAGTGTCTCTCTGGCTGTGTCTCACTGCCTGTGTGTCTGCCGGCGTGGCAGTAATTCAGCGCTGGCACTGAACATCAAGTAGCATTAAGCCATTTAATTTCTCATCTTTTTGGGGGGTAGATCTAACATACATCGATGCAGCGAGCAGAAGGGCTGTTATTATTAATCAACCCCCAGCCCAGCCCTGCTTTCCCGCAGGCTCCTGCTCTCCTTTGTAAGCCTATCCCTGCTAAAAGGCCTGGCAGGCTCGCGCGCAGCGCGGCCAACACCAACAGCCACAACAGCTCCGCTGTGTTGATCCAGGGCTCAGCTGCTCTACCTGGGAGGAGAGGGAAGGGGCTGTGTTTGCCTTCACGAAGCCAGAGATCTGGGGTATTATTTTTCTCCCATCGGSCATCCTTTGCTGCTCTAGCTGAAGTCAAAAGGCGTGCGGCAGGAAAAGGAGGGGAAGGAGGGAGCGGGGAGAGGCAGGGGCTGCTCGTGCCGGGGTCATGCTGGGGACCTGCACTGTGGTTTGTGTCCTTCCAGCATCCTGAGCTTCCTCAGCTCTGTTCTGGCCAGAGCAAGATTCTTGCTTCTGGTTAAGTGACTCAATATGAGACTGAGAAAGGAGGAAYAACTCCTTGTTTTTCAGCAGTGAGCTGCCCCACTACTGTGGCTGTATCCTTTAACTTCCCCTTAGCTCCCACTTGTGCTCACACCAGAGCAGCAGCATTTGTCCCCCCAGCCTGGGGGGTCTCTGCCCCACAGTCCCTGACCATAACCACCACCTGTAGCCAGCCAGTTTGCTCTGAATTCCTCCCTGTGTAGAATCTGGGAGGCTGGGAAAGAGAGGAAAGCTCACTGGGGCAGGAAGGCTCTGCAGGATGGGTCACACAGGGGAGGACACACAGTGAGGAGCATCACCATGAGGCAGCATGTCCCACCACCCTTCCTGTGGCACCACCCTGGTGTGGGCACAGCCATGTGCCGGCAGTGGGGATGCAGTGATCTGAAAACAGGACAAGAAAGAGAAAAAACTCCAAGAATTTAGGCCTCTCTTTCCGAGGGTTTCTGCTTTGTACATTAGCGTACCTTCCTGGTCCCTTTGTGCCTGAGCATGGCTGCTGGGCACGAGAGAGGGCCATTAATGGGCTCTTGATGTGTGTTTATTTCGTTTAGCACATCCTGAGTGCCGTGGTGAGAGCTTCAGAGACGTTCATTACGCTGATTGCTTTCCCTGCTTATGAAGATGGAAAAAGCCACAGTGGTTAAGGGAGTGGAGTGGACAGATGCCAGATGCATTAGTGCTCTGGGCAGTCATGGAGGGCCCCTTCCTTAAGAGTCTTGCCTCAGGAGGAGGAGAGTTGTGAAGAACACAGCTTCCCCAGGACCTGCACCCATTGACCAAGTGGCTGCGGGTTGAGGGGAGACCCCACAAGGGACAGGACACCCTGCAAGGATCTACCCTCATCTGGCAGGGCTCAGACTGAGAGCAGGGGAGACTTGTGTGAGCACATCCAGCATGAGCCTTGCCTAGTGCCACAGTGGTGCCAGCCCTTCCTGATGCTTGTGGCACGAGCAGCCAGGGGTGGGCAGGGCGATGGTCCCGCTCACAGCACCCTCATCCTCCAAAAGCGAGCGCTGAGCCAGCCTGACCAGCTGCAGCCCAGGCCCTCGGACCCTGCCCAGGACAGGGAGCCACAGAAGGGTRGGTGGATCACCCAGCACAAGCTCTGCTCTCTGCCAGCACAAGCTCTGCCTGCTCTCTGCCCGACACGGAGGTGGGCAGGATGGAAAGCTCCTGGTACCCAAACCTGTCTGCTCCTGGGCTTCCCAGGCGGACTGTGGAGCACTCTGCCTCTGCTCAAGTGGGACACAGCCCCACGCTGGCTCCAAGCACATTCTCCAAATCGATGTAACTTTGATGTACCGGAAAAACTCGAGTTTAGGGCAGGAGCAACAGGTACACATGTGCTCATGTAGAAGTAACGTGGGGGAGGACCAGATTTGGACCTGCACTGATGGGGACAGTCGAGATGGGCTTCTGTAGCAACATCAGTCCCTGTTGTCCCAGCCTTGCTGAGGGGACAGCCTGGCYGGAGATGCCCATTTGTCTGTGTATGACAACAACACACAGGAATTGCAAACAGATTTTTGCCTTATCTTGCTCGAGGGTTGTTGCAGTACAAGGATTTATTTTGGCTTTTCTGCCAAAAAAAATGTATGCAGAGATTCCACCAAAGCACATATATATATGTTTCTCTTGGAAACAGAAGAAAACCATTATCCGAAAAAGCCCTGCACTGTTATTAATCTCTGGGGTTTTATCCAAGTTTCATTAGGAATCTGGACATGCTTGAAATGGCTTTCAGATAAAGCTGAATGAATCTCTCTCTGTCTCAGAGGCTGGTGCAGCTTAATTTCCTAGCTGAGATTTGGGTGGGTTGGGAATTGGGTAGGAGATTTTCAGCCACCTAAAGCGGGAAGGAGGGAGTGCCTTGAAGCAACCCAATCTGAATGACTCGCAGGCTTGCTGGGAGCGTGGGGTGAGCAGGGACATCTTGGTTGAGGGAAGCTCTTCCTTGAACTTGAAATTGCCTTGGAGACTCCTGAYTCATAGGGCAGGAGAGCTGGGAGAGCCATTCCTTCGGGGGTGGGAGGCCTCCCTGGATCCCTGGCAGCAGAAGGCCAAAGCAGGAATKCTGGAGTAAGGAGGATGCTGAAGGCACTCCCCTGCCTTCCCTGGACCAGGGGTCCTGCATTTGRCCACTTCAAAGCCACCGCAAGCCTGCCAGCCCGTGTAAGCCACAAGAGGGTGACAAAGTGCCATCCTGTGCTGTGGTGGCTCTGGACAAACCCAAAGGTGTCCCTGGCTGGCAGAGGACAGCAACCCCTTTGGAGGGCAACCAGAGGCTCTTGGAAAGTCCTTGATRAAGTCCTGGATGAGAGAGAGCATTGGCTGGAAATGGGAAGCTGGTACTGAGGAGCTGGGGACTTTTTGTTTCCACCTAGCTTTAGTTAGCATCAGTGCTGGCATCAGCAAACCATTTTTGTTGCCAAAAGAGGGGGGAACTCCCCAAAATCGCTGTAGCAGACAGGGATAGAAACCTTGCCCTTGCTCCMCGTTGGTGGTCTAATGTAAAATCCACGCTTTAGAATAATTTTGGAAAAACAGAGAGCTGCTCCGTGTCTGTCCTTTGTGGTCACGGAGAGCGGCGTGGCCAGCCAAACCTGCACCTCCCAGTGCTCCAAACTGCCAGGCCTTAGTGGAGGAGCCACCCTAACTCAGGCAAGGTTGGGATAGAGGCAGCTTGRTGCCACTGCAAAGGATGCTCCAGGGGCATCTGTGCCACCTGAGAGTGGTACTGAGAGGGAAAGATGCTCCTGCTCCTATTCTGTCTGCCTGGGATGTCTGCAAGTGCCAGTGTGTGGTCACCCTGGACATGTCACACCACAGAGGCTGCAGCCTTCCCTTTGTCCATGGCCATGTACTGTTCATTGTCTTTTGGCCCTAYGGGGACTTTGTTGTAGATCCCAACCCCTGTAGCCTTCCCTGGGGAGAAGCAGTGGTCCCTTCTGCCTGTTCTCTCTTCCTCCGAGGCTGTAGCATCACCCACGGTGTGGTATGGACACGGAGAGCATGGAGCTTCCTGCAGGATGATCTCTGCGATTCTGCTTCTAGAAGGACAACCCGCTTTTCTGAGCAGCTGYCCAAGGCACTGTCCAAGACAGAAAACTGAAGTGCTCTGGGAGGTTTCCAAGCCAGAATCTCATCCTCCCTCTGTCCCGGGAGACCGGGGCAGCGGGTGTGGGCTTGACGGCATCTCCGGCCTGGAGCGCCAGCCAGCTCCCTTGAAACTTCATCTGGGGCTGGGATGGGAAGAGCCCGCAGTGCAGCAGACAGGAGGGTGGCTCTGCCAACCTCTGATCTTATCTGCTGCTGAGAGCAGGCTGGTGGGGGCTGGCCCTGCCTCCCGGGAAAGATGGGCTGCCTGGCCGGAGAGCTGGGCAACATTTTCCCACAGAACGTGGATTTGTTTTACCCCYCATGCTGTTGCAGGAGTGCACGTATGGATATGGTATATTGGGATGTATATTTGCAAATCYCCTCACTCTTATTTGTTGTTCATTCTGTTGTTGGTAACAGGACAAGGGGACAAAAGGGTGAGGGGTGATTGCACTCCTGAGTGCTTCGGGAGGTGCCCGTGGGCCAGGGATGTGGGGTGAGGTGAAGGAGGGTGTGTGCCWGGGTAACACAGGCTTTTTCTTGCAGCTGCAACTTCTTCACCGAGTTTATACTCTAAGGAGATTCTTCTCTGTTCTCTTTAAATACTAGAAGTAATTAGAAGCTGCTTATGAGTAATTGCTTGGACTAAACAGTCTGGTTTCATTTAAGTGGTCGGTATGAAATGCCTGATGGTTTGGTAGGGAAAAAAGTAAGAAAGACTCCTTCTCTCTTAGGCTCCCAGGAGCTGCCATGGGGTTAAATCTCACCTTTCCTCCCCCATCTGGGATTGTGAAGCCTTCCCAGAGGGAGGTGGGAGAAAACACTGTCCCCCTTGGAAAGGGTGGGGAAGGTGYGAGAGAGGCTGGTTATGCCAAAACCAATGGGGCCGGGGTGTTTGGTGAGGAACAGCTGATCCCACGCTTACCTCCAATCCTACAGCAACACGCAGGAACATTTTCTGCCACTCCCCAAGCCAGAACTGTGAAAGCCTAAAGCCAAYGTTAACGACCGGCTTGCAACACGCTGGATTTTACAGACCTCAGTGAAAATTGTGACAATAAATCTGCCTCAGGCTCCAGTCGTTAAGTTGTCCTCAATACCACAAAAATCCCTGCAGATTTTGTGTTTACTTTGGCCCTGCAGACGCCGCGCTCTGTTACAGTGTTAATGGCAAGAGAGATTTTCGGGGCGTTGGACGCGGCGGCGCTGGTTTGGATGAGCCGGCGGCGGGGAGGGATGGAGGGAACGGGCTCCGTTTGGTGCGTTCAGCACATTTTATCAGCTTATCCGATCCGTAGGCAGATGAAACAGTGCAAGTCAGGCGGGGTGAGAAGAGATTTCCCAACAGGGTAAGCAGGCATTTGGAGGCAGGAGGAGTGTGGGAACTGCAAGGGAGAGGAAGGTTTGGGACCTGGGGCTGGGGAAGGCTCTGTTCCCTTCTCCTGGCAGAGAGCTCAGGCTGAGGGGCAGGACCGTGCGGGCTGTGTCTGGCATCCCCTTGCACAAGCTCCATATTTACCCCACTCCTCATGCTGGAGGCACATCCTAATGTATCCCAGAAACCATCCCGGAGACGTGATGCTGAGGAGCTGGACCAGGGCTGACCTGCGCAGCCGTTCCCACGTTATCCTCGCATCCCTGGGCTCTGGTCACCTAGCAACTGTGCATCAGATCGCACGGCAGCGTTAAATAAATGGTGTTCAGCAGGACCGTGAACCCTGCCGGGCCCCACATCCGCGTCCCCACTGCTGCAGCCTCGGCTCTGGCAGCTCGGCAGTTGCCAGCACTGAGTCTGTCATGTGCCGCCAGGGCAGCTGCATAATCCGTGCTCATGTTTTCTCCTTGCCAAATCACCTCCATCATCCCGGATTTAAGCCAGTCCTGTGGCACCTGGTACACTGGGAGCTGCTTTCAGCGTGTTTGAGAATCAACTTCTCCCGGGGCGGGATCCCAACCCCGCTTTGACTTGGATCCTGAGGCTGAGCTACATCCCCTGTTTTCATTTAGCTTGGTGTTTAGGGGAGCTGAATATGGGTTATACCTTTCCATTTATAGTTCTAGCAAAGCATGATTGGATTCTGTTCCACTCATTTTTTATCTTGACTAAAATGTCGGTTTTGAAGACCTATTATTAGCAATTTTGTATAGCTTCTGGATTACTGCAGATAATCATGAATCACCCTCTGCAGTATTGATATAGGTACTTTAAGCCTCCCAACAACCACCCCGTAAGTTATGCCTGCGACTACGAGCAGAAAACCATCAATGGCAATGGGTGGGCTTGGAATATGGGGATGGTGCTCCAGATCCAATGTCTGCAGAGCACATTTCTTCACTGTCCTTGTGTGTGCCAGGAGTCCTGGTGCACATGCTGTGGTTCAGCTCCAGCTCCAAGTTCCAGCCCGGGACTTTGCTTCCGGCCCCTTTCAACCCCTTCTCTACATTTGTCCTGCTTGGTGCCCACGTTTCCTTACATGGTCTCCTGGGGCTGGGTTTGGTGCTTTCTGTTTGGGAAATTGTATCTCTTTGCTCGATCTAGTGGTTTTACTGATGCCTGGTGAGCAGCTGCCTGCACTGGGGTAAACACAGCTCACCCGGACCCATGGCTCCAGGAGGAGGCTGCTCCAGGCCCCTCTGCTTTGGAATGAAGTTATTTGCACCTATCACAGAATCTTAGAGTCATTAAGTTTGGAAAAGCCCTCTAAGATCGTCATGTCCAACCACCAACCCAGCACTGACAGTTTCACTCCTAAGCTGTGTCTCTAAGCACCAGATCTACATGTTGTTTCAACACTTCAGGGATGGTGATTCCACCGCTTCCCTGGGCAGCCTGTTTCAATGCTTGACTACCCTTTCAGTGAAGAAATTTTTSCCAACATCCAATCTAAACCTCCCCTGGCACAATCTCACCCTGCAGAGTTTGTCTGCAAATGCCATGTGCTGCCTCTGAGGAATCACTCCTGGAGTTTTCTGTTCTAGTGAAATACTCCAGTGTTCTCCTCAGTAAATTCAGCTGAGAGAAACTGGGTTTTATTCTCATTATTTTGCTCTGTTTCCCATTCAGGAGGGACGAATCCAAGCTCCAAAGTTTAATCCTAGATTTCTCTGCTGACAGAGCTCACTGCAGAGCCAGGAGCTTTGGCGGCTTTGGACACGACTGATGCAGCAGCGTGGTCATCCTGGATGTCTTCTCTGCTCGTTTAAGGTTCAGAGGTCAAACAGGTCTCTGGGTTTAAACCAGGACCTTCTGGTTTGACTCCTCTTGGGAAGCAATAACAGCAGCAAGGCTGGTGTGTTACTAACCCAGGGCTAAGGGGAACGTGGGTGCTGAGCATTCGAAGCTCCATTCCCTCGTCTCTTGCTTTCCACCCTACTAAAATGTCTGTGGGCACCCTGGGCCTTCGAAGAAACTTCAAAGGAGGCAGCCCACCCTCTTCTGTTAGCAGTGAAGACTGATGAATAATAGAGTGGACCCACCCACTTGTACTTTAATCTGTCATGTTCTATGGAAATTAAGCCTTTCTCTTACAAGAAGGCAATTTGTGCTCTTGGCATCCTGGGTGAGAAAGAGCTCTCATCTCCTGCTGGAATTATTGATACCTTTTGTATTAAGTAATGCAGTGTCTAATTGGGCTCTTTGCCTGTTCTGAACCACTCCCCAGACAGCGCTCAACAGCACAGAGCCCTTTTGAGAGGGTGGGAGAGGGAGCTTCCAGCGCCTGTGCCCGGGGCTCACTGCTGCCTGCAGGGATGGGGTGGGCAGAGAGGAGCTGCGGGGTCTGGCCGGACACGGTCCCTGCCCTCTTCCTGCTCCAGCAGTGCGGTTGCGGCCAGCCTTGATGTAAAACCCTTTGAAATGCCCCTCCTGAGCTTTCCGCCTTCCTCTCCTGCCAGGATGGAAAACAACCTTTGGTGYTGGGGAGCAGCAGCATCTCTGCCACGGTCCCCCAGGGTGCTGAGGAAACACATCCTGGATAAACAGGCGGCCGTTTGCCCGGAGGGGGTACAGGTGCGAGCCCGGCTGGCGCGGGCAGGTGTGTTTTGCTTGCGCTGAAGTGGGGTTATAAACACGCAGGGCGCTGAGGCCATCCTGCCCTGCCCTGCTGCGAGCTCACCGGCCAGAAAGGGCTCCTTGTCTGGGGCAGGCACCTGAGCCAAGCCGGGGAGTGCTGGGCTTCATCCTCCTCCTCCTCCATGCCTTGGCTCGGGGCAGCGGGCAGAGCTCTGGGTGGGCACCCTGCCCAGTGCCCTTCGCATCTCCTGCCAGCCCAAACCCACCGGCTGCCTTTGAAGAGGTTGCACCTGAAAGGGGAGATGGAATTTAAGGGCAGGCAGGAGCCAGGAGGCTGCCCAGCCCTGGGGAGAGGATGGCTGATCCCTTGCTATGCTGTGGCTTGAGGGGAGAGCCAGGACCCTGGTGGGGTATTAGGAGGACATGGAGGGGCTGGGGCTGCTCCCATGGACCCAGGAGTGTGCTGTGTCCCTGGATACCTACCTGCCATGGCTGCTTCAGGAGGGGAGCCTGTTCGGGGGCTCCACCAAAGGTGCTGGGTTGCGGCCCAGAGTGACTTTGGGATGGAGAGACATTTGCCAGGCGGGTGCTGGGAAGAATTGCTCTTTCTTTCCCAGCCCGGGTGAGGCTGAAAGTGATGCCAGCATCTTGCATACTTTGAGGATTGAGGAGTTTCTGTGTGTCCCATGATAAATCGTGTCAGGAATGAAGGTGGGGGAGTCCAAAATCAATAAGCTGGGGAAGCCAGTGTCAGGGTCACATGGCAGTGCTGCCAGAAACCAGCTATGCTAAATGCTTAAATCCTTCCTTCCGCTGCCTTAGGACCTTCTCCTCTGCTTCAAAGAGAGCCCTCAGAGGCCAGGGAACTGCTGATTCTTTTTTTATCCTTTTCTTTTTTTCAGCAAGGCTCAGTCCTGGAAGGTGAGTGTGTTGGGGGCAGAGCAATGTGCACCCCAGGAGCCTGAGCTGTGAGAGCCTGATGGGACCAGGCGCAAACCTACGTGCCCACRTGCTCTCTATCTTCCCATCAAATGCTGCCACACCTGGGCAGGTTCCTCGTCTCCAGCCTGTCCTGCCTGCAAAGCCAGACTCGAGTTGCTTCCCCTGTCATCCTCCCCAAAACCTGTGGGGATCCACATCCCAGCACATTCCTGGTTCGCAGCAAAGGGAACTCTCCATCCAGACTGCCAAGCCACCACGTGAGACCTGGGGCTATGCCGGGAAGCTCCGGCAGGGAGCACCTCGTTTCAGGGGGGTGCTGGATTTTGGGCTTGAGAAGAGGGAGCGGGACAAGGAGGGAGAGCACCCAGGCGATGTGGAAAGCTTGCCATAAGGCATGGGAAGAAGGGAGCGGTGCCAAACCCATGGGCTCCTCTCCAGCTCTTCAAAGCAAGTCGTTAGAGAGGGGAGAGGAGAAGGCAGCGAGCTGCAGTTTCCCAGAAGGTGGGGAAAGGCAAGGGAAAGAATATTATATGAAGGAAGGGGAGCTGATGGACTGAAGTCTCCTGAATGAAGGGGAAGAAAGAAAACAAACATGAGCAGGAAGGCGTAGAAGTCATTTCACAGGAGAAGTTGCAGAATCATTGAGATGTATGATCACAGTGACCAAAAACAAAGGAAAATTTCCTTACCCTAAGAGGAATTTTTCTTATTCAGGGCTTTTATTTCCTATTTTGCTAGTACTTCAGGACCAGGAGCGGAGGAAGGGAAGCRGCAGTGTTATGATGGGGAACAAACTCTGGCCAAGTCCAACATGTGTTGTTAGAGGCTATGGTTTACATTAGAAAAGACTCTAATATTGTGCTATGGCTTCCAAGTGCATTTTGGTGATGATGATTATTTTCAACTGTGCAAATGGCATGAAATATAGGCAGAGTATTGAAAAAAAGACAATTTGGCTTCAAGAACAACATCCAGAGACCCTGTCAGAGGGATGGCTGATGCTCTCATCTCTGCCCCTTAATGTGCTACCCTGGTATCTTTGGCATCCTGTGCCACGGCTGCTGCTGCACTGCTCCTCGTCCCTCCAGCAATGATCAGGGTTGCATAAGCAGGAACCGATGCAGATTTGCTGTTTTCTCCTCCTCTGGCTCCAGCTTCCAGAGAGTGAATTATGGTRTGTTCAAAAACCTCCAAGTTCCCCYAACCCAAACCCCATCCCTGTAATCTGGTCGAGGTCTCGTCATAGTGGTTGCCGCTAGAAAATTGGTTTCTATCCACAGGATCCATGTGGCCAGAGGCAGAGAGGTGCTGGATTCTGGCAGGGGGAAAATGAGGTCCTGCAGTGGGAAAATAGAATATGGGGGGCTAGCTGGGAGGAGGCAGGTCCTGGCACTGCCTGGTAGAAATGCTGCTTGCCTGCAGTGCACCAGGGAGCGGAGATGGTCCTTGGGTATATCTCTGGAGGATAACACACTGGGGAGCAAAGAATGCTCATGACAGGGAGAAGTCCAGGACAGAACCATTCACCAGGCCAAGCGCATGATGTCCAGGACGTCCTGGAGGCTCCCAAAGTCAATGGAGAGGTGCTCACCTCCAGCCCCATCCTCTGCTGGGCTTGGGACTGGCGATGCCTCCAGCCTCCTTCCTTCGCTGCAAATTACCTGGCCAACCCCTTCTCGCAGCCTTTTCCCCCCTTTCTAGACAAAACAACCTTTCCCCGTTCCTGGGACTGCTCCCTTCTTTTCCAGACTTGCCTAGGCTCTTTCATCATGCCAATAAAAGAGTAAATGCATCACACGTTGGCCGGGGAGAGCGGAAACCCTTAAACATCTAAGAGGTGAGAGCGACAAGAGGTGTTTTTTCGAGGCTCCCTGATGCCCTGTTAGGTCAAATGTCTTGCTCTGAAGCAGGAGAGAGGRGACTTATTAAAAACCTTTCATTTTTCTGATTTTTAAGGTCCTGTTTCAGCAGGCCGGAGGCCGAGGCGTGAGTGGGGCTGYCGAGGGGGAAGGGCAGTGAGCTGACGGCGTGCAAACAGATTGTGCAATATTTGCCTTGCACAGAGCTCCCATTGTAAAGCCTGGGAGTTCTGCTTCCAATAAATCCCCTGCCATAATGCCCCATTGATGGCAAGAGAAAGGCAGTATTGAGGGCTGAAAGGGCTCCGGCCCCGGGAAGGGTTAAAAAATAAAGAAAAGGGGGAAAAAAAAGTAAAAAAAAAAGAGAAAGATTTGAGGCTTAGTTTTAAACTTTGCTGTGTGGCCCTCGTGGCAGATCGCAGGCACAGAGAAATATGTGGAGCCTGTTTGCATAACCCCATTTGCAGCGAGCACCTTCGGAGCCAAAACGCAAGTGCGGCCGGAGCCGGGGGGCGGTGGGGAGAAAAAAGCAGGAAGGGCTGTGTTTATTTTCATTCTTGCCCCAGGCCACATAAAATTAATAATTTAAAAAAAAAAAGAAGTAATAATTAAATATTTGGTCAGAGAACCAGCTGTGCAAATGTGAAGAGCTGTGCCAGCTGCAGGGACATGAAGGGACCTGGTCCAGGCACTGGTCAGGGTTTKCTGCCTCACAGGTCATGTTGCTGGGCTTAAAAGTACCAAAAAGGAGCATTTTGGGCTTTGGCTGATGACTTTACCCATGGCTGCTGAGTGATTCCTCAGCGTGGGGAGCTTGGTTCCAGCTGGGAAGAGTCTGCAGGCGCCTGGAAGGGCTGGGCTGGGGTGCGAGTGGGTGATGCTCTGCCCACAGAGCTGCTGCCAGCCCCACATCCAGCATCCAGCTCACCTGATAGGCCTCCCCATCACCCTGAGCTGGTAATGCCACTGCAGATCAGGCTGGGAGGGAGATTCGGTGTCTTCTGTCACAGCAGCTGATACGACGGGGAGGAGCAGGGCTGTCCTTGCCAGGGCAGATGCAGGACCAAGGCAGGCAGGGTCTGTTGGCTGGCTCAGCATCCACGGCTGGGCCGGCTGCCAGGGGAAATCTCCCCGTTGTGCAACATGCTGGAGCTCTCTCCAAGGAAGCTCCTGGCTCTTGAGACATCTTTGAGTGAGGCTGGACGAGTGACTGCCTTGAATTAAGAGCGGTTGAAGGGGTGCCTGCAGGCCCTGAGTACATTTTCCATCCCTAGACCTTGTGATGCATTAATCACTCTCCAAGCAGCTGTGCAGACGGCTTAAATCGTCCTGACCCCAAAACTCCAGACTTGTCATTTCTTCCTCCTCCTCCTTGCTAGCCACTCCCTCCTCCTGCCTCCTGTCAGATGATTTCAGTGGGGCTGGTTTGAGGGTCCCATCGCACCCCATTTCCTTGCTGCTTTTCATTTCTTGGAGGAGCACCCAGAAGGTGTCTGTGTGCTGCTGGGACCCAGCCARCTGTCCCTGAGCCTTCTGAGCAGGGTCACTGCCAACAAATTCACTATTTATTCACCCTTTGGCTCTTGGAAAAGCTCCCTCAGTTCGAGTTAACCCTGCTGCTTCCTCCCTAGACCCGGGGCCAGCTTGGACCCATCACTGATTTAACTGAGCCGGCTGCCCTGGCTGGCACAGAAGGTCCCCTTCYCGTGCCAGCATGTGCCCACGTCCCTGCTGTCACCTCCTTCCCACCTTTCAACCCTCTGAGCTTTGGCCATTGACAGCAGCTTAAACTCAGGATGACTCTCCCAGCCTGTGCCTCCCCCGTCCTAGGGCGTGAGCTGGATGTGACCCACCACGTGGCTGCTGAGCAGCAAATCCACACACCCAGGAGGTGCTTGGCTCTGCTATTGCTCCTTAGAGGTCGGATCCAGCCCTRCTCCTCGTAGGTGGGCTCTGGCCCCACTCCTGTGGCCACGCATCCCTTCTGCTGCCCTCTCCTGCACCTCCCTCCTGCTCATCCTCTGGCCCCAAGCAAGACACAGCTTATCAGTGATCTGTGTTGCCTTGAACACGCTTTCTCTGCCATGTCTCAGGCCTGACATCTTCAATTTCCTCTCTCATCAGTAATATTCACCCAAACAGACCAGTATTTATTACTTGGCAAGAGCTCTGATTACAACCCCTGGCGATAACTGTGTCTCTGGTTTGGGGTGTGCGTGGGGCCGCGTGTACAGGAGAACACAGGACCCAGGAGACTGGGGTCCCCCACCTCTATTTTTCTTCAGTCAGGTCCAGGTTTTTCCAAGAGGAGGGTATTGTTCAAAACTGAAGATGTCGGGGAAGAAGAGGGAGGCGAGTGGTGGGAAGGAGCGAGGAAAAGGGAGAAGAGAAGCGGGCGGAAGAACTGAGAGATGAGCCCCTGGGGATTAATCAAACCTCGCTGAAGGGCTCGACCCAGCCCTTCCGCACTCTGTCAAGTGAGCAGGGGTTCCTGCCAGCAGGGAAAAGCACAGAACACAGCCATCCACCCCTGCCTCCTGCTCCTGTCCCCTGCATCCCTCCCTGTGCTCCTGCAAGCCCCTGAGCCCTGGTTGAAACGGGCTCTGTGCCAGTCCCTGTCCTTGACCCCATCCTCTCTGCCTGTGCCTAAAGCCAGGAGGGAAAACTCACCCTCCCTTTGCTATTCCTGGGAGTCACCCCTGTCCCTGTGAGTGGGGAGCCTTGTGTTCCCTCCTCCCCACTCCTCCAGGTGTCTGAGGTCTTATGGAGCAGGCTGGCATGTGGCAGGGGAGAGACTTGGGGCAAGGGAGTTAGAGGGTCAGGGAAAGGACATGGAGTGTAGGGGGAGCCCAGGGAGGGGATCCAGAGAAGGGGATCTGTGAGGGGGACATGTAGGGGTCTTGGAGCCGTCTGTCTCAGCTGCTCTTCTGAGCCAGTTCTGAAGGCAAAGCCCTCCCCAATCCCCCCGTGAGCCCCTGCCACAGCCCTGCRGTCCTAAGGGCAGGTGGGGTGGGTGGGTGGGCTGGGGGGCTGCTGGGGTGCCGATGTGCTGGGACCCCTTGGGTCCCCATGGGGACTGTGCAAACAGCCACAGGCCTCAGCTCCTGGCTCTGACAGGGGTGGGTGAATGTGAGTGGGTTTGTGCTCCCAAAATCCCCCTTCCTGGGCCATGTCCCTCCCTGGGAAAGCGGAGGGGACAAGATGCATACCAGGCATGAGGGCTTCCGGCTGCCTGATGGATGCTGGCCCTGTGGAAGGAGTTGCACAGGGCCATTGCTCATCTCTGCCGAAAGCCTCCCTGAAGCACCAGGGCACCGGCCCTTTGTCCGAGTACTCCAAGCTCAGATCAGTATCCCTGCATTGGCAGAAGTCTCTGGTTCCCACCAAACCTTGCCCCTGGCTGGGTGTGGCCATGGCCCCTTCCTGCCTCAGTTTCCCCCCTGGGAAAACGGGTGCAGCAGCACGCACCCCACTCCGTAATGCTCTGCAAGCCCCCGGGTGGTTTTATTAATACTGGGGGTGTTCAAACAAGTTTTTACAGCTTTCTCTTGTTCAGGATTTATTTGGATGGTGGTCCTGTCAGTGTGGGCAGCTGGCCCCAGCAATCCCTCCTAGAGACCCAGCCCTTCCCGCTGCCCTCCCGGGCTGGATGCTGCGGGGGCTTCAGCTGAGCATCCCATCAAAGGTCCTGACCCCTGCGTCACACGTCTCGGCACAAGCAGGGAGGGAAGCATCGGTGGCTCAGGGAATGCCACGCTTAGGACCCTGCATGCTCTGGGGCTTCCCGGCTTTTTCCTGGAGCTGCTGAGCTGGGAGGGGCCGAGCCGGCAGCTCCCCATAAACCTGGCGGCTTAGACCACGTCCTGGGCAGATGTTGGGACTCTGCCTCGGAGCGGAGGTTGGGAAAAGGAGAGGGCGGCTCTTGCCCGGAGAGGAGAGCTCGGAGGAGAGCTCGGCACCCCCGGGCTTGAACTTTAGCACCCTCTTCCGCAGGAGTTTAAAGAAAAGGATCATCGTATCCCGAGCGAGCCGTCTGGATAGCCGGGCAGGCGCAGGGCTGGAGCAGAGGAGAAGCCAGCAACTTTCTCTAACGAGGATTTTATGGAGCTCTTCATAAAGAAATAACACCAGGGAGAAAACCCCAGGAAGTCAGGAAGTGTTTCCAACGCTCGGGACGCTGGTGAGCGGCTCCGGGCCGCCAGTGCCTGCGAGGAGCCCGTCCTGCCGTGCAGATGTGTGTGATTGGAGCAGCGCGAGGGTTATTTTCCTTTGACTGAAGGCAACCCAGCCCCGGCGGATTAAGCTCTTTGTGTGCACGCGAGTGTGCCTTCATGGAAGCTGCTCCCGCAAAAGCTGCGGGGGTTGCGGGGACCGTCCCCTAGGTCAGGGGGCTCTCCTGGAGGAGGGGGAGACCTCCTGTTTTCGTGGCTCTGAGACGATGCTGGGACAGTAACTCCCTTGGCAGGCAGCACAGAGCTCCGGGATGGCCGTCTATGCCCTCACGGGTTTCTCGCTCGTCAGCCTGCTCAGCTTTGGCTATTTATCCTGGGACTGGATGAAGCCCAGCTTGGTGGCCGACGTGGCCACGAACCCTATGGAGAAATCACTGCCTCCCACCTTCACCAGGCAACCCCACATCATCTTCATTCTGACTGATGACCAGGGCTACCACGACGTCGGGTACCACGGCTCAGATATCCAGACGCCGACGCTGGACAGGCTGGCAGCGGAGGGCGTGAAGCTGGAGAACTACTACATCCAGCCCATCTGCACCCCGTCCCGCAGCCAGCTGATAACCGGCAGGTAAGCCAGCGCCTGCTCACACCCCACTCGTGTCCCCGCTTTGGTCCCTTCCGTAGCTCTGAGGGGCTTAACCCCAGCTCGCCACTAGACTGATGCCCTGGTGTATTGGCAGGTGATGGAGATCCTCTAGCGGATCTGGATTTCTCTAGAAAGCTTCCCGGGTGAACAGTTGATTTCCACACAGGATGAATAGCGGCACACGGCAAGCCCAAAAATGTGGATGCCTTTGGTAAATGGATGTCACTTTGGGAGAGGGTGGTCTCAGGTCATGAGGTGTTTTGGTGCCAGGCAAGGAGCTGTGTCCCCAGGTAGTCCCTGTCACACTGGCCCTTGGGGATATGCTGTGAGGCCCTTGGTCTGTGCTTTCTCTGCATGTGTGTTCAGTGCTGCACTGGCTAGCACAGGCTGGATGTTGCTCCATCACCCTCTCCCACAGTCAGGTCTCCCTTTATCCTGGGCCATTCTGCCTTCTAGGATAGGTGAGTCTTTCTCTGGAGCAGTGCTGTGTGGTCAGCACTCAGATCCCACTAGATCATCTCCTGCTGAGGAGTGGGCCCCAAGGAGGTGCCTATGGATGTGGTCCCCTACTGCCTGGGGGTGGTGGAGACCACTGGGAGCCAGGCAAAGGCCTCTTTTCTCTCCTGATGGCTCTTGAGGGGTCCCAGGCATCTCCAGGGTGTGCAAAGCAGGGGAGGGCAGGGATGATGGGGACATTCAGCTGGGACACTGCAAACCCATTTGCATGTGCTGACCAGCCCTGATACAACCCAGCCACCTCCCCAGGCTGGCAGCAGTGGGGACAACTGCTGGTGACATCCTTGTGAGATGTCTGCTGAGCCCCTCTCTGTGTTTCTTGCACCTGCTTTTGGTATTTTCAGAGGGATGAGGAGCTCCTTGTCCCTGGGTGGAGCTTGCTTCGTGGGGTTGGGTTAGGTGACATGGAGAAGATCTGCATGTGTTTTGGGTCTCTAAAACATAAAGTGCCATCACGTCCCTAGCCAGTGCTGCTCCTCATCACCATTGATTCCTCCTGGCTCTTCCTGGCAGGTACCAGATCCACACAGGGCTGCAGCATTCCATCATCCGCCCTCGGCAGCCCAACTGCCTGCCCCTCGACCAGGTGACTCTGCCCCAGAAGCTGCAGGAAGCCGGCTACTCCACACACATGGTGGGCAAGTGGCACCTTGGCTTCTACAAGAAGGAGTGCCTGCCCACCCGCCGGGGCTTCGACACCTTCCTGGGCTCCCTGACAGGCAACGTGGATTACTACACCTACGACAACTGCGACGGGCCGGGCGTCTGCGGCTACGACCTGCACGAAGGGGAGGACGTGGCCTGGGACCAGAGCGGGAAGTATTCCACCTTCCTCTACGCCCAGCGCGTCAGCAAGATCCTGGCGTCCCGCAGCCCCAAGGAGCCCATCTTCATCTACGTGGCCTTCCAAGCGGTGCACACGCCCCTGCAGTCCCCCAAGGAGTACATCTACCGCTACCGCTCCATGGGCAACGTCGCCCGCCGCAAGTACGCGGCCATGGTGACCTGCATGGACGAGGCGGTGAAGAACATCACCTGGGCCCTCAAGAAGTACGGTTATTACGACAACAGCGTGATCGTGTTCTCCACGGACAACGGCGGCCAGACCTTCTCCGGGGGAAGCAACTGGCCGCTACGGGGCCGCAAGGGGACGTACTGGGAAGGGGGAGTGCGTGGCATCGGTTTTGTCCACAGTCCCCTGATCAAGCGCAAGCGTCGGACGAGCTGGGCGCTGGTTCACATCACAGACTGGTACCCGACTCTGGTCAGCCTGGCCAGGGGCAACCTGAGCAATGTCCAAGGCTTGGATGGCTACAACGTCTGGCCCGCCATCAGTGAGGGCAAGGAGTCTCCACGCACCGAAATCCTGCACAACATCGACCCCTTGTACAACCACGCCAAGTACGGCTCCTTGGAGGATGGCTTTGGCATCTGGAACACAGCTGTGCAAGCTTCCATCCGGGTTGGGGAGTGGAAACTCCTCACTGGCGACCCCGGGTACAGCGACTGGATCCCCCCACAGACCCTGACCAACTTCCCAGGGAGCTGGTGGAACCTGGAGCGCCTCACTGACGGCCTGAGGAAGTCCGTGTGGCTCTTCAACATCACCGCCGACCCCTACGAGCGCTACGACCTCTCCGAGCAGCGCCCGGACGTGGTCAGGACCCTCCTGATGAGGTTGGTGCACTACAACCGGACGGCCATCCCGGTGCGGTACCCTGCGGAGAACCCCCGGGCTCACCCAGACTTCAACGGCGGCGCCTGGGGACCTTGGGCCAGTGAGGATGATGGGGAGGAGTGGGAAGGYGGCCGGGAGCCCCTGAAAAGTAGGAACAAGAAGAAGAAGTGCAAGATCTGCAAGCTGCGCTCCTTCTTCCGCAAGCTGAACACGCGGCTCATGTCCAACCGCATCTGACAGGACACTCCCCCAGCATCCACCCATCCTGGCCAGGGTGGAGCTCTGGACTGCAGCACCGTGGGGTAGGAGCAAGGGAGAAGGACAGATGGGGAAGTGGCYGGTGCTCTCTTGCTCTGCCTTGCTCCAGGGTTCACCCCAAAACACTCCTACTCCCTTGCTAGGGTGGTGGCTGCAGGGAGCTGCTCCTGGTGGGTGAGGAAGGGCAATGTGGTCTCTGCTGCAGTGCTTGGTGGTGGTGAATGACTGTGCTGAGCTGAGCTGGCCCTGCAGAGTCCCTTCCAAAGAGAGAGACCCTTTCCTCAGGGACTCTGCAGCCAATCATAAGCTTTAAGTGTTGGCCATCACAAGGGCAGGAGGAAGTGTGGGGGGCGCTGCCTGCAGGTGAACCCTCACCATTTTCCTATATTTACATGCTCCTGGCTCTCAGCCTGCTGCCAGGCAACTTCCACCTTTGCTCTTGCTCTGGGAACTCGAGGGCCTCCCCCAAACCCAAGACCACATTGTTTCCCTATTATACTTCTTTGTGGRGGGATGAATTCCTGACCATGGATGTCAGACTTGGGACCAACGTGGCTGGACTAAGTCATGCTGCTGCAGGSACCTCATGTGGGGCTATGGCTTCCCCTCTCTGCTGGTCTGGGGGGCCTGGGAGCAGTCCTGGTGAGGTGCTGTGGCCCATGGAGGCATGGTTGGATGCACTCAGAGGACAGGTGGTTCTCTATGGCCGCACATTTGGGAGGCAGGTCTGCCCCAGGCTGTGGTGGACTCCACAGGGGTCAGCCTCCCAGAAGACCCTTTCACCACAATTCTCCCGGCCAGCCCTCGTGTGCATGGGGGCACCCCTGTTCCTCCCCATGCATCCTACACATCCAGCCAGGCAACCATCCCCGGCTGCCCCTTCCCAGTGCTGGGGCTGTCCTTGTCCCCACATCCCACTGCTGCACCTGGGGCAGAGCGAAGATCTCAAGAAGGTCTCTGCAGAGGCTGATGTGATGTTCTCTAGCTGCAGGACTTTGAAGCCACAGTGGAGGACGGGGATGACGGGGACGTCTCCCGCCTGCCAGCACCGCGCCGCATCCCCTCGCCGCAGATGGGCACTGCTCTTCCAGCAGCGCACGCGTGGGGAGGAAAACACCTCCCCATCATCCGCTGCCGTGGGGAGCCAGCCCATCCCATCGCCGGGGGCCAGGGAAGCCAGCAAAGCTCCGGGCCCCCGCGCCTCCGGCGGGGTGCGAGCGCGCGTACGTGCGCTCACTGGAGAGCTGGCGAGGATGAAAGGGGGTAAATAGCTTTAAAATCGCTTTGGATGCATGGTGCATTTCCATTTACACAATGTGTTTTACATTTCTCCCCACAGGTTTCTCTTGGTGCAGTGTGTGTAGGCGAAGGCCCTGCTGTGAATTTTGAAAATAGTTATTTTTGTCTCTGGAAAATGAGGCCCGTTAGGACTTGTCAGCTCTTGGATGAGCAGTGTGGGCTTTCTTTTTTTTTTTTTCTTTTCCCCCCTCTCTTTCTCCCTTGCAAAATAACATTCATTTAAAATCTGTCATTGAAAGATGTGACAATTGGCAGCGTGCACGCTGAATACCTTTCAGTGTGCTTTCAAGCCCTGTGTGTGAGAGAGGGATGAGGATGGGAAGAAAATGCAGTGACATGTTTGTATTTTTTTTTGTCTTACTCTTAGCTGGATTATTTGGGGGAATTGGGATTTTCTATAGAAACAAAGGAAAAAAAACCAGCTGACAGCAAGGCAGAAGAGAGGAGGCCTCTTCTTGTAGAGCTGGAAAGGAGTTTGAAAAGCCAGAGTGTGGCGGTGTGTGCGCCAGTCCGCGCTGCTCCGTGCACGCCCATCACCGTGCCATCCCACCCTGCCGGCTCCCCGCAGCCCTACAGGCACATCCCAAGGACAGTTTTTGGAGAGGGACTCGGCTCCTCCATCAGCCCCACCTCCATCCCCTCTSCCTTAGCATGTTGCTCCAAGGGGACTGGTCCCCTTGGCATCACCCAGACAGAGGTGAGCCCCAAGAGGATGCTCCACATCCTCAAACTACCTCAATCAGCCAGCCCGGTCCCTGGGGATGTGCACCGCCAGCGGGGCTGCGGCACCGGCTGCCATTTGGCAAAGCCAACCGGTTGCTGAAAATAAAGCAACACTTTCCTGAGGAAGAGGAGGCTGCTGCAGGCAGAGCCAGAGCCAGAGGAGGGCAGGGGGTGATGCTGCAGGGGCTCAGGAACAAATCTTTGCTAAGGGGGAGTTGGTGCTGGAGAGCAGGGCTGGACGTGGTGTGGCGACAAGGCTCGGGAAACGGCTTTCATTTCCATATTTATATAAATGCATCCAAGTTTAGTCCTTGTTTTATTTTTTTTCTTCAAAAACGGAAATTTCCATGAAAACATGCTTGATTTTTCTCCCTTCCCTTTTACTAATACCCCCATGAAAAGGTTCGTCTGGTCTYGCTTCCTTTCCAGTTTTGGATCTGCTGGGCTGATGCTGGGTTTGCAGTCAGCCTGGCCACAGTGCTGGATGTGCTGTCATCTGTGTTTTAATTAAAAAAAGTTGGATTCTGAATCTTTGCAAGAAGAAACAGCTGAAGGAAAATCTTAGTCCCTGAAAACAAAGAGGAGCGGGCAGGAGCATCTCTGGGTGCTTGGAGAGTGCAAAGCCTCCAGCCCGAGGACAGCAGTTGTCCTTCACCACTGATTCCAGCTGTGCTGTGTTTGAACATCAGGCTGAGAAAGGAGATGCAGCTGCTGCCACGTGTTCTCCTCATCACAGCAATGTTCATTAATGGTCTCTGGGGAAAAATGCACCAATGTGCCAAAATCCCATGTTTTCACAGAATTGAAATCCCTTGGGAGTGTGTAAGCGCTCTGGCTGCCAATGGGTTAATGCAGCTGGAGAGATGCTCAGGCGGTGGAGCTCCCTGCACCCGGGAGATGTGTTTTCACAGACAGGCTGAGGCTCCCCTCCTTCCCAACCTCCCTTCAAAGCACCGGGCAATCCCCAGGCTGCTCCAAACCCCAGCAGGAGCTGGGCGTAGGATGGGGGCTTGGGGGATACATCTGAGGCCACTRGGGCTCTGAGCAGGGTGGGATGGAGGGATAGTGGCTGCCTCTCTGTCGGGATGGRCTGGCTGTCTCCACCCTGGCTGTTTCCACCCTACCGGCTGGAGGGAGTGGGAAAGGGATGGGCTGGGAATGAATGGAGTTGGGATGGGATGAAGATGGGGAGGAGGATAAGAGAAGGATGGGGATGGGCTGGGCTGGGGAGGGGAGGGAGATAGGATGGGGATGGGGATGTGGGTGGGATACAGTTGGGATGGGATGGAGATAGAGGTGGGGATAGGATGAGGATGGAATAGGGATGGGATGGGTCAGGCAAGACTGAGGGTACATCAGGGCCCCTCCAGACCCCCAAGCACCTCCCACCTGAGAGAGGGAAGAAGCCCAGTATCRGAGCAGGGGATGGACATCCCAGCAAACTGCCACAGTGGGAGGCTAGCAGACCACCCTGAGCCCCTCATGCTGAGGAAAAGATGTTCTGCACCAGGGGCACTTGTGTCCTTGCTCCTGCCAGGGATCCGAGGACGCGTGGTTTTGCAGGTTCCTCCCCACTCAGAACCAGCACACGACAGCCCCAGGGAGCCCCATGGCACCTGCTGGGTGTCCCCAAGCATCACGGCCACGTCCACAGGAGGGTCGTTGCCTACAGACCCCGCTGTCAGGGAGAGGGTGGCACTGAGGACACCCTGTCTCAGCCAAAAGCAGCTTCCTGTGGTCGCAGGAGCGAGTGCTGGGGCCCGCAGGGACAGGGCACGTTTGCAAACACAGCCCTAAATGTAAATCAGCTCTCCTTACCACGGTATTTATAATCTCATCTAAAAATAACCCCAAATTCAGCTTCCCAGAGGACAGCAACTGAGCATTCCCCCAGACCCCAGCTTGCATGTGAAACTGTCCCAGTAATTTTGGGATCTCTGCAATATGTAATTGGCAGCCCGGCTGGTTCGGTGTGCGAGGCGCTGCCGCAAGCCCCATCCCCTGGGAGCAGGGCCACCTGCTGCAGCCCCCCCAGGACACGTGGATCCTCCCTGAGCTGCCCATCCTGCGTGTTTGTGGTTTGGCATCGCACCTCGGGTGCCCACGCCGGGGCAGCCCCATGCTGGGATGCAGAAACTAAAGCTCTGTAGGCAGAGCTGGAGCAGGGTGTGGAGAGCAGGACGCGTTTCTGGAGAGGCAGCCCAGTGATGGAGAGGAGCACCGGGGATGAAGGTCTCCATCAGGTGGCCAGACCCGAGCACGGCAGCAGGAGAGCAGCATGGCTCCCAAAGCCCTGCAGGAGCAAATCTTGGGATGGCTGGGAACAGACACATCCTAAGAGTATCCTGAGGCCTCTGGGAGGGGCCTGGCACTACTCCCCCCTACAGGGGAGCCCCAGCCCAGAGGAGGAAGGTTCCACCCAGAGCTCCTGCTCCCCTTGGATTGTCCCCAGGCACCCAGGAGTGGGACCACGCAGCAGTTCCTGCTTGGGAAAACATTATCAGCAAAAACATTATCAGCAAAGCARAGCATGTTCAGCATACAGAAGTCTGACACCCCCTTACCCTCAGAGGGAAAAATGTCGAGGAAAAGGGGAAAAAAAACTGAATAGAGAGAAGAGCAGAGAGGGAGAAACTTTTCCTGGAGACCCGTGACTCTGCCAGGCAGGAGAACCTCAGGGAGGGAGGCAGGGTCCTTGTGGGGGCTTTGCCATCACCCCCTGCCCGGGTGGGGGTTTTGGGGTGTCAGGGGTGCAGCAGGGGCCCTGGAGGGGGGAAAGGAAGGGGCAGATCCCTCCTCCTGGCTCCGGGAGCATGCAGAGTCACGCGTGTGGGGTTGAGCACGTGTGGCAGTGTGGGGGTGGGCACGGGAAGGGGGGCAGGTCACATTGCGGAGCTCACGGGGACACGAACAGTAGCACAGGTGGGAGTGAGGTGGGAGTGAGGCGGGGGCACAGAGCTGCCCACGGGCATCCACGGGGTCTCCGGAGTGGGGGGCTCTTCCTCTTGCCGTGCGGCTCCAAGGGGCTGCTAGGGGCTGGCAGCAAAAAGCGGGAGGAGGAGAGCACTCCCACAAACATCCCGACGCACCGGCCCCCACGGCAGCCCCCTGCCTCCTGGCACAGCCCCGGGGTGGGGAATGAAAGCCCCTTTTGCGTGGGAGTGAGGTGGGGAGGAGTTGTGCAGGGGCAAGGAGACATTTTGGGGACCATCCTGTCCCCGGGGCACAGATGGCACATGTGCATGGCCCTCACCCCGAGTGAGGGTGCCTGGTGTGCTCTGCCTATGCCAGGGCATGGCCAGGGTGGCTCTGGCGGTCATCGACCCTTGGGGACCCTGGCCCCATCGCTGTGCCCATCCATGGCTGGGAATCAGGTCCCGCCCTGCCACCAGGGCCGCAGGGTCCCCTCTGGATGGGCCAGACAGGAGCRGGAGGCCGGATGCAGGGATGCAAGGTGGGGATGAAGGTGGGTAATGGTGCAATTAATGGAAAAGCCATTAGACCTTTCTCCTCCTCCCCCTCTTCTTCCTCACTCCACCACTTGCTGTCCTCCTCCACTTCCACCTCCTTTCTTCTCTCCCTCTCTGCTCCTCCTTCTCTCTCCCCTCTCAAAGATTTCTCCCTATTTTTGTCTGGTTAGAACCTTTTCTTTTCCTTTTAACCCTTCCATGGCAGCCTAGAAGGGAACTCAATCCATCTCAGCTGCCAAAGGCAATGCCTTCCCAACCGGCACAGGGAGCCCCTTCTGTTGCAGTGAGAGTCCTGTTGCTGCAAAATCATCCAGAAACAGGACAAAAGCTTAGTAGAAAGCTCTTCTGGGGGAAGTCAGCAGGTGCAAAGTGCAAGGGGTGGTGTAGACAGAGGAGAGGGCTCTGGATCCACAGTGAGTGCTGGTGGGGGCTCAGAGGGAAATCCCTTCCCTGAGTTCTTGGACCTCACAACTCCACTTTTATTGTGCTTTTTGTGCTTTCTTATGTTCAGCGCAGCAGAGAGGCGACTCAGCAACAAAAAGTCCGAGGAAGAGGGGGCCACACCTTCCTCCTTCCTCCCACTCCCACCACTCCCTGTGGTGTCCCCTTTCTGCCTTGGTTTGGGCACCACAGGGACACAGCACCGCAGGACACAGCCTTTTGCTCCCCTCTAGCTGTGCTTCAGGCCAAGCTGCTCGCCCCACGGTGGGGGGGACTGTCAGGAGCTGCTCCATGGGAACCCCAGGGCCCTTGGGGGGACGCGGCAGGGGAAGGGGGGAGCGGGAAGCAGCCAGCCCTCCCCTGCAGTGCGATCGGGGCCAGCCCCCCCGGGGACCCTGGCTGAAGGTGGGACGGTGTGGGGACCTAGGGACCTGCCATGGTTTCTCCAGCTTCTCCTGACACACTTCTGCTCCACCTGCTCCCTCCCGCCGCAGCGTGTCCCCATCCCACAGCCCCCCCAGGGCCCCCAGGAATGCTTCTGCGGGTACCAGCAGGGCCTGTATTTTTTTTGAGGGGGGGATAAGCAGTTGCTGGGGTGACAGCATCCTCCTGCAACATGGAAACCACGGTTTCCATGGAAACCCTTTTTGCCCCAATTATTTTACCACTGCCACAGCCTTTATTTCGCCTTTAATAATTGTATTTTAGATATCCCCCCCTCCGCAGCAGGTGGGTGACCCCCGGGCAGCCCCCGGGCCGGGTCCCCAGCAGGGCCCCGGTCCCCACGGAGGGCGGCGGGTTTGGGAAGCAGTTGCCCCGGCAACAGAAACAGGGCGTTTCTGGCAGCGGTGGTCACCATGGGGACGGGGATGCTGACGAAGGCTTGTGAAGCTGAGAAGACAAATTGCCCTCATCATTATCTCTGGGCTTGTCAATCAAACATATTCCCTTATTTACCTCAGCGAGGAGAGAGCCCCGGGAGCACACGGAGAGGGAGGGAGCGAGAGGAGAGCTGCTTGCCCCAAACTCCGCACCGGGGAGGGAGCATTTCCAGCCCCTCGGGATGGCCACCATCACCTGCAATCGCTTCACCGAGGAGTACCAGCTCTTTGAGGAACTGGGCAAGTAAGTTGGAGACGGGGCTGGGATGCTCAGAGCAGGGCTGGGATGTTTAGAGCAGGGCTGTGCCCTGGCTGGGAAAGAGCCTCAGCAGTGCTGGGAACTGCTGGAGATCAGGAAAAAGAGATGGGCATGGAGAAAATGCAGTGGGGATCGGAGAGGGCACTGGGGYGACGATGGGGGCTGCCAGCCCCAGACCTGCTTCTCTGTCCCTCCCCAAGCTCGGGGGCTGCTGATGGGTGTTTGGCTGGGGGCTCGGGACACCCCGGAGGTCTGGAATTGCCTGGGAAGGGCTCGGCTGCTCCTCTTAAGGAAAAGCTGCTCCCGAAAAAGAAGGCTGCTGGCTCCCTTGGGAAGTTCTCCAGCCGGGAGGAGGGACAGGACAGCTCAGGAGGAAAGCCAAAGCAGTGGGCACCCCTCACATTTCTTGAGGGAATTTCTCTGTGTGGATTCACCGAGGTTTGAGTAGTCCTGCAGGAGCCCCAGCCTGCCTGGCAGCCCCCAGAGAATCCAGGTGGCTTTTGGACAAATCCAGGATGTTCCCCACCCCTGTCCCAGTGAGGATGAGCCACAGCCCTGCCTGACCCTGCTTTCCTGCTGGGGAGGGCTCAGCTCCTCGAGTCCAGGTGTCATCGCGTGTGCCTGGATCAGTGTCTGTGTGTGTGTGTGTGTGTGTGTGTGTGCAAACAGAAAGTCCCGTGCACAGCCAGGGGATCCTGAGGAGCACTGAGCACCCCAGGGGGGAGCAGGGGATGCCAAGTTTTCCGGATGCCAGGTTCTCGGTGTGGAGGGATGCTCCTGTCCCGCCCAGCGTGTGGCTGTGAAACAGGCTCAGGAGTGAGCAGGCGTGTGCCTCTGTTTTGGTTGCTGTGCCTTTTTTCGGAGCTGGTGTGTAAATCTGGGGCGTGTGGCTGCCGTCCCTTCGGAGTCACTGGCAGCGTGGTGGTGGGCTCAGGGTGCCCGTGCATGCTGGCTGCTGCCTGTGCTCCAGAGGGGAAGCTCTGTCCATCCGCAGGCACAGGGATGCTCCAACCCTGCAGCCCTGCATCGCCCGGGTGCAGAGCAGCCTGTGCCTAAACCTGTGCCCAAATGCACGTGGGTGTGTGGAACGGGGGCGAGGGAGAAGGGAGAGGGCAGAGATGGGGAAATCGAGAGGCTGAGGCAAGGGGACTTTGTGCTGGGCTGAATACTGCTCACGTTCTGCAGCCAAACTGTGGCACCAGGGTGCTGCTACAAAGTGCAGCTTTGTGGAAGGCAGATGGACCCCCCTGTCCCAGGACACTCACATCCATCCCTGCGGCATCAGGGTGACTGAGCGGGGCTGGTGGAGAGCAGGGGATTGGGTTGGGAGTGGGTCCCTTTGGCAGGGACAGCCCCAGCTGGYACTGCGAGCAGGGGGATGGGCACCCACTGGAGAGCTGGTGGCTATGTGGGATGTGGGACCTGCTTTTTCCAGGCTTTTCCTGGCTTTTCAGGGCTCCAAGGCTTTGTGGTGGTGTCAGGGGGTGGGCAGGTGAGGTAGTGGCTGCTAGGWGCCTGTGGCGAGGCTGCGGGGCTCTGGCTGGGCAGAGGTGGCTGTGGGGATGCGGAGGGGAGTTCGCAGGCCAGGAGTGATCGGGGAGGACCAGGAGGGCTCCTGAAGGTGTCTGGGCTGCAATGCTTTGCTGGGTGGGTGCTGGCTGGAGGGCTGAGCACCCAGGCTCAGGGGCTGCGTGCATTGCCTGGCACTGTGGTGTAAAACCACCTGGGCAGATGCATTTTAACATGAATAAAAAGCTGGAGCAAAGCTGGAGCAAAGCTGGAGCAAAGCTGGAGCAAAGCTGGAGCAAAGCTGGCGCAGCGGCTCACCAACCGCTGCGAGCATCGCACCCGACCACCCCAGCTCCGGGGTGATGCAGGGGCAGCATCCCCAGCTCAGCGCATCCCACAGCTTTTCCAGCCACTTAAGAAGGCAGGTACGACCGCAGCACTGAGGTGTTCCTGAGTTAGGAGCTTCGCCGGGCTAGCCAAGGTGCTGTGGGGCTGGTTGGGGATTTTCCACTGGGATGGTTTCCAGCACATCCTGGCACATTCAAGAATCAGCGGTTTCCCATGGGGAAATTTCCGCTTCATGGGCTTAGAGAGGGAAATCAGGACGAAGTGCCGCACCTCTGCTCTGCTGCGGCAGCTGCTCGCGGTGGGAAGTGTCGTTCCTCCTCCGGAGAGATGCTCCCGGTGCCGGCAGGGGTGGGCAGAACGGCTCTCCCCATTCCAGACCCTGACAGGGAGCAGCGTCCTGCAAGGATTCAGAGCAGAAAGGGTCCATTTGAGTTTGCTGTCCCCAAGGGACTGGGGCGGGCTGTTGGGGGGACACGGTGTGTCCCCAGCCTGGCTGGCAGGAGGGCAGGTGCTGGGTGCCAGGCTGCTGTGCCCATCGTGTTCCTCTGCCGTTTCCTCGGCTGTCACCCATCCTGACACCCGGGCAGGCAGAGATGGAGAGGAGGGTCTGCAGAGTCTGCCCAGCGAGGCACAAGCCCTCGGCACATCCCTGCACCTCCCAAACATGGGAGAACCTCTGTCCCGAGCGGGGGACACGGAGCTGGGGAAAACCCACTCCTGCAGCAGCCCCCGCAAAGCTGAGCAAATGAAGGGCTGCTCCGATCCCCCACGCTTGCAGGAGGGAATCAGGGAGAGGGCGGGGGGCAGCAGGGGGGGACGGGGAGAGGATCCTGCCCACGGCCCCCCGGAGTAGGACAAACATGAAGTGCAGCTCCATCGGCGCCTCCAAATCCGCCCCCGCAGCAGGTTCAGGGAGAGGCTGGAGACAATTACCGTGCCGAGCCGTAGGATCAGCCCCTCCGCTCCCCGAGCTGCAGGAGAGGGGGCTTATTAAAGAGGAAAAAAATATGGAGGAACAAAAAATCCTCAGCCCACACTCTTCTCTCTAGAAAGGAGATAAAATGCCTCGGAGGAGGAGGAGGTGTTGAAGAGAGGGAGGGCGGCAGCAGCACAGCCGGGCGCTGGCAGGGAAGGTGTGAAAAAGGGAGAAGGGGAGCATCCTGGTGGCAGAGCCACTGCTCGGGCTGCTGGGGGAGGCCGTGGGGACAAGGCACGGGGTCATGCCTGTCCTAGGGACCAAGGGACAGACGCTGCAGGGCTGGGGCTCAGCAGTGCCACGGCTCAAGGCTGCAGGGCCAGGGCTGGTGCTGGGCTGTGGGGTCTAGCATTGCCCTGCGCTGGCAGCCGGCTGGCTGGGGGATAAGGACGTGGTCTGTACCCATGGTTCTGCAGGTGATGTACCTGTCCCATACTCAAACTGGGACGTGCTGTCTCATCCAAGCCAGGCAGAGACAGGGGTCCTCAGCCGCAACCAGGGTTGGGGTGATTCCCATCCAAAGACCCAGCACCCTGGAAGGGAAGGGACACACGCTGCTGCCCATGGCCAGGGAACAGGACATGATTCCTTCCTTCCGAGGGGTTTCTTGCACCACGATGGTGCCGAGCTCCCTGCCTAGCACCCCTAGTGCTGCCCGCACTGCCCTGCAAGCCCCTGCTGCAGAAGGGGATGCCGCCTTTGCTGGTAAGATGCTGGATTTAGATGGAGCCAAGGGGGGCTTTTTTCCCCTAGGCTGGAAAGATCCTACATGGGACTGAGAAGCAAGGGAGCAGCCTGGCACGGGGAGTAGAGCCTGCCTGGGGATCAAACACTCAATGTGGGGGGTTCCTGCCCAATGCAGACCCACTGAAGGAGCTGAGTGGAACTAGGATTGGGGTATGGCAAGCGTGGTGTATCCCTGGCTATCCTGCACCTGCATCCAGTGTTCCATGTTGCACGCACCCTCTGGGCACACAGCGTTTTGCTTATGCTTTATGGACCACGTATTAGACGTTTGGTTTCTGTTAGGAAGGTCTGGAGGAGCCAAAAGCCAGGAATGCAGCCAGGGGCATGAAACCATGTGCTCTCCCATCACAGCTGCTGCATCCTGTTTCCCATGGCTCCCCCCTTTCTTGCTGTTCAGTTCAAATAAATAGATGAGCAAGTGGCTGTGGACACTGGGACCAGGAGTGACCGGTGGTCCCCAGCCTCAAGTGGATCTGGGACACCTACATCCCTCCAACCTCCTGTTGGGTTCTGCAGTGAAACCCTGAGCTGGGGTGGGGGGACACCCCTGCTTGGCGCACTCTCTGCTGCAGACTGTCCTGCTACAGCAAAAACTTCACACATGTCCTTAGGAAAAAAAATAGAGAAGATGAGTTCCAGGGATCCCCAGGAGCCCACAAACACTACACGGTGTGGGGTTCCCAGCAGGATGAGGAGAGCAGCACCACAGGACTGCCAACAGCTCTGGTCTATGGCAAGCTGGATATGAAGCATTTCGCCCACCCTTTCCAGTTAATTCCTGCCTAGAATTCAGGGATATTAACAGCTCAGCTCTTTCAGCAGCCAGGATTAAATGGCAGGACGGGGAAGCTGGGAAGCACCGGGATGTTTTCCCCCAGCTCCTGCCTGGCACGTGCCGTGAGCGATGCTCTGCGCGGCGGCAGTGGGTGCGTGGGCTGCCAGCTCTGCTGGGGCTCCATCCCCATCCCTCCACACCCGCTGCTCGCCTGCTCTCCTAAAAATCACATTCAAACCCAAATTGCCCGTCTCCACCCGCCCCCACCGCTAAAATCAATTATCCGCCGCTCTCGCCAGCCTGCGGCCTTTTATTCCTCGGCGGGGAGCTGGAGTGGGGTGAAGGGGAGTGGGGGGAAGGTGGGGCAGGAGGTGGGATTGCTTTTGATAGTTGTTATTTTAGCGATTGGAGAGGTTTGGCAGGAAAAGGAACCTGGCACAAAGGTTGCGCTCAGCAGGGCTGGAGTGTGCGTGTGTGTGTGTGTGCGTGTGTGCAGTGCCGCAGCTCCCAGCACCGTGCCGGAACTGGCAGTGCCACGAGCTGGCAGGGCTCAGGGTATGGGGGCAGAGGGGAGTCCTTGAAGCATCCCAAGCACTCCTGCCGGATCCCAGGAGAGCCTTGCACGTTGGCTCACACGTGTGCAAGGTGCAGCAGCATCAGTCTCTGTCCAGCTCAGCTCCATCCTCGTAGGGACTCCTGGGCTGTCCCTGTCTGGGTGACAGTTTTGCAGCTGGGGGAACCTGGCACCAGTCATGGTTTCCAAGTCCTACTGTGACTGCAAGGTGTAGAACAGGCAGAGCCACACGGACTGAAGTGGAGTAGCCGAGAGCTGCGTGGCAGCTGCAGCCTTCATGGTGTCTCTCAGGAGCCAGTGCCTCCAGTAAATCACTGCCCTTCTCTCCTGGTGACAGGTAGGGCAGAGCCAGGAGGAAGAGGAGAAAAGGTGCACAATGCCTGGGGTGCCCCAGAGGAGCATGGAGGGGAGAAACCCCCATTCATCCCTAGGTCCGCATGTGCCTGCTCCCATCATTCCTCAAGGACAGCAGTGCAGGGAAGCCGACTGAGATCCCTCCATGTTTTCTCAGTCCCTTCCCAGGCCAGCATCCATCCCCATCCTCATCCCCATGCCTGTGGCTGCCCCTTGCCCCACAGCCACATCAGGGCTGAGCTGTGCCCTTGCCCACGCCAAGCCCTTCACCTCTGGCTTCTTCTGCTCCCAGGGGCGCTTTCTCCATCGTCCGGAGATGCGTGAAGGTGTTGGCAGGACAGGAGTATGCAGCCAAGATCATCAATACCAAGAAGCTGTCTGCTCGAGGTAGGCACTGYGGGTGTTTTGAGGGAGGTGAGAGGTGAGCAGGGCTTATGGAGCGGGGAATTTGTCCCCTCTGCATGGTGCTGGGATGACAACTTTGATGTGCAGCGAGGTGGGGGGTGTTTGATGTGCGATGTGGAACCCCTCATCCCACCCTGTCCCTGCTGCAGTACACACTGAGCTCATGGATGGATGGGGTGAACATCCTGAGGAGGTGTCTTAGTGGCTGCTCACTGCATCCTGTCCGATCACAGGGATGCATCCACAGTCTGGCTGTGCCAGGGCTCAAGGGGGCTCCCAGACCCCAACCTGTCTGAGGAGCCACAGGACYCCATTTCTGTCCCTGGTGTTCCACCACCCTGCACACCACGTTGCAGCAAAATGATGGTTACAGCCTTGCAACAAGTCAGACCACTGCCAGCTTTGGGCGCTGGGTAGCACAGTTATTTTGGGAGCACCACCTCCTGAGAGGGCCCCTACTGATGCCCCATCCCTGCTCTGGGGGGTGCAGGTTTTCTTACTCATATACCTACATCAGTGAAATGGGAACATCCCTTCGAGTGGGGGTTTGACTTCATTTCTGCCTGGACACAGGCCCTCACCCCCCGCTGCAGTCTGGTTTATCGCTCTGGTGGAGCACGTTGCTGGAAGAGGCGTTGGTGGGTCTGTTCCGGCTGCTCCTCGGAGAGAGGCTGAGCTGAGCCAGCACAGAAGAGCATCAGCYAGCCCTTGCCCCAGGCCAGGGACCCCTCTGCCCCCAGGCACCTGGCASAGGAGCTGTGATGAGGAGGATGGAAGAATGGGGCAACAGATGCTGTGTCCCCGCTCCGGCTCCTCCCTGGCTGTCGSGAGCACAGGATGGGTGCCGGGAGCAAGCACCCTGCCAGGAGAGTTTAATTAACCTCCCTCGGTGTCTCTCCCAGTTCCACTCCTGACCTCCGAAGGCAAAACTGAAATGGAGAAAAGAGTGACAAGCTCCTTTCTGACCTGGAATTAAATCAGCATGTTGCAATCTCCCRCCCACAGTGCAGCCAAAGAGGCACAGCACCGGCACTGAGCCCCCCAGCTCCTCCAGCACTGACSCCTGCCCCTGTTCAGGGATGCAGACCATTCTCTTCCTCCAAAGCCGAAGGCTGGGCTTTGGGCAGGGTGTGCAGTGCTGGGCTCAGCCCTTGGCTCCTGCCCGTGTAGCCCAGCTGGCAAACGCCTCCCGGTTTCCAGGGCTGCCTGGAGCAGCAGATTGAGCCGCCCTCCCTTTGCTCCCTCCTGCCTCCGCTCACCTCCTCCGGCAGTTTGCCCCTCTCCATGTTCTCCTGGGGTTTGTGCTGTCCCTGCAGTGCCTGGCAGTCCCCTGGAAAGGCTTCACTGGGGTTGTTTTCCCTGCTCTGCTGCTGGAGTCACCAGCAACTTTGGTTAACGGTCTGGAACCCCCCATTTCTGCAGTGCTGGCGGGGAGGATAGCACTTCCCCAGACACAAAGGGCAGGAAGTAGAGAAGTGTGGAGAAGGTGAGAGAAGCTGCAGAACATCCCCAGCCATGGTCTGTTTCTTCAGACATCCTCCTGGCTGCCAACCCAGAGGAGCCAGCAGGAGAGAAGGTGGAGGTTTTGAAGGAGAAATGGGGTTTGGGTGTGTGCAGGAGCTGGGTTTGTGGGGTGGCAGAGGCTGTAACTCACCTCCCCAGAGAAGTTCTCACCCCACTGTCACACTGTCCCTCCATCTCATCCCTGTCATGCACCCCACAATGGACTTCAGTTGTGAGAAGCAACAGCCTGAACTCCAACCTCTGCCTGTCACCCCATCCCACCCTGGGAAGGTTGTGACCCATCAGGGGAAACACCGTGGGGAGCTGAATGACACCACCAAGGCTGTCCCGGCCTTCAGCTCACAGACTCCAGCACAGGCTGCAAAACTCACCCCAAGTCCTGAGGTGCCTCTCCCACTGGAAACTGAGCCCTCGGGAAGGCTCCAGCCCTGCAGAGAAGGGGCTGTTTCACCTTCACTTCTCAGCGGTCGGAGACACCCAGGTTTGGTTTGATGCAGAGCGAGACTCCGGGGTGTGAACCTGCAAGGTAGCAGTGATAGCACTGAGAGACAAGCAGCCCTAATTATATCCTAGCTTGTCCTGGCTGCTGAGTTCCTGCTAGCACGAAATGCCTCCAGTCAGGCACCTCCCCATGCAGGGTGGCTGGGTCAGGTGTGAGCAGGGAGAGAAGTGCAGAGGAAGAAACAAATTGATTTGCAGATTCATTCTGAGCTGTCCCAGGGCGGAGGATTTTTTGGCTCAGCTCAACTTGCTTTGCCCAGAGCTCTGTTGTCTCACATCCCCAAGCCTGCTGAAAGCTGGGGAGTGGGACCTGTGCTTCCTGTTTGGAGAAAGGCACCAGAGCAAAGCACATTTTCAGAGACGGGTTTTGTGCTGTAGGAGAACAAAGTCCTGATGTGGAATGGCTGTCAATGGCAAGGGAGACAAAGCCCATAGCCCTGTTTCAGCCTAGTACCTCTTGCTGGTCGACTCTGTCTTCAATTGCTCAAATTGTACCATGCAGGGCCAAAAATGTCCTGGCTAATTGCCTGTRCCTGGATGAATATGAGAAAAGGGAACAGTGCTGCCGGCAGGGATCACCCAGACAAATCCAGGGTATTCAGGAGGTGATCAGAGATTGTTCAGCAAAGAGAAGGGAGAGTGGAGGGCAAGGGATCATTCCAAGCCCAGGATCACYCGTGGCATCAGTGCCCGGAGGCTTAGCCAGGAGCTGCATCTGTGCTGGGATACTGCCCATCAGGCCCTGATGCTGAACATATCCCCAAATCCGTAATTCTTTAGCAAAAAAAAAGAAAGCTGCCCCGTCCCTCCAGCTCTCCTTCGCTGACAGCTCCTCTGAGAGACGGACAGGAGCTGAGAGCAGTTGACTCCCTTTCTCAGATCCTAATTTAGGGCTGTTGCCTCTTTCAGATCACCAGAAGCTGGAACGAGAAGCCCGGATCTGYCGCCTCCTGAAGCACCCCAACATTGGTGAGTGCACCCTGCACCTCCCCGTTGCTGGTGCTCTGTGCCTGGCTCCACTGCCCACCTGCCCTCCYGTGCCCCCGCCGGGCATCCCCATCAATAATCCAGCCCTGCCTGCAGCAGCATGGACTGTTTGTGCCAGAGGCTGAGAAGGGCTCGGTGTCATCCTGCCCGGTTGATCCGCAGAGCCATCCCTCCTCTTCCTCACGGGAAGCACCGTGTCAAACAGGGTCATGGGAGGAAAGGCCCGCACTGGGCACGGGGGGATTGAAGTAGGTCCTGACTAACCCACTTGGCCATAGCTCCCTCAGGGAGAAGCGGAGCCCCAGGAGGCTGCAAAGGGCTATTTTTACTGCTCTCCCCCCGCTCGGGTGCCGTATTCCTCTGCATGCTCCAAAAAGCGGCTGCAGCTCGGAGCAGCAGCAGCAGCAGCGCGGGGCGTGTGGGAGGAGCGATGGCGGGGGGAAGCGAAGACTTTCCCACCGACCGTCCATCTGAAAGTAGCCTCCTTCGGAAAAGCTGTTTCAGGAAAACTCCTGAGCCCCTGCAAAAGACAAAAATAGGCCAGAAGGAGAGAGAGMGGGGAGGGGAGGAGAAAAAACTGCAGTAAAAAAAAAAAAATCCCAAACTCCATCCCTGAGAGTGATGCCGATGCAGGCTCTTCGTCCCTGTGGATGGTCTGGATGAACCCCGTCTTCCCTCTGCTGCACCCCAGGATGTGCCAACCCCAAGAAGATCCTGCAGCTTTGGGGAAAGCATTTGGTGGTTTCTGCAGCCCTCTCAACCCACAGTCGGGAGCTGGGAGGGTTCCCCTGCGGCTGAGCTCCTCTCTGGCCCCCTCACTGCTCCGGTGACCTGGATCCATCCTTCCCCAGGAGCTGCTGCAGCAGATCCAGGGAGCTAGATGGAGGGCCACTGGGACGAGCCATGTGGCTCCTGTCCCATAAATATTTCAGTTCGGAAAAAGACTGTCAGCTTCCATCTGTCTCGGGCACACGGCTGCGTGGCAGGTCTCCCCTGCACTGCCGGGGTGCCGGACCCTGCAGGATTCCCCAGCCGCTGCTCCGGCAGGACCGGGAGCTACCCTGCAGGGGTCCCTCCGGGAAGTTCAGCCTCCCCTTTGCACCAAAATACATGCGGCGTTTGCCGAGACCTGAAGGAAACGAGCTGCAAAGTGTGTGAATAGGAAGAAACACTAAACCCAGAGGCACGCACCGCGTGAGACCTGCGGGACGGTAGCTGGGCCATGTAGCCGGGGCTCCCCAGGTTCCCAGCTCTTCCCTACCGCCGTCTTCCACCCTTCCCTCTCCATCACCTGCCCGTGGGGCTGGCAGGGTCTCCGAGGACAGAAACGCCTCACCCGTCCCTGGCCTCGTCCCCCATCCCCGCACCACCCCTCGCTGTTTGGCCGTGACCTGGCAGGTTCCGAGCCGCAAAGGCTGGAAGGGGTTAACAGCACGAGATGCTAACAAGCCCAATCTGCTGCTATTTATACCCAGGAGGCTCTTCTCCAACCCCCACCCCACACCCTCTTTCCCTTCACCCCCCTCCACTGCTCCTGCTGCCTGGAAACTTGGGCTTGCAGCTTCCCTTCCGTGCAGCAAAGGCGGCTCGTTACCCACACAGGAGCTGGAGCGAGCGGTGCTGCTGCAGARCAGCCTGGCGTGAGGAAGAGGAGGCACTGCTGCTGGGATGAGGCAAAACAGCCCCGTCCAGCCCTCCCTGGGAGATGCACCCCAGATGCCGAGAGGCTTCGCTGTCCTCTTACTTGTTCCCTGCAGCGAAGTGGRGTCCTCTCATCTCCCGTGGGAATGCCGTGCTGCAGTTCCTGCAGGAACTGACCTGTGCTCTGCACCTTGCCTGCTGCACAGCCTCACATGGAAARCTGTGCATGGGCAGTGGAGGTCCCYAGGACTCCACAGTACCTCCACAGCACTTGGTGATGTATTAGGGAGAGCTGTGGTTTCCCGAAGTTGTGTTTCAATTCGGGGAAGTCTTGCTTTATTGGAAGAACTTTGACTGCACCGAGCTCTGGAGTTTGAACTCCAGGTACTTGTCCTCTGACTCTCATTCCCAAAGCCGTGTCCTGCTCCTGCCTTGGCTCTCAGCTCTGAGCTGGAGTGGTTTGGCCGGCACAGCTCTCTCTGACTATGGTCAGTAACAGATACTTGTAGGATCAGGTTATATTTAGAGCAGCTGCTCCCTCTTGTACCTTCTTGGCTCCTGGCAGCCACAGGCTTTGGGACTTCCCCAAGCAGGGAACGTATCCGGACCATATGCTTATGGTTACACTGGCCCTATCCACACCGAACTCACCTAATCCCCTTGAGAACACTTTGGCTTCTGCARGATCCCAGGCGGGATACCCCCAAATCCCTCCCAGGCGAGATGAAACGGGAGGAAATATGTTTCTTCCAGCAGAGGAAGGCGGAAAAGCTGGGATTGTATGTCAGAGAAAAATGGAACAGACACAGATGTCAGAGCGCAGGGGATGTCTGCAGAGGCCAGCAGTGGGGAAGGATAAGTGGGAAATGAGATGAGCAAGTTGTGTCAGTAGCCAAGACCACGAGAGAGACAGATAGGAAAGGTGCTGCCCGGCTCATCAGACCTCCTCTGCCCTGTGCCCTGGCTGGGAGAAGTGACACTGCTGGCAACACGCTCTTGGCAGCTGCTGGATCTGCCCCTGGAGCTTGGAGACAGGAGAGGGACCAGCAAAGTGACATTTGCTGGCCTGGGAGATAAGAGCGACACAGTGCAGTGTCTGAGCTCAGTGTTGGGGTTTGTCATCTCTCCTGGCTCAGACTGAGTCTGGAGGATGTTTCCATATAGGGCTCAGCTGATTTAGCTCCAGTAAAAGGGCCTAGGAGTAAAAATTCCCACAAAATCACTCACCTGAATGTTTGCTTTTTCCTCCCTGATTCCCAACACTCTCAAATATGTTGAAAGTTGTATCGGGCTGAAACCGGGTGAGAAAGAGGAAGGATTAAATATTGACAGCCTCAAGGGAATCAAGCAAAATACGAGGTGGGGGACAGAAGATGCTGGACAAGTTTCTGTTTATCCATCCTACGCGTTTCTGTGCCTGTCCCCTTGCTGCACACCTGCCTGCCAAGCTGTGACAGGGGTCTGAGCCTGAATAAGCAGCACRCAGCTGCAGGGTGACAGGTTTGTACCTGGCTGTACCTGGTGAGGGTGTGCCCAAGGGGAAAGGGTGCCAGGAGATGGGGAAACTCATCCTGCAGAGATTCCCATGGAGAAAAGGAAGGTCATAAGCAGAAAATATAAAAACACCCGTGGGTGCCAGAGCTGTCAGCCCAGCACCCTGCTGAGCTGTCCCTCTGCCCGGGCACCTCTCCTGCTGGGCCTGGGGACACCCATGCCTGCAGCCTGCCCAGTGCCCAAGATAGCCCAGCAGCTGCCCGGAACCTTGGCCAGGCACAGCCCCGGGCAGTCCCCAATTTGGAGGTGACCTTTGAGCCTCACACACTGCCCCAGACTGGGGCCATGGCTGGGGTCCCCCAGTGAGCAGGGACCCCCACCCAGCCAGCAGTTATAGCAAGAGGAGAAGGGAGGAGGAATAGCCCTGCTGTGCCCTTCCCCAGCTCCTGCTTGTGCCCAGAGGGGAGCAAAGGCATTCTTGGGGAGCGGGCTGGGAGTCAGGCATACCCCATAACCCTTCTGTCTCTGCTGCAGTGAGGCTCCATGACAGCATCTCCGAAGAGGGCCACCACTACCTGATATTTGACCTGTGAGTAATGGTTAATGCATCCCCTAACCCACCAGCAGCTCCATGCTTCCCCTGGGGTGACACATCCTCCACCTTGTCCTAGCCTCAAATCCATTCCTGCAGGCTGGATTTGAACCAAACTTGGGTCCCCCAAGCCGGGCAGAGGGCAGCTCCCTGTGCTGCACTCCGAGTTCTCCCCCATGCATGGTGCTGTGACATCTTCAGGGGGCTTGCCAGGGCCGAGTGTGCTGTCAATCAGTTCACTCCCCCCTTTTCTCGCAGGGTCACCGGCGGGGAGCTGTTTGAGGACATTGTGGCCAGGGAGTACTACAGCGAAGCAGATGCCAGGTGAGCCAGGCCGTGGAGGGGACAGCAGTTGTCCCCCTCTCCCACAAGCTGCTCCCTCCCAGGGTCCTACATGTCTGCCTTTCTGCAGCACAAGCTCCTTCCATGCTGGGGAAGGTGTTTTACAGCCACTCCGCAACACATACTCATAAACCAGCACTGTGGTGCAAAAAAAACCCCAAAATGCTCTTTTTAACTCACTCAACTCCTGTGCCAAGAAGAGCATGTGCTACCATAGGGCTGGTTTCCACTTTGAATCAGATGGCTCCCAGCCATTGCCTGCAGCATCCTCATTCCCCAGGATTTTGGGATAGCCCACATCTGACCTCACTGTAAATGAACAGTGTCAGGGGCTCCCTGGGTTGGGGGCACCAGGACTCCCTGGTCTCGGGGCACCAGGGCTCCCCAGGCTGGCAGGGAGGAAACCCAACACCAGCCTGGTGCCCAACCAGGGCCATGATAGCACGGACTTCCCGCAGACCTCCCCCCTTTCCCTTGGAGCTGTATTCCAGCCATCTGCAAGTGTGTCTCTGGCATTTGCCACTTGAAAGCACTGAGGAGGAGCAGTCAAGACAGGCTGGGTGGGAGGATGTGTGGAAGCTCTGCTTCCTCCCACACTCCCACTGGCACTTTCCAGGTACCCTGCTGCAGAGCCAGGGGGTTCACTGCCATTTCAGCCACCCCTTTGGTCCCCACAGCTCAGCCAGGGGACAACATTAGTCTCACTCTTTTGAGGGGACATGAGCTGGCCCTCTTCAATCTCCAGATATCGCTGTGCCGCTTGGCTTTGCCCCCAGGCTAAGCACAGCCTGTATGTGTGTCCAAGGGGGTGGTAAACTCTACACTACCTCTCTGCATGGAAATATCCTTAATTTCCAGGCAGAAAACAATCTCGTTTAATGGGCTGCCTGCACTGAATCCACTTACATCCCATCCACTTATTAGTGTCATACAAATAAAATAAAATACATGTAAATAAAGACCTTCTGCCTTGCACACAAGCTGTTTTGGAGCAGAAGCGATCAGCGCCTCTGTCTTTTTCCCTTCCTGTCTCATGCACGCAGCAGAGCTGGAATGTAATGAACTTGATATAAAGCAAGCAGACACAGCAAGAGCCACCTGCATTAGAGGAGAGCAGGGAAGTGGGACTGGAGCAAAGGTTGCACAGAGCATATCTGCTCTGCCTGGGTTTGGAGACCAGATCTTTGCTGACATTGTAGTTCCACCAATTCGTCCCCAGCTCCCCACCTCCAGTGCTCCTCCRTGGGGACCCCACAGGCCCAGCTGTAGGCCCCATGCTCCTGCTCACCGTTACTGGGTGTCCAGTAGCTCTGGTGAGGTCTTACTGGGTTAGAACTGCCCCCCATGGGTGTGTGGGTTTTGGTGGAGGGGAATGCTGAACTGTGCTGTGGGGCTGCTGAGGGGAAGCGTGATGGGAAGAGGGGGAGAGGGGTGAAATGCAGCAGAATAGAAGTGTCTGACAAAACTCTGCCTCCCCAGCCACTTGTGTGAGCTTTCTTCTCTCCCACAGCCACTGCATCCAGCAGATCCTGGAGGCCGTCCTGCACTGCCACCAGATGGGGGTGGTTCACCGGGATCTGAAGGTAGGAGCTGCAGGGGGAGTGCCTGTGGGAGGACAGGGGACCCCATCTGTTATGCAAAACCCTGTGGAACAATGCCCGGAGTCCTTCAGGGCCGCGGAAACAGCAGTGAGGAACACGTGTAGGGCTGCGGGAAAGCTGCAGAGCAAACATCAGCTCCGGAGTGAAACAACACAAGGGAGAGGGAGTAGGGAGATCCCCTGAGGATCCAGGGACACCAGGACACAGAGCAGGACAACGCAGTTAGGGAACACATCCAGAGCTTCCTCTGTGCTGTGCTTTCCTGGAAGCTCCCCCTGCCAATAGCGGAGCCCCCGGGGGGTTTTCACTCCGCTCCAACCCCCATCTCCTCCTGCAGCCCGAGAACCTGCTGCTGGCATCCAAGCTGAAGGGAGCTGCGGTCAAGCTGGCTGACTTCGGCCTCGCCATCGAGGTGGAGGGGGACCAGCAAGCGTGGTTTGGTGAGTAGGACTGGTCTGAGGTGGGGTATCCTTCAGCCCTCCTTGGCATGTTTGATYGGGGGGCTCCAGGACCCTGAGCCCCAGGTTACGGGAGCATCCCAGCAGCACTAGCCCAGGAGGCACAGTGGATGAGGAGGTTGATGGCTCCAGATGTGCCCCTGGAAACAGGCCAGTATTGATMCAAAGCAGAAGCAAACAGCTCCACAGGGACTCTCTGAGTCACCGAGGTGTCCTGGTGAGATGGACAAGCCGGCAGCAGGGGCAGACCAGGGGAAGGAAAGCCTCTTCCAAGCGCTGGAAGCGCACATCGGAGCACTCAAGCTTTGTGCACCATGTGGGGTTTGGCAGTGGCAGAAGGACGCAGTTTGCTCTGCCCTCGGGAGTCACAGAGGTTTCTGGAAGGATGGTGCCTGTCCCACGGGGTCGGGATGTGCCAGGACTCTCGGCTCTCACTGCTGAGCTGTGCGGGGCGGGAGCTGCCTGACAGCGGGTGTGACGGGCTGTCTATTCCAGGTTTCGCCGGCACCCCGGGATACCTCTCCCCCGAGGTGCTCCGGAAGGACCCCTATGGCAAAGCCGTGGATCTGTGGGCTTGTGGTAAGTCAGACTGGGGCTGAAATGCTCGAGTGGGCTGGGCTGGGCGGAATGAGGCAGGCTGTTCATCCAGCATGTCCCAAGTTGCAGTTGCCAGACACATCTTGGGGAGGTCAGGGTGAAGGATTTACCTGGGAGGTGGAGGACTTAACCCTGGGCTATCCCCAGAGCTCCCAGGGSATATTTCTCCCAGTCCAGCAGCGCTTTTCTCTGAAGGAGAGAAGCCCACTTGCTATGTACTCAAAGCTCCCAGTCAGAGATGCTGCCTCTTTTGCCTGTGCTGCTGGGGGAGTCAGGCATTGCCTCTGTGCAGTTGCAGCCATAGGGGAGCCTTTTTCCACCCACGATGGGGAGGAGGCGTCACCCACCCTTGCTAGGGCACCCACTTTGGGCTCTGCAAGGTGGCTGCCAGAGCCTTGAACCTTCCCAGGTGCTGAGCAGGTCAGGGTCAGCATGGAGCTGGACTCACCAACAAGCCTTTTGCTCTTTAAACAGGGAGCAAATCTTCATGTTCCCCTAATTTCTGTTTCTCTGCTTGAGTTTGACCGGTCCCCAGGCTGTGTGTGCTCCTACCTCCAGCAATGAATTCTCTCCTGCTGATCCCATCTCCTCTCCCGGGCAGGTGTCATCCTCTACATCCTGCTGGTTGGGTATCCGCCCTTTTGGGATGAAGACCAGCACCGACTCTACCAGCAGATCAAGGCTGGGGCTTATGACGTGAGTGGATTTGTCTTGCTGCCCCCTTTCACAGTCTCCCCTCTCTCCCTCTGTCCCTGCCTTGCAGCCTGATGCTCTAGAAGAGCAACCAAGACAGACAGATGACTGACTGGTCACAGAGAGTTGGCTATGTTGCCATGTGCAGGGGCACACCCTGGCATGTTTCAGGGCCACTTTATGGGAGAAATAGGCCTTGTCCTGAGCCTTCCAGCCTCCTTCTTCCACTCCTGCTCTTCAGTTTTCTACCTGGCAGCTCTTTCCACTTGCTGCCACCTCTCCAACCTGTCCCAAGTTGCAAGAGAACCAACCCAAGTGCAAAGAGTCTTCTGCCCCTTCAGTTTCTCCCTGCCATCTCTCACCCTGGTCCCTTTGCTTTGGCAGTTCCCCTCCCCTGAGTGGGACACGGTCACTCCTGAAGCAAAAGATCTCATCAACAAGATGTTGACCATAAACCCATCCAAGCGCATCACGGCAGCAGAGGCTCTGAAGCACCCCTGGATATCGGTGAGCTGGGCCCGAAGGTAGAGAGATGTGAGGATTCACAAGGGAGGGACATCTCATTGGGGATCACATGTTATCAAACATGCTGCCAGCTCTCTTCTCCATCCTGGGAAGAYGGTCTCCTGGCATCGTTCCTCCCAGTGCTCTCATAGCAGCATTTCCCCTGAGGTTTTACAGCAGAGAAAAGCTTGTGAATGCGAACAGCATGTCCTGGGGGACCTGATGATGGCAGGGACACACATGCTCCCATCCCTGGTGGGGACAGGCTGGTTTCTCAGTGTCATGCTGTGCTAGGGGGCCTTTCTTCAGAGGMGATGGGAGCAGGCTCGTGTTTATCCATCCATGCACCCCAGCAGCAATCCCCCCACCRTTTGCTGCGTTCTGCTGTTTCAGATGCCTATTCTCTCTCTGAATCWGCTCCTAAAGGCAGGAGGAGTCCGTGGGCTTAACCACACACGGGCAAACCCTGAGCACATTGCTAAACATGGCTGGTCAGTCAAGGGGTTAAGTCAGGGGGCAGCCAGTTCTCCGTGCACCCCCGCAGCAGAGCAGATCCTGCTGACTCCAGAGCTTCGATCTCCCACTGCCCATTAAACTTTTATCTGCTGCTGCTGCTGCTGCAGGCAGCTCTGGCCCRTGCCTCGGCCATGGGAGATCACACACGTGTGTGGGCATGTGAGAGTGGGGCTAGGGGAGCCCCTTCCCCCTGCACTGCGCTGAGCCAGGTCTCTCTCCCCGCAGCACCGTGCCACCGTGGCATCATGCATGCACAGGCAGGAGACGGTGGACTGTCTGAAGAAGTTCAATGCCCGGCGGAAGCTGAAGGTAACTCTCATCCTGTCCAAGCTGGAGGCAAAATGCACGATCAGGTCATCGGTGGGCTTGTTCCYTGTGTGGGAAAGGACAGGGTGATGTCTGTGGGCAGTGGTGTGGGGGTGACGGGCATTTGGGGACCTCCATTGTGAAGAARGGGAAAGGCACCAAGTGGGGTGGTGGCTTCATCTGCCTGGGGTTCCCAAGTACTCAGAGAAAGCCATGGTGAAGGAAAGCACTGAGTCACACTGGACACTGGAGTGAGGACTTTTCCACTGGAGTCAGTGTCAAGAAAGCTTCTTTTTGGGGCCAGACATGGGTTTGAGAGGCACAGTGAGACCCTGTGCCTGATGGCCAAGACACTGCAGCCAAGGAATAAAGTGATCCATAGACAGGCAAAGAGCTCATCCTCCCCAGCAGCCCCAAGGCCTTTCCCTTCTCAGATGCTGCCATGTGCCACAGCCTGGACCCCCTTTGAAATCACCATCTCCAGCTGGAGCACCTCCCTGAGGCCCTATCTCCCAGGTGCTGCTCAGCCTCAGCCAGCAGCACAGCGCTGGGAATGGGCTCTGGAAATCACAATGCCTCCTCCAGAGCGGGACGAGGCTGGTCTGTGCCACAGCCGGAGCCATCAGCGCTCCAGGCCTGAACGTGGTGTGGCACAGAGCAGTACAGCTGCAGGCTACTAACAAGATTATCAAGCAAAGAAACTGGCTATAAACTATTATTACTTTTCAGCTAGACAAGTAATCAAATTAGTTCAGGCATACGCTTCAAAATAGTAATCCATTCCTGTAAGCAATTAGTCCAAAGTAATCTCATTATACGCTGAGCAACTAGTTAGTAGACTCAGCTGGAAAAGGGGAAGGATTTTTACGAATGTTGTTTTGTGGTGGTGATCTTTGTGTGGCTCCCATGAGCAATCCCTGCSCTGCTGCTCTGAGCTGGCACAGCTTTAATCACAATTAAATCCGGTTCGAGTCCCGGTGGGTCCCCTTGTGCCAGCTGCCAGCCCCAGTCAGTGGGGTTGTGCTACATCTAGGGCAGGGTAGTATGAGACTGAAAAGTGCCCCGCAGATATTTAATATCCCTTTAATCTTGGAGRGAAGGCAGTTTCATAGATGCAACCCAATGCCCTGGTGCTGGGGATATGGAGTCGGGTACTGAGAGCTGCTTTTGATGGCAGGAGGAGAATATCAGTCCGTGGGCCAGTTTCCTTCCTTCCAGTGGCTGAGGGACAGGTGCTGAGCAGGGCTTTCCTCCCCCAGGAACTGGGGGAGCGGGGGGGTGGAAGGGTGCAGGGGGCCAGGGTCCAGCACACTCTTTCCTTCTGCCTTCCTTGTCTTTCAGGGAGCCATCCTCACCACCATGCTGGCCACCAGGAACTTCTCCGGTAGGTGCTGTCTCTGGGACTTACCTCCTTGTCTTACAGCATGCCCAGGGCAAATCCGTAGGGTCCCTGGAGAGATGGCTTTGCCTCGGATGTCACAGGGAGGCTGAGGTTGCAGCCTAGTGCCTCTGGGGATGTGTGGGTTTGGGTGCTCCTCCAGGAGAGGTTACTTGGCACCTCCAAGGCTGGCTGCTGGCTTTGGATGCAAGAGAAAAGGCGTCTGGCTGAGGTGCAGTGATTGCCAATGGTTTTGGGTTTTGGGGTTTGTATGCACACAACCATCTGCCTTGTGCTGGGATGGGCAGGTGGGTGCTGGGGGCAGCCAGAGCTCGAGCAGCTGGTTTTGTGTCCTCCTGGAGATGTTTGTGACTCAGCGGGAGCATCCTCTGCATTGGGAATTTCAGAAAGGTCCCTGGGTGCCACTGCAGGCAGATGGCAGCAGGATCTCTCAGGTCTCTCCCCAGGCAGGTGGATGCTGATCCTGCAGGATTCCTCACTCTCTTCATGCCTCCCTACATCCTGAGGGCTGCCTGCGAGACAGGACTGAGCATGGCAGCCTGTGCACTGGAGAGGTCTCAGTGCAGCCATAAGCCCCTCTGCCCCAGTGCCCTCCCCAAGAGCTGTTTCCTCTGGGGACACCTCGCTGCAGATGGGATTTCACAGGCGATTCCCCAGGCACCGAACCAAATGGAGCCATGTGACTGCAGAGCTCATCCACCTGCTGTCACCTCCAGCCCTCCCCAGAGCTGGGGATGGCCCTGCAGCGGTGCCCCAGCCCTGGGGCACACCAGCCGAGCCCTGCACCCCGCTGAGCCGGCTGGTGGCAGCTGTTTGGGGTTGCATGGGTGTTTCAGGTTGCTTTCTGAGGCGCCCGGGGTGTCAGGTGTAGCAGGTGGGCAGGGGTGCCAGGGCAGAGGGCTGTGGCCAGGGCTGGTATCTGCATCTGTCGTGAGGGGATCGTGCTGACACATTTAGCACTTGTSTCGGGGCGCTGGAGGAGTCCGGCAGCTGGGGGGATCCGATGTCAGGCCCCACGCCGGGAGAGGCGGACAGGAAGCATCAAAGGGCAGGAAATTCAAAAGCATCTCTCCTAGTGCTGCCCGTCCCACGCACGGCCCAAGAGCTCACCGGTGTTCCCTGCCTGGAAGCACGGCAGGGCTGGTGGGTGGCAGGGTCTCACGTCCTGCTGAGCTCCATCGACCCGCCCCTGTTTCGGGGGTTCAGGGGAGTGGGGTGGCTTGTGCGGCCGGGGGGGCCGGGGCAGTGCCGGCAGCGGTGGGTGGGCGCTGGGGAAGGCGCCTGCTTTTCATCCTTGTCAAAAAGTGGTCTGCAGCTGTCGGGCCGGCGGGCCGGCAGCACATGATCCCGGCAGCATGGGGCTAAAATTAGAGGGCGGCAGGCGGGCAGCCCATTCCTCCACACTGCACCACGCCGGGTCAACAGCACCCTCCGGCCAGAGCCCGCCTCTGCCGGGCAGCCCTGCCGGCCCCCTCCAGCCGCCCCAGGGACTTGGCGTGACGTTAGGACACGGGTCATGCCCCTGGCCGAGAGCCACCGGGGCAGGACAGGACAGTGCCGGCAAGGTCGCCSCTGAGCTCCCGCGGGCTGCACCGGGGGTTGCCGGAGAGAAGACGAACCCCACCAGCCGATCCCGCGGGGTCCTGCCGCTCCGGCATCCGCCACCATGCTGCTGATCCTCGCCCTCCTGGTCTTGGTGCCCTGCCTGGCTCTCCTAATCTCCTTCCTCCTCTCTCCAGGAGGCAAAAGTGGTGGCAACAAGAAGAATGACGGCGTGAAGGTAAGTCCCACCCGGCTGCCCTCTGCTGCCTGCCCCTCTGCTGCTGGGGCGGTGCTGGGGGTCTGTGTGCCGTGCCGGTGGGGAGCGTTTCCATACCCTGCAGGTCGTGGGGGGTCTCCGTGCTGTGCCCGTGGTCTCCGTGCCACGCCGGCAGTCCCCGGACACCCTGCACTTTAAAGGGCAGCTGTTGGCCCGGCTGTCCCGGTGTGTCCTGCCGGGACAGGCAGCGCACAGGAGGCTTTGCAGCGCAGCGGGCGAGGGGAGCGGGCTGGTGCTGGGGGGTGCACGGCGGGAACTCGCTGCTGTTTCATTGCCTGCAAAATGTGCTTGTCCCTCGCTGCCCCCAGGGAGGGGCAGAGGCAGAGGCTGAACCAGGACAGGGGACAGGAGGAAATAGCTTTGCAGCCCAGAACCATGGCTCCAGCAGCAGCCATCTGGTGGGATGGGCGACCTCATCTCCTGCCTGCTCAGCATGGGGGTCCCGCTGTGGCTGGTGAGGCTGGCTCCCATTCCTGTCCCATCCTGTCCCAAGGGCTGGTGTGCTGCTGGGTGACACGTGGGTGCTTTTAACCACATTGGCAGCGCTGCTTGTTCCCTGTGCCCACTGCAGGCAGCAGTGGTGATACTTGAAAGAGCAAATGGCTTGGTGATGCTCTAAAAACAAGCTGGTGCTTGGTGGATCTTGTTTCTCGGGCTGCAGAGGCTGCAGGTTCATCTGCCCCTCCGAGGTGGGGCTGCAGCTCTACTCCAGGACAAGGCGGCTCCTGGAGGCAGCAAAATTCTGCTGCTTCTGGTGACACGGAGATGTGGTGGATAGCAGTGGTTATTGAGCTCTGTCAAACTCCTCCTGCAGGAAGGAATGGTCCATGTGAGGGTCTTTCTCTCCTTACCTGTTCCCTTCATGGATACAAAGGATCACTCAGCAAGGGAGAGCTGGCCTGGTGACATCCTCCATCGTCGCGACATCCTCCATCATCAGGCAGAGCTTTGGGAGCCCAAATGCAGTACAGCTGCTCTCCTTCCTCCATAGGGACCCATTATTGGGAGAACCCACAGAACCTTCTCCGGCCCTTTTGTAGGGACCCAATTGTTGAGCTGTGACAAGTGTAGGGTTTTGGAAGAGCAGAGCCCTTAGCCAGCTTCTTCCTTCCTCAGTCCAAATGGCCGGTGGATCCAGAGGTCTAGGGATGGATCTTTCTCCCACTCCTCCCAGACCCAGCAACTGGGACAGGACAAGCCTGCAAGGACTGAGACCACACACAACCCTCCAAACCTGGGCTCAGCTCCACACGAGGCCATTCTGGCCATGCAGTGTTATTCTGCAGCATGAAGCTGATGGCCTGGATAACTCTGAGAGGACATTACTTTGGGCTGTGGTGTCAGGATATCACAAGACTTCCAGGACTGAATTGCTAGGTTTGGTGCTGGCAGATCCCATGGGAATCACAACATCCCATATGACAGCCACTGCTGGCCTGTCCTCTGCTGCTGCGAGGTCCTGGCTGCTTCTGAGAGTCACCTGAGAAGTGACACCACAGGTAGAGCTGACTTGGTAAAAGCTGCTGGAGCACAGGTGAGAGCAAAGATGCATCTTTAAGCTATAAAAGGAGAGATTGGTGGATGAAGAGGCTTCATCAGGCACAGTTCTGAATCTAATTTTCCAGCAGAAAGGGACAGTTTTGAATTTCTGTGTTGTGGTAGAAGACCATTTGCCAGCCCAGCTTGCTAATGATGCTCCCCGTTGGACTTCAAAGTAGCTTTGAGAGCAGACATTATCCTTGGAAAAGAGGCACTTCCTGTTGTAGGAAAATAGTTAGTTTGGGTGAACAGCCTCACAGCTCATCACTGAATCTCAGTGAGCAGAGTCTGGTTCTGGTGTGGGATCACAAGAGGCTGGTGYGCATCCCCAGCCCTCAGCCCTCGCTGGTGAGAAGGGAGCAGATCATGAAGCTTCATTCCAAGTGAAATCTACCCACCAACATTCATCTGAAAAGTGTGGACAAGCTCTGAGAATGAATTTGCTTTTTTATTGCCCCCTTTCCAAAAAGTAGAGGTGAGACAGCCCGGCTAGCTGGCCAGGAAGGTAGAGGAGGAGAAGACAAGGTAGAGGCAAGCTCATTCCCAACAGCTTCCTTGTGCTGTCCATCTTCAGCATAACCATCCCCACCTCATTCCCATGCTCAGCCTCCRGGAGGCCTGCACTCAGGGGAGCACAGAGAGGCTGGGTGCTGTGGTTGAAGCTTTAATGGCCCACTGTGGGCAGCCAGCAGATGTCAAGACACTGCTAAGTGGTGTTAACGTCTTCCCATCTTGCTGGAAAAGCGGGGCAGGAACTTGGAAGCCTGCCTTGAGCCRTTGGGATTGTGGGGAGAGAATGGTCCTGCCTGCTCGGAGCAGGGCTGTACGTCAGGCCACGGGGTGTGGTTCACTGTCGGAAGAGTTGTGTCCCCATTTGGAGTAACGTGCTGGACTGACCATCCCCATGAGAGCAGGCAGGTCCCAGGCAGCCACCCTTGCCTGTCCTGCCCAAAGCTGTGCTGTGGGCAGCAGGCAGCTGGTGCTGCCCTCTGTCCTGCCTGCACAGCCTTCCAACACCAGCACAGTGGCAGCCCAGGCTCAGGGGGCTCGAAACCCACCCTCCTGAGGAGGTTCCTCACCTACTAAAAGCATTCATGGGACCAGAAATCCCCCTTGGGCCCTGCTCTGGGGTCTGTGGGAGGTCCCCTGGTCCCAGCAGCTATGATACTTTCACTGCCCTGTGTAGTGTCACATCTTGTCCCATTGTAAACTAATGGAATCACTGCCCCGTGTCGCATCCTGTCCCGTCCTAAACTGATGAGCTCACTGCCCCATGTTGCATCCTGTTCCTGTATGTCCAGACTGACGCGGTCACTGCTTTGTGTTGCATTCTGTTGCGTCTGAAATTTCTGCAGTTTGCTGCCCTGTCTCATGTCCTTGGGTAGCAGAAGCTGTCAGCCCTTCCTGCAACAGCCCAGCTCCAGCGGCTCCCTTTCTCCATGAGGTTCCTGACAAAATACCACAGCTCACTCTGCCCTTTAGGATGTCTTTTGTTTCCGTGAAGGAGGGTTGACAGACGGCCCAATGCCTAAAGGGGCTACAGAGAACTGGAGAGCGAGTTTGGACAAGGCCATGAAGTGATAGAACAAGGGGGAATGGCTTCACACTGACAGAGGGCAGCTTTAGATTGGATATAAGGAAGAAATTCTTTATTGTGAGAGTGCTGAGGCACTGGAACAGGTTGCTCAGAGAAGCTGTGGGTGCCCCATCCATGGAAGTGTTCAAGGCCAGGTTAGATGGGGCTTGGAGCAACTTGGTCTAGGAACTGGATGATCTTTATGGTCCCTTCCAACCCAAACCATTCTGTGATTCCATGATTCGATGACCTAGCAAGGAAGTGAAGAGCAGCACTGGCAGAGGGGGGAACTCACTGAGGATGCTGGTGGGCGCCAGTTAGGATGTGAAAGAAGCAACGAGAGGGAATGGATATCAGCAGTTTTTATGCTGTAGCCCACCCACGCACCCCAATGGGTTGCTCCATGGAGTTTTCCAAGAGATTTGCACAGTGCGTGCTGCTTTTCCCTCTGCAGGGCAGGCACAGCTGCTGCCTCGTTAAATATGCTGGTACAACACTTCGTTGTTTGGCACTGCAGATTCTGATTTCTGCACATYGGTATTCCCTGATGCACACTGGGATTCATTCCCTGGGAGCCAGAGGTGCAGAAAGGGTATGAGATCAGCATGCACACCTCCCTGTCTCCTGGCTAAATTAAAGATGGAGACGGGGAGCAGAGCACAGCAAGGAAGGAGAGTCCAGAAATAGTTTGGGATTGCAAGCAAAAGCATTGCTATGGGATTGTCTCACCCAAAAATCTTAAAGCTGAGTGCCAGTGGTCAAGGGTGGAGATAAATGTGCAGGTTTTCTCTTTGCAGGAGACTTGTCCTGATTTAAAGTACTGGAGCTGTGCTCAGGACTGCTTCCCACACTGTGGGCCTGCCTTGAGGCCTTAAGGCCTTGCTGGCCTTAAACCAGCCAGCTTAGGATGGGTCTAGGTCCAGAGCTAACGGAGTGTCTCCACACCAGACAGTGCCATCGGCAGATGTACCCGGGGCAGATCCAGAGAAGTCGGTACAGCACTCACACTGGGCACAGGGCTGTGGTGAAGCTGCCTTAGCTTTTCAGCATCCCACTCCTGTTCCTGTGAGCTTGCAGGCCTGGTCACGGGCCACCAGAGTGGTCATTGACTCCCAGAGAATTCCCTTTTGGACTAGCCAGGTCCTTGGGATGAGCAACCCCAGAGATTGTGGCAGGTCAGGAGAGAAAGGTGCTGGCAGGAATGCAGGGAGGGAGCTGGCAGGTCACCAAGAACGCTGCAGACAGCCGCATGTCCCCACAGGAGCAACGAGTCCCTCTGCGCTTCTCATTTGCCCCTCCATGAAGACCAAGAAGGGTGGCTCAGGAGCTGCTGCCTTTCATGTGCTGCTCTCAGCCTTTCTCACTCTGTGTCTCTCCCTGTTCCATCTCTTCTCCTTGTTTTTCCAGAAAAGAAAGTCCAGTTCCAGCGTTCAGTTAATGGTGAGTGTCCTTCGTCTTCCTCAATGCTGATATTGCTGGGCCTTTCCACATGTTCCAGCTTCCCCCGTTTTTGGAAGTTACTTCGGGGTAGGGAAGAAGGGACAGCGGGGTTGGAGGGAACATCCTCGAAGCCGTATCACCCACAAACCCCATTAACAGGGTTGGTGCAGGCACTTGCTGGCCACCAGCTGGTGGGAAGCCAGCCCTGGTTCTTGCTGATGGGTTCTCATGCCGTTTCTCCCAGTTCTCCTGACTCAGGTCTGCAGGCTGCATCGGTCCAAGGAGCCTTGGAGAAACACCTTCCATGCCTCTGCGGGGACTGTATGGTCATGGGACACCTTGCCAACCTACATCGGGGTCTTCTGGGTAATACACAAGCAAGGCTCTGCTGGGAAGAGCTAGCAGAGCCATTGCTCTAGCTCCGCTAGCAGAGTTGCCTTGATGAGGCTCCCGGAGAGAGACGGGGGGTCAGTACCCCTCTCCCCCMCAAATCTGTGTAGTGCTCAGCTGTTTCTTGAGAGAGCTGTGTCTCAGCCTTCAGTGGTCCATGTGGGTCTTGGAAGCACTGTTTTATTGTACATTTCTTTCCCTACTCTGCGGTCAGTGTGGTCTCTCTCACTCCTGCACAGTCCCCTCTTTCTCATCCCAGCTCCTCCTCGCTGTTAATTTGTACATCTCTCTCTTTATTGTACAGTCAACATGGTGTCTTCCACCCCTGCACAGCCCCTCTCCCTGCCCCTCCGGCAACGCTCCTAGGAACCCACCACATGGCCCCTGGACCTGCCCCCATCTCTGTCCCCGCAGGTGTCGGTAGGAAAGGCAGCGCCGTTCCTACGAGACCCTCCACAGCCCACCTCTTGTGCCCTTGGCGACAAGGAGTGGAGGTCAGGGAGGGCTCTGCCAGTGCTGCCCTAGAGCTGTGGTTGAGGACAGGTTGGACCTGCTGGCGTTTTCCTTGGTTTCTGTCTGTTGGCACAGTTGAGCGCTGTGGGGTCGGACTCGGGGGGCTGTCGGACACACGAGCTCCATCTGTCACGRGGAGAAGACCGTTCTCACCACCTCATCTCTCCTTTCTGTTCTTTGCTCAGGAATCGTCGGAGAGCACCAACACCACCATCGAGGATGAAGACACCAAAGGTATCAGTGGGGCCGTAATGGGAGGTGGGCAGGTAGTTTTGGAGGGTAGCCCACGGGTCGTTAGTCTGACCACCCCTCAYGAGATATTGGCTACAGCAAAACCCACCGCCATTGAGCTGTCTCAGGGCCCTTCAGAAGTTACTCTAACTCCTCAGGTGTCTTCACTGCTGGGTTGCTGCCACGAGCAGCTGAGGCACTGGTGGTGAGGAGGGGGTTGCTCCTTTAATCAGGCATGTTCCCTGAAAGCAGGTGTGGAAATGGCAGAAATCTTCTGGGATAGCAGCCCGGCTGCTCTTTTAAAATAAACGTCCCTTTGGGAAAAGCCTCCAGGGGAAATCCCTGTCTGCCGCCTGCCTGCCTGCCAGAGGCAGCTTTCTAAGAATAAGCCACGGAATAATTTATCGGTGTTAATTTGTAAAGTCTCTGGATGAAGTGTTCTCAGCACAAAGCAAAATGGACTTTGGCCTGACATGAGAGCTAATGGGACAGCTTGTCCTCCTGGGGAAGGGCTCCCCGAGCCTGGACATGGAGGCAGATGGTGCTTGGGAAGTGATAGGAGTCTTCTCCTTTCTGAACGACTCCTAGGAACATGCTCCCTTTCCTTTCATTAGTCACAATGCAAAGAAAAGAAAAAGTCAAGTATGATGCTAATTTGCATTTGAAGCAGAGCCTTGTTAATAAGCCCTGGGGTTAGCTCTGACAGCTTCTCCTGCATCCTGGGAGCCTCTCTTGCAGCCCATCCCTTCCCAGATGAACCGGCAGTGCCTGGACTCCTTGGCAGGAGCCACACAGTTCTGTGCCGTTTGCAGGGTCCCTTCTTGTGTCTCCTGGGGTGGCTGCCCGTGTCACCCACCTGCTCTCCTCCCTGCTGAGACCCTCTCCTCCCATTTCAGAGGGAGGTGAGAACATCCTTTGTCCAGCTTGCCCTGGCTGACCCCTGCTGTGAGTTCATGGGGTAGAGGGTCCCAGYTTAGCAAGGTTTTTCAGCCAAGACCAGCCTGTCCCAACTTTTGGGCTGAGGTAGCTCACCACTTGGTGATTAACCTTTTGGTTCTTTAGGAAATTACAGGGCTTTTCAGTTTTGCCCTGACTTTGAAAATCTTTCCTTTCTGGAGATGAAGAGCTCCTCCCCACATCTCTCTCCCAAGTCGCTCTCCTGCTTTTTCCSTGTACAATTTCTAAAGTCCGTCCACAACCTGTGGTCTGTTTCTGATGACATAAAGATCTCTCACCCATATGGTAATCTCAGCATTTACTTCTAGTTTGTTTTATCCTTTTACTTTCCTTTTCTCTTTAAACCAACAGTACGGAAGCAAGAAATCATTAAAGTCACAGAGCAACTGATCGAAGCAATAAGCAATGGCGACTTCGAGTCCTACACGTGAGTGTGCCCAGTGTAGGTTTGGGCTGGGCGAGGCCTCAGCCTCCCAGAGCGGCGTCTCTCACTCTTACAATGCTGCCTAGGAGGTTTTACTGCTGCCCAGGGCAGAGTGACCAGGTTTATGTGGCGGGGGAGACGTAGAGACCATCCAAGGGAAGCAGGGACATCAGTTTCCAAGCCTGACGCTGCTCTCGTGCTCAGCTGACCACAGCTCTGGTCTCRCTGTCAGGAATGAACCCATTTTTTGGTTTGCAGAAAGAGGAATAATTGTAAACCTGATTTATGGTGGAAGAAGTGTTTGCATCCATGGAATCCATTATATCCAGATTGCCACAGGCTGTTCTGAATTGTAGGTGCTTTCTGCTTGCTGAGCTGATGCTGTTCAGAGTACACCTCTTCTGTGTCCAAGGCTGATTTAATTAGTGATGTCTGAGCAAGTGCAGGTTTTCATCTGTGCCTTAGAAGACCGCAGCAGGGATATTTTGATACAGAGCAGATAATATGAGTTTTTTCCCTGATGTCTTCCTTTCTTGTAAAGATGATAGTGTTTGGGGAGGTTTAATTGCAGATGGTGACTGATGGAGAATGCACCCTGCTTTGGTGGCATCCTGGCTGCAGTCAGTGGGCTGGAGGTGAGATGGGGTGGGCTTCAAGCAGAATGCAGGGATGAGGTCAGATTTTTGCAGGAATTACTCGCTGGTGCAGACACTCCTCAGCCTCAGGCTGAGGGAGCTGTCCTGAGCACAGTGTTTGGGTTCTTCAGGCTTTCATGCCAGAAATGGTGAGATAACCTCTCACTATTCTCTCCCGCTTCTGCCTCCCCAGGAAGATGTGTGACCCCGGGATGACTGCTTTTGAACCCGAGGCTCTGGGSAACCTCGTGGAAGGCCTGGATTTCCACCGATTCTACTTTGAAAACCGTAAGCAGCTCGCTTTCTGAGGGATCCCTCCCACCTCCCACGTGCCTGTCTTGACCTCTATCAGTTTTCTGAACGGAATAGGGTTTGGGTGGCTGTGGGAGCATCTCTGGCTGATCTGGAAGATCCCAGCAGGAGGCATAGGTCAGCTGGGGCCAGGTGTCTGCAGAGGAGTTGTTGGGCTAGCTGCTTTCTAGGTGGACCCATCCTGAACCCACCCGCACAGCATGTACTCAGTCCCATCAAGCAGAGAGCCTAACGCAAGCATCTCCCCTTCCCACACTGCTGCCACCCTGGGCAAGAGCCACCCAAACTCCTTCCTCTGCCTAAATCCACTTGTGCTTGTCCCCTCTSCAGTGTGGTCCCGGAACAGCAAGCCCGTGCACACGACGATCCTGAACCCCCACATCCACCTGATGGGAGACGAGTCCGCCTGCATCGCCTACATCCGCATCACACAGTACGTGGATGCCGGAGGGATCCCCCGCACCGCCCAGTCCGAGGAGACCCGCATCTGGCACCGCCGGGATGGCAAATGGCAGATTGTCCACTTCCACAGATCYGGCGCGCCCTCTGTGCTACCGCAGTAAACCCTGTGAGGAGCTGGGGACAGGGCACGGGGAGGAGGGAGGGCCGGGTGTGGGTTCACTGCAGCCTTGAGGCTCACGGTGGATGGGATCCTGCCCGCAGGATCCACGGTGGGGAGGAGATGGCTGATTGCTGTGAGATGGCGATGGAGACAGTGATGCTCTGCCAAAGGGACAGTCAAAGCAAATTCCGGCTCTTCCCGGTTTGTGTTTTGCAGCTGAAGCGTGGTCCTGCCCGTGTTGGGTTTGTCACTGACTGACTACCAAGGGGAGACCCCCTCCGACATGTTCACCTACGGGACTTTGGCTGTTGGCTCTGCTGCTTGGTTCCCGCTGGAATAACCCCTCGCTTCTCACCGCACACACACGACGGCTCTGCCAGCGCAGCGCAAGCATCCCATCAAACCCCCCACCCTGCCGGGGTCGTGGCGCTGAGCCCCCTTCCTCTGCATGAACCAGAAAAACAGAAACCATGAACTTCAACCCGAGCATCTGGCCGGTGTACAGGCCCCCYGTCGTCGGCTGCATAGCGTTGGTGGGCCCCCTCATTACCCAGCACATCTCCTGAACTGGGCTCAGACTCATCATCCGCCTCCATCCCCACCTCTGCTGGAAGCCTCCGAGGAAGAGGGGGGCAGTTTTGAGCCGCTCTCTGCTGCATCCTCCCTGCGTGCTGGTGGATTTTGCTTTGCTGCTATCTATGTCCCCATCTGCTGCCGTGACTCCCGCCTGCTCCCGACCCGAGTTCCTGCTTCCCAGCAGCCTTGGCCGGGGAACTGCAATTTAATCCATTTGCAAAGTCCATTTTCCACGCACACCTGAGCAAGGAGGGCCATGTTTGGATGGGTGAGTACAGACTGTTTATTTTCCCTTCCCAGCGCAGGCTGGCTCCTTCCCGGGAGAGCAAGTAGGTTTGCACTCTGGCTCCAGGCAGCTGCTGTGCCAAGAGGGATGCTCTCCCTCCTTCCTCCCTTCTCCCTTTGGAGCAGGGACCGGYGATGCTGGGAGAAGAAAGGAGAAAGACTCTGCTTCCTAGTACCACATCGGCACAGACAGGAGCCAGGGCTCTCCCATCCATGCCCTCCTCCTCACCCACCATCCAGCCTGGATCCTTTATCCCAGCACCCACCCCCACCCACCACATGCAGCACTGGTGTTCCCCTGCTCCTGACTCCCAGGATGGGATGGGAGCAGCCAAGCTGGCTTGGGGCACAAACCTCCATCGCCCACCTGACTCCTTCCAGCGACAACAAGGAATGCAAGCTTTAGTGACAAACTGCAGAATCTGATTGTGCTTCGATGAAAACAAACAAGCCTTTAGCTGTCTTCTCCTTTGAGCGCATGCCTTTTTATAGGGAAAAGAAACCAACCTACCGTGTATTTCGTAACTTGATTTTGAGTATTTGCTGAAATGGATCTTTATGTAATAACTAGAAACATTCAACTGTTTAAGTGGGGAGGGAGGGGGGATTTTCGGGGGTTGCTGTTTTTCATTGCGTTTACATTTGAACTGGGGTTGTTCTGCCACGATGCTTCTACCAGGGGTCCCACGGCTGCCAGCCCCCTCCTCGCACCGTGGTGGCTTGTCCCATTCTGTCCCACAGCATTGGGTGGCGAAGGCACCCACCTCCAGGGGCACCCACCTCYGGGGGCACCCACGTCCCCAGGGCGCCTTCCTGCACCCACGGGTCTTCCTGCAGGGCAAACCACAGCGGTGGCTCTGGGAGTGCCACCGGCACGTGGCTCTCAGGACTGGAGACATGGCCGGGAAGGGGAATGTTGGTCTCACCTCTTTGCCATCAGGTAGAGGTCCGAGGGTGGGYGTTTTTCCGGCAATTCTTCCGTTTCGCATTCTCTTTTTCCCGACTGGAGCCTCCTCGCTCATTGACGTGAGGCTTCTGCAGCACTGCTGCCCCGGGGTACTTTCTAGCTCCACTCTCTTCGTCTGCATGGCGTTTAACTTCTAGACAGTGCGTGTGTTGAAAAACAAAGAATTGAACAAAAACTGCTTGTTTTGGACCTAAAAAAAAAAAAGAAAAAGGAAAAAAAAAGGAAAAAAAAAAAAAAGAGGAAACGTTTCCTCCATGTAAATTCTGAGCGTGTATTTTGCCTTTTCTGTGGTTTTGAATGCTTTGCTCTCTGTTGAGGCAGGGGCGGCCACCGTGCCAAACGCAGCCATCCTTGCAGACTGCAAAAATATTTTCCCACTGGATGGAGGGGAAGAAATCTAAACTGCTGGGGCRTGGACAGGCCCTGAGAAGTGTTTTGGTGTGTTCTGCTGTGCCAGCAGTGCGATGGCTGCTGGTGATATGTGTAGGAGATGCCTTTTTGGGGGCAAATCACGGGGCTGATCCACAGGTGCCCATGGGGTTCCCCATGCCCTTGGTGCACCACAGACTTGCAAGAGTTGACCCCAAAGCAGGGAAATCCATGCAAGTAAAGGATTAGCTTTTAAGGTAGAGTTTGGTTGTTTTTACAGATCTGTTTTTCTTCCTGTAGTCATGTAGTGCTGAAGCTTTTTTCATTTTTAAAGGAAGGACTCAGCTCTTCCACAGTTCTCTCTCTCCCTCTCCAGAGCTGGCCCTGAAGCCAGCCGTGGTCCATGTCATCCGCATTCTGATGTCCAAGCTCTCCGGGTGTCAAGAGGATTTTTGGGGATTGGTATGAGGTGGATGAGGATGGAGGAGGTCATGGCAGGGCTCTGCAGATGGCTGGAGGGCAGATGCCATCTCAGTCTGGKTTTGAAGTTGCTGATAGCTGTGGAYCCTGGGTGGGCTATGAGGGTAAAGCTGCTCCAGCAGCTGCTACTGGAGAAAYGACTGGGACAGGGGGTGCAGTAGGATTTGCTGGGAGTGACAGATGAGATGCTGGGGTAGATACAATCTCCTTTCACTGAAAACCCACAGTCACTTTTAGGGAGAAGCATCTTGGCTTCCAGGAAGGCTTTGAGGTGTCTTCTTGGAGAGGGTTTCTCCTCCTTGAGGTCATCTTCCCAGGAGGCAGGTGGATGTCCTTGCAACACTCCTTTCCAAGGGAAGCAGAAGCTGGAGTTYTAACTCATTCTAGTCTTCCAGTCAAGCTGTAGCSTGACCAAGGAAGACCCGACTTCCCRACATGCTCAYGCTGGCAGCATTAAGCACCTGCACTTTAGGGGTCCATCCTGCCTGGTTTCTCTRCCCCACCTTGCCCTGCTTCTCCAGAGCAGGTTCCTGTATCCCCAGAGCATCTCAGCAAGCACTGATGGACCACCACCGTTTCTTTCGGTATCTAYGGAAAATATCTTCTATCTCTGTCATCCTTTGCATTTCCTGATTTCTCCTAAACTTGCAGGAAAACTATATAAATAAGTTCTCATCATCCTTCTTTGGCTGGAAGACCCAGGGATGCTGCTGTTACATCTCTACTTTTACGCTGTTGACACTGTCTCTGGCACATGCAAACGGGCATTGCCCCAACAATCCCACCATGGTTCTGGGAATGACAAGGTCCGGGGATGTTCCTGATATGCAACACAGACAAGGCGACCCTGTTGGGATGGAGTTTACKACCACAGACCTCCTGTTCCTATTGGCCTCAAGGCTGGAGATCAGGCTASAGAACATTTCATTTTCTGGCATAGACAGAGCCCTACTCCTCTGGTCACCCAGCATCTGGGTTAAACCATACTCGGAAGTCCTCCAAACTCATCCTCTCTTCCACTTCTCCCAGACCATAGGGAATATCTGACTGGAAGCACTTGCTATGGTGGTGTCCAGCTCCCAGCTCCACAGGTGGGCTTGGGAGCTCCCTGTTTCCCCTTCCTGGCTGCCATGGTCCAGTGGCAACATCATAACTTCTCCCATCTTGCTGGTGCCTCCCCTTTGGAAGAYGAAGAGGCCACTCCTGGGCCTCTGCCCTTTGCTGGAGGAGCAGGCACTCTCCTCCTCACCTCAGCCAGGCACAGCTGGGAGAGCTCTTTTCCCCCAAACTCACATGAAATGCCCCCCCTGCCAGGCACCAAACCCTTGTCTGACCCCAAACCTGCGTCTCCTCMCATGGATGCCCCCATGGATCCCCAGAGGCTGCAGCGGGCAGCTCTGCTCCCACTTGGAGCTCCTGGTGGGCTCTGCAGCCCGTGGTGAGATTACAGTGCCATGTTTGAGAGGGCAGCCACACAGCCCTGTGGACCAAGAGGTGTCTGCCAGCAGGAAATCCCATAACCTCCTCTGATCACCCCAGGAGATGGGCTGACCCTTCTTCCCCAGCACAGGACACGTCTCGTGGTGTATCCCCTACTCTTGACGCAGCACGGATCCTCCAGCCAGCAGTAGAGACCTCGCTGTTACCCATGTCCCAGCGTGCAGGTCCCAGCCCATCCGGACCAGACAGGGAAACCCAGATGTGAGCAGGCTGTGGGGACACCAGGGCAAGGGCTGATGGTCATTCTGCCACCTGCCCACCAGCTGAATCTCCTTCCCTCCTGCAGGTCATCGACAGGGAGTGGGAGAGAGGGAGCGGTGGAGGGGACTGGATCAAGTGGCTCCTTCCTTCTTTGGATTGTTGTCCCTTTTTTCTAACTGTTGCACAATTTTAGGGCTTTTGTAACATTTTTTGGACAAGCAGGGAAAATATGTTAACAGTGGTTTAAGGAAAAAAAATGAGATCTATCTCTCTCTCTTATATATTATATATATATAAAAAATATATATACTTACAGGAAATCTCTATGGAAATATTTATTTAAGATGATTGCAAAAAATATATTATAATTAAAAGTATACCAAGCTTTGTCACGTAACAAAAAATCAGGCCCCGGGGAGGGGTAGCTGCCTGTCMCCTCGTGTCTGTCTGTCCGTACGGTTGCAGCTGAAGCCTTTCTCTTCTCTTTTTGTAAGTGCACTCGAACTGTTGAGCAGTGTGACCGTGTTGGATTCAGTGGGAACTTGGGGATGGGGGGGGGATTGATTTTGTTTCCTTTTCCTTTGTTTTTTTTCGAACCTGCGGCTGTGAACAGAATGATCACTGCTCAAATCGGATGCTCTGTTTGGGGAGGGCGGTGGGGGGGGACCGGGAGCAGGGTGGGTGTGGGAGGGAGGGCGAGTGTCAGTTTTATTCTTGGTGTTCAAGTGCAATAAATAGCTACCAACTTCTGAGCATGGAAACGGATGATTCTCCGTCACTGCAGTGACTCAGACCGTCTGCYACCCCCTTGTCCCTCTGTCACCGCACTCCTGTCCTCGAAAGCATCAAGGCTGGGAGCAGGCCTTGTGCAAGGGCTGCAGATATCCTGCTGCCTGCAGGGTGCTGGTGCCCTGGACCCTGCCCGCCCCTGGCCTCCAGCATCCCTGGGGTTTCTGGGAGCTCAGTGTCACCCCCAGACCCAGCTCATTGCAATCCAGCCCTTTTCCCGGGGTCAAGGTTCTGGGGGCTGCGGGTATCTGGGAGCCCCCAGGAGGTGCTCAAGCTGGATGGGGGGTGGGGGTGCCCACTGGGCAGTTTGGCAGAATTTTGGGGAAATTGGTGCTGCAGGGTGAGGGGCACAGAACCCCCAGCTGAGTCCAGGGTGTGTTTGAGGGGCTCCCGGGGACAGCTGGGCTTTGCCTGTGCAGGTAGGTTGGTACCGCAGGGGAACTGGGGTCGGGCTGCCACAGCCCCTGTTCCTGCTCCACACGTCAAGGCCCTGGGGTGCCCCATTGCCCCCCTCTCCCTGCCATCTGCCCTGGCCCCGGCAGGTGTCAGCACTGGAATGTTGCCGCTACTGCRTTCCCCCCCCCAGCCCTGGGCAGCCACGCATGGGCTAGGACACGTGTCCCATTGATGTGCCACTGCCCCAGTGTCTTTTGCCCTTGGTGTCCTCCCACACTGCCAGCTTTGCTCCCCAGCCATGTCCCTGGCACAGCCTCAGCTCCATCCTTCCCATCGCTCTGCAGAGCAGTGCTRGTTGCTGGCAGCTGCCAAGGGAGAGCCCTGAGGATCCCAGGATCGCAGTGGGGATTTGGGGAATATGGCAGAACCCCATGCAGATAGGAAAAGCTGGGAGATGTGCAGAGACCAGACCGGCTTGGTCAGCCCAGAGCAGCTTCAATTCCATGGCGTGGGAAGGTGWCAGGTACTCCTGGTTCCTCTGGTACTTTCTGGCCAGCAGTGACATTGTGAGACACCTAAGTCCATCACCCCATTTAGACCTCTGTGTGTGCCCCTCCGGGGGCCAGCCAGCACCCACAGCGATGGCTGGGCAACACCATGACCTCCTGAGGCCTCCTGCTCAGTAAATAGTGTCAAGGTTAGAGCAAGGGATTCATTGGGGCCATAAATGTTTATGGCAGGCCCTCCCTGCTCCCCAGCCGCCATGGCCTGAACTTTCCATCAGCCACACTTTTATGGCCAGACTCTAATGATTAACCCGGGGCCAGCAGCCGAAGGTGCTTCACAGCCTGGTTGTGCTGCCAGAGCCCCACACGCCCGGAGAAGCTGGGACTGGGGGACCCCATCACCCCCACAAGCTGCAGCCGTGGTGGGGTATGGTGAGGAGGATGGGGAAAGCCATAGTGTTCCTGCAGGGGAAAGGAAGGGCAGAGTCATTTGGAAATGAGCTTAGCATCCCCGGACAAGGGGAGAAAAGCAAGCAGGAGGATGAGGTGATCTTACACTCTTGGAGGGGCAAAGGCAATAATTAAATCTCCTCCACTACAGGGAAGGAGGAAAACTGCAGCCTCGTGCCAGAATTCACCCTGGAGACTCAAGCACCCAGTGCACAAGGACCACATTCATAATCCAGACATAAACCCTAATTATTCTGTTTATCCTAGGGTTTTGTCTTTTACCGGACCGAGATTTGCAYGACAAAGCCCGGGGGGAACTGTGCCCACCATCCCTGGAAGCCCCTCTGTGCCTTTCTTCCATGCTGAGGACCCCTCAAATAACCCAGGCAGGGGCTGTGTCACACAGCACTTTGACTGGTGAGCTGATGGCACGTGGCACACACAGCACTGGGATGATGGGGACTGGCAGTGTCAGGTCCAAACAGCCCCATCCAGGAGCTCACCAGCACCCTTGGGCCAGCAGCATCAGCAGGAGGTGGGGCATGGGCTGATCTACCCCAAATCATACACAGACACTGAAACCCAGCCCTCCTCTTTTCCCTGGGAAAAGCAGCACTCAGGCTGGGGCCACACCTTAGATCTCCCTTGGTGATGGACACTGGTCCTCCGCGGACCCTGGGTCCGGCTGAAACCTGTCACTGACGTCCTGCACACATGGGGAACAGGTCGCACCATCTCTTCCCTTCCTCCAAGTCACCCCAACCCTGCCACGCACCACAGGGAAGAGCTGCCCTGACCCACCAAGGGCCTCAGGGGATCTACAGCCTGGTTTGTTTATAAAGCCTTTTCTTTTTCATTTCTACTTGTTTTTAACTGCTCATTTATTAGGTCAAATTGCTTTAGGAGGACACTGATTTGTGCTGGTTTTGCTGGAATATCTCCGTGTGATCAGAGCGCCCTGTCGCACGCTGTCCTCAGGGCACAGAGGGTGTTACAGCTTTTCTCACATGTGTTTATGGGTTATGGGAGCCAAATACACACAAACAGAGAACAGACCAACACAGAAGAGCTCCTCCTCCTCCTCCCCACCTCCTGCAGCCTGGACATCCCTGAGTGGGGAGGGCAGGGCTGGGGCTGAAGGTGGGAGTGGGGCAGCCCCTACACTTCAACCAGACAGTGTCACATGAACACACGGACTCATCACACAGTTTGTCACACTGAACAGAAACACACTGGGGACACCACGATAGGCAGCAACTCTGTCCTGGCAGGACCAGGACGGTGATGAGGAACCCGGCAGGGTCAGCAGCTCCCAACTGCTCCTTGAAAGACTCCCCCAAGCTGTCCTGAAGTGCTGCAGTGCAACCTGTGCAAATCGGGAGGGTGAGCTCCCACCCAGCCTGTGGGACGCCGGGTCCCCTCATATCATGGACTCTTCCTCATCCTCCTCCTCCATCTCGCGGTCCACCTCGATGGCCGTGTTCTCGTAGCTGGTGATGCCCCCGTATTTCCGCATGTGGACCATCAGTGGCCTGGGGGACTGGCTGCCCGCCAAGCTGGCCACGTACACGCCGGTGCGGTTCTCCTCCAGCGACGGGCCCCAGTCCATGGTGGGCCGGCTGGCCTGCTGGACTCGCTGCGAGGGGACAAACAGAGGGAGCACAGGCACCCTCCACCCTCCATTCCCCGGCCAGCACCCCCACCCCGCAGCTCACCCACCCCTCCCGGGGATAGGGTCCCCTGCCAGCCCCCAGGGACTGGAAGAACCTCTGATGAGGATGGGATGGGGTCAAAAGCTTGTCCTGAAGCTTTTTGTGAAGGTTCCTCTAAGTGCCTTGCTGTGGCCTGAGGAGGTGTCATGGGCCGTGGGTGCTGGTGGCGAGGGCTTGCAGCAGTGAGGGGCTATTGTAGGGCTACGGCCCTGTGCTGTGGGGTTAGAGCCACCCAGACAACGGATTAGCCTCGGCCAAGGTGGCTCCCGGCCATGCCACAGTGCCCAGGGATGTGTCAAGCCAGGTTACAGCCAGCAAGTGCTCCAGCAGGGGATTGCTGCCTGGGGATGGCATCAAGCTCTGCTCCTCTGCYTTTAACAGCCTGGGGAGAGCAGTGAAGGGCTGGGAAAGCTGTGAGCAGCCAGCTCACAGYAACCTGCTCCCAGGAGAAGCCTTTCAGTGCAGGGATCCCATCTGGGCTGCCTGCAGTCTGGCAGCTGCCTGCCGTTGCTCCTGCCAAGTGGGTGCAAAGTCCCAGGTGCCCATGCCCGCCCCGTGCTTGTGACAATGTGCTTCCCCCCAGGGCACAGCAGGCTTGKTTTGGAGTGGGAATGCACACAGGGCTGCCCTTGGGCAGCAGCGTTACTCAGTACCTGCCTGGCATCACAGGAAGCAGCACTGCTAGAAATGCCTTGGGATGTGCCATCTCTCACACCCCATGTGCAGCAAGGGGGAGTGGGGACACACACCTCCAGGARAGAGGATACAGAAACTTCCGGAGGATACTGGCTTGGCAGGGGCTCATGCTCACTCCTGCACGTTTCTGGGGTGCTCCCCAGCAATGCCAGGCTCCAGTACCTCCTACCTCCCACAGTGTCCCTTCTTCTTGGAGCACAGCCACCACCATGCCCATGGGAATCATCAGGCAGGAGAGGACTCCCATGAGGATGCCCAAGACCTCGGCCCAGACAGGGAAGCGGTAGCTGCCGTACTCGGAGGGCTGGTACTTGACAATGTTATACACCAGCAGAGCCTGGGGGATGGGAAGAAAGTGAGGTCATCCCACAGCTCTCATGCTCAGAAAAGGCCTGGAGATGATGGACATCTCCCAGCAGAAGGATGGTCCCTGGGGCAGGAGATGCCAGCAGAGCAATTTGTCTCACTGGAAGGTCACCCAGGGATACTGGCACTGCCATGGCTCTCCAGCACTATCCAGCAGCTCAAACTAAGCAGTTACCATCATGGTTGCTGGGGACAGGACCATCCAGCAGGCTCTGAAGTAGGGCCCTGGTTTGAAGCCCAGCATCATGTGGATATCTCGGCAGAAYCTCTTCATGCCTGCAGGAGGGAGAGGGAGAGGRACTCAGAAGCTTTGATTCTTCCCACAGTAGCTGTACCAGGCTGCCCTGCACTGATAAGATGCAGTGGTTTGYATCCTCTATAGCAGGGAAGAGTCTCTCCCCAGCCAGCTGGGAAATGCAGGAGTAGGGCCCTGCTGGTGCTGCCTGAAGGACCAGGCTCAGCACCCCACATATCTTTGGAGAGGTGAATCCAGTGATGGCCAAGAAGAGACAAGTGGTGGGAGCAGAGTCTCATGCCCCACTATGAGGCTGTTGGTTTCCCTACTGCTCCCTCTAAATCCCTCTCTCCATACAGACAGCCCATCCTTCCCTGCACCCCTGTGGGGACAGGCACCCTTACCATAGACACGTGTCACCACAAGGCAGGTGGTGATCACCACCACCATGAGACCAAAGCCAGCACTGTAGTCATCCAGTAGGACCAGCCAGTACATCCCACCCTGCAGAGACAAAAGCACAGAGGCCAGCATCTCCAGGACCATCATCCCAATAAACCCTCTCACTTTTGGGGACCCTGGGGAAGACAGCAGTCAGCAGCCTCAAGAGACATCAGTCTCCTTATGGGGTTGGTGTAGGGATGGGAAGAACACTGTGCCACTGCCCTTAGACCTCACATCTTCTGGAAGCCCAGGCTCGTTGACTCTCTTCCACCTGGGTACCTGATACGAACACATGTGTCTGCAAACTTGGCCCCTGACCTAAGTTCTCCCCAAAATGAGTCCCTAGCTGGTCCCCACAATGSATCCATCTCCACACCCATACCTCTGTTGTGAGGATGAGCCCCATGAGGAAGAGGGCGATGCAGATGACAGCTGAGAACGAAGCTTTCTTTGGCCGCAGGTAGTAGGGAAATTCATCTGTCACTGCCGTCACGATGGTCTCCATAAATGCAAACTGCAGGCACAGGAGGAGAGGGTCCCCTGAGCCCTCAGGCTGCCTGGGCTCCACGGCTGGATCTCTGGGCTCTGTCCTTACCTGGCTGTCCAGGCCCAAGGTTAACAGCATGAAGAAGAACAGGAATGACCAGAATGGRGAAAGGGGGAGCATTGTCATGGCCTGGGGGTACACCACAAAAGCCAGACCGGGACCTAGGGGAGGCAAAGGACAGCAGGGTGAAAAGGGGGTGACAGCACTGGGCATGGGGAATGGAGGAGAGGAGAGCTCAGCAGAGCAGCACCGCAGCAGGGACCTAGCAGGACTCTGGCAAGACGGGCAGGAGGGGTCCTGTGGCAGAGGGTGGAGGAGAACCAGCCTGCTCCTGGCTCAGGCCTTCGTTAGACATCATTTCTTGCTCAACATTTACACAACAGGAGCCTGTCTCCTCCCTCCCCTCCCCTAGCCAGCCAAGCATACACCTTCATTCTCACACTGACACCCTCAGGTGCCTTCTCTCCTGGAAGGGATGCTCCTCAGCACACACATGCAGAGGGAGAAAGGGGAAACATCTTCGTTTGGCCTCACCTGCTTTTGCCACCTGGTTAACAGGGACCCCAAGCTCCTGGGACATGTATCCCAAAACGGAGAAGATGGCAAACCCTGCCAGGATGCTGGTGATGGCATTGCCCAGGGTCACTATGAAGGTGTCCCTACAGAGAAGGAAGAAGATGCTCTGGACATGCTCACTCCTTCCCACCCCACACCAGTGCACGGTGGCATTGCCAGCCTCAGGTGGCGACGAAGTGACTCTCMTCTCTTGGCACATGCTTTTTAGGGTCGAAAGGAGCATATATCTCATGGATAATTTTGTGGGGTTCCTCCCAAGCTTTCTTTCCCTTGTGGAGGGGAAGGGATCATAGCAAATGTCCAACACTTGTCTCTGTTGGTGAACTACATTGAATGCTGGGGACAGAGCAAACATGCACAACTCCAGCCTCAAATATCCTCAGCTTTCAGCACCTACAGCCCGAAACTTCTGAGATGGGTGCTCTGCCTTGGTGTTTAGGAGAATTTTCTCCCAGAGATCCCTCTGTTCCTCTCAAGCCTGTGCAAGCTGCCAGGTATCCACACAGTGCTTGGGCAGGGAGCAGACTGAGGTGACTGTGCTGCACCACTGCTTCTGCTGGCCTTGAACCCACTGGCTGAGGTTTTCACAGCTCCCCCCAACCCATGATTTGTACAAGCAGCTGGCTCCCACCTGTAGATATTCTGATGGAAGGTGTTGTACGAGGCGAAGGTGAGGAGGCCCCCGAAGCCCACCCCAAGGGAGTAGAAAATCTGCAGGGCTGCCTCGATCCACACCTGGGGGAAGGAAGCTGTTCTGAGGAGAGCAGGGATCTGGAAACCTCCCCATGAGGAAGAGAGCATTGGAAATCTGCTTCCTCAGAGCCCTGGGCACATCTTCCCCCACACTGCAAGCATGCACAGCCCATGGGATTTTTGCCTTTTCTTGTTAACACGCTCAACACTCTTAGCGGATCAGCTGGCTAATAAGAATGTTTTAGAGCCAGGCCAGTGTGGCATTAAATGCCCTTGTAAAACTGGGTGGTCTCTTGGTGACCACCACTGCTTCCCCCCACTCCACATGCTGGGATTTCTTGAGAACAACAAACAGTCAAATCTACCATGGGCACCCATGGTCACCCCCAGCCCATCACAGGGGCTGGGATGATCCTGCCCATGGTCCTGGTAACCAAGGGAAGTGGTGAGCATGCCWTTCCCTCCATGCAGAGCCATAAACACAGGCATGGGGCTGGGACAGGTGGGAATAGTGGCCCAGACAGGGTGTGRGGCAAAGATTTTTGGTCTAGGASCAACGAAGAGAGAGAGCTTTAGGTCAGGGTGTAGTCAGAAAAGACACCTGAGTAAGGGAACTGCCTCTGTTGCACTCTGGAGGTGGCAGGAGAAGGTTCATTTTTGTGTCTTGAACAAACTGCACAACATCCTACCCACCTTGGAAGACAGCAGGTGATCAAACTGGGGGGTGAGGTAAAACCGGATCCCCTTCCAGGCCCCCTCCAGGGTCACGCCACGGATGAGCAGCATCACGAGGATGAGGTATGGGAAGGTGGCAGTGAAATACACCACCTGTGGGAGAGCAGAGCCAGCTGGGAGAGGTGGGACTGAGAGCACGGTGTGAGCACTGCCCCCTGCTCTGTCCCCAGGGTGGCACACGTTGTCTGGTGCCACCCTGAAGTGGTCCTTGGGCTGCAGCAGGGCCAGTGTGCCAGCCCTGATGGTATCTGGGTGTGCAAGGCATCCCCGAAATGTCCTGTACCCAGCGGATGCTGTTTGTGGGCCTCGCCTTCCCAGAGGTGCAGAGTCACAGGCACTGGGAGCATCACTGTGGATCCCCCCAAAGGAAACCAGCCAGTCCTTACCTTGCCAGAGGATTTGACTCCCTTAAGGATGCACAGATAGACGATAGTCCAAGAAAGGAGCAGGCACAGACACAAGTTCCAGCGGATCCTCCCGGGATCCCCAATCCCCGAGCTCCCTTGGATGTGCAGGACATACCGGCTAGGGAGAAAGGAGAACTGCTAGTGAGCAGCCACAGGCAGCCCCTGCCTCCTTCCAGAGGCCCTCTGACCCTCGAAATGCCTCTGCTGCAAAAAATAACCTTGTCAACAATCACAGGCACTGGCAGCTATTTGCCAAGCAAACGGGAACAGTTGGAGTGATTTCTCCACCACGTATCAAAGAGCTTAGAAGGGATGCCTGGCATCTTCAGAGCAAATTCCCAGCCATTCCAGACGTGGGATGCATTCTAGTCTAACACATCTCCAGGCCAGCAAAGCAGCGCTAGAACATGGACACCTCCCACATCCCAGTGGCTGAACTGAGATGTCACCCGGAGCCGAGCACACGAGCCCATCGCTGCACCCACAGCACCAACCATGAGCCCCTGTGAGATGCAGCATCTGTGCCGTGAGACGTGCCCGCCTCATCCCATCCTCATCCTCTCCCCAGCTGGGTACCAGCCCGGGTCGGGCTGACCCCTTTACCTCCAGTACTCCTCGCTGGGGCTGACGGTGTTGCTGATGTTGACGGGGAGGGTGTTGTTCCCCGCCCTGATGACGTGGTGGTCCAGGCACAGGTCGGTGTTCCACCAGTTGCCGCAGTGCTGCCAGGGCAAGTCGCTTGTGAGGGATGCAAAGAGGTAGAAGAGAACGTAAGCAATGATCATATTGTAGTAAATGGCCACCAGGGAGACGATGAGGATCGTGCCCATGCCAACGCCTGAAGGAAGGAGAGGGTAAAGAAGGAGTGAGCGGGAGCAGAGCAGAGCACATCCGAAAGCAGGCTCAGACACTGCACCGCAGCAGCCAAATGCTCAACCAGTCCAAGGTTCACCTGCTGGGGGAGCCTCTTGTTGCCATTACAACCTCTGCACATGCCATCTCTGTATTGGTGACTGCCTCATACAGGCTACTTTACTCCAGCTTAATGTTGAGAGTAGAAATATTTGATTTGACCTTTTTTTTGGAATGCTTTGCTCTTACCTTTAACAGTCAATGCTTAGTTTTCATGCTCTATTTTGTACAAGGGCTGGCTAAATAATTTTCATACCATTTCTAGAGCTGGTCATGCCAGTCAGAGCCCTCAAAGACTGACAAATCTCATACATATCTTGCAGCTACTAAAACAGCCAACTCAAAATTCCAGACTGCTCCACCTTCCCCCAGGATTTCACCTTTGATTCTAACAAGAGATTTGAGGATCATGGGATGCTAATGCTGGTCCRTGTCCTCATCAAAGAGCTCTTGCAGAGGCCCCACAGAGGCTCTGGACTTCACTCACGCACCTTTAAAGAGAGGGCTTATCTTCCACACTGCAAGTGGCCCCAGGCTGGAGAACTGGCCAAGTGACAGCTCCATGAAGAAGATGGGGATCCCACAGATGGCCAGCATGATGAAGTAAGGAACCAAGAAAGCTCCTGCAAGAAGCAAGAAAAAAACCCCTGAAAAYAATACAGAGCAAACTCCTAAAGCCTGTCTGTGAGAGGGAATAAAGTTCACTCAGTGTGTGTGGCTCTGAGGGATCTACAGCAAAATCGGGAAGGCAGCGAGGAGCAACAGCTCACTGTTAGTGCAGGAGAAAGGGGCTGTGATTCATCTGGTGCTGTGCTTCCCCTCTGCTCCCAACTTTCCTTTTTTTTGAATCTTTCACAAAGACAGCGAAATTCTCCAGTTATTATTGCATGAAACAAACAACTGCTTTGGGAGGAGCTGCTCTGAACCAGCAGTTTGAACCATCACCCCAGGCCCTTGCATTGCAAAAGGCTCRCTCCCTCCTTTGATAGCTGGGAAGCATTTGTGGATCCTGCTGAGTCCTGGAGGGCACCAGACCAAGGAGATATTGGACACCAGGAGAGATGGTGTTCAGTTCAGCATGGAGTCAGGAATACAGAATATGGAATAGGAATACAGAAATGGGCTGTATGGGTACAGCCATCGCACACATGGGTACAGGTGGTTAATGCCCTAAACAAGCATGGGGGGGGCAGGAGGAGGCTTCACCCCACAACAAGTGCCACTTCCCAGTCCCAGGAAGGGGAAGGGGCATCTCTTGAGGGACACATCTGACCAGCCCAGCTCGGTGGGTGGGAGACTCTTCACTCCAAAGGATGCCCAAGTACCTCCTCCATTGGTGTAAGCCCTGTAGGGAAACCTCCAGACRTTTCCGAGGCCCACGCAGTATCCAATGCAGGAGAGGAGGAAATCCAGGCGCCCTGTCCAGTTCCCTCTGTCTTCCGGGCACTCGGAGCCCAGGTYCCCATCCTGGCTGCTGGGGCTTACCAGGAGATCTGGTGTCACTGGCTGAGCGAGGGAGCAGGGTATGGGAGAGGGCAGACAGGGGTTGAGGAAGGAATAAAAACAGAGAATGAAGAATGGGAGAGAGGGAAGGAGTGCCAAGAACTCGCGTGTGAATTTGTGACCCTGAGTCACAGCACTGATACTTCTCCCTTGGGGACACCACATCCCAGCAGCTCTGCTCACCACCCCAGCCAATGCCCTGCTCTGCCACTGAGCAAGGAAAAGGGATAAATGTGATCCCACGTGGCCAGAGCTCCCCTGGGAAAGGCAGGATGGTCCCAGTTCATCCTGGGAAGGTTCACCAAGGCCCAAGTTGCAACCCCARGTTCCAAAGACATCCTTTCAAGGGGCCACAATAAACTTTCCGGATCTCCTGCAGAACATGGGCACGAGGACAGTGGGAGAACCCCCACGGTGTGCCAGGGAGCGTGACAGCCCAGCCCCATGTGTGCTGCCATGCCAGGCACTCGGCTGGCTGCCATTAAATGCTCCAAGCGTTTTTCACACTTTTCCAACCGCCAAAAGCCTACACTGTGGGAATTTAGCGATACTCCCAGTTGTCCCCGCTAAGAGACCTCCTTCCAGCTCTCCTAATGTTCTCTGGATCGATGCAGCACAGGCAGAGGATTAACCCATTCCTTTTCTTCCCATTGCCTCAGCTCTGCAAGTGGAAGTGCGAGTCCTGCAATCCGTTTGGGCTGGGGTGATGCACCAGGAGGGCTCCTCCGTCTTTGTGTGTGGGTGTACAGCAGGTCTGCAGTGAGGTGCTCAGTCTGAATTTCCCCAGTCTCCTGACTTTGGGAGAGTAGGGAAGGCATCCCCACTGGCTCCCATTCTTCCTGAAAGCCTAAGCCAGCAGCTGACGGGTGAGATCCTATCACAGATACATCCTCAGCCAGACCAGGCAGCACACAGAGGTGAAATGAGGATCCTGTCCCTGCRTCACCGCATGTTGCTGTGTCCCAGCAGGGGAGTTTATTGTGTTTGTGTTGAGGCACAGGAGGATTCTGGTGTCCCTGCTGACAAGGTACCAGGACCAGGGCAGGAGGAGCCCATTTGGGAACCTTCTCTCTGAAGAAAAAACATCAGCCATCTCCCTGTCCCTGTTCATGATCATAGGGAACAAACCCGTGGGATGTGGTTGAGGGAGAGGGACCTGAATTTGGAGGGATCAGCCAGAAGGAGTTGTGGGTCCCCTTTACCAGTGTGCATGTGTGCTCAGAGCCTGCAGCAGATCCCAATCCCCAGGAGGCCAGAACTGGCTGGCGATCAGAGCTCAGCACTGCCCTTTCACGGCCTCAGGGAAGGTGGCAGCCACCTCCTCCTCCTCCTCTCCGGCTGGACCGGACTGGAGGATGCTCCTGCTGCTGGTTCCCATGGAGACACCGAGCCACGTTGCCGATGGAGAGGGCTGCCAGCTCCCACCCTTCGCGGGGTGCACCCCAAGCCCCAGCTGCTGGCGCTGCAGAGATGCTGCTTGCAGCCCAAAGGCACAAAACACAGAGGAAAACTCATCCCTGTCTCCACCTGGTGTGCAAACACCTCGAGGGACAGGACAAGCCGGGGCAAACTCTTCCCAAATCCAGCCCGAAACGTCCAGCTCCAGTAAAGCTGTTATACCAAATTCCTCCGTGAAAAGCCCATCCCTGCTGGATGCCACTGTCACAAGGCAAGGGCCAGAAGAAAAAGTTGTAGAAACACAGGCTGAAAAGTCAAAACGTGACCCAAATATAATACTGTTGCTATAAAACACTCACTACCTGGCAGCCCTCCTGCAGCTGTTCAACACAGCCCTCCAGTTTAGCAACACCTCCAAGCCACGGCCATGCCTGCTAATTAGCCCAGCACACACTGTGGGCATGACCCACAGCTGTCTGTGCTTGCAGGGCATGGACAGGCTGCTCTGAACTCCCTCGCAAAAATTTCAGCAGCTAAAACCTGTATTCACAAAGATCCCTGCCATGGGGGGACCACTACAGTTGGGTCTTTTCCCCTCAAAAAAAATGCTTTGCACTCCATCACACTGCCTGGGGAGCTCTTGTTCTCCAGGTCTGCATCACAGTAAACCAGCAAGCAGGGATGCTGGGAAATCCTTAAATCCTGCTGCCTAATTCCTGCATCTCTGTCTGAATCCTAAACACCTGCAGGAGGGCACAGGTAGAGCTGCAAGATCTGATTACATGCGGGTGCCCATCCGTCAGATGTAGCACAGAAATCAWCACAGGAGCAACAACAGGAAATGAAAGGAACTAACTGGACCTTTTCCAAACAGTAAATGATCTGGTCCCCATCTTAGTCCCCATTTCAAGGGCCATGGGATTTAGTTTGTCACCTGTGTTTCAGTAATGACTGCCCTCCTTAATATCTTTAGCTGAAGCTCTACAGTTTAAATTTGGGACCCCACAACAGAAAGCAGAGACCACTGAAATATCAGACCCCAAGGACAGTGACAGTGGTCACCATCAGGCAGGCTGGGGAGACACAGGCCAGGGATGCTGCTGGAGAACACACACAAAGGCTGCTCTATGACTGCAATGCTCAAAATTCCCCCGAATCCCAGCCTTTCCATAGAAATCATGGAAAAACTGGCCTAGTTGCCTGACTTAGAATGAATTGCATAGCACRGTATTTAAGGATTCCAGCCCATCTTTGCCCCAAATAGCAGAGAGAAGCACACCTCCCTACTACAGACTGCTGGAAATCTCACACACCAGCTCGATTCTAGACCTCTTTTTTTAGGATCAATGCTCCTTTTCAGCCTCTGTCATAACAGGAAATCTCTTTTTCAGCAGCAGCTGAAGTGCTCCAGTGCTACGATATTGCTCTAGTGCTTTCCACCATCAACTGCCATCCTTCAAACCGGGCTCCTGTCTCGCGGTTATAAACAGACGGGGACTAACAGCTCCCTTGGCAACCACGGCCTCTTTGAACACAGCATCACTTTCCGTTATTCACCAAAAGATGCTCCCAAAGAAGTCAGCAAAGCAAAGGTCACCGAGAAGAAAAAGCACTTTAGCGTCTGCCAAGATAAGAGCTCAGGTCTATAAGGAAATGGCCCTGTGCTAATTATTTTCTGCAAACCAATTTATTTAAACCAAAACTCAGCTGTGTTTGTGAAAAAATCCCAGCCAGATCAAAGTTACTTTTTCATCCTATTTTGTCTCCATTCAAGCTGGCATTGTGGGGTTATTTTGTCAGTGTTTTGTGCGTGGATCACAGCCTTTGAGCAAGAGAAATGCCACCCAGCACCAGATTTCTCCCCTGCGGATCTGAGCACAGTGAGTCTCTGAAGTGTGAGTCACTTCGGATTAGTTTGAATTGCTTGCTAATCTCTGAGAGAAAAAAAAAAAGCATGAAAATTAATTCAAATGTAATATCACTTAGAAAGTGAAGTAAATAAAGCATTGCTGTGGTGTGGAAGAGCCCCTTAAACGACTGCACTGACCCTGGATGCCCYCAGCCCAGGATCACAGCAGATGCCATGAGAGGGAGCAAGTGATGGTGGAGCCAGCACAGGGAGGTTGGGGGCTGGAGATGGCTGAGGCTGAAGCAAACTCATCACAGCAATGTCCAAAGTGCAGGGAGAATGCACGGATACAAATGCTTATGGTCTTGCATCCGAAAACCCTGGGGGAATTTTGGGGCAGTTTGTGGCAGGCAGAGGAGGGCAGTGGCTCAGGTAGGAGGATGCTGCTCAGCAGCCTGGCCAGGRATGGGAAGGGACAGCATGAACCATGGCTCCCACCACTGGCTCCTGTGTGTTTTAGTCCATTTCTACCAAATAACCCCCAAAGCAAATAATCAAATAAATGAAAACATCCGCTCAGCTCTTCTGGAAATACTATTATGCAAAAGCCAGCCTGAAATCCTTGGAGCCTGAGAAAGGTCTTCTCTGTTAAAGAGGTATTTCCATATGTCTAAAATATGTCTGGTAAGAAGGTTTAAAACTCCAGCTCACCAGTGCGAAGTGGGTCATAATGAGAGGCAGAGGAGGCTTCAGGGTCCTGGGTGGGCGCTGCAGTGGGGCTGGGCTCGTCTCTCCATCAGCCGCCACCAGCTCCAGGCAAGCCCAATGCCAGCGTTGGGCACAATCATCCCAAGGTGGCTGTGGGTACCAGGTCCTCCATCTGGAGCTCAGCAATAGTATTTTTGGGTGATGAAGGATAGAGGGCTCTGAGCAGCAGTAGGAATGGGGAAAATAACTCCAGAGACATCTGCTTTCCATCCCAGCTGATCACCATGGGGCTAAATGAATTCCTGAATAAATGCTAAACAGGATCACCAGCATCAAGTAACTCAGAAAGCCATTGCAAGGGGCAAAGACAACTTTTAATGGATCTTGCAGTCGCAAAGTCATCTGAAAAACCAATTTGTAGGAAAGAGGAGGAAAGAGAAGAGCCAAACGATGCCTCCAAATGAGCGGAGAAACAGGCTGTCAGGGCCTGCTGGCTGTCACCAGGATACTGCTGGAGTTTTTACATCATTTCCCAATATCCTAAGAATTTCCTGGCAGGGATGAAACTCTCCTGGGTTTTCATGCATCTGAACACCAGCACAGGTTGGAGTCACCCTGCCCTGYGTACAGTGGGCATGGTTTGGCAGAGAGTGGAGTTGAAGTCACTGCCCAGGATGCTCCAGGAAGGGCTGACCCACTCAGCAGCAGCACATCCCCATGATGGAGCTGTGGGTGACAGCCTCTGCCACCCTGCTCCACCGTGTCCCCAGAGAAAGGGCTCAGTCCCCAGTGTGGGGGGAAATGGGAACTCAGGCTGGTAAGAGCAAAGTGGCAGTGGAAGAGAGCCTTGGAGGGGAAAGCCTGACAACTGGGTTTAAAAAAGGTTTCCAGTAGGATGTAAAATGGGTTTGTAGCTCTGCCAACTCTGCCCTGAAGCCAGAGTTCAGCGCCCAGCTGACCCCCAACCAYCCACACCCGTTTAAGTCCTACGGAGGAGGATGAGGAGGAAATCCAAGCCGCCGGTGGGAAAGGCACTGCCAGCTCCCTGTGCTCATCCCGGGGGAGGGACCCCGAGCCCGGGCAGTCCCGGGGCTGGTGGGAGCAGCGTCCCCGGGGTGCCAGGCTGCGGGGAGCCGGCTCTGCCCCCGGTGCCACCCASGGCGGCCGGCCAGACACGCCGTGAGTCACTCCCCGCCGGCAGCACCTCCTGGCAGGGAGGGCTGGGGGGGCAGCGGCGCCTCCCTCTCAGGAGGAGCGGTGGGCACGAAATGCCCCATCCGTCTGCCCACGATCCCGCTTTGGCCCCGCGCACGAACATTATTCCCTAATATCCGACTAATCCCTGTCGGCTGCCCACGAAGGCTCCCGAGGACCCGATGCGAGGAGATGGGAATGCCTCCCCCGCTCTCAGCCCGGGGTCATCCTTGCTCCCCTCCCAGCTCTGGGGACCCCTGCTCTTGGTTCTCACCTCCCGGGGGTACCCCTGCTCCCCGGCTCCCATCCCTGGGGCATCCCCGCTCCCGGCTCTCACCTTCCGGAGATGCTGCTGCCGAACCTTCTTCATCCCAGACCCTGTTGCTATGCGCTCCCCGCTCCGACACTTTTCGTCTCGCTCTCTCCGGCGCTGGGGAGGGCGAAGGGGGAGCGGGGAAGCGATGGCCGGAACGGCAGGGTGGGCACTCACCTGCTGCCGGCGGGAGCTGGGGAACGAGAGGAGCGAGGCTGAAGGCAAGGTTTACCTCGAGTGGAGGATGGCTGCGTGCGGAGCAGAGAGGGAGGAGGGAGGTCTGTCTGTCAAACGCACTCCTGACGGGGAAAGGGGGGATCCGGGACCTCAGCCCCACACCCTGGCAGCGAGGGGGAACGGCCTCTTCCTCACTCACGCCACAAATGCATCCGGTCTCCCTAGGGAAGGACCTGACTTTGGGGGCACTCTGTCACTCGGCACCCCACGTAGCAGTGGCAGCAGTGTGAGTGCGGGTGCCAGAAGCTCACAGCACCTTCCTGTCCGGCTCTGGGATGATTTTCCCGTGGCAGGACACAGCTGGAGCTTGAGCAGGTCAGAAGTGACTGTTCCCCACGCTGTCTGAGCCCAGCCCTCAGTCCAGGGGAGGGGGATGCTCCACAGCCATCAGTCCCTTTGGGTAGGGCCAACATATCCCCCCGTGCTGAGCGCAAGAGGGATCCTTGGGCAGTCTCCAGGGTGAGCATCTGAGCCCAGCATATCGTGGGCCCAGTGCTGGAGCGCAGGTCACATCTCCAGGGTCCAGATGTCCCTGTTGAATCAGCAGTGGAATACTGCAGCCCCAGTGCCCAGGGAGATGCGGGCTTTCCCCTTCATGCTCAGTCAAATTCCCAAAGAGGTGGCAAAGAGCTGGTATGTGCCTTCTCCTCCCACTTTCACGGTGGAAATATCTCCTGTGTGGCTGGAAGAAGGGACAACCCCACATGCCCCAGGGCCAGTGCGGGAGCAGGAGTGCTCAGGACCCACGGTAGTGCCTCTTTCCCGTGGTAATACCCACTTGTCCATCACTTCATCCCTGGACTGTGCCCAGTCTATCAGGGGGTGTGTGTCCCTCTTCTTTGCAAATGCCCTACAGGCTCCMACCTGACCCAGACCTCTGCCCAGCTGCTTTCCTCAGGTTTAMGGCTGATCAGGCAGCACTGGGGACAAGGAGGACAATGACAGGACTGGAACAGAGAGAACCCAGCCTACCTGATGTGAGAGCAAACCTCCATGACATCTAATGGAAGTTGTGCTCCTACAACCTTCTGAGCACTTCTGAAAATTTTACCCAAAAGAAAATGGATCCTGAGCATAAAGACACATTTCTGCAGAATCCAACACAATGAAGTGGCTCAGCATTTGCACAGTGGGTCTTTCAGAGCTAATATTTACCTGGATTTCCCATTGGGAAAGGAGGAAAGAGCAAACTACATAACCCAACAAATGTCTCTTTTCACACATTCACAGCTTCCTCAAAAATAAAAAGATCTTTGGGAATTCACTCAGGCAGGTTTTAACTGCTTTGGGCTCACCCATCACTTCTCCCTCTCCTGGGATGTTGGCTGGGAATGCTGAGCCTGGAGCTGGCCGGGCTAATGGCCGGGGGCTGCATCAGGCACTGTCCCTACCTCACCCTTCATGCRGGGCAGGGAAGCTTTCTTTGCCTTTTGTGCCAGTGCAATCTGAATCCGCCCTTTGACTTTTTCCCTTGGGATCCACCTAAAGAGAGATGTCCCACAGCCACATCCATGACATGGGAGAGGAGAGGCTGGTGCCACCTTATCACAGCTGTCCCAGCCCGGTGTCACCAACACAGACTGATCTCTAYGCAAACCACACGGAATTCCTGGGTGGACTTCAAGGTCTTGTCTTCTTGTGTCCAGGGCATTATTTTCCGTCAGAGATATACCCAGGGCTGATGGTGCCCATGAAATGTCCATGTTGATACCACTGCTGCTGGGATGTTCTGTACCTGGAACTCCCTTTTCTAGTTTGTCTGGTGCTGCTCTGGTAGCACCATCAGCTCTTCATCACCCGGAACCACCAGGGAGTRGATATCCCACCCCAGGCACCTGGGATATTTCAGCATAGCACTGCAGGGCTGGATCAAGTCTTGCATTGCCCTGGAGCTGGCAAGAGATCCACAGCACCCACCAGAGGCAGTAGGAGCCAGAAGGAGCAGTGCAGTCTAGGGACCCCAAAAGCCCCAGGAGAGCTCAGGAGGAGGACATGGATGTTGCACAACTGTTCCCATGCCCTAATCCCCAAGGGGCTGGCAGTAAGGGAGCACACACAGCGCTTGCAACCATTTTCTAGCAAGTTTTGTTTCTCCCACTCCACCTCTGATCCATCCATGACACATCAAGTAAACCTTTCCCTTCTCATGGGCCAAAGCACAGCACGGATCTCTCCATCTCGATGCAGCAGTGACAGACACTGGCACTGCCCACGCCTCCTGACACCGGAGGGCAAGGAGGGGGCAGAACACAGGCTGGGGAAACACCCTTGCCCACCCTGCCTGGGCAGCCCACCCACAGCCGGGTGGCAGCCGCCCCGGAAGAGGCGAGAAGGTGGCTGGCAGCAAGACGGGGCCGTGCCCAGAGCCGCGCCGCAGACACGAGGAAGGCGACGAGGCAGCGGTGCTCTGGTTCGTCACTGCCGGGAGCTGTGCCGTGCCAGAGGCTGCTGCAGGCTGGGTGTGCTCGGCCACCTGCTGTGCGTGGCCTTATTATGATGACGATTTCAAGATTTCTCCAAGGAGGGGTGAAGCCAGGCGGTGGGAGCTGATGGAAAGGGCAGAGGGAGGGGCAGGGAGGAACCACGGGGACTTGTTGAGGACAGTCCCCAGGGTCCCCTGGCTATGAGGGCAGGCTGTGCCCATAAGGACCAGGCTCCACGTGGGACATGTGACTCGGGAGGCAGCTGCTGCAGGTGTTAAACCAGGCGTCAGTCACCTGCCAGGGGTGCAACCGTCAGGGTGACACGTGTCCAGGAGGTTTGAACCAAAGGTTCCAAAGCTGGTGGGGACATGGTGTCCACCAGCCCCTTTCCTGGCACAGGGAGGGCCCTGCATGGTTCACCCATCCCTGCCCAAACGGCAGATGCAGGGCGGCAGGGGAGGACATGGGAGTGGGAACACAGCAGATGCATTTCGTCACCCGGTCAAGGGGCGTGTGTGTGTGTAGGGGGGAGGGGTGACTGGGTGTGTGGGTGCGTTTATTGCCTCTTCCCGCCAGCGCCGGCTCCCTGTGCACACATGGGTGGCAGGGACCCAACGGCACAGCCCACGGCTCCCTGGACTTTTACCCTGCTGTGCAAACAGGCAGGCGCCAGATTAGGGTATCAGTTGGAATTTCATCCTGTCAACGGCACCCGCAGCCTCCCTGGGCGGGCGGCAGAGCATCTTCCCTCTGTCCTGGCACCCCATCTCCCTGCACGCAACCCAACACTGCAGGTGAATTTGGGAGATGCACATTTCATCCCCACCAGGACTCTGTTCTCCTCCCCAGTATTGTCTGCAGGCTCCCCCCTTGCAGTGACGCCCAGTGCTGGGCTGCCATCACCCCATCCCCTGCCGGGGCAGGATCCCACCGCTGGTCTCCATATGGCAATGGCAAAATTGGATGTCAAAGGCAGCCAAAGCCCAGTGARGGAAGATGATGACTGTGGAGGAGCCAGCCCCCACCATGGGGACCATGTTGGTGTCTGCACACAGAAGCAGCCCCAGTTCCCCTAGTCCAGCCCAGCTCTTCAAGCAGGTGGCCCATCCAGTCTCATCCCTTTCCTATTTGGCACCAGCTCCATTGCCTTTGCCTCCCCCTGCCTGTTTTAGCTCCTGGTTCCCCACGTTTCCTTGCAGGAGTGCAGTAGGGCTGTGGTTCCATGCCATGGGCAGCCTGGCACCATGCTGGTGAGCACAGGGTCAGAGGGTGCAGCAGCAGGTGCAGCCTCTGTTGCAATTGCAGGAATAAACTCTTTGCTCTGTCCCTCTCTCAGCAATGCCACCTCATCCTGTTCCCACTCCTCCATCTCCTCCACCCACGAGGACTTTATCCTGCCTCAGGTGTCCCTCCACAGCCAGCTGCCCTGCCCTGGCACCTCAGCACACCTCTTCCCCACCTCTTCCCAGGCAACGCTTGGCACTAGGAGGAGTTTTGGGGCTGGAGGAACCATTTGGGGCAGGGATTTGAGGGTAGCCCCTTGCTCAGTGCCCTGCTAGACGAGGGGGACACTGATGGGATGGAGAGGAGAGAGTGTCAGGTACCGATGCCAGCTGTCCCAGGCACTATCTCATATCCTCATTCACTGTTTGTTCATCTTGGACAAGGAGGATATTCAGCCCATCGACAGCCATAAAATGAGATTAGAGACCAGGAGGCGCCAATGGGAGGCGGCCACATCCGTGGGCAGCTGGCCTTGTTCTTTGGCCTCTGCCAGCCCAGCCATGGCCTCACCCTTTCCCCCTCTGCCTCCAGGGCTGCGAGTTTGCAGCCACCAGGTCACTCAGCACTGCCATCCCTCTTGGTGCCAAAGGAATGAGACGTGGCAGTGCCATGCCATGGTATGAGCCATGCCACCGCCAGCAATGCCCCTGTGGGATGGGCACACTGTGTGCTACAGGGACAAGGCTGTTGCCTCAAGGCACCCTTCCCAACCCTGACCGTGCCTGGGGACATCGGTGCCAGTGTGACCCTGGGGCTGGCACCCTCCCCTGCCACAGCACCTTGGGCCGGGAGGGACAGCAACAAACCTGTGGCACATGGGATTCCTGCTTGTTTTTATTTTCACTGATGCCTAAAAAATAAAAAGGAAAACCAGTTCTGCCTTATATACACAAAAACTGAGCCAAAGTCCCGAGTCGATGCAAACACTTGTCCTCATCATCAAGCACACCTGGTAGTGGTGGCCATGGGAGGTGTCACCAGCCCCTGCAGGAGGGAGACCTAAAGCCTTTGAGGGCTGGAGCAGAGCAGTGGACACGGTGGGATAACAGGGAGGCACTTGTAAAAGCCACAGCACACCTGGGCACTTTGTGTTTGGGGTGCTGGGAGCAGTGTGGGCTGGCGGTGGACAGGGCGGCCAAGGGATGTGAGGCACAAGCAGCGTTGGGTGGGATGTGAGGGCTTGGCTGGGTGCTCTGCAGGCAGCAGGGTCATGTCTGCTGATCCATCTTCCCAGAGCTTGGAGAGGCGATGCTGGGAAAGGTCATGCAAGCCACCGTGCAAGGCTCGTGCTCCCTCATCCCTGTCTTGATTTTCTGAAGCCACAGCCAAGGAGTACTTGACGCAGGCCTGAGAGGAGCTACAGACCCTTCTGTGTCCCAGCTGTGCCCCACTGGCCTTTGCTGAAACTGGGCTGTAAGCTAACCTGGGTCTATACAATGCTCAAGACTCAGCAGGATGAAGGGACTTCTCAGCTGCAGTTCACCAGTAGGAATGGATGGGGGTTAGCTAAGTGGCCTAAGGGAACACAGTGGGTGAGAGATGCTGTGCACCTCTCGTGCAGCGCATGGAGGAGCAGGGTGACAGGGAGGACAAAATCTGTAGTCCTGTAATCTGTAGTTTTAAAGAAAATAGGAAGAAAATGCTTCTCTGTTTTTTTGAAAACCACCTCACCATCACCTAACACCAGGACATATGCCAGCCCTTTCTCACATGCCTGAGGAGGCCTCTGACCACAGGGCAGCAGCTCCTGGTGCCTGTGCTGACTGTGCTCCCTTGGACAAGCACCCAAAGCTCTCCCAGTATTGGCCCTTCTGGACAGCTGGGGCTGGTTCTCGTACCCTGTCCCAATGGCAAACCTTCTGTTCTCCTCCTCTTCCCCATGGGAGGGTGGTGCCAGGGCTCAGCAGGGTGGTCTGCCTCTGGTGTGCCTGTGCCAGGCTCCCTTCTCTCCTCTCCCTGTGCTCCAGGTGGAGGATGGCTGCGGTGCCACCTTGCCATGGCACAGCCAGGGGAACTGGGGCAGCCGGACATGTCTCCACATGGCTCTTTGTGGCATGCAGGACTGGGCACTGCCAGGGTCACTGGGGACGTGGGCGGGGATGTTCAGGTGCTCTTGTCCAGGATATGCTCCAACTTGCCACCATCACCGTGGTTTGAAGGACTCCCATGTCACATTCTACAGCTGAGGGTCTTGCCTGGTCCTCATAGCCAACCTTGTTCTGCCCTCCTCACCCCACTTTCCAGGAGACCAGCTCAGAAATTCATTTTGCCTTGAGTCCAGCCAGGTCTTTTTTGTACTTCAGTCTTGTTTGAACTGCCCGAAAGCACCAGGCAGCTGGATTGCCAGGAGCACCAAAGCAAGCACCACAGGAAAGCCCTCCTCCACTACCACCCCCTTCCTTCTGCTGACGTTAGGACCTTGCTGTGGGCTACAAAGACTAGAGACCTGACTGGTGTGTGATTCCTATGGGAGAGCAGTACTACCTAAACCGTGTTTTTTACACGGGGGAGGTCCCACCAGTGCCTCGGGAAGGCCCCAGTGCCACCTCGCCCAGCCTCGCTGTCTGCCCCCTCGGTTCAGCCAGGGACAGTCATGTCTTTGGGAAGGGGCTGTCACCCTTCAGAGCACACGGGCCGGCTGGGCTCTGCTGCATAGTGCTTTTCTCTTGGGGTCTGTAGCTGGTGAAGAGGGCTAAGGCATGAATTCTTCCTTGATCGTCAGCGGAGACGAGGAGACGAGGTTGGGGGCGTTGCTGCTGCAGAGGCCCCCGATGGGTCCCAGCGTGCTGACGGCCGGCGGGGTCGGCGTGGTGGTGCTCGTGGGCTGGCTCTGCTGCTGCAGCTTCTTCTTGTTCACCTTCCTCTCCTTCGCCCTCCGATTCTGAAACCAGATTTTCACCTGCGGAAAGGCAAAGATGGCAACGCAGAGATGAGGATGGGTGCAGGCAAGGATGACAACCCGCAGTGCCCCTGGGGCAGGGAGGGCACCTCAAAGTTTGGAAAGGAAGGGATGTCTGTGGAGCGAGGTGGGGCCTCCATTAATTTCTTGGGCTGCAGCCCTTGCCCTCCCCATCCTCGTGTCCCCCCGGGATGGGATTTTCCCGGGACGTGGTTTTTCCCGGGATGCTGCGGCACTGACCTGCCGCTCGGTCAGCCCGAGGGCCGCGGCCAGCTCGGCCTTGCGGCGGATGGTGATGTAGCGGCTGTAGTGGAACTCCTTCTCCAGCTCCAGGCGCTGGTGGTCCGTGTACACCACCCGGTACTTGTCCTTCGTCCTGGTCTTGCCTGGCAGAGAGAGCAGAGTGGGGGTGAGCCGAGGGGGGGTGAAGGGGAGCAGTGGAGGGGAGGGAGCACCCCCGAGGGCACAGAGGAGACACACAACCAGGACAAACATGGCAATGCCCTGGGGACCAGTGGGAAAGACAGTTGTGAGGCTCCTACCGGATTTAACAGGCATCCTGCTTAGCACCAGGGTGTCTCCTCCTGTTGGGAAGTACCTGGGCTTTGGTGGAATTGCTTGGTGGAAAGAACAGGAGGGATTCAGAGGCACCCCAAGAAGATGGACCTGTGTCATGACACGTGGTCCCTGGGAGGAGCAGAGCTGCAAGTCCTGCAGTGGGCTGAGGACAGGCTGCCTAGGAGGGCTAAGGAAAGCCCAGCTCTTTGCTAGGAAGCCCAAAACCAAGGTGCCATTACTTGAACGTGCATGGATCAGGCCAGGGGAAAGACAGAAAATCCCGGAATGACAGCATTTCTCTGCCACCAGATGCACATCCGATGGGTCTGCAAACAGCACCTGCTGGTTTCTAGCAGAAAAATGCAGCCAAAGGCAGCCCTGCTGTCTTTTCTGTTATCTCCTTTGTTAATCCAAAGTTCCTGTGGAACTCTGCCTGGGACATGGGATGCAGGTGGCATTCTGAGGGAGGATGCCCATGCCTGGCAGTTTGCTGACAAGTTCCTGGTGTTTTCCTCTGCAGAAGAGCCCATGGGCAGGGAATAAACACAGCTGTGAATATTTGCTTCTCCACCCAAAATTACAAAATCCTGTTCCAGGGAGTCGAGAGGGATGATGCCTGACTGTTTGTTTGCCTGGCAGATGTGTTTGCACATCTTCTCCTGAATTTGTGATGCTGGGAGCAGTGCTGCCATGGGAAGAAGTGGGTGGAAGCTCGGAACAGCTCTGTGGATTTCCCTGGGGCTGCCCTGGGTGTACCAGCATGGATAAGGTGCTGCCCATCACTGCTGAAGATGTGCAGGAAGGGATTTCTAGTGACCCAGCAACCTGTATAACCTCACCTGCAGCCTGGTTCTGCCAGGAAAGGGGATCTTTGTGTGCTTGCCATCCTGTTCGTCCATTCTCCCTAACGAGCCCTTGGCACATCAACCAGTTCGGGCCAAATCAGACGCACATTGAGCAGTCTCAGCAATACAATTAAGTTCTGACACCATCCTAGTGGAAGCAGGAGTTTGGGTGCTGCAGAGGAAAACTGGGGTCTGGAGACCCTAATAAGACATCAGAGAACCTCCACAGAGCAAAACCCCAACCCCCAGGCTGTAAATCTGTTTCTCAACCAACTCAGTTTTATTTTTGACAGTGTCTTTCTCCTGCTCTCCCATTGCAAGGAGATGGGAACTTTCCTAAGCTACTTCTTATGCTGAAACATAAATGTAAGAGTGTTGACCCATGGCCACAGTGTACTTTGGGTGGGAGAGGGGCTCCCTTGGGGTCATTTCCCTTGCAGCATCCCATGGGATGCAAGAAAGCAGCTGATTTTCTACTAAATAAACAGGAGCCACAAAGATCCAGCTCATGTCATTGATCACTGAGCAAACCAGGTGTGGAAGCATGAGTGGGAGTGAGACCTGGGATGGGCACAGAAGGCATCTTTCCCTCCTGTCTCTTGATGCTGTCACTCCCAGGCATACAAGCAGCAGCCACTCATTTGAAGTTAGCACCCAATTCCCATGACTAATCCCACTCTCTGTGTCCTGCCTTTGCTCCTGGAAGTGCTGGCACAGGCTCAGCACAAAGTGATAGGATGATAGCTGAGGGTCCCAGAGCTGCCCCCAAGAAACACTGAAGATCTCCAGTGACCCATGGAAGAAGGAAGGAGCCCAGTAAGGCTGCAACACGACCAGGAATAGAACCAGAGTTCCAGCATCGGGGCTGGACTTCGGCCACTAACTCATATTTGAGGGATGTGATGAATTCAGTGACTGCTTCAGAGAGCAGGGAGCCCAGCTCACCCCAGGGCTGGTTGGAAGCGAACACCTAATCCCTCCTGACCACCGCCAGGTCAAACCTGCCTCTGGCCACAGAGGGTGACTCTGCAGGTTAAAACAGGGTAAAAAAGGTTAATTTGATTGAGCAAAGTGTGTGTGGAATGTCTGCAGAGACACGGCTGAGACACAGCAACTCCGTGCGCAAGCAGTCTATGGCAGCTTCGCTGGGCACTTGTCTCCTGTTTGGCACACATCACCTACGACAGCTCCAAACAAAACTGCCCACGGGAGGCACTGCCAGGCTGGAGCGATGCCGGGGGCACCCAGCCCATGCAGGACCCACACTCCCTCCTCGCTCTCCCTCCCACAGGGCCCCCGTCCTTCCCGGGGGTCACCGCTGCCTCTCGCCACCCTGCAGGGGAAGGGTTCGCCGGCATGAAAAGAACTTCTGCACCCCAGCCCAGGAGGGACCTGTGCTGAATCTGCAAACACAGCGATTCCCAAGAAGTTACAGAATAAACCAGATGCTCTGGTGGAGATTTATGTGAGGTTTAGCAGCTCTGTGAGAAACTGGGCTCCCTCTGGCTGCTCCAGGCTCAGGGGATCCTGCAGGTTTTTTTCTTCCTCATAGATTTATCTTTTACTTTTTTTTTTCCATTTGAAAGCAAAAACCTCTCTAAAGAGATAATAACTTTAAAATGATCTTACTTGCAATGTTGTTATTTGAATACCAATGTTTGGAAAAAAGGAACACCTGGAAAGGAGTTGACAGATACAGTAAAAAAAATAAAGAATAAAGAAATAAGGCGGTTTGTGAATACCACATATGCCATGAATTTCACTAGGAATTATTATTTCCTGCTGCAGCCGTAAATAGATCCATCACAGCCTGTTCTTTGTTATTCCCCCATCATCGTTCATCCTAGATGGAGGCTGTGCTTTGCCTCAGGGCTGGCAGAGCCATTGCTGGGTGAGCTGGGCACCAGCCTCAATATCAGTATCAATATCATCACTTGATGCTCAGTATCAGGTAGAAAAGACTCAAAACAGAGGGCTCATGACCAAGCCAGAGATGGGAAGTTATTCACCTCCACTAATTGCTGGTTTCGGATGTTTGCTGAATTCGGGGATGTACTGTGGGTGATTCACAAGGAAAAGAAAAGGATTTGCAAGAAATACTATTGACAATGAATAATTCAACTACCTTGAATATGAATGCTGGGTTACACTTAACTCTCTCCTGGAGACTTTTTATGGCTCTGTGAAAAGAAAGAGGAAATTCGGGACGAGCCAATCCGGTTCCTTATGGGGAGCCTCCATGCCTATGGCCAAACACAGGGACGGACCTGCTCCCACATTTCCAGCCAAGCCTGGCAAAGGTGAAACAGGCTGCCCCATGGCCAGGATAGTCTGGAGCTGGGGCTGCTGCCCCAGGAGGGAGTGTGGATGGGGTGCAGAGGGGGTGCCAGCGATGTCTCTTAGCTCAGTTGTTAGCCCCTTCCACCCCTGCTGTGCATTTACAGCCCCTCCTGCTTGTCCCCAAAAGACCAGGCAAAGGAACTGCCTGGGCAGCCAAATGGAGCCATCCACGGGGCCAGTGGGAATGGTTTCGGCTTTGGGATCAAGGCAGGGCCAATGACTGCGTGGGGAGAGGGTATCGTTAGTACTGTTAATGTATAACCCTAATAGCACTCACCTGAGCCATGATTAGATAAGGGAATAGCTTTAATGTGCTGTGCAAACCCCAAGGGACGCGCTCCCGAGTGTGCACGCACACACGCGGGGGATGGAGCCCTGACCCCAGCCTGGATTCGTTCCCCACAGCAGCTCTGCCCCAGGACAGGGATGCCAGAGCTCCTGCCCTGGGCTGGATCAGGAGCCTGGCAGGGGAAGGGAAAATCAAACTAGATCCCTGTGCTCACCATCTCAGGCTCTGCACCCTCATAGGCACAGTGGAGGCTGCCAGGGCGGGGGCAGTTCACTGTCTCCAGTCCTGGCCTGCCCAAAGGATGGCATTAAGACACCAAAAACCCTAAGAGATTGAGAATGTGGGCATTGTGGGCCTGGTGCTGAGAAGTTCCAAGAACAGCTGGGAAGGGGCTGGTTCAAAACAGGGAGGAAAGAGACTGCAGGGTGGCAGTGGCACCTTGAGTGGAGGTGGAAAATAGCAAAGGAGCAAAAGCTGGCATGTGTTATAGGGAACTTAGTTTTCCCCAGTCCTACGGGGCAATACATCCAGCCCTGTGTGTCCATGGTTATGAGGGGATCAGCCCAGCTCCAAAAGGAGGATCCCTATCCACAGAACACAGCTCTCCCAGCCACGGCAGGAGCAGCACAGCTGCCAGCAGCCAGGAGCATAAACTGCTGCGCTTTTCTAGAAGTCTCTATTTCACAAGTCAAAGCAGCTCAAAATTGCCATAGCCACAAACCCTGGATCCATGGAAAGCTGCTGTGCAGCCATCAGGGTTCTGATGAGGGCAGCCAGGGTATGGCAACCCCGACCTGCTGGCTGGAGCCACAGGGAAGAGAGCCCACAGTGGTGACAGCTGTCACATCCCACAGCAGACGTCCCCAAGGCCTGGGGACAAGCTGGATGTTGCTTTGCAGAGGAGGTGCTGGCATGGGGGACAGAGGCATTGCTGCCAGGCTGCCTCAGCAGCTCTCATGCCTCGCTGTGTGCTGGCTCCTTGCATGGCTGACATGAAAAGCCTGGGATCGTGCTCGCAGAGCCATCCTGCTTGGTCCCACCTTCCTGGCGGTGTTCTGGCCCCGCACTGGCTCCATCTGTACAGCCTTGTCTGCCCGTCTGTCTGTACTGGGGGCCTGGTCACACACTGTCTGGTGGCATTACAATATTCTAATGCTGAAAAACAGCAGGTGTAAAAGTCCCGTCACCACAGAGCATCTGGGAAAGAACTGGTCTGCACTGGAGGTAAAGTGCAGCAAGGCAGGGCACAAGGCTGTCCCCTCCGTGTGGGTGCTTCCTCTCAGTGACAAAGCTGCTCCATTCTGAATGAGCAGCACCTACTTGCAAAGAGGGTAAAATCCTCCCATCCCAGAGGAATCAGTGCTCTGTCAGGATTTGGCATTTCTCCCCAGGGAAAGCATCAAGGAAAACTTCCCTCACCCTGGGCAGAGCTTAGGCAATGCTATGGCTGGAGAAACCAAGGCACAGAAGCAATTCCAAACTAGAGTGGAGTGCAGGGTCAGAGCCATGGGATTCCCTGGACAGCTCAACCCCCAGTCCTGCAGCTCCATGGGGGGGAAATTCCCCACACCCCCACAAAGCTGGGGACAGCCAGCACAGCAATGCCCCATGATGAAGACCCCAGGCCCAGGAAAGGGCTGGGGTCAGCTCCTAAAGCTCAGGAGCCTCCAGGCTGGCTGGAGCCACCCCCATCTGGCAGCCAGATGTGCTCCAGCTGCCTGTGTGCAGAGGGGTCGATGCTCCCTCTGCCGAGCAGCGTTGATGGGAGCCGCAGTGTGCAGAGGTGATGCTGAGGCTGGGGACAGACAGCCCAGCTCATTCCACCATCCCTAAACCGACTGGAAATGGGAACCCCAAAGTCTGTACCAGTGGTGGCAAGGGCTGAGCCTGTGGTGCCCTCCCTGTGCACCCTCTCCCCACAGCAATTTTTTCCCCTCCTTTCCCCTCCAGCTCCAGCAGCCACTCCAAAACACCCACGCTCCTCTGTGGCCAGAGACAAGGGGATAAACCCGAGCCCCTCACACTCCCCGAGTGCTGGGAACCAGCAGCTCATGGTTTTCACAAGCGTTCCCCTTCCCTTGCATACCTCAATATCCTCAGCTATTTTTCCTGTGCCGCAGGAAGCAGAGGAGTGATGGATGGGACGACCGACACGGGGCGAAGGAGCAGAGCCATGTGGCTTGTTTCACTGCCAGTGAGGAACGACCTCCTCTGTAGGGCAATCCTCCCCGAGATCCTGCCTGAGATCACTCCTCTGCCAGAATGCACTGGATTTAGACAACGGCTGGGTGTCAAAAACTGGATGAGAGGAACCACACGTTCTCCCTGTACATATTTAATGTCTCAGTGCTGCAGAGGGAGGGGGGGAATGCTGGATGAATCCTCACTGAATGGACCTTGCCAAAGCTTCCACATCTCTACTCTGAGTTGGAAAAATGGGCATTTCAGACATCAGGGTTGAGGCAGGGCTCATTTGTGCTGCAGGGTGCTGCGGGTCCCCCCAAGGAGCCCAGCAATGCTCCTACACCCAGGGTAGCTCTTTCCACGGCTGTTCACCTGAAACAACCTGGGGATTTCTTCCTGGTGCCAAAGGTTTCCAAGCAAATGGCAATGCTCCCAGTAGCAATAACACCTGGTTCAGCTTGGCACGGTGAGCACTGGAAACGTTTCACTTGCCAAACTGCACCACTTGACCCAGTGGCTTCTGGTCTCCTGCTCACCGAGGATCAAGCTCTGTGTTCCCAAAAACGCTTTGCTCTAAGTGCAAGTGTGYGGCTGGGGAATGTCTGCCTGGAGGTTGTGGGACTGGGAGGCAGAGCCCAGGCTTGGTGCATGGCACAGTCTGGCAGGGCAGCCTGGCTGCTGGGAAAGGGCAGAAACACTTGGTCAAAGAGCTGGATTTGGAGAGTGCAGAGCAGCGCACAGGAGCACAGGCTGGCCCTGGCTGGGCTCTGCATAGCTCTGCACAGCTGGCACAGTGAGCTGCACCCACACCCCACCCACGGGTGAGGACACCCCTCCTGCAAGCCTCATCTTCCTCTCAGGAGGTGCAAACCCCAAGGGGATGAAGATCGTATTCCCGGTGTTTGCAGTGAGCTGATGACTCCCCATCACAGCCCCATGTTCTTGGACATGGACAACACAACCAGAGATGTTTCAGCCCCAGGGGCAGCAGCCTGAAGCTGGGCGTTGGGGCAAGTCTTTCCCAGCCCTTCAGTGATTCAATCTTTTATTTTGGCAACTGGGAGATTCCTTCAGTTGTTCTCATGTTTTATGAGCACTGAGCTGAGCGCCGCCAGCCTGGCTCCTGTGCTGGGTCAAAGACCACACCAGCGCGGGAGGGCGAGGAGTGCCGGGGTGACGCATGGGCAGCTGGCACATGTGGCATGGACAGGGCCTGATTCAGAGCATGGCCCTCACACCAGCCCTGATCCAGCTCATCCCAACCTGCCACCTGGCTGGATCTGGCCCATTCAGCAGGAGGAGGACAGCAAAGCAGTGGGGGTCCTGTTTGAGCGCCAGGATTCCTCTCCCCCTTTGCAGCCCCATAGGGGGCCCATCCTTGCCATGGGGCAGCGTGGGGGAAGGATCCATCCCCTTATCCAAGCAATCACAAAGCTAACAGCACCAGAGTGGGCGTCCTTGAAGGGTCCCCTATGGGAAACATCTGTCATTGGCCAGAGGTTTAAAGTGTCCCTCTGCTAATCCCGGGGTATTAGCCAGCCAAGCCCATCACGTAGGTACTGCCAGCGCTTCAGGGAAGCCCTTTTTGTTCAAGGAAAGTCAATTCTAGGAAAGTTTGAGAGAGGCCTGTACCTTGGCCAGCAGCTAAGCAGTCAGTAAACCCCAGCAGGGGCCAGGAGCAGGTTGTGGGTTAATAATTCAAGGGGAAAAGACTGATGGGGCCTGACACACACACTGAGCATCCCAGGGAAGGGAAGGGTCTCACAGGGAATGACCATGCCCTAAAGAGGGGCTCCCCATGCAGGGACTGACCAGGGAAATGCACTGTCCTCCAGCCAACACCATCATCCCAAAATATACCAAGTACAGCCTGAATCACAGCAGTCCAGTGGAAATGTTTCTGTCTCATTATTGGGATTTTTACTCTTTCCTCCAATGTTCGTGGGCCCCACTAGGAAAATAAACAGAGTTGGAAAACTGACCTAGAAATAGCAAAACTGAGACGGAAAACTGCACGCCCAGCGAATCACCACTTGCCCATGGTCAGAGCATCACTGTTTGCTCTCCACCACCCCAAAACCTGCCTGGGCACCACGGGCACTGGTACCACATGAAGCCCTGAGCACATTTGCCTCCCCAAGGGATGCTCCAACTGCACTTTCACTCGAAATATTTAGCACTGCGGCCCCAGCTCGATTAGTGACCTAAAAGCCAGACCCGAGGCAGTATCTGAGGATTTGCATGACTAACGAGCAGAGGGTGAATTTCAAAGTTCAGCAAGCCCCACTTCCAGCCACCTTCCTGAGCTTTTTATAAACCCAGGGTGCAATTCACAGGGAAGTTTGCAAATAATTGTGAATAAGGAGGAAGCATGAGGCTCTGACACGCTGCTAGTGAAGATTTTATGAGCAGAAAAGGAGGTGACATTGGAGAGAGAAATAAGGCCTGGGGACATCTTCCAGCTCGGTTCCCTTTAACTCCGCATTCCCAGCAACTGGCATTGCAATCCCTTCTGCTGCTGGGTTATCTCAGCTCAGCCAGGTGAAGCATGCATGAATGTAGCAACAGGTACATAAAATCATCCCCCTGTAAAGCCTGACTCTGCAGTGAGTCACTGGGAGATTTCTCATTGACTTTTTTCAGGCTCTGGATCACATTTGCAGGAGTCCCCAACACACTCATATTCCCCGTAGAACATTTTCTCTTACCACCACTCAGGTCTTCAAACTATGGCCAGGAGCTCTTTATATGAGCCAAGACAGAAAGGGAACATTAATATACGACCCTCTGAAGTATTATGATTTATAGCATTCAAAATGAAACTGTTGATATTTACAGTGAAAAACTCCGTGTATTCATTTCCTATTCCCACTGCAGCGAGATGGGGAGTTTATCAATCCAGACTGATTAAAGTCCAGTTCATTGATTTCAATAAAATGATTCATCTAAGAACTTCATCCTTATCTATGTCAATCCCATCTCTGCCCTGCTCTCTTTCAAGCTTAATGGAGACTTTTATTTAAAGGGCAGCACTGGAGAACACCAACTGCATCCCACCATCTCCCAGCACACGGTCCCGCCACAGCCCAATCCTGCAGTTGCTTGGCGCCAGCAACACCGGGCTTGGACCCAGCAGAGGTACAAGGACAGGTCCTTAATCTCTGAGCAACTTAGAAAAGGAGCTTACTGGTCATCCATCCTAAGGAAACCCCCCCCAAGGAAGAGCCTTTCTCCCCAGTGTCCAGCCCCACATTGCTGTTGTGGGGTTGGGGCAGCTCCTCTGCGTGTGAGAGGAACAAGGCTGATTTATTTGTTCCTTTGTATGCATTTGATCTAAGAGATACAAACTAAGCAACTAATGATATTTTTCCAGAATTCAATCAATTCAATTGTCGTCTGACTCAATCAGAGGCACTTTCAAGCCCCTGTTTTATCTCGGCCCCACTGCTGGGTGTAAACCCATGCCCCCGATCCAGAGGAGAGGTGTGCTGATGGCTTTTCCCCCCCATTAATTTTCCCTCCCACCTCTCTCCTCAGAAGAAACTGAGATGTTCCTATCTACAAAACCTGCAGAAGTGGCAGGGTCCCAGCTGCAGGGGAGGGCTGCACACCACATTCCCTCTTCCACCCCGAGCAGGGGGAAGCCCTCAGCCCTGGCACGCCTGTGGGTCTCCATCACTGCATATGGGGGGAGGCATTTTTCCTAAATAGTTACATTCAGTGCTTAAAATGGGACAGGAAATACCAGCCTGCCTCTCCCCTCCTCTTTCCAGACTGGGGCTGGGTTTTTTCCATTTATCAGGATGTTCTGCCTGCTCCACTGCAGTCACTGGTCCCCATCCCCACCACACGGATCCTGGGAACACGAGCAGCTATTTTCCATGCTGGAAGACCCCAAGCACCTCTGCACAAGGCCCTTACACGGGCCTTGGCTGGTGAGAATAGCGTGGAGCCAAAAACAAGCCAAAAACTGGAGACACTTTGCAAACAGGGATCCCTGGCCCTGATTCCGGGGATATGAGGCAGCAGTAACTCAAAGCAAACTCTCCCCCGAGAGATGCCCACAGCCACTCCTGTAGTGAGTTTGGCCCCAGCAGTGCTCTGAGGGGCTCATGGCCGGCACAGGGGAGGGGTGACAGGCCTGAGCAAGCCCCGTGGGTCCCGCTGCGGCAGGACGGGACCAGGCCGGGAAGATGAAAGGGTGAGGGTAGGTCAGGACAAAGGGCCCGCACCTCACCTCTCTGCCAAAGGAGCCGGCCACCATCTCCATGACAAAGACAAGTCCTTGTCAATTTGGGCTGGCCTGAAGGGGGATCTGCCCACTGCCTTTGAAGTGGGCAGCAGGGTGGGTAGGGGGCTGGGGTCACCCAGACGCTTCCCCCAGGTCAGGAGTTCAGCGGGGCCGGGACGCCGGGGACATGGGGACAGGAGCCTGGGGACAGCATGACCGCTGCCCAGGCCAGAGGTAACCACAGGAACCAGGACACCCTTCTCCACAGAGCCGGGCACCCACGGGCCGTGCACCTGCAGCACCCACAGCCACCCTCCACGTGGCACCATCCCCAACACACACACTGCACACACACACTGCCCCTCGCACACACACCGTGCACGGCACTGTCCTGCACGCTCAGCACCCTGCACACACACACTGAGCACGTAACACCCCCCAGACACACCTGGGGACACTGCCTGTACACACGCACTGCTCATGGTACCTTGCACACACACAGAGAGCCTGCAGCACCTCACTGAATCCACCTTATGTACACACACACACAGCGTGGATATCCATGTAGCTCCTGCCCTGCACACTCACACACGTGCAGCACTGGGCACCTTGCACACACACAYGTGCACACCCACCGTGCAGGGGCTCTCACACAGCCAGCTCACACTCCCACATACAGCCACAGCCCCACACGCTCACCCTTGCACTTTTGAGACTCCCCCATGCAACATCCCCTCGGGGTCCTGGGTGTCTCTGGCTCTGCCCATCCTACCTGGTGGCCGCAGGCAAGGGCAGGGGTGCTGGGCAGAGACTGGATGGGGGAAAGGACTTTCCAGCCATATAAACCCAGCTGTCACCAGTGCGGAACGACAGCACCCTCCCTGCTCATCCTCAGCCCCTGCCACCTCGGTGCTGGGGTCCCCTSCTCTTTGGGGACTGGGTGTCGTGCCAAGGGCAGGCCAAGCTTGCTGTCCCTCTGGCAGTCCCCGTGCAGGGAGAGCCACAGAGCAGGATCTGGCTCYGCAGAACCCCAAGCCCAGGGATTCTTTGCACTGAGGACGGCACAGGGGTGCAGGTCTGGGGGTTTCCTTACCGTTGTTGCTGGTGTTGGGAATGCTGCGCCTCATCCACTCATATGGGGTACGTCTCTGGGCATTAGGGGAGAGCTGGGGGACCGAGCTGCTGATGGGTGGAGGCAGGAGTCCAGAGCCCGGGGGCTGAATGGGGTTAAAATCTGGGGGGCTGAATCCAAACTGCCCCGGGCTGGCGGTGGAAGGCGTCGCAGCRGTCCCATAGGAATGCCAGTCCTCCTTGGCGGGGGTGTAGGGAGAGCCCCAGGCAGCTGCCGGCTGCCCGTGGTGCAGGTCGTTGTTAATCCCCGGCACATGGTGGTAGCTGGCGAAGTCCGAGTACTGCGGTGGCCCCGGCACGTAGTTCTGGGGGTTGAGGTTGAGGCTGGGGTGCCGGACCGGGCTGGGATACATGTTGGTGTCCTTATCCACAAGATATCCTACATACATCTTCCCGGGCCGTCCCCGCGCTCATGCTGTGCCGCCGAGCCGCGACTGCGGCCGCTTGGGTTTGGCGGGGAGGCGGCCGCCCCTCCTTCGCCACCACTCACCTGGGCGCCTTGGGGAGCCTGTCCTGGGGCCAGGCACCTCCCTGCCCACAGGCTTTTATTGGGCCCAACCTCTCGCAGCATTTGCATTGAAAGGCAGGTTTGCATTTCAAAGTGCAGAAACCCCAGCGGGTGAGGGGGATGAGGACAAACTTCCCACCCCGGCTGCAAGGACGACGAAGTGGTGGGTGACCCCAGGGAGCACCGAGGACCCCACGTCCCCTCTGTCACCACCCCACAACTGTCTCCGTGCCACTGTACGTCGTTCCTTTGGAGCAGCTGGCTTTGGGCGCACTAGGGCATTGCAGGTGTCACCCACGGAGATGGCCCGAGGGACCCCACCACCACCTGTACCCCAGGAGCAGGGTGCCTTGGGACGGACCTCTGTATTAAAACAGGGCTATAGGCAGGGGACAAGCTGGGCTGTGTCTGTCACCTGACCTGTCACCACGTTGGGGGACACCAAACTCATTCTCTGAAAGGGATTTTCCTGTGCCCAGAGGCAGCATCTGCTCATTTGGAAAAGAGGRGCTGCTCAAGGCTCTGGGTCTGCATTTCCTCCATCCCTCCCACCCTGACAGCAAAGCTCAGCCCAGTCTCAGAGAGTAGGACAGATGGACAGAGTCTGTATGCAGGGAGAATTCCCCCACCATGGACACTGCTGGGAGTCCCCGGGCTGACACATCTCCAAGTAGCAAGTGGATTTCTCAACTCCTTTCTCTCTTAAAGAAGCAAAACCATCCCCATATGTTTGGTGACAGGGAAAACCAAGCAGAAAGGGGACCCTCGTGAAGCCCTGTCTGCCTGCAAGGTGGGAGGTGCTGGCCATAAACACCACAGCAGAGATGACCCACTTGTCACCTGCCAGGCCAGACAAACCTACACTCCAGAAGGGAATGAGGGACCAAGGACCAGCTCTGTCCACACTGCCCAGAACCCCCCAGCAGCAGCAGCAGCAGCAGCAGCAGCAGCAGCAGCAGCAGCAGCAGCAGCAGCAGCAGCAGCAGCCTCCTCCCCACAGACGTCCTTGTCCCTGCCAGTGTCACACACCATCTGCACTGGTCACCACCATGGCCACAGTCCTCATTTGCAGCCTGGCTTTTTCTCCTCAATCAGAAACACAGCCTGCAGAGGCTCCAGGAGGATGTTTTGCCACCTCCCCAAKGCCACCTATGTCCTTTTCTCCACACCAGCCCCTTCCCCTGCTAGAAACTTGAGCAGGGCAAGGACTGATCCTCACCCTTATGGGACCAAAACAGCTTGGAATTTGATAATAGGAAATAGGGGGGTGGGGGGGGAAGATATTAAGGGTGAAATTGAGAGGAGCAGATAAAACCTCCATCATGGAGCTCTGGACCCTCAGTGGGTCTGTGTCAGTTCTGAGCACCTCATCCCGTTGCTTTAGCCCCAATTCCATCTGAAACTGGGTACACATATTCCCCTGTGCTACACTCCCTTCAACGAGGTGGGTGCCAGGATGAGATGGAAGGGAGATAAGTAAGAGGTGAAGGATCTGGTTTGGAAGAAAGGAGAAGAGTAAAACCCCAGCAACGGGAAATCACTCCCAGAGTGACTGGGCTGTGCCTCCTGAGACCTGGCGTGGCCAGAAGCACCACAAGAGGTGAGCACTTTGCAGCATCCCCTCCCTCAAGACAAGRGTGACTGTCATGACCGTCCCACCCGGCGATGATCTCAGCTCACCACACAGCTCAGATTGCTTGACATGCCATATAACCCCATCTATCCTGGATTTCTCCCAAGGTCTCAGTACTGCCAAATGAGAGCCAAGGCCACATTACTTCTCCTCTTCCTCCCATCCGCAAAGAGACGCAGGCTCAGGAAGTGGGGAAAAAAAGAAACGAAAATCCTCCCTGAGCAGATGGAGGGAGATACAGAGGAACACAGGTGGCTGCTGAGTCCCATCCCAGGGGTGGCTGCATTTCAGGGACTGGGGTTATTCCTGCCACTGGCTATTTCCTGCAGGCAGTGACAGGGAGTCCACGCCCCCCTTTCCCTTTTCTCAGCCTGTGGAGCCGATGCCAAGCGCTCAGGCAGTTGCTGGGGAGTGGGGGGCTCAGGGGTCTGGGGCAGCACCGCACTCCTGCATCCTCTCCAGGGGGCAGCAGGCGATGGGCTCGGCAGGGTGCAGCGTCACCAGGTGCCCACTGACAGCTGAGCCATGGGGTCCCTTGCTGTGGGTGAAGGGGGCAGGGGAGGACAATTGGGCCATAAAGATTCACCAGTGATATCTTCCCTCTTTTCCTTTTCTTTGACCCGTTTATTACTGGTGGTAAAGTTTACGCTGGGGAGGAGCCCTCCATGAGCTCCCCTCCATGGGCTCCCCGAGGAGCATCTCAGCTGCTCAACTGGGACTGAAGGGTGCTGAGGGGGACCCTCAGTGCCCCAGGATGCCACCTGCACTGGGCACCCGTGGGTGAGCAGGTCAGGGACTGCCAGAGTCCCTGGGGGTCCCCAGCTGGATGAGAGGAAGTGGCAGTACCCCCTCCATCCATCCTAGAGACCCCCAGAAATGCACCCAACCTGGGGACCTCCTGCTGGTCCTCCACACGTGGTATCCCTGGTGGAAACTAGGCAGATGCAGTGGAGAGGGAGAGCAGTCAGGGTTCCCTCGATGCTCCCTGGGGCTCGGTGCTGCCATCCGTGATCGAGTGATGCCATCTCCTGGAAGCAGGAGGGCTGGGAGGTCCCCAAGGCCAGGCTGCACGCAGCTATCACAGACGGAGCAGGAACATCACCCCATCACCTCCTCCTCCCTTGGAGGAGGCACTCAGTATGGGAAAGCAAGTCCTGCCTTGTCCCCACTTGCTCTGAATCCCACCATGTCTTCTGCAGGAGAGGAAGTTGCCCACAGAGAATCAAGTAGGTGTCTTCCCTCACTCCTATTTTCCCCCACAGCCTCCTGCCCCACCAACTCCCCACCTCCTCCAGCTCCTATTGCCCCCAAAGGCAAATCTGCGGCTTCAGACGAGCACACCCCAGAGCTGCATGGCCCCACTCACACCCCAGCCCAGCCAGGACCTTTCAGTCATTCCCTAGCTTCTCCTGTTGCCTTCCCACAGCAGGAGGAAAGAGAAAGCAGAGCATGTCTCCCATGCACCATTGCTGCCACACACCTTTGGAGCCTCTCCCCACATGCCTGAACCACTGCTGTGCTGGCACTTGGTGTCCCTGTGCCAAGGAGAGCCTGCAGAGCTGGTCCCCAGATTGATGGGTGCTAGATGGGATAGCTGGAATGGATGTGCCACCAGTGCTGCCACACAGCTCCCTTCTCCCCGTCCAGGGCTCAGTGTTCCTCTCTGGGATCTGGATCAGCTTTCTCGGCAAATGCAAATGCCACAAATTTTGTGGCTATCCTCAAGAGGGCACTGGGGCCAGGGACACACGCTGGCATCCCTCATTGCTTCCAGCACGCGTGGGCCCTGCTCTCAGAGCGCTGGGGATGTGATTCCCCCTGCACTGCTGGGGAGTGTCCTGGCTTCGCTCCTTCGCTGTGCTTCAGGCACGGTGCAAGCAGAGGGTTAACGATTCCCACATTAAGTGGCTGCAGATGTGTGGGAAAGTCTGGGGCGAGCGGACGGCACCGCTATTAGTATTCACCCAGGAGCCTGTCGCTGCCTCCCGGGGCTCTGCCGAGCACATTTAATACCAAGGTTCATGGTGGGGGTTAGGAAAAGTGCGTGGGATGGGGTCGGAAAGGCCCCGAGGTGGGGAAAGGCAGTGGGATAACATCCTCTGCGCTGGCTGCTGCCTCCTCCAAGTGCCCCAACCCAGGGGATGTAGGGAATGGGCCAGAATCCATAGGGACACAGCCCCATATGTGTGTATGGCTCAGTGCTACCTCCTGACACCGCTGTCACCCTGTGGTGTCCATGGCCAGCGTTGCCAGTGCTGCAGGACACTGCCCAGCCCAGGATGCTCCCCRGCGTGTTGTGTTTGGACATATGGTCACTTTGGAAGAAGCCCAGCACTTTCTGCCTCCCCTTCCTCCCTGGTCACTGCTGTCACCCACCCTGGCAAAACGGGACCACACACAGGGCAGAGCTTTAGAGATGCTGGACAAAGCCTCAGTGCAGCTCCCTGCAGGGCCCGAGAGCTGGATCCAGCCAGGAGCAAGTGCTGGCAGCTGCCACACCAGATGGGCTGCCCAGATGTGGTGCTGTGCTCCCTGGCACCCACCACTCCTCCCTTGTGGTCTGCGGCTCGACACCACTTCAGAGCAATGCTGAAATTCCTGGGCTGACTTGGAGTTGATAGAGGCTCTGAGAAACTGAAGCTGGGGTGAATCTGGCCCTCATTAAACCTTCAGAGAAGTGGGAAAGGCCAACATCTGCTGCTTCTTTCGTACCTGCCTGTCACCTGCTGGCACATGGCACCTTTTGCTGACTCCACCATGGCTGTTTCCACCATTGTGTTGGGTCACCTGGTTCTGGTCTCTCTCCTCTGTCAGACACGGGATATGGGTTTTTCTCTGTAGTCCCAGCTCTCCCTGGGATGGGGCAGGAGTTTGGAGAGCTGCTTTCATCCCGGTGATGCCAGAACAGGCCAAATACCCTGGAATGTGCTGCCTCAGTGGCTGATTTCCCCACCAGAGACGCTGCACTATGTGACCCCAAGCCCTTGTTAGCACTTAACGATGCTTATTGAGGCTGGAAAGCTCAGCTGAGCAGGATCTGGCATCTCACACTGCAGCTGTCCCAGCCCCAGGGGGACCTCTGGGTCCTGCAGCACCATGAAAGGGGGGTGCAGGCGCCAAAAATAGAGGTGAGCAATGAAGGGTTGATGAGGCTGAAGTAGCAGAGCTGCTGCCCTCCACCCACACACTTGCACCAGTGAGTCCCTCTGGCTTCAGGGCTTCCTCTGAGCTGGCCTTTCCCAGGAGCTGCCATAACCCCAATGTGCTGTTCCTAAACAAAGTGTGCGGCTGCAGATGCTCCCTGGGGATGGACAGCGTGGGCCGACGTGTGCTTGCCGGGATGCTTTGGGCTCCCCAGGGCTCTCTGCATCCCCAAACAATGAATCCTGGCCTTTGCAGACTGGGAGGGTTTGTTTGCTGAGGTTCTTCCTGGTCCCGGCCTGGAGTGGGTATTGGTGCCATCTGTTTGCAAGGGACAGAGGGGGGAAATACGTCCCACTTCAGGTTCAGGGTGCTCTGCCCTTGAGCATGGTCTGTGATAGCTTTTCCACTCCTTGCTCACCCCAGGTAGCCCTTTCCTAGTGCAAGGGGCCCAGCAGGATTGCACCAGTGGGTTTCTCCCTCTCCCACTGTCTGGAGCAGTGATGCTGTCCTTGGAGGGGGAACACTGCCAGGAAATAGCTCTGCTGAGCAATTCCCAGCAGCCCATATGTCCCCACACAGGGACCCGCCAGACGCGTCTTTATCCCTTGGGAAAAGCTTCGGGAAGAGCCATGTGCACAGCACGTCCCCTCTGCTGCCTGTCCCCCACATGAGCTGCTCTCACACTYGCTGGCTCCACTTCTGCACAACAGCCTGTGCCGGCCCAGGGGGACTGACAGGGCCCTGGCACATGGACACCACCAGCTCTGGAGTCGGGGGAATCGATCCCACCAGGGGCCGCATCCCCCCTGCACCTGTCCGGGTGCCAGATGCTGCCAGGCACGGAGGTGGCACACCAGCTCCATGCCATGAGTGGCCCTACTCGTCACATCACCCGGGTGCTGCAGCCTGATCCTCCTCACCCTCCACAGCTGTGCAGAATAAACACCTTCTCCTTTGGTTTTCCAAGAAAACATGGAGATAACAGGTGATAAGCAGCAAATCTCTAGGGCTGGTCCAGCCAGGGAATCATTACCTGTGGCCATTCTGCAGGCATTAGCACGGCAGGAGGGGATGAGTCTGCCTTGCAAACAAGGCAGGAACACAGATTTCAGTGGTGCTGTCTTTACGGGGAGGGCTTTTTAATTCTTAGAAAGGAAAATTTAGGAAAGACGGACAGGTATCTTTTCAGGGGAGCCTCGTTTTTCAGGATAGCCAGTGAAGTTTTGCAGTTTTTCTTGTTTGGATCAGAGAGAAGCACAGAATGGTTAAGGTTAAAAAAGACCTCTAAGATCATCAAGTCCAACCCACCACTGCCATCTTCACCACTAGACTATTTCCCCAAGTGCCACATATAGACATTTTTTAACACATCCAGGRATGGTGATTCCACCACTTCCCTTCACAGCCTGTTCCAATGCCTGACCACTCTCAACCATCTCCAAGATGAAAATGGTGGCAAGAACTGACGGGTCTAAAGGCCATTTTGATTCAAAGATGACCTGCCCCTGCTTACAGTACTGAAATAAATTGAAAAAAAATCCCCTTTTGGACAAACGATAATGTTTTTCCTATTGAGAGTTTCTCAGAAACTTGAACTCGCTAAGATGTTGGGAGGATTTAAAGCTGGTTCATCACCTGAATTCCACCAGGTGCAAGAAGGTTGCAGGACACCTGAGATGATGGCACAGCTGGAGCGAACACTCCTGCCACCTCTCCAAGCTCTGTGCCCTCAGCAGCCCCAGGCGCCCAGAATCCCCACTAAACCCACCCTYTTCTGCAGCACCCCAGTTGCAGAAGACCTTTTATCCCACTTTCCAAAGAAGAAGAAGAGTTGCAAGGGTGTGTTGGTGGCCCCAAGGGGCAGTGGCCAGTCGGGGGTCAGAGGGCAGGAGCTGCAGTCCCGGCACGGCACAGCACAGGGAGGCATCCGGGGGGAACACACGGAGTCGGTTCAGTACAGGCCTTCTTTAATAAAAACATGAGTCAGCTGCTGGCGTGGGCAGTGGATTTTCTAAACATCCCCTCATATCCTGAGAAAGGGGGAAAAAAGAGAAAGGGGGGGGGGGGGCTTGAGGGGAAAAAAAGAAAGAAAATAAAATAAAAAGAAAACAGGGAAAAAGGCCAAAATTGAAAGCAGACACAGGGAGAGAGCAGCTCCTTCCCTCCRGTTTAAGGAGGCGATAGTCGGGCTGGTCCGTGCTCCTTTTGTTCCCCGTTAGCCGGGCTCTCACCGCTCGCCCCCATCGCAGCCCGCAGCAAAACTCCCCTCTCCTTCCAGCCACTTTGGCTTCTCCTCCTTTTAAAAATTTTTTTTCACCCATCACACTCGTCTGCCGGGCGTTAATCGCAAATTCTGCTCTGCAAAGGGTCCCCTCAGAGGGTGGAGGGAGGAAGTCGGAGGAGCTCCGCTCCTCATTGGCGAAGCAGCCTCCCCCCTTCTCCTCCTCCCGAGGTCTCTTTTATTTATACACGCACACACACACGCGTGCACATCCCTCGGCCCCGGGGTTTGCTCCACACTCGGGTCTGGGCGGCTGGATCCCCTCCCAGCTGGGCTGGGGGCTGCACAGAGCACTGCTGAGATGCACTAGAGGAGCAGAGCAGGGGCTTGGCTGCAGCCCAGCCCTGGCACAGCCTTGCCTCTCCTTTTGATTTTATTTTATTTTTTTTTCCCCTCCTCCTCTCCACTTCATTTCTTTCTTTCCCTCTCTTTCGCCTTTAAGTGGAAAAGCCTTGCCAGCTGGGGCAGGCTGGGAGGGCAGGGAGAGCCTCAGCAGGCAGCAGATAGAGAGTGCGGAGGAGGAGAGGAAGGAATTTCGGGGCGGCCTTTGCCCGTGGGACGTGCGGCGAAGGCACTCGGCTGGTGGGACCCTGCCCAAGGTAAGCTCTCGAGTCGCCCACCCGGGTGTCCATCGCCCTCCCGCCCAGCTCTGGCTTTCCATATGGGAAACATCAGATTGCAGCTGGTACGGTCCCCAGGAACCCTCTCCCTGAGCCAGCCCGGTTGCTCTGGAAGGAGCTTTGCTCCCCTCGAAGGGGTTGGCACCCCAAAACACCCCACCAAGCCCTGGGGAGGTGGTGTTTGGCAGAAAGTGGCTGAATTCTGTGGCATCCCTTGGGAAAAGCCATCCTATAAGTTCTTACTGGGTTCTGGACTGAGATGGCTGAGGGGAGCCAAGGGGTTGTTGAGGCTGTAGGGCAGGAAAGGGGGACCCCACTGCAGTTGGAGTGGGGCCCAGGTGATCTCTGCTTCTCCCTGGATCGGACGCTTGCCCTGGCTCTCCCTGCACAGTGGCTGTGGGAGGGCTGGAGTGTGCATGGGGAAGAGGCTGCTCACCATCCCCAGCAAGATATCCTTTAGAGGCATGAGTGTGCCCCACTGCAGAGCAGTGGAACCCCAGTGTCAGCCCGTCCAAGCACATCCATGGCCATCCCTAAATGCAGGGTGCTTCCAGGACCATGTCACCTCGGTCTGTGCCCATGGCGGGGCTCCTGGGCTTGTGGGCCAGGGCAAGGTGGAGAGGGACATCTACAAGTCCTGCCCAGGGTCTGTGCCCAGGTACTGGAGAGGGGAGACCGTGGTGAAACCCTACTAGGCATGGATGTGTGCAACTACTCTTCTGTCCAGAAAGTGCAGGAGCTGAGAGCCTTCAACAGGATGGAGCTGGTCTGGAGTGAAGCTCTGACAGCCCAGGGGTTTGCATGACCTGTGGGACTTKGGTGCTCACAGTGGTACCATTGCACTCAGAGCATCCAGCTCCTGCACTCACCTGCCAACTGGGAGTCATTTAAAGCAGGATTTGTGGTGGAAAGGGATGTTGTGCTCCTCTGTCCTTGTCTTAGAGCAACTGGGGTTTATGCTAGAGCATTGGGCAAATAGCTTGAAGTGGTTGGTCTGGTGTGCAAACCCTGTGTGCAGGGGCTTGGCGTTCCCAAATCTTTTCAGAGGGTCTCCCATCAATGACAAGGACTAGCAATGTTGAGAGTCAGTGCTTCCCAGGAGCCATTGAGGGGTGGGTTGGAGGGTCATTTCCCCCTCAGCACCCTGCTGGACAAGGTACCTGTGCCCCCCATGCTCTCAAGAAAGGAGCGAGTTGCATTTGGTCACCATGAGGCAGTGTCAAAGACAAGGCTCTGCTTGGCAGAGGGCACGGGACAGGCTGGCTTGGAGAGGGAGCTGCCAGGGTTGACAGCCTTGGGCAGGGTCTGACATGAGGCTCGGAGTTACTCCTTGACACGGGTGTCACCCAAGCTTGGGTGTGCTCTGGCTAACCCCAGGCAGTACCAACCCTGAGCCCAGGAAACACCCCTAAATCCATCAGTGCACCAGGAAGGATCAGTGTTTGGGACAAGCACCGAGTCACAGCGCTCCACTTGCAGCACGCAAGGGGTTTTTCTCTCTGCCTAAAGCCAGCTGTCCCTTCCTCCAGCTCAAGAGCATGGAGGGTCCTCACTGAAGGAGCAGGCAAGGGGACAACAGCAACTCAATTCCCTGCCCCTGGATCACCTCCCATTTCCTTACACAGGACTGGGAGTGTGGGGTGCCCGTGGTCTGAATGGAAAGCACGGTGTGAACACAAGCATAGCCAGCTGCAGTACTGCACTCAGGGAGAAGGTAGCCATGGCTTACTGTCCAAAGTCCTGGGCATATCCTGTGGGGTCCTGCAGGGCTCAGGCCTGGGTTAGGTCCTCTGCAATCCCTTCATTAACCACCTGGGAGGTGGATGAGGACACATCCTAAACCCCAGGTTGGTGCCAAGCTGGGTGGGCAGCCAGTGAGCATGGGAGATCAGGAGGATCCCAAGAGTTCTGGGTGGACTTCAGCACCAACCAGGGTGGCTATAGTGGACACAAACCAGACTGCAGCACAGTGCCGGGAAATCCAAGCTCTTCCCAAGGGATGTGCTGAAAGGTGCATGGCTGGAGGCAGCACAGACAGGCAGGGTGGAGGGAAGAGGTCCTCCCCAGCAAGTGACACCGAGTGCTTCAGCTGGGATGGACACAGAGTGGAGAGGCTTGGGGAGAGCAGTGAGGATGATGACAAGTCCAGAAGAGGCTGCAGAGGACTGGGAGAGGGGTTGTTGGTCACTGGGTGACAAAGTTGGTCACCTTGTTCCCACTGGGTGTGGGAAGGTAACAGTCATCATGCACAGGAAAAGTCACTGCAGAGAGAAAAGAGCTTTTAGGGGAAATATGTGTGGGCTTAAAGACAGGAGACTGGGTTCCTTCAGCCTCACAAAGAACATGTCAAGCAAAGCTCTGGCTGGGAAGACATGGACGTAGCAACAGGACAGTGACCCCATGATCTCTTTCAGCCTCATTTTTGATGGGTCTGTGACAGGATTTCCAAGGCATTCAGCACAATGTCAGGGAGAGGAGAGCACTGAGCCTGACTTGGGCAAGACAGGATTGTCTTAGTGAGCACCAGAGGAAAGCTGAGGTTCAGAAATGCTCTCCAGCTGTGGGAGTGATGCCGTGCAAGAAGAGGCCATGTTGGCTGGCTGTGGCATTGCCCGAATGACCGCCTGCTGCCAGAGGGTCTGGGCAGGGACTTCTGTGCCTGATCCCCAAGGTTCCTTTGGCCCTGGTGTCTGATGCCATGCTGAAGTGGGATGGGATTGAAACGCTGTCCATAGGCAAAGCATCTTCCTGGGATGGAGTGGCAAAGGGCAGGGAGCAGAGGAGCTGCGTGGTGGCTGAATCCCGTGGGAGCAAAGGCGCCAGTGCTGGCAACTGGGGCTGCCTTTGACCCAGAGCTGGAAGGAGCTCGGGACTATGTGGGCTCGTGGTTGCCTGAATGTATCCTATCCCTGCAAGGGAGGATTGGAGCTGAGCACTTSGTGGAGTTTGTTTGTTTGTACTTTAACCAAGGGAAAGAAATCCCCTGGAGAGGAGCTGCGAGGGGAGGGTATAGACTGGGTATTGTTTCCTGAGGGGCTGGAGCAGCTCCAGGAGGCTCCTTCCGCTCCACCAGGCAAATTGGACATAACGAGGCTTGTTTTAGGGGTGGTTGTTTCCCCTCCTCCTCTCCCCTATTGCCTAATTAGGGTTCCCAAGCCAAGCACACCTCTGTCGTGTTCTGCTGCCACTGGGACACCTCCTCCTGGAAGGGCAGCACATTCCCAGAACCATGGGGAACACGGAGCAGACCGAGTTGTGACAGGGACACATGCTGGCRATGCACAGAGGGGTGGCATGGGTCCTGTGCTGAGCAAGGGGGTCCTATGGGTTCATTGTCCCCCAGCCTGGTAGCAGGAGCAGTGCAGTGAGGTACTGCCTCTCCCACCCTGCTTTTCCAGCATCCTTAGGCGCACACCAGGCTGTGGCACACCCTTGTCGGTGTGTGCAACCTTCCCTTACAACCACCAACCTGCAGAACCAGAGAACAGTGGTGTGCAGAGCCTATGCAGGGAGCAGGGAGCTCACAAAACTCCCACAGAAATGCTGGTGCCAGGAGAGCCAGGGTGGTGCAGTGTGTGGTGTCCTGCACCCACGGATGGACTCATCCTCTCCAGGCCATGCCTGCAGGGGCACCTGCTCATCCATCCAGGAATTCACTAACACCATCCTATGCTCTTCCCTGGGCTCAGCAAGAGCCAGCATGTGATGGAGCTGGCAGGASGCTGTGGGGTGCAGGAGCTGGAGCAGGGCAGGGTTGGAGAGTGCAGGGATATATCAGGGCATTGTGCTGCCCTGAGCTGCCAACCAGGAAACAGATGGAACACCTTCTCCCTGCTCTGGAAGGGGACTTGTTGGCAGGTCCCCATGGGCAGCACAGGGCTGCTCGAGGGGGCGATGCTGCTGAAGCAGCAGGAGATGGGCAGTCCTGCCCCTCAGCCCCGTCCTGCTGGGCCCTCTGCCTTCCCTCTTCCGGCCCATCTACCATGTGAAAGAATCTGTGACTGAAATCTTAATGCTACCGAGACCCAGCAATTGGCACCAATTAAATTGCTACATTCATGTTTGAATTGCTTTAACTGGCGAGACACACTGTCTTATTTATACAAAAAAATATGTTTGCTTGTGGGTTTGTCTGAACCGGTGCCAGCAGAAAATGCACCATTTCGAGCCCTGTGCTCTGCAAGCTCATTCTCCACTCCCAAACTGGAAGTCACCTGGGTTTCAGCCTTTGCCAAGCAATGGTGGCAGAACAGAAACACTGCTTTCCTTGRGGCCGAGCACTGCTGGCACCACAGGAGGGGTCCCCTCCTCTCTCCCCGCAGGGAGCTGCCAAGTTTCCTTCTCCAGCCTGGGAGCTGTTTGGGAGAATATGGTCTGATTCAGGAGCAGGACTCGGTGCCCATTTTAAAGCTGTGCTCAGAGGGAGGGCAGGGGGTGCTGGCAGCTGCTGGTGCCAAGTCCTGCCTCTGCCTCTCTCTGGATGTTCTGGCAGGTTTTGGGGGTAGGGGCTGTTTGCGGAGCATGGGTGCAGAGGGGAGCTGATTTCTGCTCTGTGACTGAGACAAGAGGTTATAAAAGACCCTGTATGCAGGTTGGCAAGCACRGCTCGTGCTGCCCGGCAGAGCACATAGGAAGAGGTTACCCTGCTCTGCAGTCCTGGTGCCGAGTGCCACCATCCTGGTCTTCCTGGGGGCCGAATCAGCCCATGGCACCAAGAGCTGCACCAGAAGATGCATTTTGCTCCCTCTCAGAAATGCAGAGGTAACAGGGCCATACAAATAGCTCCCCTCTGAAAGCAGCCTCTGCCCTTTGCACGCAGCATTACCAGGCCCATCTTTTCCCACTCTGACCACAGTGCCAGGCTCCTCTCCAGATACTGCAGACAGGCAAAGGGTGCCCCGACCACAGACATGGTGAGTGCCTAATCCCAGCCACGAGAGCCTAAAACCCCAGAACAAAGCAATTAAGCTCAGGTCCCTCAGAGGCAGCCGAGAAGAGCTGATGCATCCACGGAGATTATCTCCTCCTCCGCAGATCCGAGTCGCAGGGAAATGCTCACAAGAGGATCAGGTTGCTCAGCCTTTGCTGGGAAGTGAGGCTGGTAAGACCACAACACTCTGCCTGCTCCTGGGGCTTTGCAAAGTCCCCACATCCTACTTGGACATAGGATGGTTCTTTTTCTCATCCTGCCTCCGTTGCCCTCCCCTCGCAGCTCATTAGTGGTTAATTAGAGCCAGCTGGGACCTTTGACTTCAGCCCTGGCCCCATCAGGGCAGCCACCCCGGATCAGTGGCTGTGGGGAGGTGGTGGAGGTGTCAGAGTGCTGAGGACTGTTCTCCTCCCTGTGCAAGCCTTAGCAGATGCTTCCCTTGAATCACTGCGGGAAGGCAGACATGGCTTTCTGGCAGCCACGGAACAAGAGCGAGGAAAGCCCTGGGGATGCCAGGACATGGGACGAGCAGCAAAGATGGTGCCGGACCTTGGTTCCGAATCCCCTGCTTCCCTCACTCTCCACTCCAGTGGGGAAAAGCAGGTGGTGAGCAGGTGGGCTCTGCTCAGACAGGCAACCCCCACCCAGTCCGACATGCCCCCAAATATGCCAGTTTGGGGGTGGAGGGATAAGAGAACTCTGAGTCACTGCTGTCAGCCAGGCCCAAGGCTTTGCCACCCGGTTGGAGGGTCAGCGGTGAAGYGATGCAGGGAGCTGTGTGGGTTCTGGCCTGTAGTTCGGGTGCCTCGCAGCCATGTTCATAATTCACATTGCTCACATGCTTGTGAAAYGGCGTGGTGTGTTCTCCCAAAAATGTCTTTGCTGTCAGGGGCAATGGAGAAGTTAGAGGACAGTCATGGACAGGCCCAGCTGGGCTCCGTTGGATCATTTAGAGCACCCTGTTGGAAAAGAGCAGTGGGAAGGGCTGAAATGTTCCCAAGGGGCACACTTATGCCTCATTGCACTGCAAGGGGTGAGCCCTGAGTCTGCACAGAGCTCTGCTCCGCTCACCCGGCATGAGCATCCCCAGACGTGSACAATGCCAGGCTTAGGGCTGTGCTCCAAAATGCTGGCCAGCCTCCAGCACCACCACAGACCAGTCTCGGTACCACCAGGAGCCAGTCCCAGCACCACCATGGCCCTGGCGCACACTGTCTGCCCCAGGGAGACCGAGGTGGGCAGGATTTGACTGGGGCAAGAAGCGGGGGATGCAGCAAGGGACAGCCGGGCATTGCCTGGCACGTGGCAGCCATTCCTCCCAACACCCCCTCCCTTCTTCCCCAGTCCCAGGTGAACCCTGCTCCTCACCCAGAGTTTTCCCACAGTCCGGGCCAAGTTTGCAAGCTCCGGGGAGCAGCCTCTGGGGTCTGGCCTTTCCTCCGAAAGCGGAAGCAGGGGAGCATGCGCAGCTGGAAGGGCCACGAATACCATCACTTGGGGCTGGGGGATTATTTATAACACTGGCACCTCTCCAAACAGATGTTTCTTTTTATTCTGAAGTTGCATTAAATGGGTCACTCGTTTCCTCCGTCTCCCAGGGGCTTAAAACAGAGGGGGAAAGAGGAGGGGATYGGGGTGAGAGTGCAGGGCTCGCCCTGGTCCCACGTCCTCCTGTGCCGGCTCCTCACAGCGGCGTGTTGTGGAGAGCCCATGGCTGGAGGTTTGCAGGATTCTGTGTTGGACATTGTGGTCCTCCCTCGCTCAGAGAGGGAGGATGGCCGTGGTCAGACGGGGCTGCGTGGGGCTGGCTACCCCACCCCATTCCTCACGTGGCTGACCCCAGGGCAGCTGAATCACACTGCTGGGGCTCAATGTGGACTTGTCATCCTCCCTGGCAGTCTCCCTGCCCTGCTTCGGGGTCACAGTCCTCATTTTTGGCTTTCTGGCAGAGGCTGTCAAAGCCTGTGGCAGGCTGGCCTGGAGGAGGCTGGCRGTGCCACCACATGCCCTGCCATCTGCTGTGGGACCCTCATGACCACACAGCCACCTTCTCCAGGTGCCACCGAGGCTGGGGACTGGGATCTGGGGTSCTGGGTAGTGGCTTCAGTCATGTCAGACCCGCTCCATGCTGCAGACACAGGAGAGTCATCCCCTCTGTGGGCGTGGTGCCCCTGGGCTTTTTCCCAGAGGTGGCATCTGCTCGTGCTTTGCCCATCTCCTGGAGAGCTCAGTCCATACCAAGGCTGTGGCTTTAGTCCCATCTTCACAGTCAAGGAGCTCTCACAAAACCACTCAGAGGGTTCTGGTATTAATGACACTGCCTGTGCTTGCAAAACCTCACCTCTCCCAGACTGCAACAGATGCCCGGCCCCAGCACATTGCCGACAGGTGCCCAGGGCTCTCAGCAATCCCCTGTCTCACCAGTGTCTGGGTAAAGCCTCAGGGCCCCCCTGGCACTGGCAGGTGGCCAGGGGAGGAGGGTTTTGCCCCAGGCGTTCATCCCTAGGGCAGGGATAGTGTGTGGGACACAGGGACTCCCCAGCCCAGCTGCTCCTCAGTTTCGTTTCAGATTTCTTACCTCTGTGTTTTATCAGCAGCCGTTTATGGGCCTTGGGATGACAGGCTCTCCATGTGTGTGCCCTGCYTAATTCTAGCCTTTTGCTGGGAAAAAGAAAAAGGGCTCTGTGATGATAATCTGGCCTGTGAGTAAACATGGTGTCATGGGAGCCGAGGGACCCCAGAGGAGAGATGTTSCAACTCCGGACAATTCCAGCCAAGGGAAAAAAAAAAAAAAAACAACCACTCAGTTTTATTTAGATTAAAGGGTGGGAAAGAAGCAGTTGCAGAGGCCAGAGGGAGGGTGGCAGAGGAAAACAGGACAAGCCAAGGAGTTTCACTGCTGGAGAAGCAAGGTTTGGGTTTCAGGGGTCACCATCCTTCACTCAGGGAGCTTTTTGCCTTCAAAAGCGGGAGATGGTGTCCCCCTCCCCCTGCCAGGAGAAGCCTTTGCTCCCTGGCTGCGAGCGGCATTGATCATGGGATCCATACAGGGAATTTTTTATTGCATTCGGGCACTCATGATCTCACTTAATGACTCAGATGCGCTTAGACAAAGAAGAAATAAAGTATATTTGACTTCCTGCTAATTTGCACCAGATGTCCCTTGCCTGCTTGGCAGGGCAGCAGGGCCATCAAGCATTGTGGGAGTGCCTGGAAGCACAGCCCTGCAAGAAAAGGGGCTAGAAATAGAAAGCCAGAGGAAGGGAAAGGATTGGCGGCTGCATGAGAGCTCCTTCCCGGTTGTGCTGCCAGACGAGAGCCCTCATGGGCAGGGCCAGCATCCAGCACCTCTGCCCAACGCCACATGAGCAGGGATGAGGGGAAGGAGAGCATGGTCAGGGAGAAGAGCAACATGGGGCAATGGATGCAGGAATTGTCCCTGGAAACGCTGAGAGGGGGCTGTGCACCCTGATTTCCAGCAAACAGCACATCCTCTTACTSGTGCTCTGTATGGGACCAGAGCTCCTTCCAAGGTGGCTGTCAGGACAGCTGTGGCTGCTCTCCTGCTCCCCAGCATGCTGAGCCATCCTCTTCCCTGTGCACCAGATCTGCAGACTAATTCCCAGCTCCCACAGCTCTGGGGGTGCTTGTGGGATCCCCCCATTGGTTCTGCACAGGGCACTGGTTGTGGAAAGAAAAGTGGTCTAGGCATGGTGGGGAGGAAGGCAGTGGATTGGGAGGACATCCTTGGTRTACACGCTTCTCTGTGTAGATGTCTCATGGTTTAAGGCATTTACAGGGCTGGAAATGTCCCACATGATCCGTGCTTGGGGATGGGCAGTGCCGTGCAATGCCTGTGCCAGCAGTGGCTGCCATGCGTGCTCTGCCTGGATCACAGTGCCATACACATGCTGGGAGCAAGTGCAGAGGGAAGGGGCTCAGAGGTGTGGYGGGGCACACAGAGCAAAGTCAGAGGAAATTCTTGCCTTGTTACCCAAGAATAGTCAAGACTGAGCCCACACAGCGTATTTTGGGCATTAGCAAAGGCATCTTAGGCTTACTAGCAGGCTCACTAGCATCCTTAGACAAGAGAGGGGTCTGGAGTGGGGGAATGTTAATAGATCAGTAAGGTTTGGTGATGCTTGAGCTGCTTAGCAAGGCACTCTGAGGTGCAAGAAGTAGCAGAGGTGGTTCCCTAAATAAAGGTGGGATGATCCCCAGCAGAGGCGATATAGCTCTTCCTCGTATCTAAAACCCTGGGCGTTGCCCTGCTCCCGCTGCAGAAATTCCTGTCCAAGTTCATCAGCCACAGAGGCATCAGCCCCCGGCCGCTCGAGCGAGGGAGTGGGAGAGGAGGCGGAGGAGAAAGCTCAGCTGTCATCAGACTTGGGATGCARGAGAAATGGGAGCGGGCTGCTCTGGAAAAGCTGTGTAGTCATGAGATGGGGAATCATGAGACTTGAATCCCGGTCCTGGCGCAGCCATGGCCCTGGCCGTGCTGTTTGACCTCTGCTCTGGCCCTCTTTCCTGTGTCCTGTCTGTGGATCAAGGCCATCAGAGCCCTCTGCTCAGCACTGCTGCTGCTTAGGGKTGTCAGTGTGACCCTACTTATTCCATCACCCCAGAAATCCCCTACAAGAGCATTTGAGATGCTCAAACAGGCTTCCAGAGGTGCCTGGCCCCAGCCAGCCATGGGACACTTCCCTTTGCCAGCTGGGAGAGCCAGCGGCCCGGGGTTGGCTCAGCTCTCCTCATCTCCACCGCAAACTCCGCTCTCAGCTCGGCCAGGCTGGTGTGATTACAGAGGGGAGATAAGGACAGTTAGTGCCTGTGTCAGCAGGCAGAGACAGTTGCCTGTATCTGCGTCCTGTTTGGACTCCAAACCCTCCCAGTGTCTCTCAGTCCAGCACTGCCTGGCTCTGGCCTCGCTGGGCGCAGCGCGGGGGTGAGCAGGGATGTGGTGACTGTCGGGGACTGGCCTCCCCCACGGCACTCGGCCAAGCCCCAGCGTGGCCCCCAGGACCTGAGCCCCCCCGAGACCTGAGCCCCCGGGGAGCACAGCCACCCCACAGGCATGTGGGGCTGAATTGGTGTGGGGCTGTGTCACCCAGCCAGCGCGGCTGCCCTGCGAGCCAGCCGACCTCCTGTCTCCTCTCCCAGCCAAATTCCTCCTTTAGAATAATAAACAGTGCAGCTCAAGAGAAAAGCTCCTTTCCCTGCCTGGCCGGGACCGGTTTGCCTTCACATCGCAGAGCTGGAGAGGGGCAGAGGGAAGGTCTGTACCAGTGCCGGCAGGGAGGGAAGGATGGTGAGGGGTGTAACATGGGGATGGAGAGCTGGGACATCACCKTGGTGGCTGCAAGGTGAGAGGCTGCCACGGAGCTGCAGGGCTGAGTGAAGGGTGCTGGACGTGGCATTGCTGCAGCAGCTCCCTGGCCTCCACAATTGTGCCTGGATGGGTGAAGACAGAGGGTCCCATGGCTTGAAAATACTCAGGTCCTGGCCTGTGGGAAGGATGTAGGAGTCTGAGGGGTCCATGGCACCCTGCTAACTCATAGGGGTGGGAGGAGACCACCCAAGGCAGATGAACATTGTGTAAGTGCTTGTGTTTTGGTCCCTGGGTGGGATAACATCTGGGTGCCTGCTTTGGGATCACTGAGTGGAGTTGCTCCTCCTTGTCCGGCATTCATAGTGTCACTTACAGTTCCTGCTGMGAACAAAAGCTGGGATTGAGGAGAGAAACAAGTGCTCTCAAGGCTGGCAGCGAGCTGGGTGCATTTGCATCCCTTCTGAAATGCCTGTGTGCACCCACATGTGCAAGCACACACATCCCCGTGACAGGGAGAGAAAAGCTTGTCCTTCTGCAAGCCAGCCTCCTCCTGCATCCCGCAGGACGGGCAGAGCTCAGCGCCTCTGAGCATGCCTCTCGCCCCGGCCAGAGCAGACAAACAAGGGAGAGGTCACCACTCTTCGCGAGACATTGCCACCCTCCCACTCTGCTTGGGAAGCATCTCCAAGAGAAATGCCTTTCTGCAAAAGCAGCAGCTTTATTAAAACCAGCTATGAACACAGCGGAGGCGGCCAGAGGCGGCAGGCGGGGGCTGTGGGGCTCTCCCTGCTGGCTCAGCAACACCCCTGCTAGCCCAGCACCAGCGCACACCCGTGCCCAGCTCCCCGACCCGGCAGGGCAGGGGTTTGCCCGYCACTGATCCTGCAGAGATCACTGGTGGGGTGAGGGACTTGTCTGTGTGGGGGCAGGAAGCCAAGATCTCTTCTGCAGAAGGTCTGGCAGCAGCAGCCATGAAGCTGGACAGGCAGATAAAAGCTGGGCATGAGCTTGGGAAGATCTTAGCTGCTTACGGGCAGGTATCTGGGGGGTTGTGGTGGTGAATACAACCTGGTTTGTGCATGAAGACAGGGAGGGGTGAAAGGAGAGGATCCCAGTTGTCCTTACAACCTTGAACATTGAATAATGGATGAATCACACACCTCTGTAAAGGAGAATGGRGAAACGAAGGTAATTGTTCTCATGGCAGTGCCCTGGGGGGCAGAGATTAGATTGTCCATCCTCCTCCTCTCTCCTGCAGCTTGGTGCTCTCTGAGGGTGGGTGCAGGGAGGTCACATTCGTTTACAGCCCGAATTTCACCTCGGTCCTTTCATCCTACCCACCCCCAGCTCTTGTCCTAAGTGCTCTTATCCTCTCTGGCAAACGCAGAGAGAGAAAGAGTCATAGAGGGGTTTTCTGGAGGGGGGAGAGGGACGCTGCTGAATAAGTTGGAGACCTGGAAGAATTTGCTGGTAGATCAGACTTTTTTTGAGCCAAAGCAAGAGAATAATAAAAACATCTGACAAGCGCACGTCATTTAAAAACCATTTCCTCCTTAACATCAAGCAGACCGGGAGGCCGCTCCAGGGCCAAGAGGCAGCAGAGAGCTCAGTAAGAGACGGTGCCTGGGGCCAGGTTAGCAAGTCCAGATTGCCACCCGCCCTCCTCGAGCCTGGCAAGAGCTCCCCAGAGCACTGCCAGCATCACAGGGGGCTTCTCCTTGGGGTCTGCCTTGGGAGGTGATCCAGCAGCAGGGCAGAGCTCAGCCCGGGTTGCAGCGTGGCTGAGCTGTGAAGTTCAGCTCCATGCAGGAGCATCCCCAAGTCCCCCAATGAACTGATTTCCCCCCAGCTTTGCCCAGGCACAGAGAAAGCCTTTCCCCTTGCTCTTCCCCTTGTTAGTGTGTTCATTTTGCTTTTCAGAAATACTCGTTCCCATCCCTGCAGGCGCCGTGGGGAGGGGTACCCGTCACCCCAATACACAGGAGACAGACCCCTGCTCTAAGGGAGCTCTGGTCTCTTTTGGGCTCTTGGTTTGCACCAGGGAGGGCTGAAAAAGCTCTGTGGGAAAGATTTCTTGAGAAATGTTGATTAGAAGGATTTTAAACTAAAAAAAAACCTCTTAAAATGTTCTCTTAAATATATGTGCCTAAAAGTTAAATATGAGAAATTAATTTTTTTGTGGTGTTTCTTCAGGCTTGTCGTGGTTTAACCCCAGCCAGCAACCAAGTGCCATGACAAGGCTTCTTTTATTTCATTGGAAGGAGCAAACAATGTGGGAGGGTTGGAGGGGGATCTGTTTTCTAGCAAGTTTTATCTCACTGTGACTGAGGGAGGAAAAACTAAGGGAAAAAAGGCAAGTGGTAGAGCAGAGGGAGGGAGGAAGGCAGGGCTCTGCTGAGGGGGGAACAGCATTTCCAGCTGAGATGAGCAAGAGCTGACACAACTGCTGGAGCCTCCAGCAAAATCCCTGTTTACCAGTGGGAGATGCCTTAGAAACTGCTCCTTGTGCAGATCCAGCGTGAAGGGGAACCACCACCCCTCCAGGAGGGAAAGGCTGAAAACTGGGAAGAGATGAAAAGTTTCTGAGGCGGAGCAGTGAGGCCAGGGCTTGAGTGGGGGCTCAGGGACACCCTCTCTGGGGTGGCCGAGGGATCCCTCCTCTGCCGAGTGCTGTGCTCATCCCCCTTTGCTCTTGACAGGATTCAGCCACCAAGCCCGGAGCCCACCATGCTGTGCCCCACGCTCAAGCCGTGTCTCTGGCTCCTCATCCTCGCCGGTGAGTGCTGTGGCTGGGGAGGGGTGTGTGATYCCTGCGCTGGGATGCTGCCCTGGGGGGCTCACTGCAGGGGGAGGGGGAGGAAAGGGGCAGTGCCACGGGGAAGCACTGGGGCGCACAGCATGCTCCAGGCACATCCATCCCTCCTAACGCCCCGGATCCACAGGCTGACTCTATCCTGTGCCAGAGTGGATGTAAAGTCCCCACCTTCTTCATGGTGATGCACAGCACGGTGGGAGAAGGAGGCCTTTCCACAGGCAGGTGTGCTCAGCCTTTCCTTAGCAGATGCCTGAGAACCCACGTTAGCTGGACACCCCACAGCAGGAGGGATTTGGTCAGAACCCACATATCTGACAACCCTCCATGGCAAGGCACCAGGGCACCTGGCTGCATCTGGGCTGCTCACAGCGTTGCTGCACGTCCCTGGAGCTGTGCCCAGCTGCCCTGCCCATCTGTGGGGACGCCAGGGAGGAGCACATGTCACAGCCCCACTGGGACACCTGGGCAAACGGTGAAGCCAGGAAGCTGGGAGAGACACGGGGAACCCTTCAGGAAGACCTTGGCTGCTCTATTGCTTCCAAGGGATTTCCTGCAAGGTTTTGTTTTCATTCCTTTTTCACTTTCTTGTAAACTGACATTGTTTCGGCCTAGTCTGTGTCCTGTCTGACACTGTCCCTGTGGGCAGGCAGCCAGCAGAGCAGGGATTTGCCTCCTCTCCTCCTGTTCCTTTTGCCTGCTAAATACATGGCCTTCACAAGCCTTTGAAGGTTCATCTGAGACCTACCTTTGCCTTTACAGAGACGGGCTTGTTTTGGGGTCAGCAGTATGACCCTATAGACTGTCATCTCTCTGGGCTATCTAGACCAGCTCACAGGATGCATGAAAGCCAAAACTGTGAGCAAATATGAGAGAGATGCTCAGGCCACCCCCATTTCCATCTCTGTCCTCATCAAGGATGCCCCTTGGGCAGGTCCAACAYGCAGCATGGCTGCATCCCAGCATGGCTCTGTTAATCCCTCAGTTTAACAGCTGCCCCAAGTCCCTTCCGAGCCATCCTGATGACACTAGACAGCAGCACTGGATGGCACTGAGGGTGCAGGTACCTTGCAGAAAGGTTGGATGGGGGCAGACATAGATAAAGMACAAAACAGGGGATTCTCCACCCAGAATTGCCACAGCCAACATGGGCTGCTTTGAACACTGCTAAGTCCTGTGATATCTTATTTGCTCTCCAGTAGGGGCTGCAGGAGGTACAGGGAAGGAAGGGTGACCCACCAAGGTCTAGGGTGACCCACCGAGGTCTGGGCTGACAGGACATTTCTGAGGAGAGCATGGTTTCGTCAGTGGTGGCTACACCAAGGAAGACAAATCCAGGAAGGTTATTTTTCAGTGTAAAGACTGACACTATAAAGCAAACACATTGCCATGAGGTGGTGCTCCAGTGAGCTATTCCATTGATTTCAGAGGAATCTAATTTGGTCTCATGTCTCTCCTCCCTCAGGTCTGCTGGAGGTAACGTCTGGTGACAGCAGGCTGCACATCGAACCCAGAGACACCGAGCTTGTCCTCAGCCTGCACAGCACCTTCTCCCTCCTGTGCTATGGGGACAGAGCCCTGGTCTGGGAACGGGAGGGGCAGCCCCTGGCTGCCTCACTGGAGCACAGGGACGGTGTCTTCATCAGCAATCTCACCCTCAGGAACGTGACAGGCCATCACACTGGGGAGTACACGTGCACCTACAGCCCTGAGCAGGCTCCAGAGCCAGCGGAGAGGAAAGCCCTGTACATCTACGTTCCAGGTAGGGGACAACATGTCCTTGTCTGTGCATTTCCACCGGGTTTAGCAACCAGAAGAAAGAAGGCTTTGACTTATTGTTCTATCTCCAAGCACCTGGCCTCCCCAAATCCCTCCTCCAATTGCAGGAGAGCCCTTATGGCTGGTCTCTCTGGTTCGTGGCATGTCTCTGATGTGCCAGCTCACAGAGAGGCCCATGTGTGGTGTGCTGGGACAAGTGGTGGGGGAGGCAGTGGTGCTCGGTGATGCTTGGTCTCTCTCACCCTCCCAGGAGGGGTTTGACAAGCACACAACCTGAGCTCTACTTTACCATGCAAAGTATGAGAAGAAGCATCCCACTAGTGTGGAGACAGGGCTATGTTGGAGCATTCCTGGAGGAGCACTGAGCAGCCCTGGTTAAGCTTCAAGCAGTTTTTTGTAAGCAATGTTCCCTCTCTCCCACAGATCCTTCCCTGGTTTTCCTCCCTGCAGTCACCTCTGAAGAGGTCTTCATCTTCATCACGGGCTACACGGAGGCTGTCATCCCATGCCGTGTGACCAACCCACAGATGCAGGTCACCCTCTATGAGAAGAAGGTGGAGAACCCCATCCCAGCTACTTATGATCCACAACAGGGATTCAAAGGGTTCTTTGAGGATAAGACCTACTTCTGCCGGACATTCGTGGATGACCAGGAGGTGGATTCAGACACCTTCTACGTCTACAGGATCCAGGGTGAGCTGACGTTGTCTTAGCACATGTGTGCACCTGCTGAGGCTGCTCCTTCAGCCCAGTGGCAGGGGACACCAAAGCTCTCTCCCTGTCTCCTCAGTGATGCYCCTGGTCAATTTGGAGGCTGGATTTAGTTCTGTCTCCATTAGAGAATGAGTTCTGCCTACATGTCAGCTCCATCCCTCAGGGAAGACACTTGCCAGTGGACCAGACCACCCAGGATAAATGGACTGGGTGCCCACTCGTCCCTTCCTTCATTATTTCTTCCTTTCTTCTGCAGTGTCATCTGTGAACGTCTCCATCAGCGCAGTGCAGACCATGGTGCGCCAGGGAGAAAACATCACCGTGATGTGCACCGTGAGCGGCAACGAGCTGGTCAACTTCAACTGGGATTATCCCCGCAAGCAAGTGAGTGCTCCACACCCTCAGGCTCTGGGCAGCAGCTCCAGCCTTCGCCCAGATGTGCAGTCACTCATCAATGCCCCATGGCAGATGCAGGATGCTGCTGCTGCCACACAGGGAGGCTTGATGGGGCTATCCTTGCCTGTCTCAGTGGCCTCTGATCGGTGCATGTTCCCTATGGCGGCCAGACTGGGGTCCTCTACCCCTTTCTCCTCCCTCCCTGTGAGCCCAGARGCAGAACATGTTTTTGACTCCTCAGACCATGTCTCCCATCCCCATTGTGCAGGCAGGGAAGGCTGTGGAGCCAGTGACCGACTTCCTGCCCGGATCCACTCATGAGATCCGCTCCATCCTCATCATCCAGAATGCAGAGCTGGAGGACAGTGGGACCTACGTCTGCAATGTCTCTGAGGGCTACCATGAGAAAACGGACCGGAAAGACATCACAGTCCAAGTGATCGGTGCGTTGCTGCCCACACGCCCAAAGCCAGCAMACCACGTGGGCGTCCAGGCAGGATGTCCCAGGGTGACCCCCTCTCCTCTCTCACACCCTCCAGCTCTGTCCCCTCCTCGCCTCTGCTCTAAGTAACCATGACAATGAGCCAGCCCTCACCCCATGTCACCCCTGCCCATTTCTTGGCTTCAAAACATGCCAAATCTCCCATCATGACTTTTATGACCCTTTAAGGCTCTTGAGGGTATGGGTAGGAGCTCTTCTGCACTGTGCAGTGCCAAGATGATGTGAAGACATATTGTCTCCCATCTGCATCTGTCCTCCTTTTGTGTAATTTGGGGGAAACTGCTCCATCTCCATTATCTCCACAAGATAACATCCACATGCTGCTGCCCTGTGAGCTCCTCTGCTCTAATGTGGGTCTGCATCCACACTCCCCTCAGACACATGACTGAGGTCTTGAGGGATGGATCTGGAGCTGCCCCACCACTTCTGGGTGTTCAGAGAGTTTCGTTACAGATCCATGTTTATCCAAAGGGCCAAGGAGGGGGTTGTTTCCTTCTCTGACCCCCCTCTCCCTACTGCCCCCTCTCAGAGCGTGGCTTTGTGTACTTCCACACCCATCTGCCCAGCACGGTGTATGCTGAGGTCCACAAGAGCCACACTATCCAGGTGGAGGTAGAGGCCTATCCCCAACCCAGCATCGTGTGGCTGAAGAACAACAAGACATTGACCATGGAGAGCAGCAGCGAGTTCACCATCACCAGCAGGAACCTGTCAGAAACCAGGTATGGGCGCATCATTCCTCACCGGGGTGCGGGGAGGGGGGAATTCACAAAGCAATCTCCAAATTGCTGGTTGGACACGGTTGTTGAATGGTTTCCTGTGAGTGGATTTCAAGGATGCCTCAGGTGGGTGGGAGCTGGTTGCCTCCAAGCATTATCAGTCGTCAGGTACCTTCCCACAGCCATGACTCTGGGACGGTGTCTCCCCCAGGTACCAGACAGCTCTGGTGCTGGTGCGGGTGAAGCAGGAAGAAGGAGGATTTTACACCATTCGGGCTTCCAATGAGGATGATGAGCAGGAGCTCTCCTTCCATCTGCAGATAAATGGTGAGGATGGGCATGCAGACACAGGGCTGAGGAGAGTGGGAGCAGCCTCAAGGGGTGGCACCATCCTTTGCTGCAGAATGCTCAGGCTGAAGCCCTTGCTCCTCTGGCTGCAGCTCCAGAGTGGTCTTGGTTAAAGAAAGAGCATTCAAGCAAGAAACATGCTCAGGTGAAATATCTCACACTTGACCTCAGAGCAAGGTGGACAGGGAGGCAGCACAGACACCACCAGCTTGGCCCACGGTAGTAGGTGTAGAGATGATTGTGCAGCTCTGATGTCCAGGACCTTCCCCTGTGCTTGTCTGTGCTCTCCAGTCAAGCTGGGTGGGGACAGATCTCCTCCATAACTCCCTCAAACATTGCTCTTTTTCCTGTTAGCTTTCACAGATAAAACACAATTGATGTGATGAGTCCTACCTCATCCCTAGGCTATTGTAGGGGTAGAGTAGAATCACATTCCCCAGAGGAATCATGTTGCCCTTCCATCCTGCAGTCAGAAAGGAGGATTCATTCCCATCACTCTCTTTTGGTTTCAGTGCCAGCTAAAGTGGTGGATCTCAAGGAGAACAGCAGTGCCAGCAGTGGGGAGCAGACTGTGACATGCTCTGCTGAAGGGATGCCCCAGCCAGAGATCAGCTGGTCTACTTGCAGCGACATCAAATGGTGAGCACAGGGATGGAGCCCGTGGGAACTGCTGGACTTTCATTTATTAGAAAAATAGACTATTATTTAATCGTATTCTGCTGGCCCACATGACTGGGCATCCCACAGGGGGGCATAGTCCCTGCTGCCTCTCAGGTGCCTTTATCCTCCCCCGGGCCAGGTGCAGCACCAAGGGACAGCCCACCCGGCTGCTGGGGAACGAGTCCGCGGAGATCGGCGTGCAGACCAACGCCTCGTACCACGCCGAGCGGCAGCTGTACCGCGTCAACAGCACCCTGCAGCTGCACAGGGTGCACGAGCCCCTGCTCCTCAGGTGCACCGTGCAGAACTTCCTGGGCACCAACTCCCAGGACATCACTCTGGTCCCGCACGGTGAGGGCTGAGGGAAGTGTTTGAGCCAGTGGTGGGGACCTAGACTTTTCCTCCTGTATCTCCAGCCTGGTGGTGCTGGGAGCGAGGATTGCAGTCCTCAGAGAGAGGACACCTGGGTATTTCTGCCCCAAATGAAGCCTCTTTTGGGTTGAGCAGAAAAGGTTATTCCAGGAGGAGTTTGGAGCCCTTATGTCCAATGGCCATGGACATGCTCTTCCCRTCATTGCCAGGGTCATCCCTCCAGGGAGGCAAGACAAGAGTGCCTGAGCGTGTCCCCAGTGTCTTGTTATTAGCCCATGGGTCACTAGATGGTGCCACGGACTTGAACATCCACGTGCTGAACATCCCAAATATGAGGAAGGATGGCCTAAGCCCAGGCCTAGAGCTGCCACCTCTCCCCCAAGCAAAACAGCCCTTCTGTATCATTATACCCTCCCGTGGCCAAACCTCTCCCAAGGCAGCAGTCCCTTCAACAGGCAGTAACAACTCATCACCACATCACCCCTGGGGGCCTTGCCCTGCAAGTGCTGGGCAAGCCTGCCCAGGAGGAGACTGTCCCTACCCAGAGGACAGCTCAGGGTCAATGTCTGGGGGGAAGTGTGCAGGGACCCCTCTTCATGGCTCTCACCTCCTTCCCCCGGGTACTCAGGCCATGCAGGGGTGGAGGAGTCTGACTGCTGTCCCTGTTGTCATTGTAGCCTTGCCGTTCAAGGTGGTCATCATCTCTGTCATCCTGGCCTTGCTGGTCCTCACCGTGATCTCCCTGATCATCCTGATCGTCCTGTGGCAGAAGGTAAAAGAGGAGAGTGTTCCCAGGCTGACACAGTGGTACCCCAGGGTTAGGGTGGCTGGGCCCAATGATGTCCCAGCCATGCCAGGATCCATGAGACTCCATCAATTCCTGCATGTCCCTGGCATTGCTGCGGTAGACAGGGAATGAAGCAATGGCTGCAGGGACCAAAGACTCCGTAAAAAAGTCCACACACATTCCCCATGCCCTCTCTGACTCCCAGCCTCTCCGATGTCTCTTTTCCATTTGCTCCCTTTTCCAGAAACCTCGTTATGAAATCCGCTGGAAGGTGATTGAGTCAGTCAGCTCTGATGGGCACGAGTACATCTATGTGGATCCCATGCAGCTCCCTTATGACTCCACCTGGGAGGTGCCCAGGGACAAGCTGGTGTTAGGTAAAGGCTCTGCAGGTCCCATTGATGGTCCCCTGGGGTCCTGGCTGTCTGGTGGTGATATGTTTTGGGTTGGGATCTCCAAAAGAGACCGATCTAGAATAGACACAGAGATCCCTGGAGATACAATGTGGTCCTGGAACAGGGGGATCATCTGGGACCATGGTGGGAGGCCAGCTGCCCCCTTTGGTCTTAAGCACTCTGTTATTCCTGGCTATCCCTTCTTGCAGCTGGCACTTGTGGAAACCAGCTCCAACCCCAAACATCATAGCTCATGACCACACCCCTGCCCACCAGCATGACTGCAGCAAGGCTGGTGTGATTTCACACAGGCAGCTTGTCTTTTTCAGGCTCCTCTCCTCGCCTCTCTTCTAAAACATTGCCACTTTTGTCTCCTTGCTGTTTCTTTGCAGGACGCACTCTGGGCTCCGGAGCCTTCGGTCGTGTGGTGGAGGCAACAGCGCATGGCCTGAGCCATTCACAGTCCACCATGAAAGTGGCAGTCAAAATGCTCAAGTGTGAGTTCTCCCCTTTTCCCACCCAAAAGCCACAAGACCAAACAGTGCCATGCTCTCCCCTCCCTGCCCTTCTGCTCACACCAGCTCTCCCCAACAGCCACAGCCCGGAGCAGTGAGAAGCAAGCCCTCATGTCCGAGCTGAAGATCATGAGCCACCTGGGACCTCACCTCAACATCGTCAACTTGCTGGGGGCCTGCACCAAAGGAGGTAGATGAGCCCTGAGCACCCTGTCTCCTCTCTCTGCTTCCCTGGGCTGTGTTTAGGAGGAGAACTGTCCTCAGATAGAATAATTCGTGTTTTCTGGTTCATAATAATTCTGCCTTACMCTAAGAAAGCCTTGTGGGGCTCTGAATACCTTTCTTCCAACCTGACTGAAGCTGGGAAGGCATGTGTCTGTTAGCCCCCACCTCCCTCCACAAACACCAATTTCAAATGCCAAAAATGCTTGGTACCAGAAAGGTGGCTTTTCCCCCTGGCCCTGCATAGACATTCCAATCTGGCAATATCCTTGTGGGATTAAATTCTCGGCCGTGGTGGCCAAGRCAGGGCTGACCAGATGCTGTCTGCCACCAGGACCCATCTACATCATCACCGAGTACTGCCGCTACGGGGACCTGGTGGATTACCTGCACCGCAACAAGCACACCTTCCTGCAGTCCTGCGGGGAGAAGGCACGGCGAGAGGCAGAGCTCTACGGGAACACCCCCATGGAGGACCATCTGCACAGGTACCCTCCTCCCTGCTGCCTGCCCCATCCTAGCCCCATCAATGAGGGAGGCTGGTAGTGCCAGGAAGGATACCTGTACTTCTCCAGACCAGTGAATTAAACATTGGCCCAGCACTGGGACACAGCTCTGTTGCTTTGTGAGACCAGCCCACATGCCAACCAGCCACCTCCAAACAGCTCCTGGCAGCTGGGAGTTAGAAGAGGCAAACTGTGTGTCCTGGAGTGTGAGTTTGCTAGCACACACGCTGCCTGCTCCATGCCAGTTGGGAATACTCCCTGACATCATTAACTTTATTGGCATAACCATAGCTACGCATTGAGTGCAGAGACACAGGGTTTTCCAGCATTTCTTAACCCTGGAGACCTCAGCTCTGCATTTTCAGGGCAGGTTGCGTTGCTACCAAGCCTAAGGGAGAAGTGCTGGAAGGAGGGCAATTGCACAAGAGGTGCTGCAAGGAAAGGGAAATGGTCCTTCATCTGGTTGCCAGCTGTAAGGAATGCAGGCATGGCAGCGCGGAGAAATGGTCCCATGGGAAGTGAGAAAGCAGCATTTCCTTCCAACACACCAAAACAGTAGTAAAATAGAGCASTGTTACAGCTCCCCCCTGCCCTTTCTGCTTGAAGGCAGCTGAGATCCTCCTAAGCACTAAGCCATTTGCACATCTCTGCATCCATGATGCAGGGCTTCTTTCCTGGCTGTGTGGGACATTTCAGTGCTCGAGCTGAGGGTTCGGGAATTTCAGGCTCACAATTCATTGTCCCCAGTCCTTGTGCCTCCTCCTCTCCTCTGAATCTGAACAACCTCTTTGCTTCTCCCCACAGTCACCTCTCCATGTCTGTTGAGAGCGACGGGGGCTACATGGACATGAGCAAGGATGACTCCCTGGACTATGTGCCCATGTCTGACATGAAGGGTGAAGTCAAGTATGCTGACATTGAGTCCTCTAACTATGGCACCCCCTACGAGCTGGACAGCTACTCCCCTTCAGGTAACAGTTTGGCCATAGCGGGAAGCAGAGGGGCTTGTGCTTTGGGTGCTGGCTGCCTTTGCTTCCAAAGGTCACTTTTGGGACTCATCCAGCAGTGGTGGCAGATGCCCTCAATGAGAGCTCCTGGCTCTGCCCCTTTGTTGCTGGAGGCAGAGCATTCCCAAGTGTGTCGTTCCACTTGTGGGAGGCCCACCAGCGTGCTGGGTAATACCAACATCCATCTCTGCTTGCCGTCCAGCTCCTGAAAGAACAGACCGGGTGACGCTGATAAACGAGTCTCCGCTCCTCAGCTACATGGACTTGGTGGGCTTCAGCTTCCAGGTGGCCAATGGGATGGAGTTCCTGGCTTCCAAAAATGTACGTATGCTGCCTGGTCTGTGGTGCCTGCAGTGGTGGAGCCAACAGCGTTCTGCTGTGTCCTGTGGTCAGCTTCCTCCCGCCGTCCCTCTGTCCGTGCCAAACTCCTCGTGGGAGAAGTGGCCRTGCAATTGAAGAGCTGCTGACCACTTCCCTTTGGAAACACAGCCCTGGACATCAGCATGACTATATTTGCATGTGACAGCTAACCCTGGCTCACACTGAGCTTCAGACCTCAAATTCCCTGACTGTGTGCTCCCCCTGAGCCATGTTCAGCACAGCTGTGGCATTATATCATCCCTATTTACTGGGATGACCAAACAGTGTGCAGGGAGCTAAAGCACAAGGCACTCTACAGCAGAGTAACTACTCTGACTGGACACCCTTATTGCACCACATGCTCTGAGCACCCCAGGACTCATCAGAAGTGCTTGTTTAGGGGAAATTAAGCCACCATGAAGGACTAGACTCTGGGATTTCCTAAGGTCTGGCTTAGCCCAGGGCAGTCGGTAATATTAGCTGGGTGGTGTGAAGCATCACGCAGAGCAGGGCTAACAGAAGGCATCAATGGCATCAATGCAGGGAGGAATTCCTGGCTCTCTGCCTCCAGCCAGACAGTCTGATCCCTAAAAGTGCATGGTCAGTGCTCCCACAGCAAATGTCAGGGCTGTTCATATGGAAAACATCCAACATGTTGGCAAACTAGGAGGCACAAGCCAGGCTGGTAACTCTGATATCTTCAGGCTGCTGGGTTGGATTGTCCAAACAGAGATGGAGATCCCCTCTTAGCCAGCCCACCAAGCCCCCTTGCTTGATCAGGCCTTGCAATCCCCTCTCTGCCRGGTTGTTCAGATTCCCCTTGCCAGATCCATATGGCTGTTGCTGTCAGGGGGGAAACAGTCCAGGAAAACAGCAAAAATGTGGTAGCTCTGCTAATGGTCCAACCGTGATTGTCACTAGAGGAGGGGGAGATGCCTGAAATAATGTGAGGTGACTGCTGTCCCTGCAGCCCCGGAAGTGGGCTAGTGCTGGAGCTGGGCTGCTTCCTCGGGCCATCTGGAGGCCCCTCGCAGTGACAGTGCTCTGTCTCCCCCCTGCAGTGTGTGCACCGTGACCTGGCTGCCAGGAATGTCCTCATCTGTGAGGGGAAGCTGGTGAAGATTTGTGACTTCGGCCTGGCGAGGGACATCATGAGGGATTCCAACTATATTTCCAAAGGCAGCGTGAGTACCAGGAGCTGTGCAAGCCCCTTCTTCCCAGGGCTCTGGGCCTGGCACCCCCTACATAGCCCCCTTGTGAGCCACCTGTCCATCGTTGTGCCCAGAGGTGGCAACAAGGCAGGAGATGGTGTCAACAGCCAACAATCCTGCACTTTATGTGCTCTGCACGCTGTGGAGGCACAGAATTACATGCCCACATCTCCTGGATCTACAGAAGGACCTGAGCAGCAGCAGCAGCAAAACTTAGGATTGTCCCCTGTACACTGTCCCCATCACTGGCAGCAGTGCTGCATCCCTTCCCTGCCAGCACAGAGGGTGGTCCTGAGCTGCAGGCAGGAGGAGGGCAAGGTTAGGCAGTTTGGCAGGGCTGTAGTGACTCACTGACCACTCTGGCAAGARGTTCACAGGATTCTGCTCTAACCACTAGACCACATGTCAAGGGGAAGTGTCTTCTTGCAAGCAGCTACTTTCCAGAGAGATGTTTCCAATCTTTCGAGGCAGGAGAGGATAAGGCTGTAATTGAGCTTTGCCAGAGAGCATTTCCCTGTGACTTCAACAATAGCATATCCACTCCAGTCCCGAGGCATTTGGGAATCTACATCCCCAAGCAAAGCAGGCCATGTAATTCCCAGAGAAACTGAGGCTGGGGGAGCTGAGAATGGAGCCACGTGCCTTAAACCCCAATCTCTATCTAATCTATAAACTACTTAACTTCTCTCATGATTTCTCCCATTTGCATGTGCTGTCAGGCAGGCACTCAGAGCCTGGGTAGGGACACGCTCCTGCAGAGGGGTTGGGGTTTTCAGTCCAGCCTTGGCATAGCTGCTTTGCTGTCCAAAATGGGAAATGAAACTAAGCCCCTTTGCAATCCTTCCTGGAGATTATTTTGGTATTCATTGTGCAAACGAATTCCAGGAGCAGCATAGCCAGTGCTGCAGACAGGCTGGTCAAGTGAGGCTTCTTTTTATGTAGCACTCTGAGTAAGAACAGAAAAAACACTGGATGTATCCTTTGGCTCTTTTCTGGTCATCCCTTAGCCCTGTCCAGTCTGGTCTCAGGTTTCCAAAGTCAGATAGGCCTGCACTTTCTTCAGGAGTCTTTGGTCATGTTGTGCAAGTCAGTGGCCTCCTCAAGAGCCAGGGAGCAGAGAACACACACCGTGACAAGTGTGCATTCATCATGGCAAGCTGTGATGGAAATGGATGTAGCACATCCACTCTTTCCTCCTGCCTGCTGGGTCCATTCTGCACAAAGAAAGAGGCAACTTTGGTCCCTGCAAGAACTGACAGCAGATGTCAGCAGATGTGTTGGACTGACAGGCAGTTCTGAAGGGTCGTCTTTGCTTGTAACTTGGGTGTTAGGCTCTTACCTGTTGAAACAAGTGCTGTGGATGCAGCTGACTCTCTTCTTGTTTCATTTTTTATTCTCTCTTAGACTTTCTTGCCCCTTAAGTGGATGGCTCCAGAGAGCATCTTCAACAACCTGTACACCACCCTGAGTGATGTATGGTCTTTTGGGATTCTTCTTTGGGAGATATTCACTCTAGGTAAGTGCCCTGGTGGTGTCTGTAGGTCTGACAACACTAGCAGGATCCCTTCAGAGACAATAAAAATGCATTTCTAATCCCCAAGTCCCAACCTTACCAGTCAGAGTAGCACTTCATTCCTGTCTCCTTCTTTCCCATGCTGACATTGCATTTGGAAGTGAAATGAAACATGAAAGGTAAAGAAAAAAAGGAAACCTTGATGTGAAATGCATGTTGGCTTGAGGGTGGCAGGCAATCCAGCAGCCTGATTCCTGCTCTCCCTTTACCCCCAGGAGGGACTCCATACCCTGAACTGCCCATGAACGAACAGTTCTACAATGCCATCAAACGTGGCTATCGCATGTCCAAACCCACCCACGCCTCTGATGAAATGTAAGTGCTGTCCACACATGTTTACCCTGCACCTGCTCTACAAACTACAGAAGCATTTCTACTTCTATTTTCCCCACCTGCTAACTCAGTGCTCTCCCTTCCCTCTTGGCAGCTACGATATCATGCAGAAGTGCTGGGAGGAGAAGTTTGAGATCAGACCGTCCTTCTCGCAGCTGGTGGTGCTTATGGGAAACCTCCTGGTGGATTGCTACAGGAAGGTATGTCCAAAGGACCCTCTGCTGGCAGGACAGAAGAAAGTCAGTGCCTTGGTGAGGGCCCTCAGTCAGGATTTGGAGACCAGTGTTTAACACTGCAGTGCCAGGGGATTTTGCTGTGGCTAAGGCTGTATTAGTTGGAACAGCMAGTGAAGGTGGCTTGGGCATCCTGGGGACATTGCTGAGACAACTGGCATGGCCAGACAGGCAGCTGGTAATTCAGCAGCTGCGGAAATCAGAACTGGCAGGAGATAAAAACCTACCTCCAACTGTTTGGTATTTTGGAGCTGTGAAGTTGTGCCACTGATCGCTCCCTTAGGAAAGGTTTGTGGCCTATCTTTGTTGGAGTCAGAGTGGCTGAACTCAGCTAGAAGATGCCAGCCCCTCTAGGAAAACCGTGGCAGGCAAGGAAAGCAAACACAACATATGTGCATTCTCTCCACTGATAAGACCTTCCCCTTTCTTTGGTAACCTGCCCTGTGAGAGCAGAGGTACCAGCAGGTGGATGAGGAGTTCATGAAGAGTGACCACCCTGCTGTTGTCCGCACAAGACCCACAATTCCTGTGCTGAACAATGCCCGGCTTGCTGCCAGCTCCCCCACCAGCAGCATCCTCTACACAGCCGTGCACCAGAACGGGGGCGAGAACGATTACATCATCCCTCTTCCCGACCCCAAACCTGAGACAAGCTGTGACCTCCCTCAGGAGGCCTCCATCAGCCGGGCCAGGTAAAAACATTGCTTCTGAATGTTGTCCTTTCCCCTGATTACCCAAATCTGAAACAAGGGGCTTCAAGAGGAAATGGGGATACCCTTCTGAGGGAAAGACCAGGGGTGGACATACAGGGAGAGAAGAAGGGCAGTGTCAGCCCATCTGAGGTGCTGTGACCTGCACAAGCCCCACAGGGACGGAGGTGAACCAGAGGAGCTGGGACATGAGCTAAGATAGGGCACAATGTCACATCCCTGCACATCAGCCAGCACAGCTGGGGACAAGTGACTCACGAGGAGGAGGGCACACAAAGGACCTTGTGCTGTAGAACCCAACCAGCCATGTGTTGAATAAACCCAACCAGCCATGTGTTATGTTTGAGGGCTGAATAAACCCAGCTGACATGGTCTGTTCCCCTGTGGGAAGCTACTCAGATAGAGTGGGGCTGCTGGGAGCTCAACACGCTTCTCAGTTGCTGGGAATCCTCTCCTACCAGGAGACTTGGGACAAGACACTCACTTCTCTCTCCCTCTTGTCTGCCTTCAGCTCTATGCTGAACGAGGCCAACACATCATCTACAATATCCTGTGACAGCCCTCTGGGCCTCCGGCAGGACGAGGAGCAGGAATCTGACCCACAGCCAGGCTGCCAGGAGCCAACCACGGGACACCAAGAGGTGGAGGAGAGTTTCCTGTAGTCAGAGCTGGGCTGACTCTGCATCTCCTTACGGAGAGGCCAGCTGAGGGGCTGACCCAGGTGTCACAGAGAGCCATGCTTGCACTTGTACATCAGGACATCCTCTCCTGTCCCAGCATTCCTCCTTCCCTCCTATCTCCCAGTGCTGGGTGGGGAAGTCAAGACTTTTCCCCATTGCCATGCCCTTCCCCCTTACAAAGAGGTGGCCCAGTGCCAGAAACCCTCTAGATCACTGCCACATCCTCCTCAGTGATCAGACCACTGCAGGAGGGAGACATCTCACAGACCAACATCTTTCCAAGTGGAAGACGTGGGTTGGATCTCCATGAGACGCCACTTTCTGAATTGCTCAGATGATACTCCAGCCTTTTCCTCCTCCATGGCAAGGAGTTTCATCTCCTCTGCACCAGCACTTCTCCAATGGTCTCAGCACCAGCCACACCGTGGTTCTGTGAAATGCCACTGGGACAGATAATTTACCTGGAGCCCATTGCTGGGGTGTAGAGAACCTGCAACACCAACCTTCATCTGCTGGAGGTCAGGAGAACATTGGATTCTCCTCCAAGCACAGCCAGGTCCTGGAGAGACCAGCCAGTGTCTCAGAGGTACGGAATTACCGTTTTCCTTTCTTGACAGCTCTTCTACGGTGGATAGAGCATCACAAGCACTACAGGTGTTCACAGCTCTGGGGCACAGCTCTGCATCCACCTGGAGGCTGTCACGCCCTTTTGTGCCCAGCATAGCACCAGGAGGCCCCAAGGGCATGCCAGGAACTCCAAATGCTCTCACAGTGACTTGTTCATAGAAGCAAAGAGGGCAGTCAGTGTTGTTCATGTTGTCTGTGTGGACACTAAGCTAATTATTCTCCATTGAAGATTTAAAGGGAACAAATATATTAATCCACTAGCCAGGGCCAGTATAAGGAAGCAATATGGTTATTCATTAATCCACTGCCACTACACCCAGCTCATCTGCTGGGAAATCATGTAACCGTGCCAGCTGCAGAATCCTTGTGCCTTATCTTTGGGAAGCAAAGGCTCGCCTTTGATAAACTGTTCACCCAAACACCCTTTCTCAGGATGGGAGGTCTCACCGTTCCCTCCTGAGTCACTGCAAGACTATGGGCAGAAATAAGGATGCCAGAACACCAGCCCAGGGATATCTTCAAAGAAAGAGAGGGAGAGAGGCCTGGAAGCTCCTTGGTCACAGCTGAACTGTATCTCACACCCTGACACTTTCTAGGGGTCGGGCAGAATCACTTGCAGCCTGGCAGGGCTGTGAAGTGCCATAGGGAACCAAGCAGAGCAAGAGGAATCAGGGAAGATTCCTCTCCCTTGGAAAGTGTTCTGAAGACTAAAAGGGCCCAGACCTTCCTCCTGCTTCTCACCTCTTATCCCACTTCTCACAGCCGGGTCTGGGGCTTCTTGTGCTCTCAGCTGGCACTTGAAGGAGCAGACTCAAAGCAGGAGGAACACCAAGCTTTTGAAATCAGTTGTGATCCGCTCCTCTGCAGAGATGAAAGCTGGACCCCCAAAACCACAGGTTTGACACCATAGAAGACAGCAGGTTTCTCTCTGAAAGGAGCTTCAGCTTGCACAGWGTTCTGCTCACTGCATGTCCCCCACTCCCACGAACCCCTTCATTGCCCTGCTCATGCACATCTCTCTGTGCGTCCTACAGAATCTGCACAGGCAGGTTTTACAAAATGAGAAATTCAATCAGCATCTTGCTGGGCTTCTGCCACCTCAGAACCACTGAGAATTACTTTTTTTTTTCTTTTCAAAATATGAAACTTCTGCCAGAAATCCCCAGCAAAACAGCTTCTGTTTTAAGTTTTCTACCATTCCAGTGCTGCCATTTACATGGCTAAAGGAGGAGTAGGTGTTTTGTGGGCTGATGTCCTTGGTAAAATGTGAACATAAGAAATAGCACTTTTATTGGCAGCCAGCAGAGTATATTTTCAGTCTATGTGGTCARATTCCCCACCATCCATAGGAAACACACTGTGAATGACAACTGTTTTTCCATCCTCTGTTCCTCCTGCTTGTAATGAAGGAGCCATCTCCTGTGGCCACAGTTCATTAAATGATCCTCACTGTGCAGAAGCAGTAACTTATGAGATCCTTTGGGTCAGAACACTTGATTTCTCTAACATGTAAGGTGGTTGGTAGGGTGTGTGTCACTGCAACTTGAGCCCATAGAGTGGCACATCAGATCATTGTAATAGCCCCTGTCTGCACCAGCTCCATTTTTAATTCATCCTTCTCTATCACAGGTGACCAGATGTACCCAGTACTCCAGGTGAGGTCAAATCCAGACCTCACACAGGGCATTAATGGTTCTGGTCTGTGCTGGTCTCAACTTGCCTGGTGTAGCTTTGGATAATGTTGGCCTTTTCCCAGCCACAACATACTGATAGTTTGGAGTCATCCTCTAACCAATCTAAGCACCTACGTCTTTCTACACTTGCAGCATTTCTAACCAAGATACTCCCTGCTGCTCCAGACATTGAGTCACCAGCAAATTTTGTTAACAAACTGTTATTTTTGGGCTGGACTGACTAATAAAAATGTTAACTACTCCTAGCATCAAGAACAATTTGAAAGAGCTACTTTTACTACCTCCACCCAGCCCAAAGATTTCCCTATGAATTAACACCTTCTCACCTTCCCTTTGGATATTTGCTTATTTACTTCACAAATCCTGTTCTAAACTTCATCTCGTACAGATTTAATTGCTAATGAAATCACTAATTTCCCATCCAAATAGTTTCCACAGTCCTGAAAGGGGAGATCTCCCTGCTGGGGGAGTTCAGCTATCCTGTCCTACTAACTGGGCATTAGCTATATTTGGATGCCTATTGCATTTTGTCCCATTTGTAGATTTATTGCATCAAAACCTGTTCTGGGTGCTGATGGGATGCTAATCCCACCTCTCTATTCCTTCTTAAAGTAGGTACGCCAGACTCTTTGCAGAATGGTACCGTTCTCCACTCCAGAGGAATATGACCAAATACTTGCCCTTGACCCTGTGATTTTAAGGGCCAAGTCTTGCACTTTGTGGTATTTTCCTGTCCTTGCTCAACCTTTCACATCACCTTTAGCAAGTTGCAGTGACCAGACCTTCCCAGCCAGGGAGAGGCTGGCAGATGGGTAAAATCAACATGTTTTGTTAAGCATCCCTCGAAGAGAGGGCTTGTCAGAGCGGGGAATTACAGCTCCAGCTCCACACTCCCTCTCTCTCTGCTGCCAGCTTTCCAGTCCCTGCACAGCCTGGCAGGAGAGGGCCAGGAGAAATGTTGGGCAGTTCTCGGCCCATCAGTTTTGTAGCCATAATTTCTCCAGTGAGACTCTGAAGGGAACTGGTCCCTCCAGGTTTTCTGTTTCGATGATCATTATTTTTGTTTGGGTGTGTTTTTGTGTTTAGAGGTGGACCCAAACTGAGCCCCCCCAAGAAGGAGCACCTGCCACAGGTTGGGCCCATCTCTAGTGCAATATATTTTTATTTGTAGATTATATTTTACTCTACAGCTGTTACATTGTTATCAGCACCAGTATATGCATAATCCTACTGCCAGTCACTATTTCATACATGTATCCCAGAAACTAATGCAGCACTCTGGTGTCTCTTTCCACGTTTAAGGTGTTTCTCAGACTGATGTGTGCACAGATTTTAATCCTTTTGTCCTTCTCGGTTTGAGGGTGTTGTTTTTTTAAGCGTGAGTGTCAYGTTTAGTGTTTGTTTGTGTTGTGTTGAGAAATCTAGAGCACAGTGGACTTTACTTGTAACTAAATTGTCTCTGTACACCTGCCAAGGGACTGTCACAGAGTCCCACGGGGATGGGGGGCAGAAGTGCAGTGCAGATGTGCAGCCAGGGGAAGTCAGCCAGAAGTGAGAAGCAGCTGTTCTCCTTCTTCCCAATCAGGGCTCTGGGCTGGGGGAGAGACAGCACCACAAATAGAGGGCTCTGGGCAGTTAGGGTTTGCCTGAGGGGAAGCCCAAGGTCTGTGCAAAGCTGGCAGATCCAGAGAAGGGGATTTCACAGAGTGCTAAGGAGGCAAACCCCGTTGCAACGCACAAGTGCAAGGAAGAGCCGTGGTTGGGCTCGGTGCTTAGCTCAGGTCTCAGGATGGCCARGTGTCTTGGGGATCACCAGGGAGCCTGAATGCAGCCTGGCTGTGCTCCCTCTTGGAGAACACACAGGTTGCCCTTTGGTGGCCCTCAGCAACCTTTCGGCATCCTTTGCCTGGGGTGGTTGCCCAAGCACAGAGCAGCCAGGGCAGCTCYGGGTCCTCCCTGAGTGCTGCTGGGCAGCTCCAGGGCCACACAGGTCCTTCCTGGAGCAGATCCCAGCCCTGCCTGGATGATGAGTGGCCAGTGCTCACTGTAACAGTGAAAGGCACCATGTAGTCTGCAGGACTTGCCCACAGCAGGCCAGATATTGCTAAGAATAGGATTTCATGGGCCAGCACATGGTTTCCTGGGCTCCCAGCATAGCTCCCATGTTTCACCCAGAGATCTGATGTCTCTGGGACATGCCAAGATGGATCTAGTTGGCTTTGGCAAAGCAGGGGAACTGCTCCAACAGCACTTTGGAGAGATGACTCTTGCCTGGGCTGGGAGGATGCAGGGAAGCCAGCTCGTGCTGGGAGGCCAGCAGTGTCCCATCATACCTGTCCTTTCCTCCTTCATGGATTGATTGCACCAGAACTGCAAATATTGCCCAAAGTGTGCCCTCTCCCCATTCTTCTGTGCTGGCTTGCTGGCATCACACTGTTACTCTGCAGCATTTCTGAATAGCAGCAGYACCTGTCTCCATGCTCTCTGTCAAAACCAACATGAGGGCAAAGGAAAAACAGAGTTCAGACTAAGGTACCAAARAGTTAACATGTTTCTAGGTTTACAGTTGCATTTGTAGGATTTGTACTATATCACATTTATAGCCATGAGATATTATTTTTATGCTGTAAACTTTTACAAATATGTTTTTAAAGAAAGAGTTTAAAAATAAAGGTGGTTTTCATTTTGCAAAGTTCCATCTCTTCCTTTATTTGCCTACTTTTCGTTGCTCCCACTCAGACGGGGCTGGGAATACAGCTTAACCCTGTGGTGGGTGAAGGCTAAGCAGGTTAATACGCTGTGCATGACCCCAGTGCTTAGTGAAAGCCTAGCTGGGAGCCAGGCAGGGAGAAGCACTGCAAGGAGCAGCTGAGCCCACAGACGGGGTAAGGAAAAGGGGCAGGATCTGCCCCATCTCTCTGGTAACTGTACAGCTTGTGGGTCGTGTGGCAGGTGGGTAGAGGGAAGGGTACSTGGAGCTGTTCCCATGTGTATTCCCACTGCCTGGGGTCTGGGCCAGCAGTCCCAGCTAAGGACTTGACTCCTTGGAAGATTGCTGGGTCTGTGCTTGGCTGAGGGAGATGGGAGGCACTGTAGCACTGCTGATTTGTCCACATAGTTTAATAGCTCAGGGCAGTGGGGGAGCCTGGAGGTAGCAACAGGGCAGGGCACCAGCAGCAGCCACACTGCAGCACACAGGGTTCCCCATGTCCAGCTCTCCTCCCTTCCCTCTAGGATGAGGAATTTGCTGATACCCCTAAAAGATGCAACTCCAAAACCCTGGCTCCTCACACCACCACTCCCTCAGATCCACATGTCCCCCTGCTCCCTTCACCTTTCCCCAGTCACATTTCCGGAGGCCCTGAGGTCCCCCAGCTCCATGAGAAACAGGCACCTCCTGAGTCTTGCCCAAAGTTTTCTCCTCTCTCTAGCTCGAATTTAACAGCTCCTCCAAAAACAACCCCAGGCTGCAGAGCAGAGATGTTTGCATCTGCTCTGAGCCACGTGCTTGGAAAGCCCAGGGTTGCTGCAAAGAGGGTTTTGGACTGAGGTTCAGACATATCAGTKTTGGCCCCGTTTTCAGGATACATGATGCAGCCCCCACTGGCAACAGTCGTGCCTCCCTCAGCTCCTGGAAACTCCCTGTGTACCCAAAGGCCCAAGGCACGGGCTGCAGCAGGAGGCAGGTCCAAGTCCCAGCAAGGCTTCCCTTTCCAGCACGGCCCGTCCTGGGTTCCTGCCTTTGGTCATTTTTCCAGAGTGGAGGTTTGCAGTCTCCCTGACCAGCTGAGGCTGATTCTGCCCAGATATGTTCTGAGTCACCTGGCACGGCTCAGTCAGGGCATTTTTCTCCAGGAGCTGAATCAGCAGGGGGAAAAAAATCCCCTTGTCTCCAGAGAGGCTGCAGCAAAGACCTGTGGGGAAGCAGAGAGGGGGAATTGTTAGACSTCAGCACTGAACCCTGCAGGCTCCCACTGCCTGATCCCTGCCAGGCAGACCTTTTGCATGTCAGGATGCACCAGTGAGGGGTCAAGGGCCTGGAAATGAGCAGGCAGACATGGGGACCCCCAGCARGGCATTTTTTTCACCACAAAACAAGTGTTTTCTCCAGTGATGAGACAGACACTCCATGGAAAAGCTCAGGGAAGCAGAGAAACTCAGACTGCAGTGGTAAACCCTGCCCTGCTGCAGCCAGGGTTTGTAGCTGTGGGGGTACCAACAGCACRTGGGTGTTCCACATGTGTCCCCAAACTGCTGCACGGCAGTTCAGGCACCACGGCCAGCTGTGCTCAGTGCAAGGGGATGGCCCAGCCCTGCTCCAGCCAGGGAAACAAGCCTGAGCTCCCAGTGCTTCCAACCAGGCCTCTCAGCAGCCTCCACTCCCCCTTGCACAGCCAGGCTACCACCAACCAGGCACTGAGCAAGTCTCATCCCATCTCTCACAACCACCAGGGCTTCCACAGACATCCCTGGGCTTCAAGTGGCTCACAGTAACGCTGCAGCTCCTCTGAGAGCATCCCTGTCCCATGCTCAGAGCTGCCTGGGCTCCTGTGGCTGAGCTGCTGCTTGCACAGATTTGGGGTGCAATGTGCAGGCAGGAAGAGAGCTTGTCCCAGCAGACAGCTTGTCCCAATGAGCATGCCCAGGTGTGCCCAGTCCAGCTTGGGCACCCATGCATGCAGGTTGTCACCTGGGGATCACTGCCATCAGAGATGCTCTGCAAGGGGCCCCCTCAACTAGAAGAAGGGGTACTGAGAGATTGTTTCCCTTCTCTGTATTAAACCTGTCTGGTTTAATACTTATTCACATTGGTGAGTCAGTTCTCTCTGAGCTGGCATTTGTTCCTGGAAAAAAACAAAAAAAAAAAAATAAAAAAGGAAGAAGGAGGGAAACAAACATCCTTTAAAAAGCCCCTTTGGCTCAAAAGGAGGAAAGAATAATCAAGCAGACATCTCCTGTGGCCCAGTTGCTTGACAGCCCCCCAGTTCTGGGCAGGAGCMCCCCAGCGCACCACTGACTTTAATTCATGTTCTTCTTCCCCGCATCCTGCCAGGAAAAACTGCTGAGGGGAAATGTTCTATGGCCAAGAGCTGTCTTTCCTTCTCTCTGGACTCCCTCATGCTCTCCAGCCATCCTTCTGGCCAAAACCAAGAGCTCTCTCCGTGTTCCCATGACTCTTAGTCATCTCCAGCACAGTCAGCCGTGCTCTCATCTCTTGGCCCCAGGACCTTGTCTTACTGGTACCTCTCTAACTGCCCGCTTTGGAGAAGCCCCTCTGGGTTGTGGAGGCTTTCAGGGCACTGCAAGTGCAGATTCAAGTCACCTCTCTGCAGACATTTTGGAACAGCCCTTGTCTTTCTGCCCACGTTTTGCCGTGGTGTCCCTGTCACCTCCCTGCTGTTGGGGCTGCAGCTGGGGCAGCTGGCAGAGCCCCCGACTGGACCTTCCTCCCCTGTGCTGCTTCCCAGTGCTGTCAGGTGGTGGCTGTCACTTCCCACCCCAGAGCTGCTGAGAACAGCCCTGAACTTCTGCTGCAGCGTGAGGTTATCCAGAGACAGCAGAGAGCAAGGGGCACCCCGTGTCTGACTGGACCTGCTAATCCTGCTGACTGGAGTGTCCCTGGGAGAACTGGTTTGTTTCAAGCCTTCCCTCATCTCTGTTTTGGAAGAGCCACAGTCCAGTGGAGGGTTAACGAAGTGTCTAATTTATTAATTACTAACTCTGCTAATTAGCTGACTAACTGCCTAATTACTGCTTCGAGGCACCTGCCAGGCTGTCAATTATAAAGCAGCTTCAAGCAGCCTCCCCACCAGCAAGGCAGGATGGCTGGGTGGGAGGGGCTCCGGGGAAAAAGGGGTCTGTGCTTGAGCCCTGGGACTGCCTGGTGGTGGCAGGGCCCCTGTGAGCCGCAGGCTTGGAGGTATTGGGAGAGGAGAGAGCCAGGGTCACCATGTGTCCCCCTGCCCAGCCAGGAGCTGGGAGTGGTCTGCAGGCTGGACTCCAGTGTGTCTCCCTGCCGGGGAGGGTGATGAGGCTGGCATAGGCTTGGGGGTGATCCTGTGTGGCCACAGGTGCCCTCTCTGCACCAGGGATCACACTTTTGGTTAACACAAAATAATTTGGCATCTTCACAAGCCTTTTCCCACCTGGGACCTGCCCGAGGCTGAATTGCCTTTGTGGGCCTGTTGTGAGGGAGTCTGCCATGTTCTGTGAGGGTCCTCAGGTCCCAAAGCCAGCAAGAGCCACTGGGCCTGAGGTAAAACKTGTCCTGCTGAAGTAAAATGGAATCGACTGCCTGCAAGAGGCACTTTGYGCCCCACAGAAGAGGAAAGTATATACAAGTCCCTGGGGGTTGGGGGGCACCAGCCAGAGCACACTGGGATTGTCCTGAACCCCAGCATGGTACAGTGGCCTCTGCCAGCCCTAGAGAGTGATGTGGGGCTGGACACCTCCCTGAGACCTGAGGGGGACCCCCAACAGCAGAGGGACCCTGCAGTGGGGTGTGTGCATGGCCACACCTCTGCCATGGGGGTTGTCTCTGGTGACGTCTCAAAGCATGGCCTGTTGTTTTTTCTTTCCCTCCTGTTTCAAAAACAAAAAAAAAAATAGGGAATTTGTTAACTTGTGGTCAGCTCAGAAAGGAGAAGCTCCCAACAAGGGAGCGCTGGGGGACGGTGCCCACGAGAAGAGGCACCCACTGCTCAAGAGGATCCTTCAGCTGCAACCCCGCTCCGCAGTGGGGACACCACGGTCCCTGGGGACATGGGTCCTGCTCTCCTCCTGCTGCTCGCTGCAGCTGGCTTCTGGCATGGTAGGTACACTGACTCCCAAAGCCCTCTGGTGTTCACACAGTTTTGGGATGAGGTGAGGGTTTCCTGAGTGTCTGGTGTGAGTGCTCCATCCCTCCTCAGGTGAGGACAGGTGATGGCCTTGGCGGGGATGGGGCTGTGCTGAAGCTGGACTAACAGGCACGCAGCTCCTGGAGGTGGAGGGTGAAGCCGTGGTCCCAGTTGTGTGTCCCAAAGGCTGCTGTGTGCTGGGATGGTCCCTGTTTCTGGAGGCTGCTGCGTGAAGTGGACACTGCTGTGGGCAGGTACAAGGATCCTTGGCATGGGTAGGGAGAACATGTCTGCTCTGTGGCACTGCAGGGAAGAGACACCAGCACTGGAATTCAATGCAGACTTGGCTGTAGCAGCTTTCCAAAGGCCRTCCAGAGCTGGCTGCAATTACAGAGGGAGGGCAGTGATGGAAGGAGGGTGTGTTGCTGGTCTGTGTTATCTCTGGAGCCTAGCTTGCCCTTGGCTGCCTGCAGCACTGCCAGGGTAAGGCCAAGGAGGATGGAAAGGTGCGCGTAGCATGGGAAGAGCCTTGACAGTGGGGAGATGGGAAAGGGAAACTTCCCACTCTTTGGGTCTGGACAGGGTTTAGGATGAAGGAATGGTTCAGCACAAAGTGTGTCCCGAGGGAAGCTGTCTCTGAAACAACCCTTTGCTCAAATGGGGCATGAGCTGGATATGTTTGGTCTGTAGGTGAAAGAGTCAGGAAAATCAGCTGCATTGGCACCTTCCAAAGCACCTCATGCCCRGTTGGAGTGTCTGAGGACTGCTGGTTTCTGGTGGTGCTGGCATACACAACAGAGCTGTAGAGCCAGGATGTGATGGAAACAGAACTCAGGCAGCCAAGAAGGGAAAGGTGACTACAACTGGTTTTTGAGGCTGAAGAGAYGGCCAAGAGGTGATAACCCATCGACCTCAAGAGTCACTAAGCCTGTTTTCAGGTTTACAACCAAACAGATGGAAACCAGTATTACTAATCTTGCATTTTGAAGTGCTGGGATCCCCTCAGGTCCGTTGTGGTGCTCTCCTGCATTTTCCTTTTGAGCTTGCTTGGGGACACAAAGAGGCAGTGGTGTGAAGTCCTCCCAGGAAGGGGGCAACCTGTGGGGAAAGCATTCAGCATGCGACAGGGGGGCAGCAAATCCCTCTTGAGCCACTGCAGTGCTCATGTTTTCAGCCCAGGAAACTTGCATCCCTCTCACTTGTTGTTTCACTTCAAGTGACATTTACAACATGTTGAGCAGAGTATTCTAGATCTGCTGTGCTGGGAACTGGATTGCGAAGGCTGCAGGGGTTTTAATTGCTTATGTTTTTTTAGGATAATAAGGTCTAGGCAGGTCTAATACAGATCTGTGAGAGATCATAGCAATAGCTGTCAGATCTCTCCAAAGGTTTCCTTGAGACACTGGGCAATGCAGGTCACCAGCTGTGACACCTTTGTGTCAGCGGTTAGACACACATTTGTGTGAGTACCAGCACTGCTGGCCATCTGCAGCACAAAGCTGTTCCACAGGCTAAAAGCCTCCAGCTAGAGTCAGAGCTTGACTTCCCTCTCCTACCTCTTGGACTACAAGTGCATCTTCTGAGGGTACCCAGGGCTGATGTGATGTGACTGTTGTTATCTGGACTCTCGCTGAGGGAGGGTAAGGGTCTAAAATCAAGCAGAGGAAAGATTTTAAACCTGATCATCTTGCATCTGTATTCTTGGCCATCTTGAGACATATTCCTGGGGGTTTTGTTTTCTTACTGTGGATGATCTAAACCTCTGAGGTAGAAGCCCCAAGCAGAGCTCTGATGAGCACTCTTTTCTCCACCCCTGGTCCCCCAGATACTGTATGTTACTCTGGGGAAAGGGTCCTCAGAAATCAAACTTTTCCTTGCTGTCATTGAGGATGTGAAAAAGGGAGTTCAGGTCTGGTATGGGTCCCTCTCAGGGCCAGACCTTAGCCTAGTTATTCCCCAGGACCAACTCAAGATCCTGGTGACTGGCTTCCGTGGTAAGGATTCTGAGCATTTCTGTCTTACCAGCCTTCACTTCTCTTTCCTCACCAAATGCTCAGCAGAGGAAAATAATGTTTTGGCTGGCATGGGAGAGGCAGAGACAGAGTCTGCAGCTGTAAGGAGAGGTCATGGTTACACAACCCAAGTGTGGTAAAACCTCTGGCCAGCAGTTACTGGCAGTGCTGCGGAAGCTGCTGGAGAGCAGAAGGGAGACATCCTTGGGCTTCGTGCAAGATTGCACAGTGGTCAGCAGGGAGAGAGCCTCCCCCAGCAGCCCTGCTTCCCCATTCTGGAGAAGGACCCGCTGCTCTGACTCATCCCCCAGCACACATGAAGGAGTGGGTGCCTAGGTGACCTTTACCTCGCCTTGTCCTGCGTTTAGTGTCTCTGCCTTGTCTGTCCTCACTCCACCTGTGTGCTGGTTGTTTTGTCGATGGGAGTCTCCAGAGACAGCCTGAAGGCTTTTTCCTCACTGGAGAGGTGTTCTGGAGAGTACCTACCCAGAGCCTTTTCTGGCCATGGCATCTCGGTAGCAGCTCTAAGTTGATGACAACAAAGATGCAGAGTGAGATGACTCTTGTTTGTTTTTGCTGGTTTTCTTGTCCTCCTGCTGTGGTCAAACCAAGGACCAGTTACAACATGGTTTTTCCCTGAACTAGTTTGAATACAGCTCTGAGTCAAGGAGCTTGGCTCTCCATGAAATGGCGCCAAAGCCCTGGATGTGGTGGGATAGCCAAAGCAGAGAGTAGGTGAGAGAAAAGGATTCAGTGACAGAGTTAAAGCAACAGAAATGTCAGGTCCCACTAGGAAGCACAGCTTAGCAAAAAGGGAGGAATGTTTTGCTTCAGATATGTGGAAAATGTAGTTTTGTAAGTGATTCTGGGATATGTTTTTCTCCACTCTGGAAATAAATGAGGCTTCTCCTCTTTCCACAGAAAGATAAAATCATCCAAAAAAACCCCCCCAACAACAACAACAACATCAACAAAAAACCACAAAAAAATAACAGAGATAAAATGTCAAATATTCCATGCTCCAAAGATCCTTGTCCTCTGCTTCTCCCCACAGGACCAGTGAGTTTGATCTAGGCCTTCTCTGAGCTTCCCCATGGCAACTGCGTCATTGTCACACACCAGCAACACCCTCCGGGATCTTGAGTCTCACACTCTCAACCCTTTGTTGCGTGGACTGAGGCATCAGCCCAAGACAGCTTAAATGCTGCTCTGATGYGTGGGCTCTGGATGGTACAGCCCTGAGCACAGCTGGTAGCACAGGACACACATTTGTACCTTGGGCATTGCCTTCCTCCCCCAAAAAGTTGTGAGCAGGGGTGGATGAGGATGTGCTTCTGCTGGCTGTTACAGGAACAGTATCCATGGCAAGAGGATCACAGCCTGCAGTGACCCCTACAAAGAGCAATGAATTGATAAATTGCACAGCTGCCTTTATGCTTAGTGTTATTTGAACCAGGGTGTGTGTCCCTTTAAGATGCGAGGACGGGTTAGGGAAGGAAAGCAGAAGTGGGAGAATAGCCCTGGATAGGGGCTGGAGGGGGGTGCAGAGCCCCCCGAGCACAGATAGCCATTTGCAATGTGTTTCCTGTCCTCCCCGAGGGCCTGGCGTGGGGTGGCTGTACCACTTCTTCCCCAACCCTGCAGCACTGATTCATTTTGCACTTCCCCCCACCCTAAATATAGGTGGTGACTCAAAGAACTTGCTGACAGGGCAAAACGGGGAAAAGATATTTCCCTCTGACACTAAGGCTGGAGTAGGACTCTGGTTCCYCTTTATTCAGCCAGCAGAGAAGGCATCTTCGAAGTAGAGGGGCATCAGATATGCTCTGGATGTGATGCCAGTGTCCACTGGACTGCTCTGTTGTATTAACAAGTGCAGCTATGGGCTTTCATCAGCTGTTTAGCTTTGCCATGCCTCAGTTTCCCCTCCCAAATAGGAATGGTAATGCTGACTCACTTCATAATGTTTTGATGGTGTCTGTGAGGAGAATGCAGTGTGTGACTCCGTGATACCCCTGAGGAGCTGTCCTTCAAAATTCAGTACTTGGCAACAAAAAGCCAGTCTGCCCAAAGGATTTGCACTGACCTCCTGCTCTGCAGAAGCTTTGCAGGTCTGTTCTAGCTCATCACAGCACCAATGCAACAGAGGACCTCATCCATCAGGCTTGGCTTAAACTCCACCAAGTGGTGCTATGGGCTAACCCAGTTGACGTACCAGCTGCAGCTCTGCCACAAAAGGAAAACTATTGCTAGAAGAGGCAAAAATTGACAGGAACAATTTCCAAGCTGGCATTCGCCCTAATCAGCTCCAGATGATTGCTTTTGCTGTCCCAGTGCTCTTAGTGTTCAAATGGCAGGGAAGGGGGAAGGGTGGGGGGTGCTGTTTCTTCCCTGAAATTGATTTTTTGGAGTACCAGGCCACCTGGGTCTGGTGGGACAGAGAATGGGTGGAGTGATGTGAGCCAAAAAGCCAGTCTGAATCTCAAGCTCACCCTTTTCCTGATGCTGAGCTACTCCGTGCTCAGCAGTGTGAAGTCCAACAGAACACCTTTAGGGATCATTTTTGCGTCCTCACTCTCTCTTTCCCTTGCAGGCTCAGCATCTCCAGTGATCAGCCCTGACCTCCCTGCGCTGGTTGTCAACACGGGTGATCCAGTCATCTTGCACTGCTCAGGAGAGTCTGAAGTTGCATGGAATAGCAAGAAGAATACATTCAGTAACCACACCATCAGCACGCTCAGTATTCCCAAGACCACTTACAGAAATACAGGCACCTATAKTTGTGCTTATGTCAACAGCAGTGACAAGGGCGTTGCAGCCATCCACCTGTTTGTGAGAGGTAACCCTGCTTCTCTCTTCCCACATCCTCTGGCAGAGCAGCCTCCTTCCAGGGAGCATGGCCACTGCACGGGTGCTTTCTACTGTGTTGTGCTCGTGTGAGTGTTTGGGGAGCAGTGCAGGCTCCTGGTGGGGCAGTGGCTCACCCAAAACCATGTGAGCCCACATAAAATGGGGCCCACGGCCAAAGCACTGGGGTGAAGTACAGAGCTACATCTCATGCATATGTGGATCTCTCCTGGATGTCTTCCTCCTTCTGCTGTGGCTTCAAGTCTGCTTAGTGTTGTGATGTGCAGTGAGATTTGCAAATCAGAGAACCATGTTGCCGGTACCTCAGATAAAGGAGAGAGTCACATGAATTATATCCGCACAACATGACTCAAACTCCAAATATTCTTTTATCCCAGAAGAAGCTACGCCGTGGTAGCTCTACCACTTGACTTCACCCCTTCCCTTGTAGCAGAGGCGCTGCCCTGAGCAGGGAAGCTGGAAGTCTGATAAGCAAAACTAGCACCATGGTGAAAAGTTTAATTAGAGGTGTGCATACTTCTCAGCTTCTCTTGTCCACATACATTTGTGAGCCGATTGCTGTGATGCCCTCAGATGTCTTCACTGGAATTGGGTTTGTTGTGTGAGTGTTTGGAGGCTGAGTCAGGCAGGCGTTGAGCAGGGCTGCCCCAGCAGTGAACTCCCACTGGGCAGCAGTGCTGGAGACTTGCCTGTGCTGGACACTTGCCTTTGCTGGAATGTGTTTCTCAGCTTCAATACATTTTCTAATCCCACTCACAAGCCTATCTTGTCTCCTCCGCAGATCCCGATAACGTGTGGTTCACCCCGGATTTCCGGATCCGGGGGATCTTAGGTGGGAATGTTGATCTCCCCTGTCTCATCACGGCCCCTGAGTATGGATCCAACGTGACTCTGATAATGGATGATGCCTCTCCTCTCCCACCTGGGACCAACTACTCCTTCAGTGCTGAGAAAGGAATAAGGCTGTACAATGTGCAAAGCAAGCATAAAGGTTCTTACCGATGCCRGGCAGAGATAAATGGAAAAATAAAGAATTCACCAAGAATAAGACTGGTTATGGAAGAAGGTAAAGRATTGAGGTTGTTGCTGTCCTCAGGGCCACCAATAGCTAAGCTGGCCACAGTAGATAGTTAAGGAAAAGCTCCTTACCAGTGGCAGAAAAGACCTTCTGAACCTGCAGTTTCTAAAGGGTACTTAATGGAGGCCAAATTCCATCAGCCTCTTGCAAATTGGCTCCTTCAGGTGGGTTTCCATGGGTTCAGCAGCCTTCAGATCTTTGCAGTCACTATCACAGACCAGAGAAAAATGTCCACCAATTTCCCCAGTGTTCTGCAACTGGAGAACTCTGATGGTCCATGTGTAACCACGGCCCTGATGCTCCATCTGTAACCATGGCAGAAGCTTCCCCTTCCCTTTCAACCCACAGTGCTGACTGCTGTGTTCTCCCCACCTGTACTGCTTCCCCCAGACATGTGCTCTAAAGGGACTGGTGATCACTAGGGAAGAAGGCCAGGGGTAAAGAGACTAAAGAGGATGAAAAGAAGAAGGTAGAATCATAGAACAGAGTCATAGAATAGTTTGGGTGGGAAGAGACCTTGAAAATCATCTAGTTCCAAACTCACTGCCGTGGGCAGGGGTGCCACCTGCTAGATCAGGTAACTCTAACCTGGCCTTGAACACTTCCAGGATGGGGCATCCACAACTTCTCTGGGCAACCTGTGCCAGTGCCTCACCATCCAAGGCAGCCAGGTCCTGGGGAGCCTCCAAAGCACACAGGATCACTGGACCAGCTGATATTGAGTCTTTCCCTGTTTGCCTTTGTGTAGCTCCGGAGAAGCCTGTGTCAGTGATGATGGACCCTGCAGACCATGTGCGAATCGTGGGTGAACCCTTCAGAGTCACCTGCAGAGTGATTGCTCCCTCCCACAAGTATGACATCAGATGGGTGACAGCAGCAAAGACAGTAAGTTGGGGTGTGGGGCTTTCCTGGAAACTGRGGGACACAGGGTGGTGAGAACTGCCCAGACCCATGTCACCCACAGCAAAGCCTTGAGCTACCCAATCAAAGCAGCTATTCAAGCTGTAGAAATCTGAATATCCTTTCACTGGGATGATGCATGATTAAGAAATACCTGCCCATTGTCAGGATCTTGCTGCAMAGGAGGAGAGTATGTTGTTTCAGCTGAGCTCATTGGACAGGAGCCACAGTACCTATTAAAGCAACATTTCTCCCCCCAGCCCTGCCAGGACTTATAAAGCAGCAAAAGTGTTCAGGACACGTAGAAAAGATGAGGGTGAAGAAAGGGAATGCATTTCAAAATCTCTGTGATGCTGACTTCTAACTGCTAGGTAGTTAGATGAGGTTTGCTACAAGTCCTTATTATGTCTGATGCCTTTATTAAGGAGCTGAAACAACACACAAGGTATGTTTGGATCACACAGTGTAAGGCCAACTTGCAGTCACAAGGCTGGCAATAGCTATAACCTAACTGCTGTGGAATATCTGCCCTGGATACTTGGGTTTAATCAGTTAACYCAGTCTCTGGGTCTCCACACAGATTTCTATCAGTGACAAGCTCTCTAACCCAGAGCAGGAGGGGTGTGTGTGCATCTCTTAAATGTTCATTTCCATCCTCTGCCTTTCCAATGTGTGCTGTTTTCTTTCTGCCTGACAGGTCATGAGAACTAAAAAGCTTGACTTTGAAAATGATAACTACTTCATCAATGACACCTTGTCCRTTCCAGCCGTGACCATGGAAGACAGTGGAAAATACATCTGTATAGCTAACAATTCAGTAGGATTCAGGAATGCCTCAACAATGCTTCAGGTAGTAGGTGAGTGCTTCCTCAAAAGACCAGGAATCATACCTAGMCTTGAGTATTTGCTGCTTCTGCCTCCATCCTGTTCCTAGTTTTGTTGTTGAATATATAATTCTCACTTGTGCCTGAAGGATCACATGAGAACCATGGAGCTGCTAGGAAAGGAACTGGTGTTCCCTTCACATCTTGAGGGGCAGAAGGACGTGTTTTGGGTTCTGAATGAAAAATGGGAGTGCTCTTCTCAGTCTCTGTGAATTTATAAACAGCTTTGAAACAATAAAAAGGGAATGGGGCAAGGTTATGCTGAAGACCAGGAAAGGCTGGTTGCAAGGAAGGGTGAGCCACCTGAGCAGAATATGGATCTTTGTCTCTTCCAGTCACAGATCCACATAAGGGGATTCAGGTCTATTTTACACTTGTTTGTGTCTCAAGATGGAAAATTCATCCTCACAGCTCATAGGCTGGGGTTTGCCAATGATCCAAAGCTGCTGCATACCACAGCTCAGAAAGAAGGCTTGGTCTGAGTTTCCAAGTGAGAAGCCAGGATTTTAGCTAAAGGGCCTGTCTTTTACAAACAATTAGGAAATACAGTTTTAACCTCAYCGCTTCTTAGGATACAGAATGTAAAACCTCTTTCCCCATGAGACTTCACTAAGGTTTTCTAGCTCTCSTCAGACACCATAATCCAAGGTGCCATGACAAAGAAATAATTTCGAAGTAATCCTGTAGCAACACAACCTGTGTAATGTCTCATTCCCTCCTTCAGTCTCCCAGCTGAGGCTACCCTTTCCAATAGTGATCCATTTATGGAGCTAGTAGAAGCTTGTTCCAGGTCTCTGGACATGCCTGCTGATGGTCATGCTCTCCTCCATCCTGCAGAGAGAGGCTACGTGTACCTGATCCCTGAGCAAGCCACCAGCCAGGAGGTTGCTCTGGGAGAGAGTTTGAGGCTGCAGGTCCACATTAAGGCTTACCCAAAACTTCTCCACTGGGTCTGGGAACACACAAACCCCTTGAAGAACTCTGGGATCACCATGCTCAAGGGCCAAATGATCTCTGGAAACAACTGGTATGTGTTCTTTGTCTTCTTCACTGGCTATGGCATGTTTCCAAGAGAGCTTTCCTTGAGACAGGCAGGCCAGATTCTACAGAAAACTCTCTGGTTTTAAAGAGGGAAACTGTTCTGCATTTCTGTCTTCTCTTTCCAGTATTATTAGCAAACCACAGTATGATCAGATCGAGGAGGACACCACCCCTCTCTAACTTGGCAGCGTTCTCTTTAAAAAACCTTGTGGAAGTCAGTATCGCATTTCGGATCTTGTTGTTCAAATCTGCACTCTCCTTGCTGCAAAAAATTGCAGAGATGGATGAACAGTATAAAAAACTTAATTCCCTCACTGCTCCTGGGACCTGTCCCATGCTCTGAGGTCAGGAGAGTGTGCACTRAGAGGCACTGAGAGCCCCATGCCGAGAGAAGCCACAAACATCATTATGTGGATATGATCTAATGGAGGGCACGGGTCTGCTCTTCCAAAGCCTACAGCCAACTGAGACCAAGAGGARACTGAAAGAAAATAATTCCATTTGTTGGGGTGTTTTGGCAATTCCCCTTTCATTTTCTTAGAAACCAAAAATAATCCACAAGAGGAACTGTGCCACTTAGCAACAATGATGGCTGTAGGGTGAACTCTTTCTTGCTTTGGGGGCTGAGAAACAGCCTCTRGGGGCAGAGGGGAGTGGGTATTAGCAAATGTGACTTCATGGAATAACTTGTTCTGCCAAACGCAGTAGGACCAGCACTCCCTGACCCTTCAAAGGCAATGATTTAGATGTTAAATTGTTTCTGAGCATTCTCCCACCTGTAGCCTTTCAGAAGTGCCAAAGTGCACTTATGGCAAAAGGTATTTTCTCCAAGGAAGATCAGTCTCTCTCTGCTTCCCCCGAAGAAGCAAGCAGCAGACTCCCTGATGGGCTGGGATTAGTGCTGGAAGTGTTCACTGCTCCAGAGCACAGGAAGCAGCAGCATGTCACTGAGCAAGGCCTGTGTGTTGTTCACAGTGTTTGTCTCTGTGAGCAGGTACAACACCACGCTGCTCCTGAACCGCCTGCAGGAAGGAGAGGGAGGGTTCTATACATTTTATGCCCACAACAATGAGACCAGCAAATCAGTCACCTTCAGTATCTCTCTGAAATGTAAGTGCTTGCCCATTCTTTCACCCTGTTTGCCCCCGGGGCTCTTTCCCAGCTGGAAAAAAAAGTTGGTTGGGGTACCAGGCTGCTTCCAGCTCAGCACCCACAGGAGACACAGACCCAGCCCAAACCTGCCTATGTGTAGCAAAGGGTTCATTCTGGTTTATTGTTGCACACATGGAAAGTAATCCAGAGCATGGGGTATGTGCTCTTCCTCTGGTCACAGCATTCACTCTTTATGTGACTTCCCCAACAGCTTCTCCAAGGGTCTGCAAAATCAAGGTGCCAGCCAATGACTCCAGCATCCTGCAGTGCATGGCCATCGGGTACCCTGCCCCACGCATCGAGTGGTACCAGTGCCCTGTTCACTCAGATAGGTAAGAAATGCCCAGGAGGCTGAGCACCTCCAAGCTGTGCACCTGCCCTTGCCATGCTGGCATTTGCTGAGCAGCACCACGTGAGCTCCCTGACAGGCAATACAGCAGAGCCTCTTCAGTAACAGCAACAAGGATGTTGCTCTGCTGAAAAAAGAGGTTCTTGGGGACTGCCTGAGAAGAGGGGGCATGTTCTATTYCTAAGGTCCTGATCTTGAAGAGATCGGCCACCCGTGATTCATGTTCTCCCCATGCTTTTCCAAGGAACATGTGGATCCCTTGGAGAAGTGCCCTGGTGTACGTTGCTGTAGAGCTACATCCTGGCTGGCCCAGTCATCTTCCTGGGACCTGCACAGGTCTGAGGCTCTGCAGAGCACAGGTTTACTGAGCTGCAGCATCATGGGAAGCAACTGCAGCTGCCTGGACAGGGCTGTTGTGTCTCAGTACCAGCCCCACTGAAGGGACTGATGGCAGAACACTGCTGAGCCACATAAAGGCARTCAGGGCTCTGTCTGTACAGGGCTGTGGTGTTCAGGGAAAAGTCTTTAACCAGGCAGAGAGTAACACATCTCACAGAGCTGCAACCCTCATTCCCTGTGTCTCCTCTCTAGTCCAACACATGCACCAACTCAGCTGTGAGCTGCTGTGCTGCAGAGGGGCACTCATGATCTCCTGCTTGCTATCTCTGCAGATACAAAGAGGACTATAGATTGATAAGGAATGACTCCAGACCCCAGGTGGTGAACATGTTGCCCTTCCAAGAGGTGGAGGTGGAGAGTGTCATCCCCTTCCAGGAGCTGGGTGACAATTTTACCTTCTGCTGCGTGGCCATTAATGGAGAAGGGAATGCCTCTGACATGTTTCACTCGTTCACCATCACCAGTAAGATATAAACTGTCAACTTGGCAGAGTGGGGGAGAATCTGGGGATTTTGAGATTACATCCTATACATATATCCCTACTGTCTTGCAAGAGAGGTGGAACAGATTCCACAAGCCATGTATCCTCATAGTTGTGAGGCTTTGGCATTTGCCAGTCCTAGGAGCCATGTGGGAATTCCCGACCAGGTTATAGCCTGCAGCCAAAGGCTGTCGCACCATGAACATCTTATAACTGCAGGACTCAGCTCCAGAGAATGGTGCATCCAACAGTTTGTCAGCCCAATGAAATACAGGGGTTGCATCTTTTGATAGAACTGTTCTTGCTGCACAGATCTTGGTCTCCAGTYGAGACCTGCACCTGGTACTGTTTGTGAGAAAATTGGGATGCATAGGGAAACATTGGGGTGCATAGGGAACCATTCCAGCCTCGAGTTTGGCACCAATAACGTCAGTTCCCTGCAGCTCCACAAAGGGTGTCTCTGAGGCCAGTGCTGGGCTGTGTTGAATACAGGGCAAGCCAAAGTGAATAGCTGGGCAAAATGCTCCCAGAGCTGGAATTGAAATAASAGTGTTTACTCATTCTCCTTTTTTCCCTCTTCCAGGGAGTGTCATGGCCCTTCCAAACAAGCTCTTCAGCCCCGTTCTCTCTACCTGCATTGGGGCATTGGTGCTGCTCCTCCTCCTACTCCTCTTCCTCCTCTACAAGTACAACCAGGTCAGATTCCCTGTTGCTTGGCAGGGGCTGCAAGGGCTGCCCAGCCTCAGAGGCCACATGGGCAGGGACCACTCAGCTTGGAGGTACCAGGCAAGCTGCCTCCTTCATCTCCACTGGCCCCCAGCTTCACCCTGGAGCTTCCTGCTGCAGGGAAAAGCTCACGCACCAAACCCACCGTGCTAACACCTCTCCTGCCTTGGTCCCTCAGTCCTGTAGCCCAGAGGCTATTGTTTGGTGTCAGACAAAGATGCTCTCTCTGTGCTGTCAGTTGCAGCTGGTTTCGCTCTGGTCCCTATGAATCCATAGACTGAATTAAGGAAGAAAAAAAAGTGGTTTGCAGTTTGCATCTACTTTTTATTCTCCTCACTGCTTTATAAAAAACTGTTTTTATGGGGAAACATGATGATGCTAGAAGAAGTTTGTCTCCAGGAAGACTTGGTCACTATTTTTATATAAGAACTTGCCCCATTTTATCTGCAAGAGATTTCCAGCATTTGGATTGCTTCTCTGTTGTTTCCATAAACTGAACCAATCAGTAGCCTCCTCTGCTTCACCAGTGGGTGAAAATCTCCTGGTTTTCAGCTCTGCCTTTTGGCACCCTTCCTTTGACAGCCTATCAAGGCTGCAAATTTTGCAGCAAAGTTGTGGTGCTGGTTGTMAGAAGATTCATCAGAGCCCTCTCTCAGACGAGCACCTACAGCTTTGCAGGCAGAGCTGCCTTTGGCCAGTGGTCCAGAGACAGAGAGAGAAGGGTGGATCATTGTGTAAGCACATATCTGAAAAAAATAGCTTTTTGGAAGGGCTTGCAAGCCCAAGAGAAGCAGGGCATGGTTATAAATAACATGGTTACCTATCTCAGTCAAGTACCAGCCTTCTCTGCTCACGGACTCCAGCACTGCTTCTYTCCGCCTTGCCTGGTTACTTCTGCCATGACATTCTTGGAAAAGAGAAATTCTTACTTCTCTTTCTCCTTTTTTATTTTCCCCCTGTAAGGGAAGTGGGGCTGGGCCAGCTCTGCTGCTCTGCTGTGCTCAGCAACCAGGGGACCAAGGAAGAAGACACAATGGGGACACCTCTCTCCAGCACCAGCTGGGCACTGGCAGCCACTGCTCTGGTGGGATATGCTGGACCTCCCAGCTCTGCCATCCCAAATGATGGCAATGGGCTGCTTCCAGTGAAARAGGCAAGAGAGCCCCTCAGTCACARGTGGTGACCTGGGGTTGCTTTGTAACAGCAAAGGGACCAGGCTGTCCAGACAAAGCGTCTCTCACTCAGTCCAGGTTCAAAAGATATTTGATGGGCTGAAATCTGTATCTTCCCTCTTTAGAGTGAGCTGGAGTGGATGCTGGGGCTGGAAAACCCTCAGAACCTGGGAAACACTGAATAACTGGAGTCTCTTCCTTACAGAAACCMAAGTACCAGGTGCGGTGGAAGATCATTGAGGCCTGCGAAGGGAATAACTACATCTTTATCGATCCCACCCAGCTGCCATACAATGAAAAATGGGAGTTTCCCAGGAATAACCTCCAGTTTGGTAAGAAACCTTCCTTGCTGCTTGCCTGGTGGCATGAAGCTCATCTCAGAGCTGAACTGCTCCAAGGGTCAGAGCCAAAGCTCTGGACAATACCCAAAGCTGCATCCAGACATTCCAGCAGCATCCTTAACCAGGCCTTGGCACCCTCTTTCACACAGAGTGGGCAAACGGTAGGGTGCAACCTCCCTTCATTAGTCCAAGGAAGGCTGCAGGGGTCATGTCCCTTCTCTTGCATTTGGGGTCATTCCTAAGGCACAGATCTGGTGAGGCTGTGTTTGGAGTTGGCCTCTTTTAGACCATCTTTGCCCACAGTAGAGTTCCCCATAGATGTTTGTGAGCCCCTGACTAAGGGATGTGTCATCTTGTGTGAGCCCAGCAAGAATTCCCATCCACCAGACATCCTCCTCAAGGCTGAGCGCAGGACAACTGCTCAGTCTTTTTCCATAAAACATCCTACAAGTACTTTTTTTTCCTCTCTGCAGGAAAAACTCTTGGAGCAGGAGCCTTTGGAAAAGTGGTAGAAGCCACTGCTTTTGGATTGGGCAAAGAAGATGCGGTGCTCAAAGTGGCTGTGAAGATGCTAAAGTGTAAGCACAGAGCAGCTTGCAAAGGCTGAAATCCCCCAAGCTTGTCTGGGCAGGATGTCATGTRTGTTCACCACATGTTGGTGCTCCCAGGCTGTAACACCTACTTTTTAAAGATGTTTCCATGACAAGTGCCGGGTGCTGGAATCACACTCCTGCCATTATTGTGGACATGGGAGGCCAGAGGCACCGATACAGGACACAGTTTCCTCTCTGAGTGTGTCTCCTCCTTTTGTTTCACAACTCTGTCTACATCTTTCTCTGTCCTCTCCTTTAATCTCCTCCTTGTCCCTCCCTCACTCCTTCATGCAGTCCTTCTCTCACCTCGCAGCATCGGCGGACACGGATGAGCAGGAGGCTCTCATGTCTGAGCTGAAGATCATGAGCCACTTGGGACACCACGAGAACATTGTTAACCTGCTGGGAGCATGTACCTGTGGAGGTAGGATCCCACAGCCCTGCTTCCCCCAAGGACCCCTACCATGGCCCCTCCTCTGAGGCTTGTACCTGTCCTCAGCCACAGAGTTACAGAGTGAGCTGATGAGCTCTATGGATTCTGCCGCCCTCCCAGGGAAAGCAATCCTCGGGAGAGGTCACATCATTCCTTAACGAACCCTTTCTGCTGCTCTCCCAGGCCCAATCCTTGTCATCACCGAGTACTGTCGCTATGGAGATCTGCTGAATTTCCTGCGGAAGAAGGCTGAATCCATAATTATCCAGGATTCTGCCCTGGACACCTCTTTAGACAGTGCTGCTGATTACAAAAACGTTGACCTAGAGAAAAAATACATCCGCAGGTAGGAGCAGAGCTCGGGTGGCCACAGGGCTTAGCAATGCAGGGCTGGGTGTTTGCTGGGAGAAGTGTGCAGAGCACTGTGCTGGGCAGAGATCCAGCTAAAAGATCTGGGGACTGGCAGGACACCAGGATGTAAAAGCCACTGGGGTTGCATGTGTTTGGACCTGGTTATAGTTCCAAATTTTTCAAAGACTTTGGCAGCAATCCTTGAATATCTCACAATAAATCTAGGTTTCAGTCCAGTCTGTTCTCCCACAATTCAGAACCAAAACTTTTTGCTTCCTGCGCTGTTGGGTACATGGGTTTTGTAGGACGAAGCTGACTGCTCCCCATCAGCCAAGAGCTCAACAATAGCGGAGCAGTACTTGGAGCCCCATAACACAGGGGGTCCAGGTCCCCTTTTTGAATCAGTTTCAACATTACCTTTGCCTTTGCCCTTAAGCTCCTGGCTAAGTCACCTCCTGCAGGCAAGGATGTGGTTTCTTCTCTCAGTGGATGTGGAGSAGGGCAGAAGGTACTGCAGGAGGGTTCTGACAGCCTGGCCCTTCCTCTGTTGTTTCTCAGTGACAGTGGCTTTTCAAGCCAGGGTTTGGAAACATATGTTGAAATGAGGCCTGTGTCATCATCATCATCATCTTCAGCAGCATCAGATTCTGCGCAAGTCAAGGGTGAGTCAAAGGCTCGTTTCTGTGATTTYGTGATTTCTTTTGGTCATCCTGTCTGGTTTAGCTCTGGGAACCACAACACACCACAGTTTGTGTTACTCACCAGGTTTGCAGCAAGCCTAAATCTCTGCTTTGAATTTCAGGGAGAAGCTCCGAGGACGAAGATGAAGCCAGGGAGGATCTGCGTCCCCTCAGTCTCTCTGACCTGCTACAGTTTTCCAGCCAGGTGGCCCAGGGCATGGCATTCCTCGCATCAAAGAACGTGAGTGCCAAGAGGACCACTGCCCCCAGCATGCCAGCAGGGAAACACCAGTCCAGCCAAGCAGGATGCTACCCATCCTGGCTGCAGAAGGCTTGGGATGTCTTTGGATGGGGTGGTGGCCAAGCTCAAGCAAGCTGCTGCTGGAAATGGGCCTCTGCTCTGTTTGTTGGGCCCTGGTGTCTGGTGTTCCCCCTAGAGCCTGTGTCTCCTGTGGCCATCACGGCAGGGCAGTGTTACAGGGGGAACCCAGGGCTATGCATCCTGCTGGTCTCRACATTTTCTTCCCTGCTTTTACCCGAGGTCAGGAACTTTGTTGTGAAGTTTTCTCACTTTGGCAGTGTCCCTGCTGCCCCAGGGACAAGGAACTGAAAGTGGCCGTTGAGCTGTCTGCCAGCGTGTCAGTCACCCTGTGACTCTTTCAGGGTTGAGAACACAGTGTCAACAGCCTCTGGTACTGAGCCTCCTCCCATGGGCAAGATGAGAGCCCCGTGAGTGATTAAAGGACAGGGCATGAAATGTCACAGTGTCTAAACATTGCAGATGAAATGCTTGAAAGAGAGCCCATAGTTTGTATGTGACATGGTGCCTCAGACAGGGGCTTTTCAGGCAGTACATGTTTCCCTTGCCCCTACAGTGTTGTTTTGATGGCAGGCCTGGGCTATAGGGAATTATTTSGGACTGCTTGGGGCTGGTGACTGGGTCTCAGTTGTGCTCTCTTCTCCCCAGTGCATCCACCGTGACTTAGCAGCCAGGAACGTGCTGATATCAGATGGACGCGTAGCCAAGATCTGCGACTTCGGCCTGGCCCGGGACATCATGAATGACTCCAATTATGTTGTGAAAGGCAATGTAAGTAATTAAAATGGGCACAAGAGAAGGTACAAGGGTAGGGTGGGGCCAGAGCATGGACAGACAGGGTGTGGCGTAAGCTGCCAGCTTGTCCCAGTCTGCAGGACTCTCTGCTCTTCCAGGCCCGCCTGCCCGTGAAATGGATGGCCCCAGAGAGCATCTTTGACTGCATTTACACAGTGCAGAGTGATGTGTGGTCTTACGGCATCCTGCTCTGGGAGATCTTCTCCCTTGGTAAGAAAGAAGCGAGCTTGTAAACCTTTTTTGTTTTCCGTGGCTCACTACTGCCCTAATGTCTCTGCAGAAAAATTTCCAAGAAAGGATGAAGGTTAACAAAAATCTAGGTTTATCAGGGCTATAAACCACTGTGTTATGTTTCCAGAGGGACCATTCAAAACAAAGAATCCTGGATCATTTGCTCTAACTCAGAACTCCCTGGGTAGCACTGGCTCAGGCAAAGCTCCAGGCTGCCTCTTCCCATCCCTCAAGGCTGGAGCGTTGAACACWCTGGTCTGAGAGCCACCTCTGCTCCTGTTACTGTCACAGGCAAAAGCCCGTATCCTGGCATGGTGGTGAACAGCAAGTTCTACAGCATGGTGAAGCAAGGATACCAGATGGCCAGGCCTGACTTCGCTCCCTTGGAAATGTGAGTGAGTGCACTGAGATGCACACAGCAGTGACAGGGTGGCTGGAGCTGCCTCATGGGAACAGGCAGGGACATGGCCAGGGATCTTGGCCACATGTCTGCCTGGTTCCCAGGTGTGTTTCTCTAGAGGTTCAGGTTGGATCCTACCAGGCTGCTCCTTGCCCCTGTAGGAAAGCGAGGCCTGGGGCAGTCTATCCCCTCTCTCCTGTTTATGGACAGGAAGATGAGAGTGCTCACATTACATGTCTACATGCCTGAACTTGGTGGGGTTGTTTTCTTTTTTTAGTTAGCTACTTTTGACTCTATGACTATGAGAAGACAAGCCMGAGTAGGTTACAGGAGGGTAATGAGTCTAAGCCTAAAGATATGGAGACATAAAGCTCCTTGCTGATTAATTTGCTCCMTCCACTTCAGTGCTCACCTTTACCTGGAGCACTACGCACTGACCACAAGTTTTATGGAGGAAGACAAGGGACTGCTCAGTACTGTGTCCCTGACATAGAGTGCTGCAGAGAAGTGCCTGGGGTTGCAGACCCTCCAGCAGCTCCGTGCAACCACCCTCTCCCTGTCTGGCCCTGCAGGTACAGCATCATGCAGGCATGCTGGAGCCTGGAGCCCACACGGAGACCCACCTTCGACCAGATCGGCTGCTTCATCCAGAAAGAGCTGGAGGTGCATAAGGAGCAGGTGAGCAGCTCTGGAGAGGAGAATGGGGGAGATGTGCTTTCACCCTACATCAACACAGCTGCTGGACTGTTTTTCTATGATGTCCCTCACCACTGGCTGATGGGAGCAGTGTAGTGTTGTTGGGAAGTGCAGAGAGGCGCCCACATTTCCCCATGATGAAGGGCTAAGTCACATTCCACCATGGACAAAGAGGGCTGGATAAAGAAACACAGCTGCTTGGCAGAAACCTCTCTGTGAGAGGCAGTGATACAGTACCAGCACAGCACCTGCCCCATTCCCCTGACTTTGCTGTGCACTCCCTCAGAACGAGCAGTCCACAAAAGCATGGGCACACACCTGCCCTGCCTGCTACTCACGCTCTGTGGGCACAGCAATGTGGAGTGAGCTACCCCAGCTGGTCACCCGCATGGGAACAGGTGTCAAACACCACCAAAGGGACCAAAACMCACTCAGGGTGTTGAGTTTCTTCCTTTTCTTTCAAGGACTACACCAACCTCCCCTCCAGCGCTGAGGAAGACAGCGGCTGTGACACCGGCTGCTGTGAGGAGTCCTGCGAGCAAGAGGAGAGTGGGCAGCCCCTCCTCAAAGGCAACAACTACCAGTTCTGCTAGATGGGACCATCACCCTGGGGTTGATCCTTGTCCTGGCTCCACAGAGCTCACCCTAGGACACAGACACCTTCCGCTTTGGCCTTCTCTGTGCTTTCTGAAGTGTGAGTGTTACAGACTCTCTCACCAAAAGGAGAGCGAAGGAGTCACCATGGGGTCCCTAAAGTCTTATCTCACACATAGCATAGAGCTGTTAGGATGGTAACGGGCTCCATCTCTACAAGGTACACAGAGGTCCCCATCACCTGCCTCCCCATGCCCCAGAGAAGGCTGTGGGAGTTTGGGTTTTGTAGTTTTTTTTAAAATACTAGTCACAGCCAAGTAAGACATTTCCAAGTGTCACTCACTTGTGTTTTATAAGCAAATTGTATTTTATAAGCACATGTTGAAATAAGTCTTGGCACTGGAACTGTTCCACACACTCTCTTTCKTGGTGGTCCTGCTCTCTTCGCTTTGTCAGTCTGACCTTGGACATTGCAGTGTGTTTAGATATAGGTAAAGCTTCTACATAGCATTAAATATGCATTAACCCCTACACTTCCTCATGCAATCCACCTCTCTGCAGTTGATGCTTCTGCAGGGACTGTTTGAGTGAAGTGAGCCACAGAGCCAACCCCAGGGTTATGTGAATTTGTGCCCCAGTAACAGGACAGAGGGATAGTTCTTTCTCAGGTAAAATACAGCAGAAACCATGCTCTTCCAGGTGAGCACTGAACCCAAATCCAGGAAAGAATGGCAGCTTAAAGAGGTCTGGAAACAATCAACATTACACATATCCTACAGAACTTCTGAGTTACTGAACATGTAGCAATCACTGCCTTTTTCACTATTACAGACTTGTACTTAATTTCCTAAATGTACTTTTAGTAGTACAACTGAGGTGATTTTTTTTTCATAAGCTAGGGCCTAATGCCCTTCAACTTATTTCTCAGCTCTTGCTCAGGGTTACTACTGCCCCAGCCACCTGGGCCTGTGTAGCTACCAGAAGTAGCTAAAGAACCTGCTTCGCTTCACCGGACTTGGTGGGTAAAGGATCTCTATTCCAGGTACAAGCACTGACTGGGCTCAAGCAACCTACAACAGCATTGCAGGTGGCCTTTGTCACACTCTGAGCACTTGTGTTGTGGGCCATTTCTGATTCTATTAAACCTGGTTTTATGCTAACACCAAGTGMCTCATTCCTCCTTACTAAATGAAAAGCTAATGTAACTCTGTCATCATTATAAAAAATAAAATGTTTAACAAAGTGAGTCTCTTCCAGGGCTCTAAGGACTGTTCTCAGAGGGGAACCGTTCAGAGCATGGGTGATACACTGGCCCACCCATTCACCCTGCAACTCTGCCCCAGTTCCTCAGCACCAGTTCTCAAAACCACTCATTCTTGTGTAATGCAAAAACTTATTAAAAGTAAGGTTTTAAAGAGCTGAAGTAGTCCCTGTGCATGGATATAATGGAGTTTAATTTCAAGTGTGAGGATGGGACATCTGACACCAGTCACCGTGTGGCACATGGTAGTAGTCTCTGGAGAAAGTGCAATGCCAAGGGCAGAGTAAATGTAGAAGAGACTCAACAGTGTTTGTRCCCTTTCCCCCTCTGGCCATCCAGGTCTTGTACACAAAAAAAAAMCCCAACCAAAAAAGCAAGTCACTTGACCACAGTTTCACCCCAAAAATTGGAGATAATTTATTAAACTTTGTCACTGACTGAAAAAAGTCACTAATGTCTCTTATAATAAGTTAATGTTCTTAACAGAAAAACCCCAAGCCATGATTACTGCATTTGCTCAGACTTAATACATTTACTTTAACAGTACGGTACTCAATAGGTTCCCCTTCACAGAAGGGAGTTTTCAACCACACCGCAAGCCTCAAGAATCTTCCCCACTGCTCACTCACACAAAATAAACTCCCAAGATGGCAACTTAGCAGTCTGGCATCCTGCTTCTGCCCTCYGCGGGTCACAGCAAACATCCACCCACCTTCACCACCAGAGACGGCCAAAGGGAGCTGCAGCAGACGACACCACAGCTTTGCACCTGCAGCCCCAGGTGTTCTTTAGGTGTGCTGCAATGGCAGAGGTGTCAGCCCGACTCAAGGAGCTGACAAAACAACCTGCTCTAACCCCCCGAGCACTGTGAGGACACAGGCAAGGGCAGGTGTGACACCTGACAGAGTGGTGAGACTGCACMCATGGGTGCAGCTCTCCCAGCACATCCATGAGGGTGGAATATGGAACCCTGCTCGCTCTGGGGACACTGCATTCATCGTTCCTCCTTGATCCCATAGACAATCTTTGAGTGTCCTTCCCCTCTCCACAGCCACCCCCTTGCACAGCTCTCATCCTGTTCTCCAAYCCCTCTGCTTCCCTGGGGCTCAGTTGTTACCTTACCACACAGAACACACTTCACTCACTGTACCTTTCGGCTTCTAAATTATTAGTGCTTATGTTAAGGGACAAACAACTAGAAACTTCCTGCAGGCGAAGCACCCACAATCCTGGACCCAGGAGTGCAGCCTCCAGCGAAGGTCCCCAGATACAGTGTTAAAACAGCACAGCTCCTTCTCCTCAACTCAAGACTCCTTGCAGCCAATGCCTATGAGAGCTCTGCAAGATTACCAAGCAGGAGTCAGTATCCTAAATTCACCTATTCAGAATGTTTTGGGGGAAATCTTTGTAGCCATGGTCCCACACACCCAGCCCTGCCACCAATAAGCACAAAGAAGTCAGCAAGCAAGATTCAGAATTAAAAAACCTGTGTGCTTGACCATGCACACTCCCTGCTACCAGCAACGCCTCTCCCTTCTCCAGCTGCAGGGAGGGCAACATCCCACAGCCCTGAACAGCAGGTCCATCGCATGCCTTGGAGGCAGTTGCAGCCTTCTGCAAGGGGGTGACAGACCCACACTCACASCAGCTATCACGATGCTATGGAAGCACAGAGCTCTTTGGTCAGTAACAGCAGTCAAAGCCACCAGCATCACATCTCCAACCTGTAAAAATAAACTCTCAAGCCAGACAGCTGCAAAAGCTGGCTCAGCCCACCCATCCATGCAACCAGAGAGAGAAACCAACAAGCTGTTTTGTTACTCAGCAACCTCTATCCTCCTCCTGCTTCCCCTCTTCATCCTCTTCCATTTCTGTTTTGATCTGGGCCACCCCGAGCCGGTAGAGCGCGTCGCGGATCACCACCTCCCCCGGCTGGCAGCTCTGCACGATTTCCTGGATCTGCCTGTTCACGATTTCCCTGCTGGTGAGGAAGTCCATGAGGCGGTTGTAGAGGTAATAGTGCGTGGGGTTCTCGAAGGTGATGGGCCTTTGGCGGACGTTGCTGGTTTTGCTGTCGTTGATGGCAGCGATGATGGCGCCGTACGGCTCCAGCTCCCGGCACAGGGAGAGGCAGTGGTGCCGAGCCGTGGGATCCCGGGCGCTGCTCTGCTCCGAGCCCGTGTGGACGATCCGGCGCGCGGAGGACTTGGTGATCGGGTGCTGAAGGGAGTGCTCAGCCACCGTCATGTCTACACTGTAGTGCTGGTCCAGCAGCTCAGGGCAGGACACGTACTGGGGGAGAGACACACACRCACACACCAGGTAGAACAAGAAGTAACTTCTCCACAGCTGAGAAGACAAAACTGCTGGTTGGCTGAACTCCAAGCAACACTACGACTCAGGACAGGGGGAGGGCTAAATGATCCAGGCTTCCCCTAAATGCCACATCGGTGGTCTATACACTCCCTCCTCACTTGTACTCCCTCAGATAATTCCAAGGCACTTGCAACCCTCTTCCTCTCCCATTTCTCAAGGAATAGCAGCAGTTTGAGAGAAGTGAACTGCTGCATCAAAATAAGTGATGTGCTCCGAAGTTCATGATCTGAACTGTTACAATGCACTCCCAGCACACCTCTTCCTATTAAGGACCATTAACCTCACACAATGCCCCAGGCAACACATAATGCCTTCTATGTTCAGAAGTGATGCACTGGCAAAGGTTAAAGCAGGAGACACTTAYCAGGTCAAATTCACCTCTGGCAGTGTTCAAGGCCAGGTTGAACCGGGCTCTGAGCAACCTGGTCTAGTGAGGTGTCCCTGCCCATGGCAGAGGGGTGGAACTGGATGAGCTTTAAGTGCCCTTCCAAACCAAACCATTCTGTGATTCTATAAAATTATCTTGAGGCACAATGCAGGTTACATATGCTTTTTTAAATTTTAAATCTCACTTGAAASTTTACCATACTGGGCTGGCACAGCAGAGAACAAAGATAAGACATAACTTACCGYTGGAGGTTCCATGGGATCAGAGAAGCAGCCCTGGTTCTTGCCCCACATCTGGGAAGTCAGGCCAGGCCAGCAGAGGTCTGCACACAGTGCCACTGAAGAGGCTGTATCAACAACATACACTGGAGGCCAGTGACGTGAGGATACCAACAAGTCCACATGATCCCGGGCATTTTCTCCTCTTACTATGTACTTTGAGCCGCACACAACCTGGAAAAGAAAGGATTAAAATCATCAGCACAGTAAAACTGCAGACTTACAGAAAAAAAATGTAGTGGTAAAAAAATTCAGCTTCCTTTCAGGTATTCCAGACTACAGAATAACCAGCCAGCTACCTTCTCCAAAGATATTCTGTTTCTTCCTCCTRCACATTCACTTTATCTTGTTCAGGAAAAGATGGTTTTAAACWCCACCTCAGTAGCAACATTAAGACCAGGCTTCAGATGGTGAGATCTCCCGCASGACTGCTCATACTCCAAGCCCCGAGAAACATGTTTCATTTCCAAGGCTCAGAGAAGCCCATTCCATTGCTTCTATTCAATTAGGAAGTTTCACACTGGTAAGTCAAATAGTGAATAGCCAGGGAAGAAAAAAACCATTGCTGACTCCAGCCTTCCTTACCTGATGTGGACACACTTTGTAGATTTTCCCTCCTGTGTGATGAGCAGAGGGTGGTGTGATGCTTGTCCCATTCTGTACAAACTCATAGAGAGCCAGGAGGGAGTAGCAGAGCTGGTCCTAGAAAAGACAGGCCCCAGAGAAAATCTGTTTGTGGCTAACATTAACAGACTCCTCCAGAGAGGGAGAAGGCTGCATGCAAGGTCTCCCAAATCCTAATTTGCACTTCATCCAATAACTTCCTAATCYCACACTCAGCACCATGAGGATGACRAGCAATTACACAATGCTGAGCCAGTGACAAGGTAATTACATGCTTCCTTTTTTCTAGCCCACAAAGGTTCAATTAATTTTACCACAYGTAAGTTATCCTATAATCTGCTGGCATCCATCCCTGCCCTTAGTGCAGTCAGATGAGAAATTAATTGTCTAGGATGGCAAGAGTGGATGAGGGCAAGACAGTGAAGAACAGCCCCACTCCTGCAGGCTTGTATGTGGGCAAACAAGCCATTACCTTTGTATTTGAAGCCTCCCAGGGGATGCCACACTGTGTCAGAAAGCTCTGCAGCTCTTCCTCACTGTAAGAGTTTATCAGCTCAGGCCTGAAGACTTCCTCCTGAAGGAGCCTCACCAAGGCACTCCCATTACCTGCGAAGGCAGGCAACAGGTCTCAGCACTCATTCTCAGGAAGGGAAGTCACCAAAATAACTTCTTATGAAGACTACAGAAGCAGAGATTGCACAACCCACGGCCAGCAAGAGAAAGCTGTGAACAGTCCTACTTGCAAAGTGTGTCACAGCCCACACTTGTCTCGAGCCCTTCACTGCTGAGGTCACCAGACTGAGCCCAGCAGAGCTGCAGACTCTRTAAACACTTGTCTCTCCTGTCATTTGTAACCTTTAAATGACTGACGTGAGGATAAACAAGTGAAGAAGAGCACAGAGAAATGCGACTGCAGCCTTTGGACTGAGCAGCTCCAGGCTCAGCCTTCACATCTCCCCCCGGTTTTTTCTCTGGAGCTCCACTTCTGCAGCCCAACTCTGAAACAGCTGCAGCACTGGCTGCAAAGCCAACTCATACACTTGTTAAGCTTGCAAAGCCAGTTTTTCTCCTTCTACCTAATACCTAAATTCTTAAGGGAAYTGGGTGCTAACCAAATCTAGCTCTCATATATCTGAACTTATTCTTCTCATGGTTTCTTGTTCCATGTAGCCAATATACAGCGAATATACTGAATGTTGACAATACAGAGCAGGACTAGCACATTCTTCTCCTAGCCTTTTCTCAAGTTTTTACATAACTTGTTCACCCTTTATTGAGACTGTAACACTGAGATACCAAGCACTACCTGTAACTTCCAGAGTCCAAGTATCAGTCTAACATTAAACAAACACTGACTGGCATTCAAGATGTGCATACACCCCTCAAATGAGACCCTATCTCATTTGGAGTGCAGTGCTCTCACATCCCCCATGTCTCAAACCCATCAGAGCCCATCAGTGCATCCAAACCTCACAGGACAAGCCAAACCTCAAGCAGTGAAGTAGCCTGAGAACAGTTGAACTCMCCCAGTGTTCTTGTCTTCTCTCAGCACACATAACTTTAAAAGTGTTATGCAATCATCAGTTCTTAACTCTAAACATCACCAAAAGACTGAAGCCACCAACATATCAAGCACTCTCTTATATAGGCACAACCTGAGCAGTTACCTGGCACTGGCTGTGCATCCAGGTTCTTGTCCTTCTCTGTATTGATCACCACTGCTCCTCTCATTAGTGGGGGGAAGAAAGGAGCAACAATAGAGGCATCAAACTTTGTGATGGGGATGCTAGAAGGAAAAGCCACCTGCTCAATCACCTCCGTCTCCATCGTGGACCAAAAGTCTTCTACGTTCACCTCACTCGATGGCAAGTATTCTGGCCAAGTAAACTACAAAGAGCAAGAAACACAGTGGTCAAATACAAATAGCCACAGTTGACTTGACAGTTTTCTGTCAGTCTCACTCAAGGCATAAGGACTACCCAGGAGTGCTCAGCCCAAATAACAAGATGATTTCAGTCTCCTAAAGCTTCCCACAATCACTTTTTATTAGGTTAGACTCAAAATTTGACATATTTGACATAAAAGCCAGACATGCTAAATACTCCTACTAGGGCTTTTTACCCCAGTAGAGAAGACAGCACCTCAAGGAAACTTGAGAAAAAAAAGAACGCCTTCATGTCAAAGGAAGAAGACCAAATTCAACAACTTCCATCCAAGGTTCCTACTGCCCGAGGCTCTTGGACAAAAGCTGTGGTCCAGGGACAGAGGATCTTGTTTTCCCTGAACTAGACATCAACACCTCTAAGAGGAAGTGCAGACATCATTGCTCCAGCCACATCCTCTTGTCAGGCATCAGCAGAAAACCACTCACAAAGCTCTTGTGTACTTATTGTGCATTATGAAAACCAGAGTCAGCAAAAAATCATTATGATCTCCTTTGAACACGAACAGGACGTGAAGTGTGGGAAAAATCTACCTCTATATTTTTCAGTGCCAGGACATTTTCCATATTCCTCTGGGCTATTTCCACCTTGGGGGTTATGCCACAGATTCCACAGATCATATCGTTGTAATCCCGGACTGTCAGGCATTCAAAGGCCCAGTAACCATTGCACAGCAGCTCCTGGAGCTGACCCTGCTCATCAGGGCTCAGGCTTTTTTCTGAAAAGAGAATATGCCATTACAGCTTTCACTTCCTAAAGTCAGTGGAGAAGTAGTAGGACTCTCCTACGCAGAATAAAACCAAACCTGTCCTCCAGAGAATAACTACAAACAACTGGTCACAGAGGTACTGTTTGGTTTAGGAAGTGATTTAATAGAGACACACCACACCAAAATATGTGAGGTTTGCTTTTTTATAACCTGACAATCATCATCAGATCAGTTTGGTGTGTTATGGTAAAAAACAAGAAGGAAAACCCACCGGTTTGCTCCTGAACAGAGTTGAGAATATTGCCAACAGCCACTCTGGGATCTTCTCCAAGTTTAATGTGGTTTCGGATTGCAAACAGAAGATCCAAGCTCACTAGCAATTTGTTACCCACATTGAAAAGGCCTGCAGTTAAAACAAGACAGTTATTGTCTGTAGGGTTCCAGATCTTCTTTACAAAGAAATATATTCCCTACTGATACACAACACACTCATATGAGTACAGTTCAGAGGATAATGGGAACACAAACAGTGCTTCTGGACCTCTGAAGTGCAGAGTTCCCTGATGAAAGATTAGCTCCTTTCACAYACTTGTCTTGGAATTTAAAAAGCTACAAGGAACAGCAGCCAATCCATCTCCTCACCAGTCAATGCTGAGAAACAACACTCTCCAGAGATGTCTTCGACTGTGATCTCAGGGGTTGCCTTGCAGAACTCAACATTCACACAGGGAGACCTACACCAGTGAATCATGGCAAGGTCTTCCTCACCAGAGCATTCATGTGTTTTCACTCACAAATATAGATTTACTTGCAGAATAAGCAGAAGCAATTAAAAAATAATTCAGATTTAGTACACTGGGGAAGAGAACAAGCTTTTCTGTGCCTGGACAGTGCCCTGATACAGTCCCAAGGCTTCCAAAGGATTCAGACTGTAGTCATGCTGTAGGTTGGAATGTTCTTTCCTACCTGTGTAAATGTCAGTGAAGCTATGGAGGGCCAGACACTGCAGGTTCAAGCACACTTTGACCTGAGCTGTAACCACCTGTAACCGATTGGCTGTCAGCAGCCAGCACTCCTGAGGACCAGCAAGGGAACTGCAACACACAACAAAAGACCACGCTGAGTGAAGCCAATGGATTTCTCAGTCCAGCCCTGCAGTAACTTCAGAGATTCTAGTTGAGATGAGTTCATTAGTATGTAAGCCTAAGCCAGTTCATCACAATTTCACACCAGAAAAAGAAGTTACATTTTAAAACAGATTCCCCTGGCAGAGTCAGGTCACTGCTCACATTCTTTTAACAGCACTACAACATCCCTCCAACTCCAGACACTGGGCACATACTATTGGAGATGTGGAGAAAACCTATGGCCCCAGCTGCCCTGGGAGAAGTGTCTGTTCCATTGGTGATCAGTAACACATTCCACCCAACAGCCTGACCCTGGACACAGAGATTCAGAAAGGTCTGCTCCTCTACAGTGCAACTGCAAGGGGGAAGTTCAGACAGGAGAATGCCAGTGGCAAAAATACAGCTGTCCAGCTGAGCAAATAGCAATCAAAGCCAAAGCCACCTCCCTCCCACTGGCAGGGCTTCAATTAGAGCCTGTGCAGGCACACAGGAGACTCCTACACGCAGAGCACTGCAAAGCAGCACAGCACAGACAAGGACTTACAATGCGCAGGCTGGTAAATCTCAAGGTGAGGGGCAGAGTGTGAGATAGCTCTGTTCTGAAAAAACTAGAGCATAAAAATTATCTCTTCTGGAAGTATCTCAACTAGTTCTAGCCTGACCAAAGCAAACATCTATCATTTGTATCAAGAATTTTTTGTAGTAGAAAAGAGACACAACATTAAACTCCCCGACATTTTGCTGTGAGAAACGTTTTAGATCATGCTTTCAGCAACAGGAGGATGTCTGGCAGACTCAGAGAGGAGATATYGTACAGGCTTTCATACAAATCTAGTTAAGGTAATCTAGCCTATGCACTGGGAGCTTCTGAAACTCCTTCAGGTTTCCATTTGGATATTCGTCCCAAAAAAGGATTCACTCAAGCACACACTGAGAAATGAAAAGAATTAAAACATCATAAGCAAAAAGATCCACACAGGAAATATTCAGATCAGGAAGAGGGAGAAAAGGGAAATCACATAATGCACATCTGTAAACCCACAAGTTTTCCTCTGTCAGCCTCAAAGCATCAGGATGGAAAACAAAGGGGATGACTAATGAAAACACTCTGTTTCAATAAGAAAAAAGTTACATCTAGACTTAGCAGTCACTCTTTGATCCTGCTAACCCCTTTCCACACACATTTAGCTTATTCAGTGTCACTTTCACCAGCTTCACTACCAGAGGCTAAAGCAAATATTATTTCAGCCACACTCATAACAAAGAAAATCAGCGTGAGGTTGAAAGAGTCAAAGTCTAAAACAGAATCTTACTTCTGCCCCCCTTTGAACAAGGGGCTGTTGCAGAGGAGGCACTGCACTGACGGAGACTCGTAGTAGTTGGACCAGGAGGTCTGCTCAATGGTCACAGTCTCCTCACTCACGTTGGACAGGATGAGCCGGGAGCTGTTGAGCTCATGGATGAGGGTGAAGATCTCTGCCAGCTCCGACTCATTCTCGGGGATCTGCATCACCTTGCGCAGCAGCTGCAGCGTGGATTGACGCTGGATTTCCTTCTGGGATGGCGTTAGGGGCTCGCTGGTGTTCAGCACRTCAGACTGACCTGGACTGACCTCCTAGAAAGCAACATATCCAACTAGGCAAGCATGGGGATGAAATATTAAGAAGCCCAAAGAAGTCACAAAAGGCAGCAGAAACACAGTAACCGTTGCACCCAGTAAACTTGACTTCCACTCTGGTGCTCACTCCTTGACTCCACATAGGAGCTCCAAGTTCAAGTTACTTCACTAACAATACTTTACCACAGCCCAGCCTTCCAGGAACTCCTACACTGCCAGGCCATCACAGATTTGCCATTAAACTGGAGTGTTAGTGCAGGGATTGGGGATCAAGAAGGTGAGGATAACCACCAACAGTTATACAAGCACTTCAGTAACCCTGGCAATCATCACTGCCATTCTCCACAGTTTATCAGGCACAGGCTCAAGGCAGCCTGCACACCTCTCCAGAAGCTGGAGGAGACAAGTACTACATGAGAACTGGGGGCTGTGATATACAGAACACACTAATCCATAACAATTGATCAACTACAGTCCTTACCCTTCTCCAACACACACATGCTATCAAAACAAAATGCATGAGCACAGGAGAACCAAACTCCAGGTGTCCCAGGAGAACAGAGAGAACACAAACAGGCAGATCTGTTTAATCACTGAAACTCTTCTGCCAACATTTCAAGCTGGTTTTCTGACTAGTCTAGCAATGAGATAAAGGATCAGTCAAAAGCCCAGAGACAACAATGAACTGTGTAACAGGAATGTTAAACACATCCAGAACSAGAAAGCAAGAAAAAAAGCTAAATGAGGAAGGGACAAGCCACATGCCTCTCAGAATGCAAGCTGAGCTAAGCACACTGCTGTTCCTTACACAGCTGTTTGTGTGTGTTTCACACAGCCCATCTCAGTTTGTTTGTGTTTTTAAAGAAAAAAAAACAACAAAAAACGCCCACTAAACAAAAGTTATGTTCTTCAACATAAAAAAAAGGCAAGTGGATGAGTCATATCACTACACAGACTAAAATTATGTCTGTATGCTGAGTGGGCATTTCAGCTAAAAGCAGGACAGCTCTTCTTTTATTTCTTTAAAAACATGACAATTCTGTATGAGAAAAGCGAACCTTTGAAACTGCAAAGGCAAAAAACCATAAAATCCCAGAATTAATTACATCCACATAGAACAGTGGACAACTGAAAACATATTTATACATCAGAAAAAAACCCCTACAGGCAGAAATAAATTCAGGCTGGAAGTAAAGTTGCACTACAAACCCTTAAAAACAGGAAGCTCTAATACAAGATATACTAACTTAACTGACACTAGTCCCAAACTGGTCACAAAGCAGAGCATACTCAGGAGTTTCTTGATGAAGTATGAAGTTCAACAAAGCTGACACAGCAATACTGCGACTTCAGAGTTGATTTTCCCAGCATGTACTGACACAACAGAAGCATTTTTAAGTTAAGGAGACACCCAGTGGTAGCATTGGGTGTGCTCAGGCTCACTCTCAGCCTGAAGCACCACTGCTACAGGAGTTGGACAGTACAAACACCATACATATTTTAAATAGGAATCACTCTGCTAGAAAAGTTTACCATAATGAAAAAAAACCCCAAACCATATTCCCACAGGCACTTGCAGGCTATGTCACTTCCCCGCCCAGCCCACAACAGACATTTGTTAAATCAGTCTGAACCTTACCAGGGATTTTGCTGTTTTCTCAGTCCTGTCTTTGGCAAGGTTGTACCCACAGCTTGGGCAGATGCGTGGCTTGTGCCTGTTTGTGTACACGTAACTGCAGGAGGGGTTCTTGCATTTCCCTCTGCCACGTGATGTTGCTAATCCCAAATCCTGCATGACACAAAAGAGATGTTTGCTCACCTTGACTTTTAACAGTTGGACTTGGTGATCTTAATGGTCTTTTCCAACCTGAACGACTCTCTGATTCTATGCCAACAAGATTCTAAAAAATGTTTTTTCCTCACTTTATAACATCTTGTTTAAAGGTCAATAACACAGAATCCTGTCACTTTGCACAGAGTCCTTTAACTGGCACTTAAACATTCTGGGGCCAGTTCTCCAGACCACAAGGACATTAAATTCATTCAGAAACCCCTGACCCTCCTGCTGAACTCCAGGAGGGGATGGGGATTATGCTAGGACAAGAGGAAAAATCCAGCTCTTAACAAGGTCCCAACCATAACTGCAAACCAGAGCCCAGTCACCCTGGATTAGGTCCAGAGCTGACACACAAAGTACAGATTGTTTCATGTTAAAAATGAGATCTATTTCTGCAAGTCAGTAAAACGAAAGTTATGGAACATTCTCATCCCAGAGAGGACACTCCCCATGGCATAAGTCACACCATTTGAAAAATTCTCACCAAAGTTACGGTGCAACTGTACTTGTAGGAAGGGAATATGTCTGGTTTGACCTCCACGACTTTAACCTGAGATGCTCTGCTTGCCACAGCACTGTGGAGCTAGAGATTGAAAGCAGATAAAAACAACACCCATGTGACACCTACTACTGAATACATACATCCATCAACAACAAATATCTATTAGCATTTCTGTCCCCAATAAATTAATTATGTTCATTTAACATCAAGAGTACTACAAGACACTGTTTTGCATGTTAAGGTACTACAATTCACAGAGATTTATTACAGCATCTTGATATACTCAGTCATATTTTATACAGGTCAAAAGCTCAGTATTCAATATTGCATGTCAGATTATCAAAGCACCAGCAGATCTTTAAATCATCTTCTGGAAGTAGTTGGGAAGTTCTTGAAGCAGGATTGTCCAACAACATCTCTCAGCTCAGTTCCCACACTCAGCCACCAAACATTCATTCTGCTACCCAGCCATATCATAAAAACTGCCAGTCACAGATCTCATCATCATAAGGCTGCTACATTTTTATGTTCTATTTCTCACTCACCTGGGAGAAAAAAAACAAACCACAACACAAAATCACAAACAAAACCCTCCCCCCCAAAAAACTCAGGAAAATAATTTGCATTTGAAGAACCCCAGGTACCTTTTGCTCCTCAGCAGCTGGTGGCTGCAGAACTGACTGGCCCAACTGTTTCAGTGTACTGGGCTTCAAGCCTGATGTTCTCACAGGGGAATGCTTGTCTAGAAGGAGGGAAGGGATGCACCAGGTTGAATGTGAGAAAACAGGTACTGTTTCTTTCTGACATCTTTGGTAAATGCCACCACAGCCATGTGAGATTTCTCCTCTGAGCTTGAAATGACCCAAGCAGGTGTTTCGTGGCCCATTTACTGCACTCTCAGGCAGAGACAAGGTGGGTTTTTTTCAGTATAGGTAACCTCCCTTCAACCTATCTTATTACTGGCACCACTTCAGCATGGTGAGCAAAGACAACAGCTCCCAAAGCACACCAGAGAATGCTGCTTTTACCAGTACTTGCAAAGGCCTGCCTGCTGCTCGGCTGCTCCGTGCCGGCCTCTCTCCCCACGCTGGCTGGAGCGGGCAGAATGGCTCGCATGGGTCTGGCTGCAGCCAGCAAGGAGGGCTTGGGTCTTGGCTTGCTCTTTACTTCTTGTCCTTTGTGTGTAGCAGATGTTGCATCAGTTCTGAAAGACAAGAGCTACAAGTGGAAAAATACTCCATCGATACCCCCTCAGCTTCAGTTTTCCTCTTTTCCCTGAATTGTGCTTTATTAGCATACTAGTCACAGCCATTGCAATAGAGAGACAATGCTAAGGCTACATCTGCCCTGTGACTACAATTTAATTGTCACTTAAAAAAATATTAGCTCTGATGGACAAGGACTCAAAGGAACAATCCTGAACTGGCACAAAAGAGACAGCAAACACAACAAGAAGCACTGCCAACAGCCTTCAACTTCTTGGACTAGTCCCATGAGCACACAATAGATATCATATGCTCCCATAACACATGGAAAACTGACTCACCCCACCACTGGCTTTTTCACAGTGGCATTTGGACTCAACACCTCAGAAGACTTCGACATCCCCAGCCCCACATTTCCTTTCTCTGCCTGCTCCGAAGCAGCGTCTCCTTGCCGCTGGCTCTCTTGGCCCAGCACCACTCCAGCAGTACTCCTCCTGTCTTCAGCAAGCACATTATTTGGAAGAAAGTGGTCCTCAGAGATGATCACTTCCTCCCACTCCATCTCGGGCATCTGCCCTCCTACAGGCACAGCATTCAGCAGCTGGCTCACAGCTTCGGAGCTCTCTAAGGCAGACTTGGAGGAACTCTCGCTAATGGCCGTGGGTTCTGTGAGGACTGACTGCTGACCTCTTTTAGCTGCTGGAGTTTTAACAGAGGTGCCTGAATTTGGCTCAGATTTGCTTTTTGGTTGCTTTTCCTGGAAACAAAGAGAGAGTCACATTTCAGAGCTTTCAGCTTTCACAGATAAGCAAGTTCCCTGCACATATGCCATGTTTCCCATGGCCTATTTAATGCTGGATCAAAACAGTAAAATCCTAAGTGTTGATGCAGTGACTTGTACGGGAGTAGACAGGCAGCATCTCCTACAACAGCAAAGGCCCTGCTAACATTGTATCTGGCCTCTTGGCCCTTCGTGTGTTATTTTTAGACACTGTTTACTTTGAAGAATCAATCTTTCTTAAACTCCCTCAAATATCACCAGTAGCATCAACATCCCAAAGTCACCCACCACTCTCTGTACCAAGGTCCCGCCTCCTACGCTGCTCTTTCACGGCTTCAGCTCTCTGATGCTGTCTGTTCTTCCACATTATTGAGGAATCAAAGGGAGTTAGACAGAGAATTTGCATTTTTTGGATATGCGCTTTCAGAAAAGCAAGCATATGAGCGAGCCAGGAAACAGGATTACTTAGGAAGCTTTTTTGACTTTAAGAAAAATGTTACTTCCAAGAGTAAGGCTATGGAAGTCATTGAACCAGGTAAACAAAGGTACAACTAACACTGAATTAGTAATATGCAAAAATAGAAATGGAATCCAGAGTTTTTGTCATGATAAACACATTAATTCTAAGCTCGCTACACAGTTCATAATTAGAAGAATAATCCAAGTTTTTAAAAAAAGATTTCTTTTAACCTAAGGAACAGGTAGGTATAGAGATACTTAGTTTCAGTTCTACTGATACTATTGCCAGTTAAAAAGAAACTCCTGGTGCATGTTTTTCCCAAGGCATGACACCATACAAACAAGTGGAACTGTATCTGCACATGTGGTCCCAGCAGAGCACAGTAAGTCTGAGGGACAGAAAGGAAACTCACCCTAAAACCTTTCAGTTCTAATCAATGTAGGATTGAACAGGARCAGACATGCCACATTCAGGCAGAATCCAGAAACACTTTTTGCATTCAGCCATCTCTCTACCTCAGCAAGTTTACCAAACAAAAGCGAAGATGTCACCATCACTATTTGTATCCCACCACACAGGAAGCCCAGCCTTCAGCTCAGACACCACAGAGTTTGTAAGCTGCCCAAAAGAGCTCTCACCCCTGAATGTTTAATGGATGCAGAAACAAAACAAAGGAGGTTCAGAACAAATCCATACAAAGCCACTGAGTGTCAATGCCAATTTTCACACTGAGAACAACCTTTAAATTGTGCCTGAGGAGTGTTGTTTCAGACAGAAATTTAATGAATACACATCTGCTCAGAGCTGACTAATTACCGGGATAGTGCCAAGGTTCAAGGATCCAAGTGGGTTTTGCTGTACACAGCTAGCAGAGCTGCCAATAACATGAGCAGAGTCGCTATCATGTAGAGAAAGACTTTTCCACTCAAACAAGCTTCAGAACTCTACCAACACCTGAAAATTTCCTTCCAGCCAGAGGTGAGAACATCATGAATGATCAGACACATGGCCATGAGACAAAAATACCCAACAGCACTTCAGCTTCCACTTGTTCAACTTTACTAACAAGCTCCTGAAGGATCATACACCTACCGTAGTTGAGAGCTGTTCCTCCTTTCTGTTGAGAAAACAATGTTGAAAGATCACAAAAAACTGAATTTGTAGAAGAACTTCAAATGCAGATATAAATTACCACAAAACAAGTTCCTGAGCTTAGCTGGGGCTGTAGCAGGAAGAACAAGCAATGCCTTCCAGTCACAGGAACTGTGCAGGCAGAGGGCCAGAAGAATGTGTATCCTCTCAATGAGAGAGTTACCAAATGCAGTCCCATCTATTCTAACAGATACAAGCAGCATCTTTACCCAAGGTGTGGTGATTTCAGGTCTCACCTTGGCCAAGTGTCCTCTGCAGTGGTGACTTGCTCCTGCACATGCATTGGAACACAAGTGCAGGGATCAGTTCTAGTGTATCTGACCTCCTGTGCTAGATCTACAGGTCTAGAAGTATCACAGGCACTCACACAACCAGCACTTCTTGTCTGAAAGTCAGGAAAGGAAAGACAAATTTACCTTTGGGATCCACTTCCCTCCCAGGAAGTTCCCGCACGTCGGGCATTTTGGTGGCTTATGCCTGGTGACATAAGTGAAGGAACAGCCAGGATTGGTGCAATTTCCATGTCCCCTGCGAGTATACGTGGTTGTCTGAAACAAGAATTGTCAAGGATTTCTGTACAGACTTGAAAACCACAAAGCTGTGCTGATCACTCCCTTTCTCCTCATAAGCACTCTACGAATGTTATTTGGCAAATCACCAGCCTTCCACTATTATTCATTTTACTGAACAACCACCACACAGCTGGGTCAGGGTGAGTCAGCACCAGAACTACTCCAAGTAGTCAAATGCTCAGTCTACACAACAGCCTCCAGTATTACCAGAATTTGGATCAACCTGCAGAGCAGAGATGAACAATGCACATAACCTCCTGGAGAAGCTAATCTTGCATTTATAGTGATAAAACAGTTCTCTTTGGACATCAAAAAGTCATAGTAAGATGGTATAAAAATGATTCAAACAGCAATCCACAGTAAGACAAGATCTGATTAACACTCAGGACAACAGGGCAGCAAGACTTGAAGACAAGCACTCATGATTCAGAGGCAGTTTTGTCAGTAATTTGTTGCTGTATGCGATGGTCAAGTCCTCCTTGGTCCTTCACTGTAACTCGCTACGAACTACTGAAAGACGAGCAGTACCACCAGGCACTATTCATACAAACAACTAAAGCAGAACCTGTCAGCTTTGCCAGGACAACTGCATCAACAYATTGAGTTTTTGTCAGCACAGCACTTCCCAATATCCTGTTCTCAACACTCCCGAGGGAGCTGTTGTACTGTAACTCCCTAACTAGGTACAGATTTTTTCTAGAAATGCAAGTGCTGCTGTCAAAGAAATGAGCCAACTTAAGCCAGATATTTCTCAGGAACAAAAACCGGAGGTATTTCCATTCTCCCTGAGACAACTGGAAGAGCAGCACGCTATGCACCACTATAAATATCTGCAGTGTTCCACCAGCTGGAAGCATAGAGAACCTGGAAAACAGGATTTGATGCTAGCTTATATAACAGAAGGAGCTGCAGTACTGGCTGTACGATGAAGTCCCAAAACGACTACAGAAACACAGGTGGCTGGAGTGGTTAGATTAGAGAAATAATATTATTCTTCCTCATGCAACCGGCCACACAACCTTTTACATGGCTTCTCAAAACCTCAGGTCACTGCTCCTCTCCTGTCACATGGCCAAAGCAACAGCTTTGGAGTTCATGTTTTCCTGTCGTAAGAGCAGATTCTTGCCCTTTAAGGGATGGACACTGGCTTTTATGAAGACAAATATGCATCCAAGCAGTGGATGTAGATGGCTACACAGAAACTGCTGTTGGCCAGATGTGCTGCGATAGCTTTATCTACTCCATCTGCTCCCAAGAATTCCCTGAGGAGGAAGGCAGCAGAAATGAGCCCCCATAAGACACTGTAGGAAGTCAGAGACCCCCTTAGCCTACTCAAGACATAAAACTAGGGACAAGAAATATATCAACTGATATGATGACTCCAAATTGGATTATCTTTAAGAACTGAACCATGAGCAAATCCCTCCCGCTCTAACATCTTTAAGACAAATCTATGACAATACATCCAAACCTTAACACACCATACAACATTCTGAATTCCTTACCAATTTAATTGATGCTGGGTTCTCCACAACAGACTGAGCTGGCAAAGGCAACATGATAAACTGTGTTGCAGGTGTGGAGGAGCTACTCTCTTCAGTATCCTAAAATGAAGCCAAAGGGAAAATACATGCAGAAAACAAAAGACATGGTGACCCATATTCCTCCCTCTCGTGAACATTCTATGTCTTAAGGACTGATGAGACCAGAACACAGGACAGAGCAGCAATCACTTCAAAAGCAATGGTCCACTCTGGAAATTACCAAACTCTTCACATCTTTAAATTGAAAACAGCAAATCCAATTCTTCACAGACTAAAGTTTTCTATAACTAATCCCTAACACCTCAGCTTAAAAAGAATCCCTTCTACCCCTCTGCAACCAGGAAAACAGCTATCAGAGGCACAGCAGAAGMATTTTTTCTTACCAAAATCTTATAGTCCGACTGCAGAACCCAAATACTGGCACTGCAATACCCCAAATATTGCTATAAGAAACAACTAAAAAAACTCAACCAGTCATGTTAAGATASAAGCGGTATCAGCACATGGCTGAGTCAATGTGCAAGCAGAGACAACTTAGTCAGGGAGTTACTTTGGTACCATTGATTACAATGTTTCTCTGAGCACCGAGCCAGCACCCCCAGCAATATAGGATCTCCTGCATCCACTGAGGATCTCAAGCAAAATGTGAGAAACAGCACTCAGACATTTCAGGTGAGACTCTGGCAGGAGCCTGAGTGTCACTGGAAAAACTCACCCTCCCAGTCACCACGGTCACCACAGACACCCCGTCGGGCACCTGGGGACGGGCCACAGCGATGCTCCCGTTGGAGATGTCTGTGGAGCTGCTAACCAGAGTCTCCTCAATAACCACCCGAGCTGTCTGGTACGGCTGTCCTTCTATTTCCAAAGAAGCCTCATCCAAGAGAATATCTCCAGCCACTTTCTCTGTCACAGGCCCAACATAATGAGAGAGAACCTCTGAGGCAACCGCTTCTTCCGCAGCCTCGGGCTGGGCAAAGGCTGCTGACTCCTCTGCCAGCCCCTCGATGGCGATGCACTGCTCCGAGACGCCRGCCTGGCCCGAGTCCACGGCAAGGATGTTCTGCACGGCATCACGGGACATGCTGGTGATGCTCCTGGGAGCCGCCAAGCCTTCGGATGCTGCTGGGCTCTGGGTCACACACAGCTCCACAGACTGCCTGCTCCTGTCTTCCTGGAGAGTGGTTTTGGGAATAATGATGTAATCAGAGCGAGGAAGAATCTTACGAAAGCCTGGAATGTCAGGAACTACTGCAGTTCGAGTGGATGCCTTGGAGTTCTGTGGGCAAAACCAGAGGATGGAATACATGAATATAAGAAAAGGAAGAGATTCAATTCTCAATCCTGCTATTTTAGTGCCTAAGGTTCAAATGGTTTCCTGAAGTAGTTTGCTGGGAATTTCTCCACATCACAGAGCCTGCAGAATCCCTCTCAGTCCTGGTTTTATCACCCACTTTAACATCACTCACTCTGATGACAGGACACAAAAATAACTGCCGTGAGCGGGCACCAGACATATCCATCCTGGATTTCAAAACATTCTGCCTCGACTGAACAGAAGGCACAGGCAAGAGGCAGTGGCATCACACAGCTTCTTTACAGGCTGCCCTGAGCAGGTATACAAACTGGAATCTGCAGTTATAAATGACTCTCCCACACACAGTGCTGTGTAAGCAGTTAAGTGCCTCACTCTTCAGCAGCCAAAAAACTTCCAGGAAGATGACTTACCGGGTCCAATCCCTCTTTCTCTAACTTGGCTTTCTCCAAGTAGTAGCTTTTTTCAGCCACACTGAGCAACCTCCAGCTCTCACTGATCTTTTTGTTGATTTCAGACTGGGGGAGGTGTGGAAGCTCTTGCTGTACTTTCAAGTAAATATCATAATAGTAGAGAAGGTAAGCAGATCTGAAACACAGCCAGAAATTGAAACATTAAGGTCATTCTATATAAATTCTTTGGGGAAAAATAAATCCATAAGGTTTAGGTTTGTCTCAAGGTCACGTGACAAGCATGTTACATTTAATTCTACTTGTAAATGCATTTTGTAACCAAATTAAAACTCAGATTTTGAAGAGAACCTCTGAAGAAAAAAAGAGAACCTCTGAAGAAAAAAGAGCCTAAAGCAAATTATTCTGGGGTACACTAACTCTAGATTGAGTAACAGTGGCACCTGTAAAGAATGTCAGAGCAGGCCCAAAGCGTCAGGCTAATGTTTCACATATGTTTTACACTACGAAGTGTTCCAAGTGCACTGCAAAGTTCACTCATGTCAGAAATAACAAAAACTGCTCCCACACAGAGCTAAATGAAGGAAGAAAGAACTCACCGAGGCTTCTTGGCTTTTTCTCCATGATCACCAGTACTTTTATGTTTCTTCTTCTTCTTGGATGGCACTGGTGACGTGAAAGTGTAAGTGCCCTCTATCTCCTCCATCACCACAGTGACTTCAGTGCCATCATAGGGAGCCTCCATGGCTAAAATACATATTCTGTGTTATGCTCTTGCCAAGTTAAACAACGTTTCTCCCAACAAACTCCACTTTTAATCACCTTAGTAAACTGATGGTACTGTTAGCATCTAAGTTTGACTTTAATTAAATCCAGATAATTACATGTTCGCTATTTATCTACTTTTAGAAGGTAACTTCTACTTCTATAACCTCAACACCATCAGTTCAGTGCCAACACACTGCATCTGCACTTCCAGAGCTACAACTCCACGGGGAACTCTCAGGTAAGTTTGGTGACCCAGAAGGAGCCGTACACCCAGCAAGGGACTGTCTGGCTACAAGGCGTCACATCACGGCCGCGCTACAAAAACGAGGCCAGAGGCTGAAGAAGCAGGAAGTCTCGTAATCCTCTTACCCACCGGCGGCTCTTCGGGGCTCCTCGCTTGATGACGGCTCCGGCCTCCGGGGCTCTCGGAGGCGGGGAGGACACGGGAAATAAAGGCCACACCACCTGTGCCAGGTGCAGCCCCGGCATGACTCGCACCTCGGCCCCGCGCAGCCGCTGATCCCGGGCGCGCCCCAGACCGGTACCCGAACCCCGGAATCCCGAGCCCTGGTACCCCGAGCCGCGTCTCCTCCGCACCGCCCGGGGCCAAGCAGAGCGGCGCGGCTCCCTCCAGTCCTGGTGAACCTTCCCGCGGCCCCCTCCCAGATGCCCCCACTCACCGGGCAGCGCCGGGGCCGCGCGGGCGGACAGCGGCGAGCTGTGGTCACGTCCCCGCCGGGGCGCGGCGGCGTGGAGGACGCAGCACCGGGGCCACGGGCCGGCCGCGCGGAGGGGAGCGTGCGGTCGGGCGGTGCGGGGCGGGCCGCCCCGGCATGCTGGGCCGGCTGCGGGTCGGGCCCGGGCGGAGCGGGGCTGCACCGGGGCCGCCGCCGGAAGTGACTGCGGCAACGGCGTCCGGGGCACGGCGGGGCGGGACGGCGGCCAGAAGGGGTCACTCCTCCTGCGCGTGCGCGGCGGCAGAGCGGCGCGCGCGTGTCCCGTTCCCTCCATTTCTCGTGGGGGCGGGGCAGGCGGGCGGGGCCGGGGGCGGGCGGTGTGACGCAATTAGTGCTTTATTAGGGCTTAATTAGCGAACGCCTTGGGTTTCCGGCAGCACGTTGTGCAGGGGTGGTGGCGAGCTCTTGGGTGGTGCCAGGCAGGTGCCTGCTTCTCGCATTTGTCCCTCCCCTGCTCCTCGGAGCAGCAGGTCCGGGCGTGGCTCTTCCCCTGGTGGAGCGCTGCGCCGCCAGGGCAAAGCGCTGCTCCAGGCGCCGGTAATCGTCCCAGAAATCACAGAATCGTTTAGGTTGGAAAAGACCTCCGAGATCACCGAGTCCAACCTGTGACCCAACGCCAACATGTCAAACAGAGCATGGCACTGAGTGCCACGTCCAGTGTTTGCTTAAACACCTCTAGGGACGGTGACTCCAGCTCCCTGGGCAGTCCATTCCAATATCTAATCACCCTTTCTGTGGAAAAAAATTTGTACAACATGGATTACTGAGGGAATGTGAATCAGAATATAATACTCCTACCTGTAGAGAAACCACATACTAATGAATACAGGCTAGTACAAGATTTCAGAGCTATTAATAAAATAGTCTTCCAGGGAAATCAAAAGCAGCAGAACCAGTAAGAATACACCTGAAACCTGACTGGTAAGGCAGAAACAATATCCTTTAAAATTAGAAGCTAGAAAAGGCTTAGAAGAATTAACCACTAAGTTTGTGAAGAAATTCTTCTTGATGTTCAACCTAAGCCTCCCCTGGCACAGCTTAAGACTATGTCCTCTTGTCCTGTTGCTGGCTATGTCACTGTAATACATACACATGTAATTTTAAAAATTTATTAGAAAAGTTAATTAAAACAACTAGAAAAGTTATTAGGAAAGCGATATCATTTCCAACAGTTACCTGGGTGAAAAGACTGACCCCTACCTGGCTACAGCGTCCTGTTAGGGACTTGTAGAGAGCGATAAAATTACCCCTGAGCCTCCTTTTCTCTGGGCTAAATACCCCTAGCTCCCTCAGCTGCTCCTCATCAGACTTGTGCTCCAGACCCTTCCCCAGCTCCATTCCCTTCTCCAGCCACTCCAGCCACCCAATGTCCTTCCTGAATTGAGGGGCCCAGAGTCAGTCCAGCTTCCCAGTTCCAGTGATGAGGCAGGTGGAGATTTCTGGACAACCAGAAATCCAGCTGGAAATCCAGGGAAGCTCAGTGCTGGGTGTAAGGGCCAGTGTCACCACCATGTCCTGAGATTTGCCAGAGGTCTTCGTGTTGGGAAATGGGGAATCACCCCATATGCTGCAGCCACTCCAAGTATTCACAGGACCTTTGGATCCCAGCATTTCTTTATCAGCATTTCTCTCTGACTTTTGAAGGCTAGAAGTTTCCCTACACAACAAAGTAATTGTTTTCTCAGTTTTCATGAACACTAAAACTTGGTGCTTTGCTCCCCAAGAAACAAACAGCCCCGTTAGGCTCTCTTCCCATAACCCTCTTCCTCTGAACCTTTTGGGAAGCTGGATGTTGTGCAGCTATTGCTTGAGCACRTTTTTCAAATTACACGTTTTGGCTTTTTTCTGTATTCATGTCTATTTCTGCRATTTACATCATGACTTCTAACTTTAGATGAATGTAAACCACATCTATCTCGTGCCTCCTCTGATTGTGGAGGAGCAGAAAAGGGCTCCTCTTGCCAAGTCAGTCATTAATAAACCCCACAAAGCAGTGATGTGAGAGCCAGTATTAAATCTGCAGATAGTTATTTATTCTCCTGAAGTCCTGCAGCCCTTTCTGTGCTCTATTAGTGTTTATTTGTGATAATTGGAGGCAAACTGTCTGTTCTGCATCAAACACTGCATGGCTCCTTCCAACCCCTGTACTTTTCCAAAGCTCCATACTTTCATTTGGATCAATACACRACCACTAGAATTTTCTTGGAATTATTACTTAGGATCAAAATGGCTGGTTGACTTTACAGGACTAATGAGCAACTGAAAATAATAATTTAAGAGAAAAATACTTGAAAGAAAGCAGCCAYGTTTCTCTCATAGTTCATGGAGGAGTTTCTGACAACGTGCATGCTGTTGGTGGCATTAGAAACTCAAATTCTTTCCTAAATTGGGCATTTTGACTCTTCCATGGTCATATATGTGGCTTTATCTCAGAAAAAAAATCGTATTAACAGCATGTAAATTATTTTAACTATGCTGTAATAGGACTTTGAGGAGCAGRGGAAGCTGCTGTGTACAGGTGTCTATTGTAAGCCCGAGGAGGGTTACAAAGGGGCCCCCGCTGTGTCGGGGGGGAAAGGCACTCTCCCCCCAGGACATTTTATGCATCATTACCTCGGGAAATGAAAGGTATTGATGGACATTACACAGGGATCTCCCTCTTCRTTTCCCTGACAAAGTACAAGGGCCTCTTTGAAGGAGTTCAAAAGACAGGCGGGCACACAGAACTGCAGCAGGTACCAGCCTTTACTTCTGAAGAGTTGACTTCAGAGTCTGCTTAAATGGACAAGACATTGTAACAGATTATTCAGCTATTCAGTAACAGTTCATCCAGCTGCAGCTCCCCCATCTGCAAAGCCTTCCAAGGCTCCATCCCTGCTCCTATTCAATGAAGAAAATGTTGTCGTGTGTGGGGCAGAGGTGTCGTTGCAGAGCGTGCATCAGCCCTCGACCAGCACCAGTTTCCAGGAGGCTTCCATCACCCCATCCTCTGAAACAAAAGCCATGTGAGATTGAGACAGCAGCAAGGAGTAAAACACTGCCAAGGGCTTCAGGGGATCATGTTCACCGTGGAGGTGGAGAGCTTAAACCCCCATGGGACCTACTGTGGTGAAGGAGGTGTGGTAGGGGGCTCAGGAGTAGCCAGTTGGAGCTGCTGTCAGCTGCAGTCACCAGGGACAGTTTCCATTAGTCCTTCTAAGCCRCTTTAAACCTCCCTGAGATTTGCTCAGACACTGCCCTGGTGGCTGTGGGGCCGTGCTTTCCTTTGAGAGTAAAACCACGCTGAACCTGTCCCTCTGTGGCTCTGCACAMATCTGCTACAGCTCCATGTCACCCTGCCATCCGTGGGCTTTGTGCTGACAGAAACTGCACGGTGTGAGAGAGCCAGAGGACTGGAGACAGAGAAGGAGASTCTGTCTGTCTGTTGAAGGGTAAAGGAGCCCCTTTCCCTCAGAAGTGTTGCAATAAAGATGTTACTATTTTTAAAATGGCACCAGTGGAAAAGCAAGAAAGGGATTTGTTATAGTTCTGATGAATTCTGGTCTATTCGGGAGCTGTTTGCAAGAACAAACATCAGGGATCTCAGAAACGTCAACATTTTCAGTGTTTCTGGTTATAYACACAGGTTCTGGGGGGTGGGAGTAACAAAACAAAACTTGGGCTTTTAAATGTGGCTGTTGTAATTGAGCAGGTAACTCACAGACAAAATCAACAAGAAAGGGACCAAAAGTGTTACATTTGATTTAGCCAGCGAAAGATCTCTTCTTGTTTTATGCAAAACAAAGAATACGTTAAACCAATGGAGTTATTGCACCAACCTCTCATTTAATCTTCTAGGATCATAAAAATTTCAATTTCTCTGTGAGGCTGTTCTAACCACACACAGCACTTGGGATTTCTGTGTTTATAAAACAGAACCCACCTCTCTTCTTGGAAATTGCTTTGGCTCCTGTGCTGCCATCCAACCAATCTGTTCCTCAGCAGGAAAACAAGCACATATTTTACAGTCAGTGAAATATGTTTCTTTTTAAAAGGTTACAGAAAACATTTTCTCGACATTTATTCATTTTTTTCCCTAAATAATAAAAGAGAAGCAATGATTCACATTGCTTCTCTATTCTAGTTGTTTCAAAAAATTGTTAACAAGGCTTCGTATTTTAAACTGAAATTTGATCTTTACACAGTTTTCTACTGAGTTTTCTATTAAATGAGGCATAAAAGTATTATATGTTAGGTGCTGAAAATAATGAAAGCTATCAGAAGAGGCATGGTTAAAAAGCCTGTCTGTAGAGACTTCATGAAGGAGAAGAGAAACCTAGTGATACATTTGTGTAAAATAATGAACAGTACAGAACAGACCAGGCAAGCATTCACATTTCTTCTTTATTGCTGACAAAGGAAAGGGGAGAGCTTTTGAATTGGAAATTCTAATTTCATTCAGGTTTGGAAGGTGAAATGGAAACATAGCCATTCAAAGCTCAGAGGAAGAAATACATCTAGCTTTACTGCCAGTTGATCACAGAGCAGCATTAGGATACCAGCAAGTATCCGAAACCCACTAAAACTTCCCATGGATAATGCTCCCATCTAAAACACTCTGTCAGGATGAAAAAAATAGGAGCTAAACAACTTCCTGTTTACAGAATAACCTCATCACTGTCTAAAAGATTAGGAAGAGTTCCCTAAGGCCCTGTATCACCTTAAGAGTGTATTAGAGAGGATTGAATACAATGCTGGTGGCTATTAAAGACAAAGTCTTGACGAAGTCTGATGCTTCACAGGATCCTGAACATATTTTGTTTAAGTAAACATTTCAGTCCTACTCATTTCTTTCCTCAGGAACATCACGAATAATGTGTTGTTATCCCTGATTTAGCTGGAGCTTTCCCCAGTGAGCCAGAAAAATGGTCTTGCCTCAAGAAACAGATTCTGAGTTTTGTCCCACTGTCTGTAAGTTGTGTTCTTTGTTTACTCGCACAAACCCCCRTGGAGCCCTGAGCATGGTCTGTCTGTGGCACACTCATGACATTCTCCTGAAGTGAATCAGGATAACTCCCCCCTTACTTTTATGACCATGTTCATGGTTTTGATCCATGTTGGGTGTTTTTCACTGTTCCCAACGGAGTGTTTGCTCAGATCTATGCACGACTTGTGAAGTACAGAAATATGCTGCACTAAGTGGTAAATTCATTCATTAATAAGGAGATGCCCCTTGTGAAGGCGTCACTGTGTGGAATTAGACTGTTCTTTGTGCTGAGCCTGTTCTCTGTGACAAACCTGACTTGGTCTATGTGGTTTGTGAAGGAAAAGCTACTCAAAGCCCTGCCGCTTGAGGCTGCAGCTCTGATTTGCCAGCAGCAGCAGTGAAGCCTCCTCAACAACAGTAATTACGTACRTGATGGGAGGCAGGTAAATGCTGCTTCTCACTCCCCATTTGAATGATGAAAAAACTGAATCATAAAGASATTAAAAAGAATGAAGATGGATATCTCATAAACCCAGTGGAGTCACTTATTGTTTGGCGTCCCTGAAAGTTCAGAACAGTCAGGTGTGACTTTTGGGGTGCCCTGAAATATTCTCAACCAAAGACCAATGAACTGAATTGAGATAAACATCTATTCCTGTGCCTGTGAAACTGCATCTTCCAGCATGGCTGCCCCACAGCTCTCACCAAAACAGCAGGACTGCAGGGTGGCCCCACACCATAACTTAATTTTTTCTCAGGAATGCAGAGCCAGCAAAGAAAGGGAATCTTCAAGCCAAGGTCTTGGCCCATATTCTCTGGTTGAAGCTATCTGAAGTCTCTGCCTGCAGTGCAGACAGGAGACCCACACATCACACATGGCTGTAGTTACCCAGCACAGGCTGGGGTTTGGTCACTGTGTGGCTGCAGCAGCAAGGACCTCTGAGAGAGCAGGGTAAGTTTCCTCAGGAAGACTGAGCCTCACATCTCCCAGCAGTGCTGGTCCTCACCCCTGCCTGATTAAAGCTTCCTTGAAAGGCTGACAGAAATTACAGACACACTTTTCACTGCAGCAGTAAAGGGCAGCACAGTGCCAGCACTGAAAGCAAGAGCCAACAGCTGCTCTCCTGGCACAGCACAGCTGGTTGTCTCAATAAAGGGTAGAGCTTGACTGGGTGGGAGACAGCAGAGTCTTCTCAAAGCTGATCTTGGAATGCAAAATGAACAGGATCCGGGGACCTGGGATCCATGATAAATTCCACTAATTTCTGGTCCCAAAGCAGGGAGAGTGTTTTTTCAATCTTGCCTCATACAAGATAATGAAATACATATTTTTTAAGAGATAGCCACCAGAACAAGCCACTCCTTACACTCAAATCATCCCTTGGAGATACAATGAGCAAGAGGAGAGATGTGAATCACCTAGTGCTGCATTGGAAAGAGTTCAGATACTGCTACAGTTTGTCTGGGATACATAGAATACATCTGAATCCCACCAGAGTCTTGCTCATTCTCCTGCTCTGCAGTGTATATGAAAACAAGGAGGCTCAGGTGTGCTGTCCAGTGTCACGTCTGAGGTGTGTCTGGAATGCTGACCGTGCTGCACTGCTGCTGGACTGTTAGAGCATGGCTAGGAGAGAAATGGTCCAGCTTCCCCTTCAGCGGGAGCTGCTGGCTTACACCTCACTGCTGCTCTGGGACAAGTACTGAAATGCCACCCCAGCAAGGAGGCACTTTGCTTGAAAACAAAAACCAGCTCCAACTGTCAAGTATAAAAGGTGCAATCCTGGTCTCAGATGTTAATCTGGTTTCAAACAGAGCAACTGAGTGGAGAATCAAGTATCCTGACATGGTGACATTCAGAAAAACTGCATCTCCTGGTGTTTTGAGCAGGATAACGCCATTACTGAGCACAATGCTGCTAATCTCGTCTCCACTCTTTCTGCTGAAGGGGAGAACATCAAAGCTTTAACATCTGCACCTCCTACCTGGTATCTGTCTACTGTCTCTCTCCTCTCCCCTCCTTGTTCCCTAGTCCATTTTGAGCTGAAATCCTTGCCTTATCACATTCAGCAGTTGTCTGTTGATTGCAGGAATTAAAAGAACTTGGAGCTGTATCTTGGCTTGCATGGCAGCATTTCTAAATGTCTGCAAGTCTCTGGCAAGCAGAACTCGGTGCCAGGATCTCTTTTCACATAATACCTTGGAGTGACTTGGCATATTCATCACTCTGGAGAGTCCCTGAACAGACCCGTAGTAGCACAATTTGCAAGGAGAGACACAGTTAAGCTGCCTCCAGCCTTCAGAGCTCCACTGTCTTAGAGAGGTTTTGCAGACTGTAAAGTAGGATGACAACCAGGAATGAAGTCACATCCCCATACTTTCTTCTAGCAAGGGCTGACTTGTTTATATTGTCCCCTCTGACAATATAGTGTTGAAAAGTCCCAGCCAAAATAATTTCCTTGTCACACTGTAGGGCTGCCCCTGTTTATTAATGCCAAAAGGCATCTATCTCATATTTATTAGCGCAATGACCCGTGAATAGAAGGAATCAGCTCTGTATAGCATTGTGGTAATCATGAAACTCAGGAAGTCCTAGATGTTAATAAAGGGCTACAGAGATCCAAGAGACAGTTTATTAACCCAGCAAATTGAGCTACCCCTATGGCTATGGTACAACAGAGATAAGGATTTTAAAATCAAAGAGACTGATAAGAATGAACACCCTTGTAACTCTGGATTGAAAACATCAAATCTGCACTGTGTTACAGTCACTACAACAACAATGTTATATTAAATTCTCCTTAAGAACCTCATTTTTAACTTGCTTTTGTAGATCACCAGTTATCTGAATGAAGAACTGAAGAATTTTTGCCACAGGACTGTTTCTTAAGTGGGCACAGGGAAAGGTGTGCATGCAAGGAAAAAATTATTCATTTGTTTCTCCTAAGACATTGCAGGGTACCAGAAATATCAGAATACACAGGAGCGTGACCAGACCTGGTGAGAACACTGTAACAAAGGGGAAATAAGTTATGAGAAACAGAAAGCAGCTGCTCATTCATCTGTGGAATGGCCCCAGAAGGATCCAAAGGGAATCTGTGACTTGAAATAGAACTTGAAGAGACAAAACAGTAATGAGTGCACTGGAGGGAACAAGGAATTTGTGCCCCAGCTCTTCCATTTGACAGGACACCCGTGTAGCTGGTGCCATGACCATTAGTGCTTGTTAATGAGAAGTCTCAATAAGAGCTCAGACATGTCATTTGTCTTTAATAGTGAAGAAGGAGGTTAAAAATTCCAGGGAAGGGACACATAGGAGCATGTAAGGAAAAAAGGGCTACTAACACACACATAGAAWCTGACATCTTTTGGGGTGTCCTGTGGTGAAGGGTAACTTTAAGATACAGTTCCCTGGAAAACCAATTACCATCATGCCCCAGGGCTCCAAAATCCATGAAGTGCCAGTGAGGTAGAAAGCCCCACTGAACTTTTAAACCATTTGATGACTTTCAACAAAATTCAGCAGAGGAGTCAAGGTCTCCATGATGTTTTCTTTGAAAATTTTTGTGCAAGAACCCAGCAGGCAGAGAGTTGTGTGAGCTACCACATCATTAGACACCAGAGACAGGCAGCAGCTGTAAGGCCATGAAGAAACCTGGTTCTCCTCATTCTGTGATGCATAGCAAATATATTTGCTACGAGTTGCAACTCAGCCTTCCACAACGAGCAGTTCAAACACGTCCCAGGAAAGACTCCAGCCTCTGGAGTGGAATGTGACCCACTTTGAGACCCTTGAATACAAGTTTCAACTGTGTGGAGGAAGTATTTTGTTTAAAAAAAGAAAAATAAACATCTCCACTAATAGTTGATGCAACATCACAGATTACCGAAGATATGACCTGATCATAAAAGCCATGACAGGAGGTTGCTTTCTAGCTTCCTAATCTGGCTGTGAAAGATGATATGCCTTAGTAAGCACCTCTGTGCTGCTCCTAAATCTACTTTTTGTCTTGCTGATTACCAGGATACATGCACAACGTTGTAAATTTGCCCTGCAGCCACAGTGCCCCATCCTCCTCTTCAGGCTGTTCACTGATGCCCAGACCTTGTCCTCTGCCAGAGTGGTTTCAGCAGAGGAAGTTCCTTCCTTGCACACTGTAGCRATCACCAAGGAGGGAAGCACTAGACAACAACAAAAACTGACTAAAATTTGCTTATTTTTAATTAGATTTCTTGGAACAGAAAACAATCCTGTTAGTATTTCTTTAGAGTCATTCTTGTCCAAACAACTCAGAAATGCTTATGAGCAGCGGAACAAAGCCTGTGCTCATCCTGCAGCCAATACCCATACTCCACATTGAAAGCAGTAGATACTCCTGAAAAATTCCAGGCACTGTCACCACTAAAAACCTCCCACACCTGGATTCACGAATCATTACTTTTTTCAGAGTATGGAATAAATATTTACCCCTGAGAAATCAAAATTTGCTTTTCTCTGAGTATTTAACAGCACTTTCCAAGTAAGGTCTGCCTCCTCAATCCCCAGCTGATGGCAACACAATTACTGTAAGATGTGTTCAACGACAATGCTTGTTGCTGCAGCAGCACAGATGATATGTTTTACAAGCCTCTGGGTGCTGCACTTGTCCTGTCTCACAGAAGACGTAAGCAAGGCTTGGCAGTTTAAGATCAGCTCATCTAGGATTTGACAAAGCTGGAAGAGAACTAGCTGGAAAGAATTACACTTTCTGTCCACAAGGAAATAAAATGTAAGTGCTGTTCTTCAAGGCAAAGTGGAAGAAGTAGCAATTAAATGTTTCCTGAACGGGAGGTACACGGGACACTGAGAAGGAAGTGACTGCTGCACTCAAAACAGGGATGGAGAGGGCAGAGAGGTGCCAGGCAGCACAAGAAATAGTCCTGAGGTTGACTCAGAGACAATTTGTGAGGCACCAGGTTCCTGGGGAAAGGCAAGTTTGGACATGATCACTGTGGCCTCCTGTCACTTGTGTCCGTCTGTCCTAGAGAACCATGGTCACACTGTGAACATAGCCAGAGCTGCGCACTCAAGGCAACACCCACAAAGTGAAAAAGTTAAAAACTCCACGTGACTGGTGTAACTCGTAGGGAAACTTTTGCCTGATAATMGTTTTCACCTGTGAGGGCTTGAACAATGCTACAAAGTGCTGCAGCTTTTAGTGGTGTAGAAACAGCCGTCGATGAGTCAGAACATGAAAATAGCTCAAGCTGACAGTGAAATAAAGACCCTGGTCTCCTGCCATAGTGTAGAGGCAGTCACTGTGTTTGGAAAAGAGCAGTTCCCAATTGTGCATTCCAGTATACAGAGCGATTGCTCAGAAAACCTAACATTTCTGCAAAACTTTGTTACCTCCTTCAGCCCTTTTGTTCCCTGCAAAACTTCCTGTCAAAGACACTTCCTTCCAAACCATCACGTTCCTTTTCCTTTTTCAAAGTAGTTGCAGAGCTTTCCCCCCACTCTCTGTTTAAGTGCTTTAATCAGCTCATTTTTCTTCTCCTGCTTTTCTATCCAGCACACACTGGGAATGACAAACTTGGATATCACTTGGCACTCTGGGCAGAACTTGATGATGGGTTTCTTGAACTACTTGGCACATCTCCACTGCTGGATGCAGGACAAGCAGTATGTGTGGTTGAAGTTGGAAAGGCTCCCAAAACTCCTGTCAAAGGCTGGTGGTTTCTCACACACCACTTCCATGCCGATGCTGCACACCTTGACCTGACTGCCCTGGAAAGCAAAAGCCTTCTCCATGTCGAGCTCAAATGTTGCCACACACATCATCTCGTGAGCCTTCCTCTGTTCTTGGTCAAAAGGGTGAAGCACTTGCAGCCCACATATCTCACCCGTGACCCCATGGAGGTACAGGCAGCGCTCTCTGAAGTGCCACGTTCCCTCTGCCGTGTCAGTATCCAACACAGCTGCTCCCTGTCACCACAGGAGCTCTTGGCCGCTGGATCTTCCAGACCGCTGCAAATGGCTTCCAAGTAGGAATGAGGCTTCACTTCCAGATTGTCATTTTGGTCACTGCAGCTCACCACATCTCTCAGGGCACCGGGCTTCTGCTTCTCTTACTCAAGCCACACAGATTTCTCTCCTGAGCATCAGCATCCTCTTCTTCTGTTTGCTCCGTGTGGCGGTGGGGCCATGCTCAGGGGCTTGTGGGGGGCTGCCAAGGGCAGCAGAGGGGCTGTGACTCCCTCCAAGGCTGTGAGCCTCACACGGTCATACCTGCACTGAGCACTGTAGGCACACTGTCCCTGCTGGTGGTACTTGAAGACAGTGGAGGATTTGCTTGTAGACAAATCATGTGAGAAGAGACACTTGGTTCCCTCCTGACACACTCCCTGCAGGTCACCTGCTCCGTGCTCATTGTGGCATCACACTGCCCAGCCCCTGTCCCCTGACTTCTGGCTGTTGAACACAGAAAGTCCAGAGGACAACAGCAAGGACAACCAGAGGTACAGCAAACGAGCCCTGCAAGAAGGTACAAAAAGAAGAGACTAGATTTTGTCTGAAGGAAGTGGAAGAGATGCATGATAATGCACATCAAATTGGTAAAAGTGCAGTACAGAAGGTAACAAACTATTACCTGTGTCTGCCAGGACACACGAAGTGATAGGTTGCAGTAAGAGAGATTTATTGATTAGAATTAGGAGGGGCCCACATTGGGATAAGATGAAACCACCATCACAGGACCCTTGGGAGAGGTGAGACATCCTGCAGTCAGGAATGGTTTGGCCAAAGAAGTTTCATCTCCCTTGCATTTATTTTCTATTATCTTTTCTTATACTATGTACAGGATGAAAATACCCCAGATATCCACTGTCTGGGAGACCTGTGAGCAGCACTTTCATAGCTGTATTTCAGAGAGAGGCCTTTGCCAGGCTGTTCTAGCTGCTTGGGTTGCAGTGAGATTAGCTCATGACCTTTTAATGACATGATTAGAAAAATCAGGATTCCAAACAAACTGTTGGGTATTAACAACCCAACTCTCACTGATTTTATGTTAAGCCAATTGGAATTTCACGCAACAGACTGCAGTGCCAGGCAGACCTTACAAAGACCATAATAAGACATCTTTGCCACTGTAGCAATCTCACGTTGCTGCACTCCTTGAAGCAACAGACAGTTTTAATCAGTTCTTGCCATGGTAGTTTTGTTATCTTACCTTTACTTAATTGGTTACTGCAGGGTTGTCTTGGAGACATGAGATCTGCTCTTTGAAACCACTAGACTCTTATATCCAACCTAGGAAAGAGAAATGGGATTTCACACAGCAAAGTTGTCAGTAACAAAACTGGACCAAAAATGCCGAACCACTGCAGAAATGCAGAAATGCTGGGGCTCACCAACACAGCTGTCTGCTGAGCTCAGCCTTGGAGATTGGCTCCCAGCAACTGAAGCCCTAAGTTATTATTTTAATAATCATGTCTGAATTCTCGTCTGAAGTGAACTGCCACTGCAGAAGGCAAGTCAAATTTTACTCTGGCCTCATCGCCCAGGTTTGCTGTCTCTGTGTGTGCACTCACCAAGCCCTCAGGTTTGACTGTCCCCTCCCCAGTTCTCACATGCAGATCTCTTGCTGATTCCTCTTTTGAAGGTTTTTTGTTTCTAGTGCTCAAATCTTGGCTGACAGGAGTGCAGCCATGCTGTGTGCTGATTGCAGCTGGCAGGTGGATTAGAGCCCATTCAGATGGCTGTGAAATGCCTCTGCAAGACAGAAATGGCAGAACAATGGATTATTTCACCATGAAGAGCCCAGAAACTGATGCAGACAGTCACGTTGAGGAGAAAATCTGAGGAGCATGAAGACATAAAGCAATTTTTGCTTTCGCAAGCCACATGAGATCTTCCCAGCTCGAAGTTTTGGGGATCTGCTGCCAGCTCCCTTCCTCCTCACCTAAGCTGGTTGATTTCTCCGAGGTACAGGATGTTCTCAATTTTTTCCAAAATATGTGGGAGCTACAGTTGCCAAGTAACAAAACCTCATCACTCTTTTCCTGAAACGCATAATTCCTCGTTCCTCTGTTTCATGGAATGGATGGATGAAGCTGTGATTTATGACACTTGCTCAGGATCAGGATCATTTAGACTCCAGTCTTGCCCCTGCATAAATCTATTAAATACAGAGTTCAAGGTGAGGAAGCGATCTGACTGCCCTTTTGTCTCTCATCTTCAAAAACAAAATTGGGGATGCATTTCATGATTCACTGAACTGACTCAGTGACCAGTGTAATGAGATTTCATTAAAAATACAGTGATGCTGCAGCCAGAGAGAGGTAACCAATTTTTTCAAGAGGTGTCCTTCCCCCTYGCCTACTGAAAAGCACTCATATGGTCGATCCCAAGCAAGGTCAGAACAAAGCTGGTAGAACCCACTCCTTCACAGGAATTAGGAGCAAAATTCAGCTTATTCTGGTATTTGTGGGACTAAAGGAGGTCCACAGAAGGACAAACAAGATGATGAGGGGTGAAGCTGTCTTAGGAGATGTGGCTTGAGCCAGGAGAGAAGAAAGCTGGAAAAGGAGGCCAGCATCAAGATCTGCAAAATGAAGAAGGCCCTAGGTAAGCTCTGGTTCAGCTGCTGTTCAGGAAGTTTCATAGTACTGGAACCAGTGGGCATTTGCTGAATCTAGTACAGGCTTGGTTTTAACAGAAAAAAGAAAGTGCTGTTTTACACTGTGGAGAGTGAACTTCTGGACCTGGCTGCCACAGGAAGCAGACAGAATTGTCAGAGTCAGGGAGCAATTAGACAAAATCACAAACAAAAAGTCTAGACATAGATGCTAAATGCCCTAGGCAGGGATGTCCCCTTTGACATAGCTGATACAACAATTGTGGCTGCTRTTAGAGGTATGAGGGGAACAGACCACTAAAGTGGCCAAGCAAGTGTGCTTTCCTGAAATAGCATCTTTTATTGCCTCGATCTGGGACAGAATACTGGATGTGATGTATCCAGATTTGCTTATATTTCTTATTTGTCTCTAATTTGACAGAGGCTCTGTTCATCATGCACCATGGCAGAGTTCATTCCCCTTTTGATGCTCCTCACAATGGAGCTAACAATCTACCCCAGGTTACATAAAGAACCACATTAACCTTCAAATTTTGTCCAGGGATTCTTCCTCTCCTGAATATCTTGAAATCTTGTTTTGTGTCCTATTTTCCTTCTTCCTTCCATGCAGCAGCAAGAAGCACCGTGCGGCTGAGCTGCTTGTGAATCTTGAAGATGAGCAGTGTCTGAAAGTTTGTGACACATTAGCAGAGTGACACAGGGACAACTCCATGCTTGTGCACTTCAATAAGCTAGTTATAAACAAGAGGGTTTTTCCTCTAATGTTCCCAGTCCTTGCTACCACACTGGAGAGGACTGGACTAATGAAGATTTCCTCCTGTGAGCTCCATGAGGCATCTGCACTATTCCTTCTGTACTCATTACAGCGAGCAGAACATAGACCAGAAAAAGCATTCTTTGCTGGCTATAAATCATGAGTGACACTAAGGTATTGCTATTAGCAGCAGAAAAATGCTTTCCTCCCCCAACCCCATCCAGCTCCGTGTAAATACAACACTTTGGCAAAGGGTGATGGGGTGTCTGGATGGAAAATTAAATAGAGGTTGTGTTGTCTGAAGATAAATTGGTACCTCCCTTGGCGTGAGTGACTTTGTCTTTTTCTGATTTGTCTTTTAACTCAAAAAACACTGAGACGAGAGATAAGGATGAGCTTTAAAACCCTAGCCTTTGTCCCCTCCCAGGCTCTCCTGAACAAATCCCGTCTCTGAAATGAGCTCAAAGAGAAGATAAATGTTCTGGCAGCAATATGCAATATTATTTTTGGCACTCGAAGAATCTCAAGCTAGATAAGGGAAAACTGAAATGAAGACAAAGCTCTGGTTTTTTCAAATGCAAGGGACCAAATTCTGCTCACCCATATGAACCCAGAATACTTTCTTTTTTCCAGATTATTGCAGTAATTCCTGATTTTCACCAGAGTAGCTGATTATGGAGCCTTATTTAAACCCAGCACATTCAGAGACCCTGGTGGAATCACACAATAACAGAAATGAAAGACAAAGGCACGCAAAGACAGTGCCAACTCCCCAGCTCCTGCCCAAAGGCACATTTGGTTTCGGACCATGTTAGCTGTAACAATGATAAGATTAACACCTGATATCAAGGGAAAGGCTGAACTGTCTGAGACCTCCTTCAGCAGAACAGAACACGCTCCAGCCCCTCCGGCRTATTAGCATATGTTAGAGGAATGGCTTCTTTCCTGGACTAGTGTGTATTTCCCTACAGAACCTTTGTGCAAAGCTCASAGCAGTGTTTCTGCTGATACATTTGTGGCTATTTTGAATAAAACATGTGCCATTTGACATTGTTTGCTTGGGCTGCCATGGATAATGGGAGAGGGCACCTATTACTGTAGGGCAGAGAGCCATGAGGGGCTGGATCTGGCCTTTCTAGGAGCAGGATGAAGCACAGGCAAATGCAGGAGTGTGTCACATCTTTGATTCTGAGAGAGCCGTGACTGAGGGACCCAGCTCACCCTGCATTGATTTAAGTGCCAGCTGTATATATTGCCTTAAGAAAAGGAAAAGTAAAGAGCCCAAACCTTTGCTCTCTGTATGTGCATTACCTTGTTACAGATGTTTATGCTTTGAAAATTAAATGAGAAGGGATTTTCAGAACAAGCTAAGTGTTCTAGAGGCAAAATTTCTAGTGCTCAGAAAAGCTCCTGTGTCCAAAGCACAGCCTGTGCTCTGCAAATTTCAATGTGCTTTGTCAAGCCTGGAAGTTCGATAAGAGACTCTGGTTCTCAAGAGCTCTCAGAGCATCCTGTTCTAGGGAACAACAGTTATTGATGCTGCTGGTTTTAAACTAAGAAGTTGCCACATCTCAGCTGTTCTTGTATTTGACTGGCATGTGAGGAATGGTTRCATGGAATAGCTAGAGGCATTGCCACCTGTGTCTATTCAAAGTTAATAATTTGCTAGGCAATTAAGAACTGTTTAGTGGTACATTTTATAACACAAGATTTGTATAATGTGACCAGAAGGAGTGTCCTAGCATAAGAAATAAGATATTTCTAAGAGAATTCAGAATGTCCCTCCTAAAAGCTATGAAATATCCTCAGGTCAGTTCGGTGAAGCAGCATTTTGAGAAGGATGTCAGCAAGAATAAGGAAGAGCCCTGAAGGAAATTCATTTGGCCATCAGGAACAACACTGTCTTCCAGACAATGAAACACTTGTTCATTTTCACTTCTGTCACCGTGTTTCCAGCTCTGTAATGAAATACCTTATCCCTGTCAGCTGTTGTGCCAGTGGCAGGAGTTGTTCTGTCCCACGTCAGTAACACCAGGGCCAGCTCTGCAGAGAGGAGCCCGACTGGGCAGGCACTCACTGATGTGCCTTTGGCAAGGAGCAGGCAGTGSGAAGATGACTCCAAGATTATCTGTGACTACTAAAGGATCCGCCCTTGACACCCACAGAGCAGGGTCTTACCCTGTCCTGAGCTCTAAATAGTTCAAAAGCCTAAAGAGCTGCTGGCCTTTGGTTTCACCGAGCTGATCATGGCAGTAAGGCCATCTTTAGCAGAGTGTTAATACTTGGGGAACCTTCATCTCCAACARATTTCTGTTTCATGGAAACAAATTAATTCCTGTCTTCTATGCAGTCACAACAGTCCAAACATTCTCTTTATCTGCTCTGATCACCCTTTGGTAAGCAGCTTTGCTTCCTTGCTCCCCACCTTCTCTTGTTCTGTTTGGTACTGGACACTAAGGCCACTTTCCCTTAATAGAGGCATCATGGTTTTCCACAGGAACACGTGTGCACAACTAAGAGCTGGCTTCCTTGCCAGCTATGGGTGTGGAAGGTTGTAACTTTTTCCAAGGAAAAAGCAGTGAGCTCACTGGCACAAATCCCTCGGTGAAGCTGCACAAGTGTATTAAACAGAGCAAACAAGAACTTTGCTGTTACCCTTCAAGTAAATAGTTTCTCCTTCTCGGTTTGCTCCAGCATAAAATTCCCTCTGCCCTGTAAATGCCACTGCCAGTATTTATTTCTGAAGAATTTGGATCTGTTTATTTATTTATCCATATTTAGTTTAAAAGTCTGGGCTCAAAATTAAACAGTCATTCATAATGTCATTATCTGCCTTGCTCTGCAGTCAGATACCGTGTGTGGTGTCACAGGACAAAACCTTTGGCAAGGCCTCTAGAAGAGCAATTTAGCTCCTCATCCATCTTGGCTGGCAGCATGATTGGCTTCCAAGCTTGCACTGCTAAACTTGTTATTTTACTCTGACTTACATTATTGAGTGTTAAATCACTTTCTGAAGTGTTTATTGGTAATAGTTGAATTCTTTCCACCCATTTGGGCTRCTTTTGAAACATAAACATTTCCTTGTATCTTAGAGCTTGATGGAAAGGTGGGGAGAGTTCCTCAGGGAGGATGGATTGTAGAAATGACCAGCTCATTAAGTAGGGGCAGAATTTACCAGGAGAATATCCTCCTCCTTCCATCAGAGTGAAACAGCACACTTCCACTGCCACTCCACAGCATTCACATGCAGAAAGTTAACTTTTATCTTGGTTTTCCCATCATGTCTTGCCTTGTCAGGAAGCAGATGACCCTTTTACCGGAACACCAATTACTTCCTGACAGGATCTTCATAGATCCTGAATCTCCCTGAAAAGAAAGCCAGGCTGTGATCTGCAGGATCAGGTGCTGGGGAGGTTATTAGGCATCAGCGTGCCTGTGCTTCCTGGTGTGGAGTGTGGTCTGCAGCCCCTGCCTGGCAGTGATGTGTCTCGGGAAGGAACCAGAAACAACTTTCTTGTACGTATTTAGGAAAATGGAGCAGAGGATTAGAGAGCAGAAATAAACAAAGAGCTTAAAATCTAGTGTGGCAGTTGGAAGCTGAGCTGCAGAACAGGGGCCAGAGGCAGCTCAAGCTGGAGAGGAGGCAGATTTTCAAATAAGYCTGTTGTTGAGGACCCAGATGTGATATCCAGCAGCCTGATCAGGGCCGGTGTACTCAGTACTGCAGGTCTTCTTACCTCTTGTCGTTGCTGCAGTGAAGACCTACGAATCAAAGTTTTTCTTTTCATTTTATTTTTAATGAGGAGGTCTGTTGAGTCTCTTGCCTGCATCTGGGAGTTACTTTCCAATCTGAGGAACACTAACTTTTCGAGATGACACCAATGACTGGCTGCTAAGATCACAGTAGCAATCAGAGCTCCTTTGATGGCAGAGCTAAAAATATGCTCCCCAGCTGACACAAGCCTCCAGGAGGAGAATGTAAAGTTTGGTTTGAAAGAATATATCTCCCTTTTTCTCCATATCTTCTGCCAGAGGACACCACATCTGTGACAACCATGCAAGCAGGTTGTATCCGTTTTCTGAACTGAAGCACCTGTGTACAGACCCATACTACCTCCAGCCTCAGCAAGAGGAAAGCTTTAAACCCTCCAAGTGCCTTGGAGAATGGTGTTGGCAGTTTTGCCTTTCTGGTCATGTTGGCATCTGTCAAATTATTGCATGGCAGGAGCCACACCTCRGGGTCTTTAGCAGCTTGCCTTTGAAATCCCTTAGGTTCAGTTTCGTTCCTGTTGATCAGCTGCCCCAGCTCTTTCCTTTCCAATCTGCTTCTTTGCCTGCTCTCCTCCCTGCTAAATCCAAGGTGCTGGCTCACAAGTCCTGGCTAATGAGGTGTTCCCAAAGCCCTGCTTCTGCACTTGTAAAGGAGACTGTGGTAAGTAGTGCCACTGCCACCTCCTGGGCTTTCTGAGGACTAGAGCTCAGTCCGTGGGTTGCAAATGCAGATTTATGCAGCTGCTGGGCAAGAGATCATGGATTGCCCAGCTTCAACCTGTGCCAGCCCGCTCCCTCCCCAGGTCAGATGAGTGATGGCACTAATGAGCAGGCATTTGCAGAACAGAGTGCAGGTCTCTTTCCCCTCGGAGGCATTAGCTAAAGATGGATCATTAAGGCTTTTGGGTAGGAGACATACAGATGAACAATCACACACAATAACAGTTCCACATTTCTAATGTGTAATGTGTCAGGGGGTAAAAGGTTGAGCAACCCACTTTGGCAAATGGAAATAGCAAGAAGGGCGTATTTTTCTGTCTAAATGAAAGCCTTCTCTGTGTGCTATTTTTTCATGTGTCTCCATGCATAACTCGAATGCAGAGAAAGGAAAAATTCATGTCTTTGGTCGGACAAAAATACACCAGATTTATTGTTTTTAGAGATACAGGGGGTATTTCTACATGGCTGCTGTAGCTATAATTGGCAGAACAATGCTCTGTCGAAAAAAGGCATTCACCCAAAAATGTCTCTGGGCTCAGCCAGCCTCAGTCCTGGAGGTGGATGTCCCACCCCTAAACCTCTGTGGGCGGTGATCCATTGCCAGGAGTCTGTTTGATGCTCCCATTTAGGGTGTTGGCCCTGAAGATGTACRACCTCCCTCTAACTGAGCCTTCAGTGTGGATGCTTTCCGGCTTGTTCTGGCAACGGAAGAACATAAGGAAGCCATTCCGGTAGTTCTTGTTCATCCATCCRTAGAGCAGGGGGTTGACAAATGTAGAGCACATGGCCCCGACATGGAAGACACTGTACAGGAGTTTGTACTCATGGAAGATGAGAACCAGATCAAGATCAATGGCGAGCTGGAATATGTGGAAGGGAAGCCAACAGACTGCAAATACCACAACTACCATCACTAACATTTTGGTTGTCTTCCTCCTCCGGCACTGGTTTTCATTCCTAGAAGTGGGACTGACATGGTTTTTCAGCTTGAACCAGATCCTGGTGTAGGCGTAACAAATAATTGCAAGAGGAAGAACGTACTGCAGGAGGAGCATGGACAGACTGTAGATGGTGGCATCTCTGTTGTTACCAGAGGGCCATTTTTCTGAGCAAACAGCCATTTTGAGGTTAATGGACGGGATTTCCTCATATCGGTACTCCCTGAAGATGGCCAGAGGGCCTGCCAGGACAGCTGCTGCCAGCCACATGACAGCTATGATGCTGAAGCTGTGCCTCTTGGAAATCCTGCTGTCCAGGTGGAAAACAATACACCGGTACCTATCCAGGGCAATCACAGTCAGGGTGAGAGTGGACACGTGGACACTCAGAGCTTGAGCATAAGGGACCAGGTGACAAAGGACAGCTCCAAACTTCCACTCATCCAGCAGGGTGTACACCAGGGTGAAAGGCAGACAGAGCGTGTCCACCATCAGGTCTGCCAGGGCCAGGTTAGCTATGAAGAAGTTGGTGACAGTCCTCATGGTCTTGTACTTCACTATGATGTAGATGACCAGGGAGTTTCCAATGAAGCCCAGCAGAATGATGAGGGAGTAGGCAGCAATCAGGATGACCTGGACTCCCAGGATCTTGGTGCTGTCCATCATAACACTGCGGGACCCGGAGAGATCCTGGGTAGGAGTGATAAAGTCCTTGACATGCCAGCTGTGTGGCAGCTTCTCATCTAATGCTGTCTTCTCCACGGTAAAAGTGTTGTTGGCTTTCTCCAATGGTCCCATGCCTGGCCTGAGACTTTCCATAAGGAGGAGAAGGATATCTGGAACACAGACACAGCAGAAGTGAGAGTATGGGAGACAGCAGAGCATCTGCAAGAACTGAGACCCAAAGGGCACGCCCCATGTGGCATTTTGGAGTAAACAGCAGCAGCATTGGCATCCTCCCTCCTTCTCCCTCACCCCCAAACTTCCTCACACTGAATGGCCCTGCAGCTCTCCTACACCTTCTGTTAAAGGCTATGATCGGCTGAATGCCAGCTCCCCAAGGAAAGGTCAGGGAAAAATGCAACTCAGCTTTCTATACAAGTTTCTGAGACTCTGTTTGTTTGAATTGGACAGGGAAAAAACCCTCAACCAGCCAGAGCCATACAGAAAGGTCCTGAAAAAAATTGCCTGCATTGAGCCCCTTTGCACATCGCCTTTCCCCTTCTTCAGGCCAGGCTTTGTGAAACAGGGAAGTCACTGGAAACAAGCCAAAAATTTGGGATCTCTTGGCGCTGACAGAAAAAATCAATGATAGTGACACTCATCTTTGATGACATTTACTTGCCTACAAAAATGCCCTAACACCTTAAGGATAGGGGAGAAACAAGGCACTCTCAAATTCAAGGTGTTCTTCTCCACCTCCCCATAACAATTTATTTCCGGATTGTGCACCAGGTTTTTCAGTTTCTTATTTCTCACCTCTCCAGGTGTGCCCCTGTCTCTATCTAAGTCTCTGCCACTGCTCCTGGTAGCGATGCTACCACCCAATCAACCCTGTACTGCCTGCTCTCCATCCCAGTAATGTGGGTAGTACAACAAATGCCATTTAATGAGCCACTCTCTGGGATCAAACATGTCATGTATTCATTCCTGACCTTCATTATCAGGCCCTCAAGGTCCTGTGAACCAGCTAGACAAACCAGTTTTCTTCTTCCCTGGCCTGCCAGCCTCAAGGTTCCCAGGCACCAGGCAATTGTTCTCCTCCTTGCTGGCTTTGAAGGTCAGCACCCACCCAGGGAGGTGTTGTTGGTGTCCCCACCACAGAACAGGGAAGGGTGACAGCACACAGAGCACAGYTACAAGCCCTAAGTAGGAAACTACTGGACACTGAGACCCATGAACCCTGTGGCAGGGACACCTCCACCATCCTCTGCTTCCTCCAGGGATTCAGTGAGTGACTCATACTATTTTATAGGATTTTTGAGTCTAGATTATGATTGTTACAATGATAGAACAAACCATGTATTAGGATTTGGCCCAGTCTGAAGAGGGTCCAGGTGATTAAAAATTATAAGTGTATTATAAATTCTGTATTACTTCGGTGATAAGAAGTCATAAAGTAAGTTGCTTATAAATTCTGTATTTCACTACATGTAGATTGTACTATGTTGATTCTGCTTGTAGAAATCTTGTGCTGTTTCAATCCTAAATTGTGTTCTACACTAATCATAATATCCTGATAAAGAAATAAAGCTTTAACTGTAACCATGATTTAGTGCCATCTTTATTTTGCCAAGGATCCCTAAAAGAACCTCTCTGTCCCCTCAGTGTTGGTGGCACCCAGGCATCCTCTGGCTTTGCGGAGGAGGGAGCTCCTGGAGGGACATAAACCACTGAAGCTGTGAACAAGGCTCCCACGGAGCTGCTGCTGAGCATCCAGGCACAGACAGGCCGAGAGCCAGAGCCCTGGCGTCCACCAGCCTCCTGCCACGTGGTGCTCAAATGCCTGCGTGAGATGGCGTTGGGAGCAGGGAGCCTGAGGAGCCAGAACTGACTCAGCCTGGAACCCCTGGCTGGCATTCAGTGCCATTGGAACAGCAGAGTGTTGTCACAGCAGGGTTTTCATTGAATCCAAACCTGCAGGAGAAAAGCCAGCTCCTCTGGCTCCTCCTCAGCCTCTGTGGCTCAGAATTGCTGTGGGGTATGTGGAGAGGGGTGGACACGGCCCCTCACATATCCCTTCTCCCCATCACTGTGAGTGGGGCCCCACTCCGACTACAGACTTGAAAAAAAGCGAGCAAAAGTCATCACTCTGCCACAACAGGGAGGTCTGCAAAGCATCGTGTTTTCTTCGACCTACACAAAGAGGGGAGAATGCCCTTCTACTAAGGGAAGGAGACAGAGGGCTTAAATGAAGTGGGAATTAGACTACCTTCTCGGACTCGTTGAGGAAGGAACTGGGTTTGTACCGGGAGAGACGTGAGCACTGCTGACTGGGTGCTGATGGGCTTCCCGCAAGTCCCGTGCCCTGCAAGCCAATGGTTTAAGGACAGCCTGTCCTTGGGAAGTGAGAATGCTTTGCAATTACATTGTAATCAAAACTAAATAGCTGCCTGTCCTGTCATTGCTCCTCAGAGCAAGAGTTGTGATACCCCCTCCGGAGCTGCTCCCAAGAATCTGCCCAGCTGGTGCAAAGCCARGACCCTGGAGAGGCCCAGCAGAAGAGCTGCCTGCAGTAAAACCACTCCTGCTGGCACCAGGCTTGGAAAGACCAAGGGGAGGTCCCAACTTCTAAGATGGGAGAGAGGAGCTCAGAGCCACACCACGAAGTGGGTGCAGTGGAAAGCAGAGCAGGGGAACAGGCAGGGCCTTAGGAAGGTGGCACAGCCACAGCCTCTGTGGCAGAGCCTGACCCCCTGGCAGACACCTGACCCAGAGCAAACCCTATGCCAGGAGAGCAAGGTCAGCCAAGGAAACAGAGCAAGTGCTGGTGACACTTTCAGTGGCTGTACTTTTCCTGCTTGCTCTTCATCTGGGATTTATGCCTTCCGGATTGTCTAACATTACTTTATCAGTTGTTATCCCCTTCCCTGTGGCTTGCCTGTTCCATTTACCTTCAGTACCCAAGTCCTGGCCCCACACCAGTGGACACTCCCTTCTCTTTTTCTCTGTCTCACCCACCAACTGGCTGCCAGTTCCCATGCTCAAATCTCAGCCTATTTCCTTTTGCTGGAGACTGGCAGCTACCCACCATCTGAGAGGAGCCAGGAACATCACGATTATGGGAGCTGTTTCGCTTCCTAACAAAATGGCCTTAATGGAGTTACTATTTGATTTGGTTTGTTTTGGTTTTTTTTCCAAAGGGGAACTATTACAAATCAATTAAGACATTTTAATTAAGAGACCAAATGGTTATAATAAATGTTCCACTCCAGGGGCTGCCTGGAGGTCGCTGGGATGCTGCTAGGAGTGGACTAAGGTCTGTTCCAGCAAGTAATGGAAGTGCTGGCATATGTGTGGGCTGCTGCCAGGCCCTGTGCCTAACAGGCCTGCCAGGCTGGATGGAAAAATCCTTGGAGAGCAGAGCCAACTGCTTTTGGGATAAGAAAGCAGCAGGACAGACCAGGAGGAGGCAGAAATACTACCCAAGTCCTTTCCTCTGTGCTGAGTTGCCATGAAGGGATGCACAAACAGGGCACTGCCTGGATCAAGACTGTATTAACCCTAACCCTCACCCTCTCCTCCAGCTGAGGTTCAGCCTGAGGCAGGTCTGGGACCCAGGGATGGCTCCCAATGAGGCAGAGAGCTGTTCCCTGTGCCAGCAGGCTTCAGCCTTTGGGAAGTGGGGAAGCACAGAGGAGCCCTTCACTCAGCACACTGCTGTCAATGACTGGGACAGTGACCAAGGCAACAGCTCCTAAATCCATTCCTACAAAGGACCTAGACCAGGTTGCCCGGGACTCATCCACCTCTGCTTCCCGGAGACGCCACAGCTCCCTCCATGTCTCTGCTGCAGCCCCAAGCACGCAGCCAGACTGCTCCAGATGTGTCAGGGCACACCCAGACCTGGAAGAGCCATCTGCAAAGCCTGGCAGGGTTCATAAAGCAGGGCTGGAGGGGCGGGAAGAGGGCTGGAGAAAACAGAGCTTGTAAAATAGAGTTTCTCTTTTTGTCCAATCAGCAAGGCTGGGGTCACATGGATTTGAAAGGAGGGAGTGAAGGGACTTGGGCCAGTCTCTGCTCTTTGGCTAATGACAGGCTCTTTCTACAGCAGTGCTGAGGTGTGACGGCTGAAGCTGATGGATAGTTTCATGGCTTGGCTCACTGATTTATTCCATGCTTGTCCTTCCTCCAGAGCAGCTCAACTCCACCAAATCCCTTAATCTCCAGCAGCCCAGTCAGGAACACTGACTCATCTCATCCCCAGACCCATAACCAGACAGTTGTCCGTGACAAGGAGGTTTGAGACCATCGCTCATCACCAGAACCTGGTGGTCACCCTGGGGCAAGTCACCTTCTACCACCTTCACATTCCCCTCCAGCTCACAAGAGGCAGCAGTTGCTCAGTGTCCCTGCACGTCACAGCACAGCACTTGAGGGAGGAGAACACAAAAAACTGAGATATGGAGGTTAACCAGCCTGCCAGAGACCACCCAGCACATCCACGGCCAGGCTCAGAACAGAGCCCAAGTTTTCTAATTCCAGCCTCCTGCACTCACCACCAGAGAGGACTCTGCATCTCAGCATAAAACCTGAACATAGATTTCAGGAACTGCATGAAAATGCAAAATGTGACTGATAGAGGGGAACGGGTTTTGTCTTCCCTGTGTAATGGGCAGGTTTCAGGACAATGGAGCAAACAGCAGCTCTGGATGATTTCCTGAAGCCAAAGCACAGATAGAAATTATCCCAGGTCCTTCCATCTCCGGTGACAGGGTGATTGCCCTGCTATGACACTCTGGCAAAAGAGAAGACCCTCTGACCTGCCCATCATCTGCTGCAGCTTTGTAAATTATCTGTCCAGCTCAGGCCCACTGGTGCAGAAACCTCATGGCATCAGACACTCATTGCCACCCAGAATTGCTCCTGGGGGACCCCAGCATAGAACCGGCRCTTGGAGACAAAGTGCAAGGAGGAGGAGATACACTAGGGATTTCTTGTGGTTCCTCATGCTAAATACTTTCACGTCCCTGCCTAGGCTGGAGCCATGGAAGACTCTGAAGGGGACAAGGCAGTGAGGATGCAATAGTCACCCAGCTCAGGACAGGATGAAAAAGAAGGTGGTGAGAAGATATCAGTTTGTCAGGGATACATGCTTTGTCATGGGACTTTAGCCTACAGAAAGCACAGGGGAGCAGTGCAGGGCCCTCTGCCCTGTGGGACGTGCCATGGGAGCAGAGCAAGGCTGCCTGGGACACAGGGTTCAGTGGGTGACACTGAGATGGAGACACACGAGTTGCTGGGGCTGTAGAAAGGAAGGGACAGCTCGGTGGATGGATCCTGGTTAACCTGGGGAGTCTGTTACCCTCTGAAATTTAGGGAGTCTGGGATAGGTGAGACAAGGGAACAAAGGGAAAAAACAACCCACTAACAGAACAACCAGGGAGAAAACCTGGTATCCTGCTTTGGGACAGACCAGAAACTCTGTAGGTGAAATGCAGCTGCAGCAGGACTATAAGAGGATTTCTCTGTTCCAGGACTAACACGCAATGGGTGCAGAGAGAACACAAGCACCGATTTTCCTCCTGCATCCCCTATCTCCCTTTGCATCTCCCTCTCTGRGGGCACTGGTGTGTGGCAGAGAGCCGAGTGACACCAGCATGTGCAGTCCCAGCACGGAGGAGCTGACGGAGGTTTGTACCAAGCCACGAGGAGGCAGACCGGGGGGGGAGATCAGGATTTCTCAGCCAGCCACACACCTCAGCCCCACACCTGCACCCCTGGAGCTGTATATGCCCGGGATCTGCAGCCCTCTGGAGCAACCTGCTCTCCTGATTGCTCTCACTCAGCATCCTGCTTCCCACACTCCCTGCTTCTGCTCAGGGACCTTTCAAAACTCTCCTGCCAGTAATTCTTGTTTGCTTTCTCTATTTCAGCTCTCAGGGCTCTCAGTCCCCAAATCCAGTTTCCCAAGGATGCTTGGACCTTTTTCGCCTGAACCATGTGGCCTGGACTAGACCTGGCCCCATCTCAGCCCTGCTGCTCAGATGAGCCCTCCCTGACCCACCTGCAAGGGCCAGAGCGTCCTCCTCCTTCAGGAACCGAGCYGCTCACCTCCAGTTACGGTCTCATCGCTGGCCAGGACGGAACGCTTGGTCCTCTCCACTCTCTGGAAGTCAACCTGTGGCAAAGGGGTGAAAAGCACTTTTCTGCAACTGTCCTCGGAGAAGAGAGGAAGTCAGGTGAGGATCTGGGCTGCTGGAGAGTGCTTCATTGCCAGGGGTTAGCTGTGGAACCCCTCCCTGAGCATCCGGAGAGCCCCCTCTCGCAGGGTGACTGACAGCCCCGTCTCACGAAGCTGGATGCTGCGTTCGCTCCTGAATGAGAGAAAGGCAGAGAGCGTGTGTTTAACAAACAGCAATGGAAAGGGGGAGGGAGCCTGCTGCTGCTGTTTATACAGTGTTCAGCCACTGAGGGGCTTCTTGCATCGAGCACAGAGAAGCTTTTCCACCACATCCAGTTTCCTCTCCAGGGAGAAGTGGTGGGAGCTGGAGCTCTGCTGGCTCCCTGTCCATGCCACGGACCTGGGCAAGTGTTATCCACCCTCACTCCAGAGCTGTTCCATCTCCTCAGGCTTTAAACTCGTTGGGACTGGCACAGTCATGTCCAGAGAGGGATCTCTCCTGCAACAAGAGGTCTGCAGGTCCTGCAGCTCAGCAGAGCTTTCACAGACCTCCCTTCACCCTCCTCTGCCTCAGTGTTTGCACAGTGCCCAGAGCGATCTGCTGCTGTGGGATGGGACTTTAGGGACTCCTGAGATGCAAATAAAAGTAATGCTGAAAAGTTTTAGCCACTTGGCAATTGTTCCATCTGCTCCAGAGCCAGGTTCAGTCTGGACATGGAACTTGAGTGATTTTCAGTTTTAGGGTGCTCAGCACTGTCCACACACCTGAAGCAATAAAGAGGGAGAGACACAARAGCAGCATCCTCATGTCCAAATCTGCAAAATCCAAGCTTGCTGGAGCTAGGAAAGCACTCCAAAGGCAACACAGGGAAGCAGATAAAAACAGCTCCCTACCTGTCCAAAGTTTTTGCCTTCAAGGAGAAGTCATATGTGTTCCTAGTGTAGGATTTCCACCTCAGGCAATGTGTGAGTTTGCAGCTCACCTGGGCTGGGTGGTGCTCCTGGAGGCTGGAGAGGAGGACACCTCTCCTTGGCTTCAAGTACCTTCAGCTAGAATTTTATCAGAGAAATCTTGCTTTGTCCCCCCACAGTGAACTTTGGTCTCCTTTTCTTTGTGAGAACGGAAACAGGGAGGCTTCTCAACCACCCTATTGTGCCAAAAAGTCACAATACACCAGGAAAAAGAAAACACTCCAATGGCTCAGAAGAAAAAGAGGAATGAGAACATTCCTGAAATCACACGGAAAGTGACACTTGAACCCAAGACTTGGACAAGAGTCCTCATGAGTCCCATCCTTCCCCCTCYTCTCCCTGTCTCCCCTTCAGAAAGGAAAGGACTCAGCATGAAATCCACCAGCTGTGCTAACTGGATTTTTGGGGGAGTTTTGTGTCTTCTTTGCCTTCATTTTCCCTAAGGCTGTTGATTTAGCTGCTCGGGAAAGCTGGGAGTGGAGGGAAGCAGGACAAGACAAAGCTGCTTGGAAGGAGCCATTGCTGTCTCCCAGTGGTCTGTAGAGAGAGGCAAAGAGCAGCTAACGGGAAGTGAGTGGTGCCTGCTATTCCCCCTGTTCCTGGTGGATGGATACTCCTCCTTTCCAAGGTCCTCAGCAGTGGATGGTCAATTTTAGCTCAAGATTACTTTTTTTCCTCCTTTCTCTTCTGCATAAGATTTTGCTCCCTGTTCCCCAGATTCCTTTGCTACCACTCCCCATTCTTCTCTTCCCAGGGCTGAAACAAGAAGCCTGGGGAGAAGGCAGTGATTGACAGGAGAGAAATCTGTGCAGCCTGAAGCTGTGAACCTTCATCAGCACCACAGGGTGAATTCCAGTCATTTTTGGCACATAGTGTTTGCTGGATGACAGCAAATGCAAACTCTTAAATCATGGATTAGTCCATGCAAGTCCTCAAGATGTCCTCTCCCACGATCTCAGGGGTCCAGCGGAGCACCAAAACTTGCTATGCTCCAACACATCAGCTCAGCTCTTCAGCCAGAGAGAGCAGTGCAGAAAGGTGCAGTCGAGCTCTCAGCACACCTGGGCTGTCACCCCAGCTGGCAGCCACCGACCTGGGGTTTGGTTCCCAGTGCCTCAGCACTCCCCAGCCCTGTCCCTGGGAGCCAGGCTCTTCTCACAGCACCACAGCCACGGGCTGCCTGCCAGTCTGCCTCATCTCACCCAGCTACAACAGAATCACTGCCAGCAGCGAGTGCAGCAGGGCCCCGGTGCTGCCTGCTCCTCGGCTTCTCCGCAGGGAAGGGACGCCCAGGGGCTGCCATGCCAGACCCCTCACGCTCCTGGTGGGCCGAGAGGAGCATTCATGGCACAAACCGTGGCAGCCTCAACACCGAGGTGTAAAACAACCTCCCCACACAGCTTACAAAGCAGCTGAGGGTCTTCCAARCCTCAACCAGCAACACCCTGAAGGAGGAGGATGGGGGAATACAAAGATGGTGCCTTGCTTTGTCCTGAGGTGTGGAAGGCTGTGCAGTCCCGAGCAGAGGTGCCAGGGCCCCCTGCATGCACTGTTGTGACCTCAAGCCCTGGGGTATTCTCACACTCAGGCTGGATACACACAAACACCTGCAGGGGTGTCCCGGGAGCCTCGTGTCCTTTCAAACGTGATGGGATCATTCAAAGGATCTTTGCAGCCCAAAAGCCTTTCCCACTGGTCGGGCTTTGATGAGGCAAARGCGACTCTGCTCACCCTTGCTTCTGAGAATATAACAATGAATTTTCTGCTTCAGGGAGCAAAAATGATGTCAAAAGGCTGAGAAATGGGGCAGAGGAGAGGGCTGTCTTCTGGCCTGTAATTTGCTGTGCCTCAGTGAGCAGGCAGGTCCTCGGTCTGACCACCTTGCAGCTGTAATCCATCTGCTTTAGCTTAACTTCTGTCAGAAAAGGAAGGTGGATTATCTGTTCACTCCCTGGGAGGAATCTCTAAGAAAACTGTTACCAAGGCTTCCAGATGCTCCAGTTCATCCTGCTTCATCTGGAGCAGCAACAGTGACATACTTTAAAAAGCAGCTTTTCATTTTTTAAACATCTGTTTAATTCCACCTGCGTGTAACCAAAATATTTCCACTGCTCCTTCCTGAGGTGTCACGCCTGTGTTTTCCTGAGCAGCCTCCGAAGTATCAGCAAGTCGTGGTAACACAAAAGCCCCTTTTCCATGCGAGCCCCGGAGTTCATGGATGCAGTGGATTTGGGAGTCTGATGCATTTGGGAACTAAATTAGCCACAAAGAGACTCAGGGGTGGGAGGGCGGATAGAAAGCTGTCTGTACCCTCTCTGAATTTAAATGCAGGTTCTCATTTCGTAACAGCTTTTCGTCCCCATGTGAACATTCCTGGAATTAGTGAAGGAGCAGAGACACCATCAGGGACAAGGTTTGGCTAAAATATCTGAGCAATCTGACACCACAATGAGAGGCACTGGAGAAGCAGGAGGAGAGACGAACTGTGTGGGTTGGCCTGGGACTGTCCTGAGACTGCCACAGCTTTGCTTTCCTTCAGGGGCAGGCAGAAGTCAGGGATGTTTAGTGTGTCTGCAAGACGAGGGTCAGTGAGCCAGGAAGGAGATGATCATATGGAAAAAGATTAATGYCCTGCTGAACACATCACCACACTTCAGTTCCTGCCCCACTGGGGGCAAAGCCAGAGGGCTCATTTGATTAAGTTGATTAATGCCAAGGCGGGTTTACCCCTTCCATCCTTTTCCCACCCCTGGATCTCACTCTGACACACAAAATCCCCTTGATCATCCTCACATCAGGGCAGAAGGACTCCAGGCAGTTTCTCCAGGCAGTTTCTCCAGGCAGACATCAGCACTGCTGAGCCCAGAACTGGCCTCTGCATTTAGCTGCCATTTCTGCAAGTCACTGCACTCAAAGCTTTGTTAATTTATTAGAGGGTTGTTGCTTGTTGTTTGTGTACTGAGCCAGGTAGAAAACAGCTTCTGCAGAAGAGGATAATTGCAGTCAGATAAGCTCTTCAGAGCCAGGATTGCAAAAATACGATACATTACAGRCCAGCAGTTCTCTGGATGAAGTAGAAGCATGGGTGAGTTTTTGGGTTGGAACATGTTTCCCCATCTATTCCAGACTCCTTGTCTGCCTTTGGGCAATATATTTGATGTATCTCAATTCTCTGTACATAAAAAAGGTGATAAAAATGCTTCACTCTGGCAAACTCACCCCTGGAGCAGAGAACCTGGTGCTTGGATTTGTAGCAGTGGCAGCTGCTTTTCCACTTTGCCCCATGTGATTTCTTTCTAAGTTGCCCATCTCATTTAGACAGCGTGTTCTGTGATCAGGGTCTTGCTCTCCCAGACTGAATACTCCTGCTTCATAGTCCCACAAAGAAGTTACAAATTTGTGCCCAATCTGTCACTCCTGAGATGACAAACAGAGCTATAAATGCTGGATTGTGTGATGGGAACAGGCAGAGCTTGATGGGCTGATGGCAGCCCCAGCCTAAACTTTTCCAAAGTGTCAACACTGAAGGTGATGCAAGTGGCTGGAAAATTCAGAGCATGGCATCTTCTATGAGCGTTGGTGCTGCCGAAAGGCACCAGGTTTCCAGGAGCTGAGATCCAGTGCTCAGCACCACTGTAGCACCAGCAGGATGATGTTTGCTGCTTCACTGCCTCCTTCCTGGTCCTGTGGGGACCCACATCAACTGTTGGCAAGGAGCAAGTAACCCGTGCCCTGCTCAGCTCCGCAGAGCCAGGCTGGCAGCAGTGTCCAAGCACAGGAGGGTCAGATCCACTCCTGATGCAAATCCAGGGATTTGGCTGGGAATCCATTTGGCTCCATGTTCCCCAGAAACATGACTCACAAGCCGGTGTSTGACACGGAGAGATAGGTATGACACCGAGTGCCCCCAGGGAAAGAGCTGCGTCCCCAGGGTACGAGCAGAGCATGCACGAGGCGAGCGGAGACGGTGCTGGAAAGCACAAAGCCTTATAAAGGCAGTGCTCCGGGTTTGTCCTTCTCTCAGCACTTCCAGGCGATGAAAAGGACGCCTCACAGCCCTAATTAACTGGAACATGCTAATACCACTGAGCTTCCCTGGCCAGCAAATTTGGCACGAGGCATATGGGACACTTTCCAAACAACTGCTCAGGGGAGCGCGTGCCTGCAATTTATTATTCGATGAGCAGTTTCTTCTCTGCCTTCGCTGAAGAGCTCACACCAGACACATAAGGGAGGTGAGTCTGGAGCCTGCAAATCTACTTTGAAAGCCATTTCATGCTGGAGGGAGAAGAGACTTATTTCTCCCCAGGCGTTTGAAGGTATTTAAGGTATCAGGGGAAATATGGCTTTGCACAGCATTACCTCTGGGAGCACTCAGTGCCTTCGAATGCTGCAGCTTGTAGTACTCAGCTTCCCGTGGGGAAAACCACACTCCTTCAGGGTGACATTCACTCTGGGCAGAAGATGCATTCTGGGACCAGACGGTGTGCATTGTTATTTTGCAGAGTGAAGCAGAGGAGCACAGCCAGCCCATGTAGCTGGAGAAAGGAGAAAGGTAGCAGGAGCCCTGGTGCTGTGTCTCCAGGATGAGTTACTGCCTCTTTTGACAGCTGTCCTGGGCAAGGCAGTGCCCCAGCTTATTTCCCTGACAAAGGAGTGGGAAGGASCCTGTTCAGCTCCTATTACAAATAAATCAGTTTGTGAGCTTTGGATGGGGAGCAAAGGGCAGGGCTCTGAAAAAGATCAATTCATCCCTATAGTAAGATCATCAATCTCGGCATTTACTGTACTGTCAAAACCAGAGGCAGGAGCTGCAGCCTCCTGAAGGCCACCACCTGCTCCTGGCCTCAGCTTCAGCCTGGCTGCCTCCCATGGCAGCCCTGGCCCTGGGACTGTTCAGGGCAGCTCTGACACAGGGTTTGGGTGGCAGCGAACTGCTCCCAAGCACTGCCACAACTTCACCAGTACAGACACTGGGAACGGCTCGGGTTTGTGCAATATTCCCAGGACGATGCTGGTTTGACCATCCTGCCCCTCATCCTTGGCATCACCTGCAGCCTGGGCTGTATGGCCAGGCAGCGCACTCTGTGCTTCCTGAGGGCACATCTCTCCCTGCTCTATCCCCATGGCATCCTTTGCAAACATTTGTTGTTATGGTGACAGCTCCAGAAGGAAAATCTTTTTGAGGATCTTTCAGATTTTTTAACAAAGGTACAGCCACTTTAATTATTTTCTTTAAGTGAGATGGTTATCTCACTCAATGGCAACTGAATTTCTTTCATTTTGTTTCTGGTGACCACTGTGGTAATGTTCAGGCTCCCACTCTCAGGGGATGGCTGTAARAAAGTGGAAGGAGGAGAGGTAGAGCCAGGTTCTAAAGAGCTGCTTTTAAATCCTCTCGGGGGCACAGGAGGCACCTCCAGGCTGAGGCTGCTGTGCTGCAGGCACTGTGGAGTCTGAGTTTCTCCAAAATGAACGAGATTTTGGAGCATATCTGCATCTTTCTCAGATAGCAAAGTGCAAAGTAAATAGCAAGGGGGGACATTTATGCCCAGAAACCTGTGAAGTGCTGCACTGAGAGATAGTRTTCTTGTGGAATCTTCTGCAGAAACATCCCTTGGCCTTTGGAGGCTGCATGATGGTAAATGAATTCTCTCCACCTCCACTGAATGAAGAMTTTCATATGTGACATCAGGCAGAGAACTTGGCTCTGTAGGTGTCTAATGCAAGTAATGACTATAGCAAACAGCCTCAGCCCAGCCAGGCGAAAGCAATCTGGGTAAGTGATGTGACCACAGGCCTGGATTTCATGGCAACTGTGTTCTGACCCTGGAATGTGGATGCTAATGGACAACACTCCAGCACCTTGAGCAGCCAAACCTGCCCAGCCCATTTTTGTAAAATGAGATCATGAAGACCTTTCCCACATCCCTCCCGTACAGASCTGAGGTCAGAAACCTAAAAAAAAAAAAAAAATCAAAACCTGCAAATGCTTCAGGCCCTGCAGAGGCCACTCAGCACATCTGTGAGTGCTCAGCACAATGAACCAGAGATCCAAGTGCAGGAGAAGAGCATTCCAGGGCATCCTGCATCCAGTGACCAGCAGGCTGGCTAGGGCTGACACACGACCCATCACAGGGAAGGCTAAGAGGACAAAGCTGTTCTGGCCAAGCCTGTGCTGTGTGTGGAGTATCAGAGGGGTTTCATGCACAGCTCAGAGTAAACAGGCAAACAAGCGGCAGCCAGAAATGTTAATATTTGCAGAAATCTCTTGGTTTTGGCGCCTGGGTGTGGGGAGCTGAAGGATGCTGGTGGAATGTAAACGTGGTGGATTCTTGGCTGCCTGGAAGGGTGGCATGGGGAATCTCACAAGCAGCCTGACAGGGCTGCTCGTGATGGTTCACACGAGAAGTCCTGGGGAGAGAGACTGCACTGAGAAGTTCAGCAGCACATGAAACTGGTCCATGGGCACTGAGTTATTTGAGCAAGCCTGGAAAAAAAAAAGCCATGATTTTAGGCCATGTTCATCCTCTTGTGCCTGTTCCAGACCTTGTTTCCCTCCCTCCATGCAGCAGGAGATGGATTTGTCCATGCTGATCCCCRACCCTTCTCCTGGATACATGAGAGGCAGAATTACACAAACCTTTAGACTCTTGCCCTTACTTCACCTGGATCCTTTCATGGCATGTTTGGGATGGTTTGAACCTGCTCAACACCTCTTGCCATCTCTATCAGGCTGTTATCTGGACCATGGCTGCCAGTTCATGGGGGTATTTGGGGCTGGTCAGACGTCTGCAGTGTCTTCAAGGCTCTGGCTTTAGCAAAACAGCAATATCATCTGGGCCTGGGAAGAAAATATTGGCAAATAATGGCCTACCCTTTGGTCACCCTCCTCCTGCAGCTATTTATCCAAAGATACCATATCTTGGAGCATTGCTTCATTTCCTGCTYGCCTTTCTAACCGAGGCCTCTAAATCATGTCCCTGCAGCTGAGGTCACGAAGGGAAGTGTAATATCCATTAACAGTGATGCTGCTGTTACCTTGATTTACCTTATCCCTTCTTCTTTCACTCTTTTCTTTCTGTTACAGCAATCCCTTTCCATTTCTTCCCCCTCCTGGTCTCAGTGCAGGAAAGAGCTGGCAAGAGCCCACAGAAGCAAAGCTTCGTGGGATGCAGCCTGCTTTTGGGAACATGGGGAGTCTGGGGAGTTCTCCTGGACCAGCAGCATCCCGGTCCTTCCTGGCCAGAGACGCCAAGGGCAGTGGGAAGGGCTGGCTCCAGGTTGCCCCATCCTCACCCCCACAGAGTTCTTCCCCTGGGCCTTGTCCAGGTCAGCACACAGTAAAGATCAGCTCCAATTCAACCCTCTGCCCCTCCCCTGCCCCACAGCTGGGCACTGCTTAGGGAGAGCCACAGGATCCTCCAGGAGAGACTTCATGAGAGCAGGATCCAGAGGAATCAAAGTCCTCGGAGTGTATTTGCACTCAAACCAAAGTGAAACAGGGAAATCAAAATGCAAAGTTTCTTTGCCCCTGTGGAACTTCCCTATCTGCGTTGGGAGAGCCAACACAAGGGACTGACACTGGGTCAGATGTTGCTTCCCCTTCCCCTCGTGTAGCACTGAGAGCCCAGGGAAGCTCCCCAGCAGCCAGACCCCCTGTACCTCCCACTTCATCCACCTCCTTCTGCAAGGCCAAACAATTCCTCTGACACCCATCTCCACGAATACATATTTACTGCATGGAACGGAGAACGGTGAAGAGTTTTGGACCCAATCCATGTGCTTTGAGCCAAATCCTTCCCAATCCATGTTATCCTTCATCTCCCCAGTGCATAATCAAACTCTCCAAACACAGTATTCTCAGGTCTCAGCCCAGAGCTTGGAGCCTCCCAAGAGGGATAGGCTAAAAAAAGAAAGAAAAACATTACATTGCCAACTGAAGTGAGTGCTGAAAGGAAAGAGATGCCAGGAGCACTTAAACAGGAATCCGAGACCGGGGGACGCTTGGGTGTGTGTTTTCAATCCCCAGATGGGAGACGTGTTCATTGGGAAATGACTGCCACTCACTGCTAGTTTTAGACCTTGTAGCTGATGTCCCAGAAAGTGAAATGGCCATGACAAGGACATCCCCGTCTATGTCAGAACTTTCTTCTTGGACCGATGGATTAGTGCARTGCATGGTAAAATTGTGCCACTCCTCCTTTGGCTCTGAAATCTGCATTTGCAGCTCAAACCTGCAAAGATGGAAATAAGCAATTTTACATGGGTGATAGGTTCTGTTGGCAGCAAGGGAAGTTATTTGGGAAAACCAAGTCATCAGGGGGTCCAGGACTCCATTGAGTGCTGAAGGATGTCCTGGAGCACCTGGACCCATGCTGGCAGGTCCATGCCCTGGTGCAGAGCATCTCTTCCACAAGAGCAGCATCCCAGGGGCAGGGTATCTGCTGGCACTGCCCAGCCTGGTGCCCTGCCAGGGGAGTGTTCCCGCTGTTCACACTGCGCAGAGCGACCAGGACTAGGCTCCAGCTGGCGCTAACAGGGGAACTGACAGGAGAGCTCAACATCAGCTGAGCTATCCCAAATTCTGCTGTTTCAGGGTGAAGCTTWAGTTATGCAGCTACAGAGGGACTCACCTCTCCAAACAATGGGCCTACAGCAGCCCCAGGGAGGCTGTCACCTGGGCTCCATAAAAGGGAGGGATGAGCTCTCTGACCACAGCACAGATGCTGATTCACAGGGACATCTCCCAGCACCGCTGGCTTGGGCTGCTGGGGGAACATAACCTTTTGCAGCTCATTCCAGGTCTCTGCTGAAAAGCAATTATTGATGCTTTTACCTCTGTGCGGAGCCACACCARTAATGGATGATGGTGCTGCAACAGGTGAGGGAGCAGCACCCTGGCTCACCCTGGGCTGTGTGTCCTGCACTGGCATCTTGTCTGATCATTTGTGTGTCTGTGCATAGTCTATAACGTCTCCTGGAGGAGCGGTGGCAAAGCTGGGAGGTCAGAGGCTGGACACAGATGACGACACCATTCTCCTCTCAAAAAGATGCATCTAAGCARATGATTCAGTTCCCATCCAAAATCCATGAGTTCAGAGCCAGCTGTTTGTCAGGGTTGCTGACATGTGGTGGGAGGATGAGAGGTAACACCAGCTGCTCTCCTGCTGTGTTGGGCTGGCACTGGCACGGCTCCCAGCCAGCCTTGGCGTGTTCACACGGTGAGAGCCAGCCTAGGGGAAGCACAAAGCTCTCAGTGTGGGGACTGAGGTTTGGCTGCATTAAGTCACAGCTAAGTGGAGATTGTTCAGGCATCCCTGGATCCCTGTGTCACCCCTAGGTCCTGGTGTCACTGTCCTAGCAATATTCCCAGGGGGACTCAGCTGAGTTGTGCAATGCAAAGGATAAAAAGGCAGCAATAGGAACAGGTTCAGTCTGTTGGAAACAATTCCTGCCCAGTGACTGCTTTTTGTCCCCAAGTGCCCAGACAGCAGTGGGGACTGAGCATCCCTGTCCCACTGCCACCACGGGTACTGGAGAAGGAGGGTGCAGCCAACCCTCACCTTGCTCAGCGAGCTGGAGCAGGTCCTGAGCCCCCAGAATAACTGTGTGGGAGCTGCCAGCCTATTTGGCCGTGGCCTGACCTTGTTGGTGTCCACGGATGCCACTTGTTTGGCCATCCAGAGGCCAAGGGGTGCACCTCGCTTGCCAATGGCCAGCATCCCCCAGGACAGATTGCTCCTTGTGCCGTCTGTGATGCGCCAAGTCCAAACATCAGCGCGGGGCTGTGGCTGYGTGTGACCCCGAGGGGCTGCTGGGGACAAGGCAGAGGCCGATGCCTGCAGGCAGGGCTGCTGTGGCCACATGCCAGTGACCAAGCACGCACAGTGCAAGAGAAGGCCTGGGAAAATCCCTCAGACAAGCAAATGATGATGGGCAGAAATACTTTCTGCACTAATTGCACTGCTCTAATGATGATGAAACAGACCACCAGGAGGAGGAGGGCAGTATTTGGACAGTGCCTGGCACATTGCCCTTCTCGGGGCATGCTCTGGTTCTAACAGTGGTTAGGACATAGGTGGTCTGTGCAGCTCTTGTGAGCCCCAGTAACCTCCCTCCTTTTGGTTTTATTTGCTTTTACTTCTCCTATTGAAACTTGTGGTTTTTCTCACATGTCCACCAGTGTGTGCCACTTCCCACAACATCTCAGGACCCATCATCAGGTGACCACACAAGGACGAAAACCCTTCCTTCTCTGTTTCTTTTGCTAACAAGCCCACAGCCCTTGTGATTTCTTAGCTAACCCAGAGCTGTGACCCCAAAGCGCGTGCTCCGAAGGTTCTATGAGCAGGGGAGAGAGGGGGAGGCTTTTGCCCGGAGCTCATTTCTGTGCTCTTTGCGGAATGCAGCGGTGGGGCAGGAGCTGTGCAGCGCAGGGCAGTGCAGGGGCAGTGCAGGGGCAGTTTACGGGCAGCGTAGGGACAGTAAAGGGACAGTAAAGGGGCAGTTTACGGGCAGTGCAGGGGCAGTCCGTTCCCACCCCGTCCCTCACGCGCCTTCCCGCGGCCAGCGCGTGACGCCCCCGCAGCTGGCCCGGCCCGCGCCCGCACGTGACCGCATCACATGCGGAGACTCCGCCCCGCCCCCTCCGCGGGATCCCACCCAATGAGCGGGCGGGCGCGCGGCGTGTCCGCGCGGTGATTGGCCGAGGCGGGCGTCAGTCCGCGGGCGGGGCGGGATCCCCGAGTTCGGGGGGTCGGAGGTGCGCGGCGCGGGAGCGGCGAGACGGGACTGGACCGGGCGGGACKGGACCGGGCAGTGTCAGCACGGTGGGGTCCCCGGGATGGCGAGGGCCGGGGCTGTGCCCAGGGAGCGGGCGGTGCGTGCCGCAGGCCGGGGCGCGCCGCGGGGCGCGAACGCAGCGGTCCCGCACACGGCAGCGCCGCTGCTGTGTCGGCCCTGGGGCTCCTCGGGGTGTGGGTGGGTGCTGGCAGCCGTCGGGCCGGGTGACCCCTTCGCTGGGGCCCTGTGGGGACACACGGCCGGGCTCTGTCAGACGCTCTGAGCAGTTTTGCTGAAGCGCCGGGAAACAGAAGGTTGTTACCTTGCAAAGGGAGTGACCCTCGGCCGGGGCTGCTCTGTAATTCGGGGATTCCAGCGCTGGATACACCCAGTGCGGTACCTGGGCACGTCCTGTGCTTCCCGCCCGAGGTCTGGTAGCCAAACCCTGCCCCAGAGCGCAGGAGAGGCAGAAATCCGCTCCTACCCAGAGGGATGGGGATTTGGGGGTGRTGCTGGCAGGAAACTCAGGGTGGGAGCTGTGTGCCAGCAGGGATGGCCGGCGGCAGCCAGGACCGGAGCCTGCGGGAGGAGCTGACATGTGCCATCTGCTGCGAGCTCTTCAGCGAGCCCGTCATGCTGGACTGCATGCACCACTTCTGCAAGGGCTGCATCCAGGGATACTGGGAGAGCTGCGCCCACGTCCCCTCCTGCCCCCAGTGCCGCCGAAAGTTCCCCAGCCGCACTTTCCGCACGCACTACCTGCTCTCGGGGCTGGTGGAGAAGGTGCGGCGCTGYGGCTCCGAGGAGCACCAGCAGAAGATGCAGGTGAGTGGCTTCTGCCACGCTGGGGAGAAGGGGACAGGTACCGCATGAGCCCTGTGCAGCCACCACAAGCCCACCACAGGCAGTTCCCCTGCTGTGAAGGSTTACCTGGTCCAAGTGCAGTGACATTTGTGTCTCTTTCTGATTAATCCCTCTCCCTATTTCCTTACAGCTGTCTGTCTTTCGAACACTTTCTTTTGCGTTTGTTTCCCTCACTGCTGTGCCTGATTCCCACCACAGCCTTGTTTCTCACTTAAGGGGCCATATGGCTGAGAGCGAGGGCTGCTTGTGCCAGGTGTGCTGCTTGAGGGGACGGTCCCTGCACAACTCAATTCACAATACACAGTGTTTAAAGCTTGTGCAAACAGATATCCCAGGCTGGAGCTCACAGTCTTAGAAATAAATTGGATTCATTACATGGACACATATAGAATTCTCAAGCCTGTGCATCAGGTGTTTGCATCTCCTTACAGCCTTTACATGTTTCAGCCTCATTCTGATGCTGACCCTAGGAACTGGGATTGCTCCTGAATCACAAGAGTGTAGTGAAATGACCTCCTTACCTTCTTTTCCTTGCTCCTGCAGAAGCACCTGGAGGATGCTTTGCAAGCTCGCCAGAAGGAGATGGAGATCTTGCTGCAGAGGAAGCGTGCGGCGCAGGAGGACATCTGCAGCCTGACGGTAACACCCTGTGGGAGCTGCTTGGGGCRGCTTCTGGGCCAGTGTTCACAGAGGATGTGTGTATCTCTTCAGCTGAGGTTTAGCTCAGCTTCCTGTAAAAATCTAGATGAGTAACTGTGGGGATCTACACGAACTCCCCTGCATGTAGGCCAGAGCCCATCACTGCTGAATATTCAGTGGAGGCTTTGGGAAGAGCATTAAGCACTCATTAATGCAGTGTTTACAAAGTGCATTGGTGCAGCAGAGCTGAGACATGGTAAGTGGTGAGAGCTGTGGGCAGCCTGTTCTGGCCTTGCAGCGCTGCTTCTTTGGGAGAGCTTTAACTCTTGCCAGCTCTAAAATCCTGTTGTGTCTGAATGGGTGGCAGCAAAGCTGAAGGAGCTGGGTCAGAGGCGGTATTGGCACTGCAAGAGTGGTGGCCTTGTCACAAGAACAGTGTTGGGATTCACTGCAAAGCTCCAAGGTGAATGAGGAGCCTGAGTGCTCTCCATGGGCTTCAGAGGCACTGGGCTCCCTGCTTGTACAGATCCATGAAGTGAGAACAGCCACAGGCTGACTGTGCTTCTTTCTTGGGTGACATAGAAGCATTAAAAGCCAAGAAAGAAGAGTTTTAGGAAAATGGAAGTAGTTCAGAGATGAGATAAACCTGAGAGGAGAAAAAATACTGTCTTCTGACTGGAGCCTCTGCTCCCCTTGCCTGCACCATTTCAAATCTCTGTCCTGCTGCCAAATGTGGAATAGTCCTTAGAGATTAATGAAGAAGTATTAACAAATAAGCATGTGTTGTCCCGTTGCTGTACAAGAGCTGAGAGGTGTCTCAAGAGTAAAGGAGGAAATCACTGATGTGAACAGGCAGGCCCTGCATGTCCTCTGTGGTTCTGTTGTGTCAGCACAAGCACCTGCTAGAGCAAAGGGAGGCTAGTGAAGCTTCAGATGTACTCTGAGGGAGATGGGTTTCCTGTGGGGAGAAAGGGATGTGTGCTTCAGGAAGCACTCTTCRAGAAAGTAATGAGGGCTAAGGTTGCACTTGGAGATTAAAAGCTTAAAGATTGGGAAAATAAAAAGTCACTGGCTGTCTCTTGTAAACAGGCAGGAAGGCAGCAAGAGCACAACAAGGTTCCTGGCCAAGTAAACAACTGGAAAAAAGTGACCTCTGGAAAGAGCAGAATGGGATTTTATCAGCCTTAATGGCAGAGCTTAGTTTGTGCAGCTCGCCTGTCAGGCAGCTCTGCTCAGGGTCTGGAACAATGTGAAATATATCCAAACTAACCTGAAGAGCTGAGTCTGCAGCTCCAGAAAAGTTAAAGAGTTCCAGTCTTGCCCACAGGCAAATTCCTAGTGGTGTGGGAGAGGGCTGTGGCTGTGTGTGGGGATTTCCAGTTAAGGTGACCAAGTCTTTGGTAGAGCCGGTTTTTTGGATTAGTTTTGGAGTTTTTTTCCTTTTGGCTCTGCAGCCTTGAAAGTTGTCCTTTTGTCCTGTTCTCCATCCAAAAAGCTGTGGCTGTGTCTAAAACTCAAATTTCCAGGGCTCCGTGAGCAGAGTAACAGGCCCAGCCATCCTGTGCACCTACTTCTGTGTTTGAGCTGTTGGACTCACTTCTTCCTCTTCCCTCTGCTCAGAAGGCGTCTGGGGAGCTGAACTTCAAGATTCGGGCTGAGTTTGCTCGCCTTCATCAGATCCTGGAGGAAGAGGAGAGAGTTGTGCTGGCAGAGCTGGGTGAGAAGGAGGAGCAGGCACTGGCACAGCTGCACAGGCACGTTGGCCAGCTGGAGGAGGGGATGGCAGTGCTGCAGAGGGACATTGAGCACGTCAAGCAGACCCTGAGCAAGATGGAAGATGTGTCACTGCTGGAGGTGAGCATGCTTGGCTGGCCCTGGCAGGAGGTTGAGGGATGTTTCAGGATCTGAAATTGGGATGGGAGAATCCTGAATGACAGCACTAGGCTGTACCTGGAAGTCATTYTCACTGCCATCCCTCTGGATTATCTACCCAATCCCTTGGAGTCTGGAGACTTTAGCCGCAAGCAATAAAGTGATGTCAGRTGTGGTGGGTCTTGGAAGCCTTACTCCTTCTCTGTCCAAGTGCCCAGWCAGTTTTCCTCAGGATCCTGGTAGCTTGGTTTCCTCTCTCTGTGCTGTGTGACAGTGGGAGGCAGGACAAGGAGCTTATTTGTGCAGCTGCATGAATTAGAGTGACTGCTAATTCTCTCTACTTCTCACTGCAGGTGGAGAGTCTGGATATCAGGTACGTGTCTGGCATGAAAGAAGCTGATTCCCTTTTCAGGAGCTTATCTTTGTCCCTGGCTGGGACCACATGGGAGAGCCACTTTATCTCAAGTTTTTAAAGCATCACAAATTGCTCAGGAAGCTGCTGGTGCTGTGCAAGGTGGAGACTGGTCCCCAGCACACACTGGATGCTCTTCTCAGGGAGCATCATGTGCGTTGAGATGGCTGGAAGAATGGGTGGAGGAGACCTGATGGTTTGGAATGGGGGCAAGAGCTATCCATGCTGCAAGAGGGGACAAAGCTGAKGACAGACTCTGGGTGCTTCATCTTCTCCCTGCCCTGTCTCAGCTTCTTGCTAYTCATGAGGCTGCAAAACTGACCCTGAGGTGCAAGTTTGCCTGAGGCTGGGAGTAGCTGAGGCCCAGAACTGCCATGGGGGAGTGTGTCGCTGTCCCCTCCTTCTCTGGGATGCATCCTGACTCCACAGGCCCAGCCTGTTCACCCTCACAGGAGTCCTGTTGGGTGTGCTGGGTGTGGGTTTGCCAGGAGTCATCCGTGAGTGGTGCTGCTGGATCTGTCTCAGCCACCTCTGCCCTGAGCCACTTGCTGCACTGGGGGCAGAGCTGCATCRGGCAGAGCAAGCTGCTGCCAGGGACGTTTGTGTCCTGTCTTTCCCAAATCTGTCACATGCAGCAGTGTCCTGCAGCCCTGCCCACRCTTTTCCCACGTGCCTCAGCAGCGGCTGGGCAGAGGGACTGACCCCGCCTGCCTCTGTCTGCCCCAGGCCCTCGGTGCGYGTCGAGACCCAGCCTGCCCTGGACCTGCAGCTCTACAGGGACAGCCACAGCGGCCCCTTGCAGTACATCTTCTGGAGGMAGATGCTGCGCTCCATCTGCCCCGGTGAGCACATCGCTGGCTGTGGTGGCCCGGGGATGCTCTGCAGCGGGAATACGCAGCTGGTAAAATGCCGTGCTTGATGTCTCCGCAGCTCCTGCCCCACTCACCTTTGACCCTGAGTCAGCCCACCCCAACCTGGTCTTCTCCAGAGACCTGACAGCAGTGACGGAGAGGAATCGAGCCCTGCCCGTCCCCATCAGCCCTCGGCGCTTCYGTCAGTGTGTGAACGTCCTGGGCTCGCAGGCCTTTGACAGCGGCCGGCACTACTGGGAGGTCTGGGTGGGCAGCAAAACCAAGTGGGACCTGGGGGTGGCTGCTGAGACTGTGGACCGGGCAGCGAAGGTCAAGCTGTGCCCGGAGAATGGCTACTGGACGCTCCGCCTGCGGAACAGGACGGAGTACTGGGCCACCACCACCCCCTGGGTGCGCCTGACTCCCCGCCAGCCCCCACGGAAAGTGGGGGTCTTCCTGGACTGCCAGGAGGGCACTGTCACCTTCTTTGATGCTGGGGACATGTCCCACCTCTTCACTTTCCACCAAGTCTCTGCGGAGAGATACTGCCCCTTCTTCAGCACCTGCTTCAGCGACGGGAGGGACAACGTGGAGCCCATGCGCCTCTGCCACCTGGTGCTGTGAGGGACAAGGGGGTGCTGGTGACAGCACAGCCCCAGCCTGGCTCCTGCCTGGGGCCGTGCTGGAAGCCGGATGGGTGTTGGAGGAGCTGTTTTGGGTGGAAGGAGGGGGATGAGTCTCCTCCCAGGTCCTGTCTGCCCTCCCTTCCCTGTGCCGTGGGCTGTKGTGGCTGCCACAAGGCATTCGCAGATGTTCCTGGCACCCCTAGAAGAATAACCTCCCATTCCTGAGCACAGCACGGTTCAGTAACARCAGCCACAGGGCTGCAGTGGAGGTGGCCGCGGGCTGCTACCACCTCCTGCTCCTCCGTGCTCCCACCCGTAAGCCCCGTGGAGGAGAGCAGCGGTCCCAGGGCACCATCGGGTGCCTCTCTGCTCCGCATCCCGGCCGTGGGCATCCTCTGGTGGAAGAGCTTCCCGGGGCAGGGCTCCGGGCCGGCAGCAGAGGGAGCTCGGTGCGCAGCCCGGGGACTGCGCCGCGGCTCGGTCGCTAATAAAGCTCTTTAGAAAGTCACTGGTGCCTGCTGGGCCTGCTCGGGGTTTGTGCGATGGGGGGAATCTGCTGCTCTGGCGTGTAGCACAGCGTGGGGGCACAGATCAGCCCCCCTGATCTAGCCCTGTCTCTTCTCGGTGCCTGCAGCACCAGAAGCTCAAAAGTCCCATTTTGTCCAAATTCAGCAGCCAGTCCCACCGTGGCTCTTTTCCCAGCAGCTCCCTGTGGCCCTGCTGCAAGTGGTGCTCCTGGAGGAGGGCAGACAGGGGTTGCTGGAGGGGCAAGTCGAGGGGGTTTGGCTGCTGTGATTTGTGCCCAGGGGGTGCTGGCAGTGTCTCTGCCTCAGGAGTCAGCAGAGGTGTTSGGGTGGGTCCAAGCCTGGCTGGTGGTACTGATGGGTGGGAGGAAGGACAGCAGTGCCTGGGGTGGGTGGAATTAAAGTTTTTATCTCACTCAAGTCCATTTCAGGGTCAAAGCAGGGGCCAAAGCTCCCCCAGTCCTGYGTAGTCCCCAGTGCTGGCTGGAGCCAGACACCTCTGGCAGAGACTCAGCTTTCTGTAGTGTGGGAAGGGCCAGGTGTGAGKCTTTCCAGCTCCCACAGCTGGGCACAGGGACACTTGCCAAAACAAGTCCTTCACTTGCCATCTGCCTGCCCAGCGGGGACGGCACAGGGGCCCTGTTCCCCTCCTGTGCACCACTGCTGCAGTGTGCCAGGACTGGGGGTGCCTAATGCCTGTGCCAGGACAGGTGAAGAAGCCGGAGGGRAGGATGTCCCATGCAGGGGGCAGGYGGATGTGTCCTGTGCAGGAGCACTGAGCAGCTTGGGGCTGCTCCCARTGATTGGGAAGCCTCTGCTCTGTGCAGCCTTGCTCAGGGGTCGGGTGTGGGGGTTTATGCTCTCTCCTGTCCCCTGGTTGGCCTTCAGCCAGCATGTGCTGAGCCTGTGGGCTGCACTCAGCATCCTCCTCCAGCTCTCACCTCCTCTCGCTGCCCCACAGCCTCAMCTGAAGTAAGAGTTGAGAAGAAAGAGCCGCTGGCTTGGAAATGCTGCTGCGAGCGTTGCCCCCTGCAAGGGCTGGGAGCCTCTGGAAAGGCGAGGCTGGTTTGATCGCAGCAGGGAGCTGCGCTGCGGGGGTGAAACCCGTCAGCTCCCCAGCCTGCCCCAAACTCAGACAGGGCTGGGCAGCAGCAGGCAGCGTCCCCGAGGTGTGAGGGGAAGCGGATCCGCCAGGCACCGGCAGGCAGGGGTGAGCACAGCCAGGCCTCACCGTCTGCCAGCTCCACTGCCGTCGCTGCCGTGTGCCGCTGCCGGGGCTGGCCTGCTGGCACGGGCTGCCAGCGTGTGCCACTGCCATCGCTGCCATCTCCCACACCTTCCCCCTGCCGAAGGTAGAGCTGGAGAGCAGCCAACCCCGCTTGTCCCAAATCCCCGGGCTGAGCAGGCTCCTGAGGAAACAAGTCCTTCCTTCTCCTGCCGGGCTGTGTGTGGTGGCCAGGGCGTGGTGCTCCCATGCAGAGCCACATTTTGGGGTATAATGTCCTTGCTTGGCCCTGCTGGTGGGGCAGGGCTGGAGAGGCAGAGCAGTTCCTACGTGAAGGGAAAACGCTGCTCTGGGTTGCCAGGCGTGCAGCCTTAGCCCGGTGAAGAAATGCTGTCTGCCACTAAATGCTGCCTGAAAAACACATTTCTCTGACAAACCAGAGCACCGTGGAATAGGAACCATAGGTGTGAATGCAGTGACTGGCTGGGTCTGGGCCTGGTTTTGGTCAGGAGGGGACARGGGAGTGGGCACCGTGGGGGCAAAGCACCCCTCACTCCAACATCCAGGAGTGCAGCCCCTGCACCTGCCAGGGCTGGCTCTTGCCATCTTTCCCCAGGGCCAGGCTGTATTTCCCTCATGGGTTACCTCATTGCTTTGTCCCTGGGTGTTCCCAGAGCCACCCCAGTGTCCCTTTCCCATAGTCACGCTGAGGCTGGGCAGTGTCCAGCAGCTCCTGTCCTGGCAGCCTTCTCCGACCTTTAGTCTATGTCTTTATCCCGTACTTTGGGGAAGCCTTTGCTTCCTCGGGTCCCCCCACGTGCTGGAAGGGGGACAAGATTTTAAAATAAGATCTTTTTGTTTCCCAGGACGGCAACAATGGAAAGGTCCCATCGGTCCCACAGTCGCCTCGTGTTTGTGATGGAAAATTCCCCGCCGTCGTGGGGCGAGCCGTCCCCGGTGTCCTGCCATTACTGCCATTAGATGGCAGCACGGACGGGCTGGTCCTGGCCACCGCCGCCTGCAGGGTGCCACGTCGGGACTGCAATGGATGGAGGATGCCAAAATCCCTTGATTTTTGGGATGCCAGAAGATCCTCCTCCGCTCAGCCCCAGGTCACACCCTCTGCTCGTCTCGCACTCATCTTCTCTGACTGTGCACTTTGGCCAGCAGCTCAGCAGTGCGATGTGATTCATCCCCCCGTTACTGTCCACCCCTCACCGCCTCACTGCTCACCTCTCAGGGGCACGGTGGCCCCGATGCTGTCCCCAGAGTGGGTGGCAAGGAGCCCTGTGGCTGCCCCGTCTCCGACCACAGCCCCCGGCACAGGGGAGGGGACTGATCCCACAATCTCAGCTCTTCACCCTGCGGTGGTGGGCAGTGCCACCGCTCTGTGACATCCCCAGTTCTCCCTCATTATGGCAAGTTTTAAAAGTCTCTCTCCAGAAACTTGCTGGGGCTTGGACACTTACTTGGGATGAAGGAACACTGCCGCTTTCTGCTCTGTTGGGATTAAGGAGGAAGGTGATCCAAGATGAGTGTGCTGAAGAGCGATGGAGTTGGCACTCTCTGGATTTAAAACTCGCTAATCAGGATTGAGGGAGTTGGGTAAAATAAATTCTGTGACTTAGAGACCCTCTGAGGGTTCCAGGAGAGGGACGGGTGATTTCTTCTGCAGGTTTGGCAATGCGAGCAGTTGAGCGCACCAGAAGTTTTCCTTCCTTTCTGAAGCCATGAGCACATGGCTTTCATTCAGGCTCTTTCTTCGCTGCCTACAAGGGATCGTAATGAATAATCCTCTGGGGCGCAGCGCGGGGCCGTGTTAATTTACCCGTTCGGCGCTCTTCGGGCGCGCAGGCAGCTGGCCAGGGCTGTGCCACCGCGCTCCCCGAGCTCTGCCATCGCCTCCGCCTGTGGTGCATTCGCAGCCGGTTCGCTCCGAGCCGGAGCCGCTGTCGCTGGCAGTGGCAGCGTTGTGGGGGCAGCGCCGCTGGCACGAGTGGGGCGGCACCGCTCGGCTGCCAACGCCACGGGCGTGCGCGTGGGTTTGGGTGCGCACCTGCCAGAGAGACGTGCGGGTGCCACACGGAGCGCTGCTGGGGGACGACGCGGCTGCCCCACGCTGCTGGCCCTGTGCACGGACGGACGGCATGAGCGGGGGGCCCTAGTGCTCCCCCAGTGAGTCGGGGTGCAAGTGTGTGCGCACCCAAGTGTCTGTGTGCCCCAGGGGGTGCGGGAGGAGGGAGGTTCAAGGGGTGCGTGCGGGACTGTGTGCGTACAGGTGTGAGGTGTGGAATTGAGGGAGTGCACAGGCATGAAGGTGTGTGTGCAGGCAGGTGTAAGATGTGTTCGATGACGAACGTGTGTGCGTCCTGTTGTTGAGAGCGTGTTTGTGAGCGTCCCCTCTACTCGGAGAGGCTGGGATGTGCCCCCAAGCACAGACAAGAAAGCAGGCGATGTGCGGGCATCCACACACAGGTGCAAGGGGATGCACAGGGGTGCACACAGGTGTGAATATACACGCAGGTGTGGGGGTGCTCACGTGCCCATGGGTCGGGGATGATGTAGACCCACGCACACGGGTGGGGAACACACTTGCCCCCAGCTGCAGGGGATGCAGACCACGCACACAGGCCGAGACACCCAGGTGCGGAGGGACGCGCGCACCCTCGCAGGTGCGGGGAGCGCGGATCCCCCGCCAGTGCCCGGAGCCGCAGGTGCACCCCCCCCAGCCCCTTCCGCGCCCCCGCCCGCCCCTCCCCGTCCCGCCCCGCCCGCCCGGCGCCCCGAGGCTCGGCGGAGGGCGGCGGGCGGCCCGGGCGGGCGGAGGAAAAGGAAGCGGCCCCGGTGCTCCCCGCCCGCCGCCGCCGCGCGTCGCCGCAGCTGGGGCGCGGCGGGAGCAGAGCTCGGGCGCGGGGCGCTCGCACCGCTCCGCATCGCACGGACCTGCCGGCAGCCCCGGAGATGAGGAGAGTTTGCACGCTGCCCCTCTGGCTCTGGCTCGGCATTGTCTCGGAGGCAGGTGAGCTGCCGGGGCTGCGGGCTGCCCTGCCCGCTCTGCYGCCCGCTCCGCACCTGCGGGCGCGCTGGGGACGGGGCTGCTCCGGCGGGACGGGACGGGACGGGGCTCGGAGCCTCCGCCCGTGTGTCCCCCAGAGCCCGCAGGGACTCGCACTGCCCGCCGTGGCGTCCCTCACTCAGGACGGGGATGTGCCGTGCCCCGGCACTGCCCGTCCCGGGCTCCCCCATCCCTGGCGGGGACCGGCGCTCCCGGCTCCGGCGACTCCCATCCCCGATCGGCGCAGTCCGTCCCGGGGTCCCTCATCCCCGATCGGCGCAGTCCGTCCCGGGGTCCCTCATCCCCGATCGGCGCAGTCCGTCCCGGGGTCCCTCATCCCCGATCGGCGCAGTCCGTCCCGGGGTCCCTCATCCCCGATCGGCGCAGTCCGTCCCGGGGTCCCTCATCCCCGATCGGCGCAGTCCGTCCCGGGGTCCCTCATCCCCGATCGGCGCAGTCCGTCCCGGGGTCCYTCATCCCCGATCGGCGYAGTCCGTCCCGGCGACCCCCATCCTGGACCGGCCCTGCCCGCCCCGTGGCTCCCCGTCCCCAACCAGGACGCGCCGCGGTGCCCGCCCGGGTGTCCCCGACGGCGGTGACAGTGTGCCTGCAGCGAGAGGACGGGACGGGAGAACCCTGCTGCGGTCCCCGCGGGGTCCGGAGCCGCGGGGAGCCCGCGCCGTGCCCGTGCCGCGGATGTTTCGCTGCGAGCAGGGAGAAACCCCACGGGACCCTCGCGGGAGGGATGTCCCTGCGTGGGGACGCGCCCGGCCGGAGGGAGGCTGGAGGCCAGTCCGGGCTCTGTTTATTTATTTTTTCACGCACAGAGTCATTAATTTGTGTGTGCTGGGGAGGAAGGCGCGAGGAGGCGGGGGTCCATGTAAGGCTGTCCAGCCTGCCTCTCCCAGCTCTGGTCCGCCTTGGAAGTCACCCAAGGCAGATCCCAGTGAAATGCTTTCCCTTCCCACAGCACTTCTGTGGCAAAAGGCTGTTGGGCAGAGAATCAAACCCCTGTCCATAGCTCGGGACAGGTGGATGCAGAACCACGGCAGAAATGGGGCTGCAATGCCCTTCTAAGAGAGCAAAGCCCGTGGGGTAGGGCAGAGCTGGGTGGGCACTGCCAGGGCAGCGGGGAGAGGATGCCCCAGCAGTTACCCCCAGAAAAGCTCCTTCTTGCACAAGTAAAGCATTTCTAGCCCAGATCAGAGCAAGGGTGGAATAAAGTTAGTAATGGTGGAAGCTTGCAGTGTGGGGAGATGAATTTCGGGAGCATAAATAGAATTTTCTGTAGCCTCAGTTCAATGACTCACTATCACCGGTGGCATTTGCTGCCATCGTTGAAGTGAGCACACAGAAGGGCTGCAGGTCTGGACACAGAGGTGTGGCATGAACAGCATCACCAGCAGTGTCACTGTCAACCTGCTCTGCCCAAAAAGCTGCTGATGGCTCTGGTGTTGTGGGGGCAAAGGACACAACAGGCGGCTGGAGTTTGGGGGATGCTCCAGGAGGCTGGGYAGAAAGGAACCTGCTGCTGATGGCATTGCGGCAGGAGCTGCATCTGTTCAAAGCTCTCTTGTTAGCAATTTGTAAAGCGTGGTGTAGCTGTTCCCGTGTTCTTTCATCTCCTGGAGGTGCGGGAGCAGTGCCTGGGAGGCTCTGGCCAGCACGGCTGCGAGCTGTGTGGCCTCGTCGGCACAGGGCTGAGCAGGGCTTTGAAGCTCTCGCTGCTGCCTGATTAGTGCAGCGACGAAGGGCGATGTGGAGCTCAACTGGGGGATTGCACCATGGGGATTTGCTTCCTCTTCTTCCATTCTGCCTGAGGACAATTTGTCAGTGTGTAAAGGACCCACAAATTCCTCATTAAGCGTAATCCCAACTGGGTGCAAATATTTGCTCCCCTTGGAAGCAGGAATGCATGTGTGAGACTCTTCCACCTGCAAAGGATGAAATAATCACCTCAAGATCATGAAAGGTCTGTTCTGCACCAAGGTGCCTTGTTTAAATGGGCCAGCATTAGAGGATCCTGTGTGTAAGAGCACAAAACTCTTACGCATCCCAGCTCCGCAGTGCTCCCAGGACGGAGTGGAGCTGGGGAGCTGCCCTGTGCAGGCAGTGAGATGGGGGAAGCAGGCATAGGTTCAACCCCAGCATTCCAAATTATCGTGGCATCTCAGGGTAACCCTTTGTGGATGGTGATGAGACCATATGCTCCCTGAGCCACTATCCTCTGTGCCCAGAGCAGTCCTGAGCACCCCACAGCCAGATAATCCCATTGGGGACTCTGGCTTGCTGCTTCCAAGGGCGTATGCCCGTTGCATAAGGGAAGGGCCCGTGCTTGTGTAGGACTGGAGCCGACTGCGCTGGCTGCCGCTGCCTGCTCCCCTCTCGGATCACACAGGATTCCCGGCCGGGTGCTCGGACAGCCCCGCGCTCGCCGTGCCAGCAGCAACAGTTGTCTGTGCAGCTGGGATTTGAAGTAGTTGCTTTATTGCAAGTAATAAACATGGGCCTTTTCAGCAACACCCTTTCATTCAACAGCTCCGAGCTCACAGCAAACCCCAGCAGGCGCAGCCCGGGCACTGTTAGCGATGAGGCAAAGCCAGGGCCTCCAAGGGGAGGTGGGTGTTCGGAGGGATGCAGTCCATGGTCCCCGAGGGCTGCCAGGGAGGGGACAGCCACGACTCTTGTGCCCTGCTGTCTGCTTAAGGATGATTTCGGATGAGTGGGCTGCAACTGCTGCCCCGGGATTTGGCTTGGGCACGCGAGCCCGCGGCTCGCTGCCTGCACAAACACCCACCAGGGCGTTGCTGAGCTCAAGTTGACGTCTGGTCAGAGGGACACTCCCCCGGCAGCACAATGTCCCCAGCCAGTGCAGGCAGGGTGAACRGAGCTTCCTCCAGTGTGGCCCATTCCACTCTGCTGCCTCTCTCCCGTGGGCTCGCTCCACGCCAGATCGCTGTCCCCAGGGTTTCTCTTGGCCCCACGTTGTTGCGGTGTTTTCCAGGGCAGGCGTGGGAAGGGCAGGTGCTCCCAGCCAGCCRGGAGGGAACAGGCTGTTCCCGGCATCCCGAGGCAGTTCCTGGAGAGAGAAGGGGAGAGCGGGATCCCACGGGAACGGCAGCAGGAGAGAGCCGTAGCCAGGCGCGGTTTCTCCAATGCCGTATGGGATATCCACCACACTCAGGAGGTTGCCTTGCAGAGCAGGAGTGGGCTCTCGGTGGGTCACCGGGTCTGTCCAGCTCTCAGGAGCTTTGGGGAGCAAGGTGAGCCCTGGGGATAGCACCCATCTCACCCACCTTCTCCTCAGCCACTCCAGCTGGCACAGCAGAGGCATTTCCAAATAAACGGAGTGTCTTTGCATTCAGCCTGCTGGACTGAAACAGCCCCAAAAAATGGGTGCAAGGTCGGAGCTCCCTCACTCCCAATTTGGGGGAGCTGTGTATTTAAACCAGTGGGGGGGGGGGGGAAGCTGCAATAAGCTGTGGATGATGGGGGTGCTGGGGGGGGGGGTCCTGCAGGTGTGGGGAGAAACAGAAAGCCCTGTGATGGCCAGACCGCACAGGCTGCTCTGCCCGTGGAAGGTGGGGAGCCAGCAGTGCTGGTGGTTTCCGTGTGAGGAATGACTAAAGGCACAGGGCTCTTCCGCTGGGAAAGACAGGCTGGGGCATTGTGACTGAGGGCTGCAAAATCACGGCTTGCCTGGAGAAGGCAGTTCCTGGTGGATTCTCGTGCTGGAGGATGCGGAGCATGGTGGGAGGCTGGTGGCTWGTTGCATGCTGCTGAGCAGCAGTGGAGCTCACCTCCATGGGGCCTTGTGATGTGAAATGTTTGTCTGGGTCCATGGGCAGTTGTGTGTCAAAAAATATATGGGTTTGCAAGGAAAAAATCCACAGGTGGTTAGTTCAACCTGAAAGCCCCCTTTCCCAGCCTGGACTGCGAGCCAGATGTGCCCAGTGCCATGTTTCACCTTGACCTGCCCCAGCKACCCCTGCAGCTCCTGCAAATCTCCAGCTGGGTGAGGGGCAGCAGCCAGGTACACATCCCACTCCTGCTGGGTGCCGTGGGGGGACCGGGACCGCCTGGTCCGTGCCAGGGTCTGCTGGGAAGACCAGAGCTGAGCCTTGCCCTGGGCCAGAGCTGGAATTATCTTTTGTCCTTCATTAGGAAAAGAAATACTGCTGCAGCTGCACTGGCATCTAGTGACTGGTTAAATGAATTCCAGGGGTTTTATTGCCTCTGGCTATCTCAGACCTTTGTTTCTTGTTTCACGTTGTTAAAAGAGAGGGTTAGCCAGGTCCCAGGGGGGCTTTTTCTCTCTGGTCAGAATAGTTCTGATGTTTTCGGCACAGCATTATTGCCCATCTGCTGTGCCTCATTGTTAAGGCAGAATAGTGGAAGCGGAGGTGGCCTGTGGTCAAGTCGGCGAGGAGGCACGAGCCCTCAAGCCCAGCATGGCCGTTCCTTTTGTCGAGCAAATCACTCCATCTCTAGGTGCAAGTTCAGCAGAAGGAGGGTGAAAACCTGGCCCTGCAGCAGCTGGTGCTGAAACTCCCACTAAGTTTTATAAGCTGAGGATATTAAGTGGGGAGTCTTGGAGTCTCTCCTGGAGTCATTTCTCTGCTGAGGTAGCAGAAACAGGTTTCAGCCAGTGACTTGTATTTCACCTTACAACTTCTCCCACTAGTGAATTGTTTTCCTTGCTGTGTTTCTGCCCCCTCCTTCCAGGGCGAGGATCCCTGGAAGCCTTTGCGGCCAAACCTGGAGGTGCCGTGGGACAGACGTCATGTGCTAATGAGGGAGGATCGGTTTAGGGGGTCAGGAAAAGATTCTAACTGGGCAAACAGAGAGGACAGAGTGGTGGGGGAGGGCAAGACATACTCTGAATAGGTGCTGTGGTCTCCCATTATCCGAGCACATAATAGCCAGGCAACCGCTGCTCCCCTGCTTGGGCTCTATGCAGTGAAAAGCAGCAAGGACCCCACGGCTGTTCACAGGAAGAAGCATGAGAAAGGGATGAGTGGATTGCGGACTGTCCTGGTCGCTCGTTTCCCCCATCTGCAGCAGCCAGCCTAGAGCTGGTTACAACTCTCGGCAGAGCCTGGAAAACCCCAGTTCTGTTTCAGAGGGATAGGTGAAAGAATAAGCTCGACTCCGCTTCTGGTGCCAGTGCATGCAAAGAGGGAAGCGATGGAGTAGCTCACTGATGTCCATGCGAGGTGGAGCTGCCCACCCACGTGCAGATGTGGAGGGGTTAAGCCTTCTCCTGGCTGTGGCTTCAGTTGGCTGGGCAAATGCCAGCCAGTGCACCGAGTCTGCCTGCCTCGGTCTGCGGTGCCAGCGACGGTGACACAGCGCCCAGGCGCCATCCCACCAAGGCCACACCACCCTGCATGGCGAGACCACCCGCCCGGCAGGCTCCGGGGGCCGGGGCATCGCCCAGGGAAGGGTTAAGCAAAGAGGAGAAGTGCCGATGCCAGGCTGGGTGTCCAGGTTCTCCCTTGGTGGAGGTCAGTGGTGGTTCATGGGAAAGGAAAAATTGGCAGCTGGGCCGGATGTCCCTGCATTTCCCCTCTTCCTGCAGCCGCCTGAACGATGTTCCTTATTTAGCTTTCCTGACGGACAGGAGGAATCTGATGGCGGAAACTGTCACTGCCTGATAACAGTTCAGGGACCCCTTTATGATGGGCGGCACGGCAGGGAACAGGGCAGTGCTGCCCTGGCCGGGAGGGGACAGCCAGGGCTGCCCTTTGCTCCGGGTTCTCTGGGGTGGCTGTGGGCAGGGCGGGAAGGGCACTCACAGCTTTTCCTTTACGCTGCTCTGTGTACAAACCCCCTCAGTGCTGTTTGAAAGATTCTCAGGCCAAGAAGTGATGGGGTGTGTGTATATGTATATATAATATTGGCTTTTTTTCCATCTTTTTGGTGAGGCATCTGAGCTGGTGGAAAGGGCCATGGATGGGCAGAGGGGAGGCATGGAACAAAGCCATCCTACCAAGGTTGAGACCAGGTGAGGCTTTGTACTCACTGGCAATGAGGACGTGAAGGGCAGCCAGGGTTGGGATGCTTCAGCAGGAGCTGGGAGTGATGGTCAGTGCCAAGACTTGGGCACGCACATCAGTACTGGGAGCAGCTCCCATGTAAGAGTGTGCTGCCCAAGCAGATAAACACAGCAAAGGAGATGTTCCTCCAGGTTTTATTGTCCCCAGCTTTCTCTCCATGGAAGATGGCATCTTCTTAGTGTTTGAGCCGTTCTCTTATATGTGCCCATGGTGACCAGCCTCAAAACCACAAAAGGTCCTGAAATACAGCTTGTATGTCAATGTATCCATTGATTTTTATCTTGCATCTGTGGAGGCCATCAGGCTGCTCCCATACCAATAACAGCATTGTTTCCATGGCAATTAATGTACTTATAAAGGGCAGAATGTACAGCTAGACTGTATTTATTCAAGAATAAGCCCTTAGCAAAGCAGCCCTTGCCACTGGACAGGGCATTGGACTCTCAGTCTGTGGAATGCCCAGGCTGGCATTGCTGTGTTCTGCATTGAGATGCAGGACATGGTGAGCTGGCTCAGCCAGGCTGGGTGGCACAGGACTCCCTCAGACCTGTGCAAAGGCTGTGCCACAGCCTTGCAACCTTGAGATCACTGTTCCTCTGGTGCTCAGAGTTCTGTGTCCCCTGGCGTGGTTAGAGCTGCACACTCCAAAGTGCATCTCTGACTTCTCGATCTTAGCTGAGGAATGTTAAAAATCTCACTGCAAGACRTGAAACCTCAGCAGGGACTCTCAGGGGTTCTGTCAGTGCTCTCTGAGCCATCTGCTGTCTGACCAGGTCACCCACCTGAGCATCCATGAGTTGCAGGACTGAGATTTAGGTCATCAAACTGAGCTGGTACCTTGGGACCAAATGCTTCTCACGGCAGCTGAGTTCAAATCCCTTTTGTGTTTGRTTTCTGTCATCCAGCAGCACAGGCAGGGAGACTGGTGCAAAGGGAATTGCTGTATCCRTGGCAGGAACACACTGCCATATGTGTTCCTCTGTCCATGTCACAGGTGTGTACAAGGCTGGTGGGCACTGGAAGGAAGCAGGAGCTCCTGCTCCAAACCCCAGTGCATGTTTCAGATGGCCATGTTGAGGATGAGATACCCATGGGGAATGATGAGSATTTACATCCTCCTGGCTATTTTGAGGCAGAAAAAGAAGGAAAAATCATATTGCAAGTTATTTGTTTAAAGTTATATCTATTTCTTATGGTGTCACTTTCTAGCATGTGTCATTGAAGCAACATGAGTTAACTTCCTGCTGTAGTTTCCTGGGCAGGAGTCATCTCACCCATTCCCTCACATGAAAGTTTGGTGTAGAGCCCAAGGCACTTGCTCTGTTCTCAGCAGGGGGGAAGAAAGGCCTTTTTGGAGATTCTCCAACCCATCCTCCAGGAGGTGTTGAAGGAATTGCCCTCAGGGAGGTGAGGGCTGAGCCAGCTCCCAGCCTGCACAGTGTCCCCACACACATCCATGTCCCCAGGACCAGCTCTGTCCCTCTGCCAGGTTGCATKTAGCCCCACCACTCCCCCTCTTCCTCACTGGCCACCCCAGCTCCCTCCATCTCAGCTGCTCACAGCTGCACAAGGGGACAGGCATGGTCTGGCCGAGGGTAAAATGAAAGGGCAACATCAACCAAAACAACTGACGGCCCCAGCCTCGGGAGACGAGGCCAGGAGGAGGCTGGGAGGTAGGGGGATTATGTGGAGTGAGCAGTAGACAAAGGAAGGAAGTTTTTATTACTGGGCCAAATCCTGAACTCCTTCAGTTGTATTTAGGCCAGTGTCTCAGTGACTTCAGTGGAGACCGGTCTGAGTAAAGAGAGAAGGAAGCGCTTCAGGATCTGGCCCCTGCGTAATTGTGTCACATGGGAAGTTTATAAAGAATTTGCAAGCTTACGATGGCTTTGCTGAGCAGTGCCCATGGCAGCCAGGCCTCCTCCCTGGTCACTGTCCCCTTCCTCTCTGAGGTCCCTCCCCATCCTGGAGCAGGTTCACCATTCCAGCTGCTGGCAGGGTGAGTTGGGGCTTGGAAGGCCCTGTCGGGCACAGTGAGGTGCTCTGAGTTGGGCAGTGACCCCACAGGTTTATGAAGGTCTGTCTGCACCTTCATGAGACCCAGGAGACCCATGGAGGATTTTGGGGTCCTCCATCATCTTTCTGAGTTATGGAAGCACGTGGGCTCTCTATGCAGCAGGGAAGTCTGTAAAAGGTTTACTGGTTTTATTTATTCCCCCCAAAACCACAGGGCTATGTAGCAGAGCCTGGAAATTCCCCCACTGATTACCAAAATTGATTGGGGGTAACATGTACATGTCTGCAGAGACACAAATGTGTCTGTGCAACCTCAGTTCAGCTCTGGGCTTAGCTCTCCATCTGTGACTTGTTTTCCCCGTTTCTAAAATACTGGCGTCCAGTGAGATGGATGTTGGATGTAGCGACCTAAAAAAATAAATACTGACATAAGTGCAGGTCAAGTCAGTAGTTTCCATGAATGACAGTAAATCTTGACATTTACTGAGGCAAGAAGGTTGGGCACGAATGGTGATTTATAGTCAGATTTGGAAACTGCCAGCTCAGAGTGATGGCAGCAAGAGAAATCGCACCCAGCAGAGGTGACGGCATCCAGCGCCCACAGAAATCCATCACTCCTGCCCTGCATCGTCCCAGCCAGAGCAGAGTCCYCAGAGGGGTGTAACTGGGTCTAAGTGGCCATCATCCCTTCCCCACACTACAGCCCTGGCCCTGGGGAAGCAAAGGGCAGAGGTTTAACAGCATGTCCCCACAGCGTGGCAGCCAGCTGCAGAGTGGGATGCTCCCACGGGAGATGCACACATCCACACCGAGGAAATCCRTGCACTGCTGGGCAGCCAGTGCATGGTCCTTATGCTGAGATGAAGCATGGGGGAAGAAACCACCTTGCCTCCAAATGGAGTTACCTGGCAGTGCCTTGTAAAGCAGTTTAGGTAACACAGCATGCATCTGGGCCTGATGCCTCCTCATGGGGTTTGTTGGCTGTTGCCAAACTGTCAGACTTGGCAGATCCTGGGCTGTAAGTGCTGGCTCTGGCAGTACTGCTGGTGCTGGGATGGGATCAGGGCATATCCTGGTTTTTCATCTCCTCTCTGTGCCRTGATATCCCAGTGTGCAAGGGAAGGGGAGTCACACCATACCCCGTACCATCCCGTTCTGGGCAGGCAGGCAGACCCAGGACGTGTTCCCTTGGGTGACAGTGCTGCAGTGGGATTTTGCCCACCATGTTTGCTTACTCCTGTGCTACARGGACTAAGAGAGGCACCACTGTTAATGCTGCTCTGCGTATAGCCTGGTGTCCCCAGTTTAAACAGGTGGGGATGGAGTTTCAAGTTCCTCAAACCCATGTGTTGCAGGGAAGCAGGAACCTCACCAACGATGTCAGTCACACCAGGATTGTGTCCAACTCAAGATGCAATCCTGCTGCCAGGGTGCCTGTGCTGCCCAATGTTGCCCCTCCACGACATTCAGCATTTCACAATATTTATGGCTGCTCCTCACCCTTGGCTGCTTAGACAAATAAAGCTTGATGCAGCCTGAGGCAGTTAATCCCAGGCTCTCCAGCCTCCCAGCAATAACAAGGCCTGGGTGGCATTTCAAAGAATGCACTGGGGGAGAGGGGGAGTGCTGGGATCTATTTTTTATATGGAGGGGGAAATCCAAGCCGGCCTTCATTGAAGATAAGCRGCATTGGGCAGGCTGAGCTCTGGCTCAGAGGTTATAGTGGTGATGGAAGGCAGGAGACTCCGCACAGCGTTGGCCCCACGGTAACCTTTGCCAAAAGAAAAACACTTCTTAATACAATAGTGGATTTAAAAAAAAAAAAAGAAAAATAAACAGGACCCCACATGAACTTAGGAAACCTGTTCTGGCATAAAGAGAGATGTGCATGGTGAAATGACCTGAATGGCACTTGGAAGGACTCTGGTCTCCAGACCCACATTTCGGGGAGTGGGAAAGGGCCAGTATCTGTCCTCGACCCCTTGGTCCAGTGTGGTGCCGAAACGGCCCCACTGCCAAATGGCTTCTCCTGCATTTGTGGACCAAGCCAATGTGTCTTCCCTTCATGCGCACCTTGGATTCCCATGGGGCTGGAAAGTCCAACCCCAGCCTCACCCCACGGCTCTGAGCATCGAATACCTCGTGGTGACCAAATAGGGAGAGCCGAGGAAGTGGCGTGTTGTTCCTTTAGCACCGTTTCCCTGTTGGTACTTGTGCTCCTTGGCTGGAAGTCATTAGCATGTGTAAACGCTTCCTTCCCATCGCGTCCGCTTGCGTGCTCTTCCCACTGCGCTGCGTGGCAAGGGAAGCACCTTGGAGCAGGAAAACAACAGTCAGCCTCTGCGTACTAGCAGGAGAGTAACTGCGTGTTTATGAAACTTGGTCACCCTGTTGTAAGCTATTTTTAAAAAGCAGCAGAAGGAGGTTTAGCTTCTTGGCCTTCACACAGCGCCAGAGTCCGATACTGCCATTTCGGCTGGGCGTTTCATTGTAGGAATTGTGCTATGATATACAAAGTGTGACATTTCCAACTCAGCCTTTCTTGGAAGGAAATTAAATTAGTTTCATAGCTGCACGAGGGGTGTTATGTGGAGGTGGAGAGAGACATCTGTGCAGATGTTAAACAGCCAGCTAATCTCAAGTGACGCGAGTGCCCCGATACGCTTTGGCTCTCGGAGATGATGATTATCATCTCCTGCTGCAGCGGGTCCTGGCTTGTGGTCACAGCTCTGTGCCAAGAGAAACCGAGAGCGCGTGCATTTGTAACTTGCCATGGATGCCCTGGACAGCCCCACATGGCTAGATTTCCTCACGCTGCCCTGAGTTTCTGCATCCTGAAGTCTCTTTGTGCAGCAGGGAGCAGATGGGATTACTGACCTGGGGCTGAGGGGCAGCCCAGCAAAGCCCTGTGTGGGGGTAGAGCTTTGCTGTGCTCTTTAGAGCCCGTGCCTCCTGGGGATTCTGCAGAGAACAGAGTAAGATTTCCATTAACCGCATCAGGGAAGGCTCTGGGTTTGGGCAGCTCTGGCTGCTTTCAAGAATGGCAGAAAGCCAAGTTGAGCTGTGCAGTGTTTCTCAGGAGGGTTGAAATTTCTTATCTCCTACGTGCTGTAGGTGCATTTACCCCAGGGATCCCACCTCCTGTCCTGCTCGTGGGGGAGGGCTCTTAGATCTGCAGCAAGCGCTCAGAACTCCTCCGTCAGCCCTCTCTGCTTGTGCCTGACCTCGTACCTGAGCCTTCCTTCCTCTGCCGCTACCTCTGATGACTAATTCCCCTTTGAAGAGTGTGTGCCTGTGATCTTCCTGGCTCCCCTTGTGCCCACCCCGCCCAGGGTCGTGCCGACGCTCACTCGTGTGTGCACGTGCAGGTGTGCACGGAGAGGCTGCGCGTGGAGGAGGGCTCGTGCTCCCCAGACAGCAGCTCTCTCTATGCCCATGGCCACTCTTCCCTTTGCTTTATTATTATTATTTTTAGATTATACTCAGTGCTTGAAGCCCCTGCTTTGATAATCAGGAAGTTTAAATTCCTCCTGCTTCCTACTTTCTGGACCCATCCACGTCTAATGTAGCGTTTTCATGTTGCATTGACTCTGGGCTAAATTAATTTTCTTTGTTCCCTGTTACCTTTAATTCGAAGGAGTAAAGATTCCTCCTTTTTTTATGTGTTTTTCCAAGCCAACGCAGCCCAATTTCTGCTGCCCTACCCTTTGTGGCTCAGGCAGGGATGGAGGTACAAGGAAGCTGCATGACGGGGTTCCAGGGAGCCTGGAGCAGATGGGGAGTTGAATCCAGGTTTTCCAAGGCCAAGATAATCATCTAATTGCAAAATTATTTTTTCCCCACTTACTCTGTGCATCAATCAGCTTCTCTTGCACTCCACAGCTGGAGATCAGCTTGAGGATGGGTTGTGCTGCAGAGAACAGGCACTGCCAGCCCCAGGGCAGCTGTTTGGTTTGAGGGCTCTGAGTTGATTTCAGTTCACAACTAAGTAGCAAACATCTGGATGCAGACTCCAGTAACACGAAGATGGAGGAGCAGGTCTTTTCCACTTGGTAAGGTGCCTCCCAGCCCAGCTGCATGGCTTGCAGACCCCCGAAAAAGCCTGGCATAGTCAGTCTGGCACAGCAGGCTGGGCAGGAGGCAGGCAGGGCACCCCAAGCTTTGCTAACATGGGAGAAACCTGCCCTGAGTGGGGTACGGGGGTTTTTTCAGTGTCCTGCTCAGCCTGTTCATAAGCCTTGGGAAGAGTTAAACTTCAAAGGCCAGCAATTAAGCCCACACACATCAAGGAAAAAGCAAACCTGTGACTTGGATTTTTCTTCCCAAATGCTGTTGCCCTTTTCTCTCCGTGCTCAGTGCCGACCCTCGGGCTCTGTCTGACTTCGCGGTCACCTGCCTCTGCCTCCTCATCTCCCAGCGAGAGTTGGATGCTGAGGCTTCGCATAGCTTGAACTCCATCTTGCCCCAACAGCACACCTGCAGTTTGCTTCAGCAGTTCACCCAAGCCTCTGGGAATGGCTCATGATGGAGCTGTACTTGATGGTGTTGAATTTGAGGGCCTTTCTCAGCTCTTTCTCAGGCTTTTCCCTTCCTCTGTGTTCATGCAGCAAAGTCCGGGTGCTGTGGGTGGAAGCCTTTGCCCAGGCACTGGAACTGATCCTGGCTTTCCCTGAACTGTCACCAGCCTCAGCATGGGYAGCTGAAGCTCTGGGAAAGGGGGTGATGCCCTGGCATGGACAGGGAGTTCCTGGACGTACCCACTTTGTTATGGCAATGTGTGGTTTAGAGACTCCTGGTCCTGAATGTCTCACCTAGATCACTGTGTGTAAGAACTGGTAGTGACTTGTCTTCTGGGAGATTATCTGTCTTTGGGAGTCTCTCTGTGGGTATCCCACAGTGGCAAAATCCACAGTTTAGCTGAGTTGCATGAAGAGATACTTGGTCATCTGCCTTGTGGCTCCATCAGGTACAGTGTAAGAAGCAGTGGGTAATAATTTCCTTCCATCATTTCCCTTTTATCACTGATGGGCTGCCATTTCTTCTCAGTGGCCAAAGATGTCTCCTTAGTGTCCCATGGATTTGTACCCACTGCTGCCAGAGGTAACTCAGCTCAGCAAAGCCTGATAGCAACCTCCTGATAGTCATGGGGAGGAATTAACCTCTGAATCCTGCAATGGTCAGGCAACTCCTGAGCAATCCYAAACAGGTGAACTGGAGGGAGCAGCAGTACAAGCCTTTCCTAGGACACTTGCCCAGAAATCCCAGACCCCCAGAGCCCAAGGGGGGATGTCCCTGGTCCATCCTGGCTGGAAATGACTCATGCCAGCTACCAAACTTGGACCAACACTCGTTTCACATGAGCCATGGACTATCCTTTGCATCCCGTCAGGTTAGAGATGTAATGAACGGTGTTAATTGCTGTTATCAGTCCTCCAAAGCCATTCGATCCCTCTGCTCTTTCTACGCCACATTAATCACATCCTGAGGGGGCAGAGAATGTGAGCAGGGCAAGAATTTAAAAGAAGTAAATTAAAACAGGAAGAGAAGCAACCTGACAGTCCTTAAGATGTGGGAGGATAATTTTAATTGAGTTTTGAAGGGTTTAGCCATGCAGTTAAYAGGGGCCACTGGAAGAGGGGTGGTTATGTATGCTAAGCAGGGCGGCTCACCTGGGACTCCTGCAGAGCCACGGCGGTGGCAGAGTGGGAGCTGCCACAGGCATTTGGGCAGGTCTGAGGATTTCTGCCCCTTAGGGAGTGAATCCTGTGGACAGAATAGGTCCTGTTCCTGTCTGAAGGCGCTGGGCTCCCCCTCCCCTCCCTGCGCATCCCGCTGAGCCGGAGCTGCCCTCTGAAATGTCAGGGAGAGGAAGCAATCCTTGGCTTGTTAGTTTCTACAAGGAAATAAAACACACAGATGGCTCGAGCATCCTCTATCTCAAAGGCAGGAAAAGGATTCTCCGGGCAGGAGCAGGCAGCCAACAAACGCGGAGCGATCCAGGGAATGGGGGACCAAACAAAGCGGCGTCTGGCCAGCCCTGGCCCGCAGCAGAAAGGGTGGGCCGGCGGCCACCGAGGGGAAGCCAGCTCTCTGATGTGCCGGAGCATCCCTCGCCGGAGCGAGGGCAGCAAACAGCCGCTCCCCTGGGGCCCGGGGAGGCTGCTGACAGCAGAGATCCTGGAGGAGGTCTGCAGGGTGGCCCCGGCTGACCCGCTGCCCCCGGCCGGACATGTGGCTACCTGACACAGGCTAACTTTGGCTCAGGACGGAGCCTCTCGGGGAGGATGGAGTAGGGAGCGAGCGCGGGGGGGGCACGGGTAGGGAGAGGAAAGACGGCAGGAGACAGAAATGCAAACATGGCCTGACAGCCGTGGGGCAGGGGGAGGGGAGGAGGAAAAAGCAGGGTAAACCTGGCAGGATGGAGCAGGAAACCGGACTGGAGCGAGCAGGGCGATGGTGAGATAGTGCTTCCTGCCAAGGGAGAACGGCAGACAGATAAACACTCCCAGACAGGCGCTCGCTGACCCCTCTTTGGGATGCTTTGGGATGACGTGGTGGCAGGTCCCTGGGGAAGAGCACAGTCCCAAAAACAGGTGAGAGCATGGCCGGGCATTGGGTGTASCCATGCTCTGCTGTCCAGGGCAGCTGGGTCGGGAAATATCCTGATATAAATCCTTGCCTGAAGGCACCAAGGGACCAGGACTGAAGGACACGTGGGTAACTTTGCTCCTCAGGACAGCCCATCTGTCTGGAAAGCGGCTCCTGCTTTTGAGCTGCTGTTTCTGTCTGCTGATGGACTCCCAGCTTGGAAGTCGAAAAGTTGAAGGAGCCTAGAGAGCTTGTGATTTTTTTTGCCTCATTTCCCAGCAGTGCTGGTGGTTATGAGATACCAGAAAAGAACCAGTTAATTAAAGTTTATCAGCCACGAGAGGCTAAAAAGACCTATTGGGGTGCATGCCCTGAGGCCAGGCAGCCTTTTGGACTGAGGCCATGGGGCTGTTTGRCCGGACTCATGGGCACTGGAGCCAGGGGCTGGGGAAGCAGAATGGAATGTCCAACCTCGTGGTGCTGCTGGTCTGGCCGTGGCTTCTTCTTGTGTCATGACCATGCTGCTGTCCTGTAAGGACACGTCTCTGCTCATGTCTCTGCCCACCCCATCCCACTCCCTACTTGGCTGTCAGGCAGGGGGATGCTTTGGCTGGGACCTCCCCTGACTGCAGGGGCTGAGCTGGAGGAGAGCCTGGTTTCTTCAGTCGTCAAATGCCCTGCCTGTTTGGACACGTGTCCTTGCTTCTCACCTGGCTTCGCTGCAGATCCATGGTTCTTGGGGCATCTCTGAATCTAGTTCCAAGAAAAAAGCATTTCCACCAGCTCTGGTGAGGCTCTGGTGGCCCCTTCCTCRGCCCCGCTGTTGGTACCTGCTCAGGGGGCTCCAGCCTCCACACACCAACTTGCCCACAGGTGTTTTGGGGCCAAGATGACATTTCATACTTCTGGTGTTGGACAGTAAGGATCAGATGCCCAATAATGATGGTCACCTCTTTGTATTGGTGGGGTTTCTATAATTATTTTTTCCTCATGTTCCCTGAAAAAGGACACCTGTCCTAGCCGAAACAAAGGAACATCTGATACTTTGGGAATATCCTCACAATATGGTGAGGACACAAATCCACCACACTTTGATTTGGTATCACTTCAGGGCTTTGAGGTCCATGGATGAAAATTTCTAGACCAAAGGAGCATTGCCTTGCCATTGGCATTGCCCACCATGAGAAGGGGAGAGGTGCTATCCCAGGCCTGAGCGAGCTCCTGCTGTGTGGGTTCAGTTGTGTGGCTGGGACAGTGATGCTGCTGTCTGTAGCACAGCACCAGGCTCAGAGGGGCTGATCCTGCTCTGAGTAGCACAGCCCCTCTGTTTAACCCCTTCTGGGGCAGGTCTGAACTGAGGGTCAACCATAAAAGAAGGGATGTGCTCCCTTTGTCTTTGTGCACATGCATAGCTGGGGGGGATTTTCAGTTTTCTATCATTATCATTTTTCATTTGTTGATTGCTTACACCTCTGCCTGTTTCCATCTCCATTTTCCTCTCAGCCTCACAGCGGGCACGGGTGGCTGTCACCCTGTCCTCGCAGTCCTCAGGCACAGGCTGCTGGGCAGAATCTGCTCCATTTTGGTGTCAATTCCCACCATGGTTTGGGGCTTGCTCTGCRTGCTGTGAGGCTGGAGAGAAGACACCTGGTGTTTCATCCCTACATCGGCTGAAGCCTGACGTTTATTTCTCAGCCTTGTGTGATATCTCACCTCTCTGCAAAACAAGCCTTCCTCCCTGCTGGAGAGCACTGGGAGGAGGAAGAGGAGGAGCTGACAGCCCTACTTCAAATTTCCCCTGCTGCTCTGCCAGCTGCCTGCTCCTTGTGTGACGTGACACTCACGCTTTGCCGCTCCAACCCACAGTTGGATGCTTGCCCCGTGCATGAGAGCGAGTCGCTCCATGGGGGAACTTCAGCCCTGTAGGTGGGAATTTGGCCTGGCTCTGCCTCTGGCACGTGGACTTCCCACATGTCTGTGGGCAGCCACGGGCCCTTCAGCACCGGGGCAGTGAGTTATACCAGCACAGGGCAGGTGGGGAAGAGTAACTGGAGCAGAGGGGGAAGATGGCACCTGGTTAGTTCCTGTGGGGCACATGCAGTTTCACCAGGAAATGCTGCTAATTTGGACAAGTCCAGCCTGGAAAGCTGGAGGAGAGTTCTGCAGAAAGAGCAGAGCAAGGTTTCTCCTTCCGCTGCCCCAGTGCCAGCTACTGCTGCTCTTTTGCATCAGAAAGGGTCATTTGTCTCTGTTGGCCAACGAGGTATAACAGAATTTTACTGTTGGCTGTCCAGRAGCAGAGCTTTGCTTACATAGTAACTGGTGCAAACAAAATTTTTCTTTCTTAGGAAGTGTCCAAATCTTGAGTTCCTGCCTTGCTCTGTTGGACAGATGCTCATTGACTGGGAATTTTTACCTGAAAACAGCAGAGTAGAGATAGGGCGATAGCAGGGCCAGGGGAGCTTTGCTGGGGGAAAGGACACTCTTTTTTCCCTTCCAGCCTATTTTTGACCCCAGTACAGCACTRGGGCGGGCAAGATGGGTTGGGCTGGGTGTGCAAGGTGCAGGGAGACAAGTGGGAGTACACAGCCTCACCTGGGCCAGCTTTGCTTTGTGCATGTTATCTTGCAGCTCTGGCCACAGGACCCCCGAGCAGTCAGTGTGGTGGCAGGAGCATGAGCTGGGCCGGTGAGCCGGGGACATGCGACGGCTGTGGCCGGAGCGATCCAGCCCAGCACCAGGGAAGGAAGCCAGTGAGAAGCACAGAGTGTGAACAAAATCCCTCTCCGGAAAGGCGCCCTGTTAATCAGTCAGCGGGGCCGACTCAGCAGAGAGGGAGGGAAGGGGAAGCAGAGAGGGGCTGAGGGGGTGTGTGGGCGCTCGGAGGGAGAATCCGGTGCAGGGCTTCCTGTGAGTGGAAGCAGATGGAGAGCAGGAGCTGTGTCGTACCGTACCGTACCATACCATACCATACCATACCATACCATACCATACCATACCATACCATACCATATCATACCATGCTATAGCTGCACCTTCTCCCAGCCTGTGCTCTGTTCCCAAAGCCACCGCTCGCTGTGGCAGTGCTGGCTCTGCACTGATGCTGCTCTGCAGGGATTGAGCGTCTGCAGCCACTGCAAGGCAAAACCAGGCCCCGTGTGGGGCTTTCCCACAACATGCCCAAGAGTGGAGAGATGAGGTCAGGCACAGGCTGGAGTCTGTGAGACACCCCGGGGTGGATGGCACTTTCCAGGGMAAGTGTGGCTTCCCCAGGAGGCAGGGAGAGCCCTGGATGCAGGATGCAGCTGAAAGCAGCAGTGGTGTCAGGGTGCAGAAAGAGGTAGAAGAGCCTGAAAATGAAGGAGCTGCCAGTGATAAGGAGAAGGCCCTCGGTGCAGCCTGGCCCCTTTCAGAGCCACGCGCTACGAGATCAAGGCTAGAAAAACCGCTGGGAAACGTGCTCCTCTGGAAACAGACAAGGTGTGAGTGGCTGTGGGATCCTGCTTCCCCTCGCCACATCCCATCAATCCCCCTCTGTTTATTTTAATATCCTGCTGCCAACTTGCTTGGAAACCATCTTGAAAAAACAAAGCCGAGGCTGCCGCATGCCTTTTTAATTACATTAATGCTCTCCCTGTGCAAGGGCACAATTGGGTGTGCAGGAGAGAGCAGGATCTGCTCAGAGGGCTGAGGAGATAAAGCATCACTGGGGTTGGAGGTGGGGAAGGAGGGACTCAGAGGAGAGGAGACACTCCATGCTCTGGAGACATCTCCCTCGCACCCTGGGATTTGCCGGAGACACAAACCATCTGTGTGTCGGTTAGCAGAGATTTAATGGCCAAACCCAGCACCAAGTTCAGTGCTGGGGAGAGCGAGATGCAGGAGAGGGCCATGGCCAGGCACACGCTCCCTCAGGGAGGGAAAGGGCAAGGGCAGCAATGGGGTGGATACATCTGGCAAGCACAAAGAGTGATAGAGAATCTTYGCAAGGAAAGCTGACGGCTTTGAAGATGATTTTGCAGGCTGGGAATGGCTCTGTGCATCTCTGCCTGTCCTGGATGCCACAGGTGGCTCTGGGCACGGCATCCCAAGATGCCAGGCTTAGTGTGAGGCACCAGGGTGAGTAGTGGGTCCCCAGCGTGAGTCACTGCAGGGAGTCCCCAAAGTTCCCGGTGAAGAGGCTGGATGGCCAAGAGAGCTGTCCCAGCAGTGCTGCCAGCAGCAGGAGTGTCCCCAGCCCCACGCCGCGGTGCTTTCGGAGGGAGCAGTGGTTCCTTTTCCTGTTGTACTCACGGAGGACCATGGACAGGATGCATCTGCAGGAATCCCACTGCCTCAACCTGCACAGATCGTACTTTTCCTTTCTTCCCCTCCACCCCCYAGCGTTGTTTGCTAACAGGTCACCAGGCAGCACGTGAAGGGAGGCAGGGGGTTATTTCTGCTGCCACCCTGCTCCCCCCGGGCCCGGAGGTGGGGCTCAGCATCAGCCAAGAGGCTCCTGCCACCTTGGACCACTTATTTAGTGGTTCACGCGAAGGGCCCACTCCAGCTTTAAGACCTAATTTGGTGCCTGTTGCAGCCAGCCCTGGAGCTGGCCATGCCAGGGGTTTGGGGATTACCTTTCTGCTCACTGCCCCAGAGCATGGACAGGATGAGAGGGTTCACTGTGCTCAGCCAGCCCCATGCAAGCCATTATCTTCTGCATTTTGGGCTGAGCTCCACRGGGGTGGCAGGCACCCCCAGCCGCTCCCTGGGGCGATGGACTGGCAGGCTGTGGCCATCTGGAGAGCAGTGTTTGCACGGGGATAAGCGTGTCCGGCGTTAATAGGAAATGCAGCTTAGCGGACAGATTCCTTCCCCCACCCTCTTTTTTTAATAAACCTTGTTACATTTTGAAGGGATTTCACAAAAAATGTGGTCATTTATTTTCACAGCCCCAGGGCACATTTTTTCTGTGTGACATCTGACGTCCCCTCAGTCGGGGAAGGGGAGGCTGGAGGCACGAGGTGGGGTGTCCTCCATGGAGGCTGAGCACCACACAGCCCCAGGGACCACGGTGACACCGACCCACGTGTTGAGTGACAAGCAATGGCTGCTGCTGTTGTTGTTGTTGTTGTTGAGGGAGAGGTGTCTGTAGGACAGGCCGTGGCAGCAGGACACTCAAGCAGGCAGAGGAGGGCTGGGACAGCCCCTGGGCTGATGCTGTTTCATGTGGGCAAGCGAAGGGGAGGCGGGAGATGGCGGGGGGAGATGGCYGTCACCCTGCGGTTGCCATGGGGGCAGCCATGGGGACACCACCTCGGAGCCGCGCGCAGGCGGGAAGGAAGTGGAGAACAATCGGGGAGAACAAGGCCGGCGGCCCGGGCCTGGCAGTGCCGGCGGTGCCGCTCCGCACGTCCCTCACGGCCGTGTCCCCCTCAGCAGCCTCTCCCAGTGGCACTGGGCACTGTGGCTTCTCCTCCAGCCTGGATCCCTGTGCCACCCCTGTGTCGGAGAAGCTGGTGGCCATTTCATGTCTCCTGGGGCAGGTTTCCCCMTAGGGAAACTTTCGTAGAATCATTGGATCATTAATGTTGGAAAAGACTTCTAAAGATCATCAAGTCCAACCGTTAACCCAGCACCACCRTGTTCATCACTAAACCATGTCCCCAGGCGCCACATCCACGTGTCTTTTGAACACTTACAGGGATGGTGACTCCACCACTTCCCTGGGAAGCCTGTTCCMATGCCTGACCACCTTTTCAGTGTAGAAATTTTTCCTAATATCCAATGTTAACCTCCCCTGGCGCAACTTGAGGCCATTTCCTCTTGTCCTGAGGCCCTCATGACTCTACCACAGCTCTTCAGCGGCCTGCAGTCCTCAGGTCACAGTTTTAGAGGAGAGGTGTCACAGCTGCTTGTGAAACCCGTGGAAACACCACGTGCTTGAGACCTTTCCAACACTGCCAGATCTCTCTGATACCTGGATTTGAATGTTACAAGGGAAGAAAACAGGCATACACAGAACACAGTTGAAAAAACCCTCATGTTTCTGTAGAAAGTCAAGCTAGCAACATATTTTTGCATTCTTTTCTTCCTTAGCATTTAGCACCTACCTGAGTCACAGCCTCACATTCCGTAACTCTTTTTTTTTCCCTCTCTATTTCTGGTTAGTTTGCTTGTTTTTGCAGTCAGCGAGACTTTTCTTTTGAATTATCTCACATCTCCAGAAGCTGAAGTTTTAAGATAAAGATCGTGAAGTAATGACAGTCGGCAACACTGTGCTGATGGAAAACAACAGTAGTCTCTGAGGGTAACTGGTACTTCGAGATGTTTTGTCCACGAGGAGCTCACTTAGGGTGCGTGTCTGGCATGCCAGAGATGCAAGCACACAAAAAGTGGGACTCTCCCTGAATAAAGCTGGAAGAAGAGCATGATAATGTTTAACTGCCTGTCCTTGAGCCTGGATAATTTCACTCCTGGAATGCCTGTCCGGTGGTGAAGGGAAGGGGGCTGCTGCAATCTGCAAAGGTTTAGTCCTCTTCAGGTGACTGTACCTGAGAGTGCGCCGCAGGAGAAGGGCATTCCGTGAACGCCTTCTGGCTCTGGAGAGCATCTCCTTACAAATGCATTTATGGTATTTGGGCATCCCTGATTTGTCCCCCTGATTACAGAAAGCTACRCGTGTATGGAAAAATCTCCTGCCAGACTCCCTCTGGTTAGAAGAGGAGATTATTTCAGAGCCCTAGTCCATGCAAGCTCAATCTCATTCAGCTGGTGAGGAATGGCCACACTTGGATTTCCCAATTTCTGGCCTCCCATTCTTTTTCTGGCCCTCATCTGTGCTAGGCTGTCTCATGGACCCCAGGGCCTGTCTGGCCCTCACCCTAGAGCTGAAGAGTRGCTTGCTAAAGTGAGGAGGGCTGCAGACAAACCTCTTCTGTCCTGCTGAGCCAGCATTCAACCATCTTGTAGGAGCAGACCTCGAGGAGATGTTTCCCTGAAGAGCATTTGTCCCTCTCTGAGCTCATGGTACCAGGATAATTGCTGACCACAGCACTGGGTCCAGGCTGGTGGATGTCTGCATCATCCCCTTTCTGCTTTCTCTCCACAGACCTGGTGAGCAGCTATTCTATGACCCCCCCTACTCTGAGCATCACTGAGGAGGAGCACGTCATCAACGCCAAGGACACGCTGACCATCACCTGCAGGTAAGGCACGAGCAAGTGGCTCTGTCTTGACTGCTCTTACSTGGAGGATGTTGGAGGACCAGGCAAGGAGAGCCCACCAGGGACACTTTGGCTGCAGTACACCCACAAATTAGCATGTCTGACTATAAATCTCCCACATTCCCCAAGTGTGAATTCATCTAATTAATTGAAAAAGAAGCAAAAGACGTCTCAGAGGATTCAGTGATAACCTCTGCTGTAGTCTTTCAGGCAGAAGGAAGATAGAGAAACATTTTGTGTGATTTGATAGCTTTGTTGTAAGCTCTTTAGGGAAACTGTTCTTCCTGACTCTCCTTGTCTTTCTCTGGTGTYGCTTATTCTCACATCATTAGGGCTACTAGGATTGAAGTTCTGGTTTCTAAATCTAGTGGGACATTTGGGGGACACTGAGAAATACCCATGGGAGAAGGCAAGGTTGCACTTAGTGGTGGCTATGAGAGGCTTCCWGCTTTTCTGGGAAGCTGGGATTTAATGCTCTGTCTTTTACATGTGGGGGTAAAGAGAAGCCCCAGCCGGGCCAGGTGAATAACTGTGCGAGGAGCTGGAGAATCTCTGGTTGTTTTGGAGACTGTGGCTCTGAGAAGGTGATGTGCCTGAACTGATTTATCCATGCTGGGACACTTGGCTGTACATGTTTTCAGCACTACTCCCGTAAAGTAAAAAAAACAAAAACAAAACATAAACAAGTGGGAGAAATGCCCAAGGTCAATTTTCCTGGAGTTTCCCTTCAGCAGCTGAAAACAGATCCATGCTTGGGATCTGAATGCTGGGTCCAATGAGGATCTAAATTCGGCATGGGCCTCAAATGGGTGTTTCTCAGTGTTATATATAACCACAGAGCAATTACTGCAAACACTTGGCTGGCATTGTGCTCATGTCTTGTCACAAACATATTTAACTTTTCCTGGAACAGATGGCATTGCTTATCCTTTGTGAATCAGTTCATAGCCAAGGGAGAGGGACAGAGGAAAGGTTGTTGATGGTAATTACTGAACTGATTTCACTCGGTCTGGGAAACTGAGTGGTTGTGGGCTTGTTTTCATCCGGTGACTTGAAGAGCCATGATGTGTGCTGGGATGTAGGAAATGTGTGAGTTGGAGGACCATTCATGACTGTCCGTGGGGGACTGTGGTCAGCCATATAGATACTGTGGGAGCATAGAGGAAGAGAAGGGAATTTGGGGATTCCAGTGCTCTGCCGTGGTAGTTTTCTTCACAGAAAGATGTGGGAACTGACACTCTCTGTTAAAACCTTGGAAGAGGGGACGTTCAGKGAGGTTATTCTGAATGAGTTTAGAATCAGGGCAGACCTTTCTCAACAGTGGTCCAGAAAGGGATGCAGAAAGTGGTTTCAAGAGTGTTGTCTATAGATTGAGCCAAGGCTAAAGACCATACTGAAGTTACAGGTGTGGTAAAAGAGTGTCTTCTGCAGCTGTGAAAAACTGACCCTGGCCAGCCAAAGAGCRCAGGGCCGTCTGCAAAAAGCACTAAAACCCACATACCCTTTGCCCATGTTGCTCCTTGGCTGCTCCTTGCTTCTACACCCCTCTGTCCCAGATGTGCTCCTTTGGGGCTGTGCAATGTCCTTCACACCATCCACAGGCAGATAGGTCTCAGTATCTCCTGCATGGCTCAGAAGGTTCCCCTTTTCCCTCTGAGCTCTCAATCCTGTGTTTGTCTGTCTCGACAAGAGGACTTTGATTGTGAGACACTGTTACTTCATTTGAGTGAAAAGTAAATCTCTCCTGGACCCTGGATCTCTAATTACACCCAGCTGCTTCTCCAACCTCTTCTCTGGACCATGGCCCACTCTGGGAAGACCTGGCTTGTGTTAATGGGAGCTGAAGGGAAAAACATGCAGACCACCAAGAGAACCGGCAAAGGAGAGGGTGGTGGGGCAGGGTAGGGCAGAAACAAATACAAAATCAAATCCAGGATCCAGGGATTTCCTGCTGAGCATCGTCTTGGAGGTGACTTCAGTTTGACCCTGGTCTTCCCTTGAGAGCAATGTCCTCTGGCTGCTCTTCGAGCTGCCCTGGAGCCAGGAGTACGAGCCTGCTTGAAGCAGTGCTTCAGCAGAAAGATGAGCTCAAAACCCCCGTGTCAGACTCCCTGGAGACCCTTCAAGCTTCACCCACCGAGCGTGAGAGTCCTGCAGCCAACAGTGCTCTCAGGCTCCCTCACAGCAGCCTGGATCTCAGATGTCCACAGCTCTGCAGCCCCGCTCCTGCTCCACRGCCCACCAAGCCTCATCGGTGACCAGAGTCGGTGCCAGGCCGTGGGATAAGCGATGCCTCTGSAGCTGGGCATGCTTAACACAGACCCAAAGGCACAACACACACACAAGGAGCCACCAGATGCTGGGGCTCTGCTTTTGCACATGCCATCACATGCAGTCACGTTCCCTTGTCACCCAGCACAAGGCTCCCTTGAGAGGCCCAGGCAGAGCAGGGGACCAGTGCAGGAACATTCCCCAAAACAGAGATCACGCCAAGGCTGGCTGAGAGCCACAGGGATGTTTTGGGATGTTTTGATCTAAGCATGTGGCAGAACAGGGGAAGGGGCTGATGCCCACACAGACAGTGCAGCTTTTATTAGCTCCCATCTCGAGAAGGAAGGAAAGAATATTGTGAATCTGCATTCATGCCCTCGGCAGCCTGCGCAGGGGGACAGCAGAGAGCTTGTGCTGTTCCAGCTCATGAACATTGGAGCAGATCCCACAGGAGCCAGCTGCACAACCTCTGTAGAAACCTCTGGAGGGATCAGCTTGGTCCTGGCTGTGCCATCCCATCCTGCAGGTGCTGGGCACTCAGGTGGCAAGCAAACCAAGAAAAAGGACAAGGATGTCCTTTGCTGCCTAGTGACCTGTCACCAGAGCTGACTCGCAGATGCACAAACCCGTCTGTGGCAGAGAGGAAATATTTGACCCTGGAGCCCTCTTGGCTCCCGTGGAGGAAATGAGCACTGTGGCAGGGCTGAAGGAGCCTGAGGATAACGTGAAGCCCCACAATCACTGCTCCAGAGCAGTGTCTGGGAACACACAACACTTGCTGCTCTTTCCTACACGTGTGTGACTGCTGTGAACATCCTCTGTGGTGCTGAGGGAGAATCTGGTTTATCCCAGCTAAGCCACAAAGCCACAGCCAGCTTTGCCCAACATATCGCGCATGGGAGCTTCAAAGAGGATTGAAGAATAGGGGTGCCAATGGCAACATCTCCCTTGAAGAGCATCTGTCCTGAAAAGATTGAGGAAAACAGCTGTGGAGAAGCCTACAGTGCATCTTTTTCCAGCTGGCATCAGCAGGCTCCATTGCCAAGAGGCACATTATCACCGAGCTGAAAGAAAACAACTTGGGAATAAATCTTGGAAGGTGACAGATAGGAGAGAGGGAACCATCCAAAACTGCTACTTGGACCCTTCCCCAAATGCAGAAGGTAGATTCAGAAATAAATCCATGTGGGCCTGGCCTGCCCTCATTCCTGCCTTCTTCTGGTCCTCTGCACACACAGGTGACATTAACTTGGACTCACAGTAATGCCCACAGGTTCTGTGTCCACACCAAACCTATGGACATGTGAAAGGTAACGAAAGCACATATGAAAGGAATGCCTGGGTTCAGCTGGTCACAGGCTGGTCAGCACATCTGTTTGCACTGGTCCATCCGTGTTTATACAAATACGTGTCACTCAGCTACTGCAGGCCTTGATGGTTAATGAAACAAGTGGATCTGATAATGTGTGAAAATCCCAGTGGGTAAACAAACAGAAAGTGGAAACACTGGACACTTGCACAGTTACCCTCGTCCACATGGAGTGCCAAAAATGCCTGAGCAAATGCAAAGGGTTTTGGGACTCCTTTGCACAGTTGGGGTCCAAAACTCTTGGCTCTGGGCTGAGAGCAGGGACAGCCCCATGGTCTGTGCCAGTGCAGTGGGACCATGGGCACAGCAGCAATGGCATGGCACAGGCACCAAGTGTTTCTGGTTTAGTGATCAGTTTTACTATTATTGTCCCTGTGCATGCATAGGATGGGAAAAACTCAAAATTCAGTTCTTATTTTTATTGAAGTGTTCATGAGACTCTGGTGCTTTGGAAAAGCTTGCCCATGCTTCATGGACGCAAGCTGCCAGAGCTGTACTTACAGTCCTGCCTCAGGCACTGATGGCATTTTTAGTGAAAGCAGAAGTTTGAGCTGGGTAAGAGGGGCTGTGTGGCTGTCCCCAAGGGCTCGTCACTACCTCCAGAGCCCTTGTGCCTGTGACACGGGGAGAATGCAGCACACTCTCTCCAAACTCATCTGCAGCGAACTGGAAGAGAGCAAAGTCTGCAGGAAGATAAATCAGCTGCTGAAGACAAACACAAAGGGGCAAGTCTTTCCCCCATGCTCGGATTGAAATCCTGTCCTCATTGCATCTGAGCCATTGTGCCCTCCAATGGCACCTTATCTTGCTTCCTCCTCACTGTCCCTCGCTTGTCTGGATCCAGCTACACGGGATGGTCACGGTCTGCCTGCGCTTAAAAGCATCTGCCCACAGAGCTGCCCACATGTGTACCAACATGTCTATTCCCAATTTGCATAATAGATGAACCCAGTTTCCCCTCAGAGAGCCAATGGTGCTGACAAAAGGCCATTTTTACCCCACAGCTGTCTCTTACGATGGCTTCTTTTTTCCTGTTTCTTTTTCTTTGCACATACTTAAGTGACTTTCAGCTATATTGGCAAACTTTCAAGTGGGGACTAGGCCTTCGTCTGAAAGGGGCTCTGATTTCACAGAAGGGAACTTCCAGCATGGAATAAAAGCTTGTTTTGTTTGTAGTAAACAAGTGCAGTTATAACAAGCTACGGTGGCACGTGGGTGCACATGCGAGCTCCCGCACTGGARATCCTCAGCTATAAATAAATACACACGTGCACACTCTGTCTGGGGGTTTCTTGAGTTCCTGGACTTTTCTGTCTGTCTTTGGGCTGTGGGTGAACAGGCTCTGTGGTCATGCCCTCAGAGAGGTGTCTGCAACTCAGTGTCTCTGCAGAGGTGGGAAGGGGCAGCAGCCCCAGGCCAGCCAGGGTTTTGTGGGGCTGCAGGGTGCTGTGCAGAGCAAGGGAACCCCTTCCCACAGCAGTGGGGAAGGAAACAGCTGGCAGCTGGCCAGAAGGCAGTCAGCTGAGCCTCCCCTTGTTTTCCCCTTGCTGTCTTTTATCCCTGACTCCCTCCTGCTTTTCTCTTTCTCGCTTTCTTTCCAGTCTGCTGTCTTTCCCTCATTCTTCTTCCCACTCCATTCATCACACAATGAGCCCCAGCCAGCAGCTACACAGAGCCAAGGGAAATCATCACATCCATGTGTTTCCCTAATAGCTCTGGACCCTTTTAATAATGAGAGGGAATAGAAAATAAATGGAACCTTTCTCTCAGGGTCCTGTGTGGTTTCCCTGTCCTGGCATTCATACCAGTAGGACAGTACCATGGGACAGAGGGGCCTGCTTGTGAGAGGGTTGGTATCTTACAGCTTAGCACGGCCAGAGAGGTGGCCTGGGGAAGGGGACGAGCCTCTGCTTGCCCAGTGATTAGGAAAGCTGCTTGCCATTTCCTTGTGCCTGTTTTTTCCCTTGGAGGATGGCCATTCCTCTATGTCTCAGCCCGAGACTGGTGGCTGGCTGGGCCACATGCAGGTGTACGCAGAGCAATAAAACCACCACCACGTTCACCATGCTCTGCCCAAAGCTAATGCTTCTCTTTCCCGTGTCTAGAGGCCAGCACCCTTTGGAGTGGTCGTGGCCTGGAGGCAAGGTGGACCCTGCCGGGAAGGAGGAGACGGAGTTGGTGGCCTCAGCAGCCCCCAGCAGCGGCCGGACCATCCAAGAAGAAGACTGCGAGGGCACCGGCACGAAGCCGTACTGCAAAGTGCTGGTGCTGACGGAGGCACAGGCGAACGACACAGGTTACTACCGGTGCTACTACAAGTACATTGATGCCAAAGTCGAGGGCACCACCGCGGTCGGCACCTACGTGTTTGTGAGAGGTAAGAGCTGTCAGTGGTGTGCGCCTGCAGGCCGGGGGCCTCGGGGCAGCCAATGCACCAACATAATAGCCAAAAGATTAAAAGTCCCAGTGCGCCTCCCAGGGCAGAGCGTGGCTGCTGTGGCCTCGGGGAGGGGGCCAAGGGCTGGTTCCCTGGAAGTGCAGGGGACCAATATCCGTCCATAGCGGCAGCGCCTGGGATTCAATTACCTCCCATCCTGAGGGCATCGCTCCAGCCGGGCTGGAATGCAGGAATTTAAGGAGTGAGAGCCTGGCCTCAGAGATGATCCACCACTAAAAAAAGCACAGGAGTTATCCTCTGGGCAGCTGAGGGCTCCCTGAGATGCTGGTGGCCAGGGGTGGTAGCGTTCCATAAAGCTGAGACTGAGAGGGAGAGGATGAGTGGTACAAACACACCATGTGCAGCCTCCACCTGTCCCCAGCCCTGATGGCCTGAGCCCCTCCTCAGTGGCAGATCCAGATGCTCCTCACCACACTGTTCAGGGGCTGCCCATGCAGGCAGGGTTATGAGATGTATTTCGGAGGAGGAGGGATGTTCACCAGGCTTGGGGCTGGAACCTCAGCTCAGTAAGTGGCTGTGGGGCCGATACTCAGCTTCTCTGTGTCCCAGGGGTTCCTCCTCCGCTGTCTCCCCCACTGCTCACAGCATGCTCCAGCAAGATAAATGAACTCTGTCCCCTGGAAACAGTTGGCTGAGCTATTTCTCTTTCCACCCCCATTTATTAGTTGGTGCAGTTGTCATGAGCCAGGCAGGTCATGACATATAAGATGCATTTTTCAGAAGTCCCAGGGCAAAGCCAAATTTGCCTCTGCAACTATGCAGAGAAAAATGCAGGGGCAAATTAGAAAAGCTGGGCAGCTGTTGGAGAGGAATTGAGGTCTATTTGGGCAATTGCCTCCTCTTTCCACGAGCTCTGCTGCCCACCCTAAAACAGGACAGAGCCTGACTGGATTTCAGACATATGTGAGTTGAACAGGGGTGTTCAGACACTCTAGAGGGTTGTATCAGGATGGAGGCAGAGAGCTTCTTAGATATGCTGAAAATGAGTACAGCCCAACAAGCTTACACGCAGGGAGTGCTTTTGCAAGAACTGATTTTCTTTGTGATCCAGCAAATGCCACTTTGCCCCCGATCCACCTTCTTTCACCTCCAGCCTCTCTTCAGCTCAGGAGGGGCTCTCCTGTTTACCAGAGAGTGCGTGCAGTGCAGCTTAGGGGCAATAAATCCCACACTGTCAGGGCCCATGGGACTCACAGTGCCTGTGGATGGCGTGTGTGCAACAGACCCTGCCAACACCTCGCAGCACTGCTGTGCACATGGCTACACAGCAAATGTTCATACTCATTCCAATCAAACTCTCTCCTCTAATGGTTATCAAGCATCTAGGAAACCTTAGAATCCGCCTTTCCAGACAGGACAGGCTTTCAGGCAGGAGAAGGGACATGTCAGGAAAACGCAGGCATATGGTAACCACAGCCATTGCAGAACATTCAGATAAAGCCTGTTCCTGCTAAACTGGGCTGCAATGTGAGGCTGTCCCTGGAGAGCTTGGAAGGGCTGATGTAAGTGTTGGGGATGTTTGGAGACAGCATGATCAGACCACAGGTTTATCCATCAACCTCATTTCTCATGTTAAGAGCTTGGTGGAATTGCCAGGAACAAAATATCTGTGCTTGCCTGGAAAAATGGGTTGTTCAGTATTTTACCTGCAGCTCAGTTCTTAAATGAACTCTCCATGCATGTGTCTCCTTCCCACGTGCCTGGTTAGGTGTGTATTTTATTACAACTACAGACAGCACTGTAGACACAGAATGCCTCATCAGAGTAGGATAGGATATGTACAGCCCATATCTCATAAAGGTTAGCATGTATTAATGAAGAAGAACCCATTAAGGCAGCCTTAAGGAAATTTGTGATGTGGTCAGAGAGGGGAGTTAGTGCATAAATCACAGGCTCATTGGCAGCAGGACCAGCCCAGTAAATCAGCTAGGTCTTGGCTGCCACCTGAGCTTGAAGGGGACCTCGTAGTCTCTCACCCCTGGCAGTTGTGCAGCTCCTCTCTCTCACATACCCAGGGCTCGGGAGAGGAATGAGGAACATGTTCACACTGAGAAACAAATCTGTGGTTTCAGAAGTCAGCAATCCTGTGGCAGCAAAAAACCCCAGGAAATAAAGATAAGAACTCTCTGGGCAATCCATGTTTTCATAAGAGCTGACCAATGCAGTCTCCTGAGCGTGGTTTGTTTCACCTACACTGTAGAAAAAAGCACTTCACACAGAGGAGAGGTCTTTGCAGCATGACTATCACTGAAGCAGCAGCTGTATAGATCAAAAATTAAAGGTATTCCCTTATGCACTTAACAGTGGGAGCACTGGGTTGGATTGGGTTGGGCCCAATGTGATTTGAACAACAGAATCCCCAAATGAGGATCATTTCCAAATTCATTTCTGACACCTCCAAATCAGTGGTTTAGCCAAAACCCAAGTGAATAAAGACTAAATGTAGGCCACTGAGATCATTCGGTCTGATTCCAGCATACCAAAAGCCATAATCTCCCCTAACAGGACCCTGAGGCAGCCCAGTGTCTCCCAGATGGAGACCCACCACCTCCTTATAAAGCCCCCTTCACCCACGGGACAATTTCCATKAATAAAGCCAATCCTGACCATGTGCTGGGTGGACATTTATAGAGATATGACTCTTACACAAGAGAGATGCTGGCAACACCAGGCCTGTGAGACACTAGGAACCAGTCTCTATTTAGAGCATCCTGGGAGGCATAAGCCCCTGTGGAAAAGGGCAGGCAGGGGCTGATACTACAGAATAAATCATCTGTCATTGAGGCCACCAAGCAGCCTCACAACTCTTTGTCTCTTCCAATTTTGTCTTCATCCCATTTAGTCAGCCTGGGTCACTGCTGATTCTACGCTGGCCCTGGATGTAGTTTAGTATCACATCCCCGGCCTTGTTAAGCGATTTCATAATGATTATTTTTGGGTGGTTTTGCTCTTCCTGTCAATATTTGTGCTTGCAGCAGTTGGGCGGCAGCGGGGTGGCAGCCCTGGAAAGCTCAGCTCATGTGTTTATCTGCTGGCCGGGATGGCTGCAGGATGACATCTGCATACCATTCCTCTGCGGATCACTTCCTCGCCCGGGAAGGTCGCGCTGCCGGCCGCTGCACCAGGGCGGCACAGCCCCGGCAGCCCCACGCTGGCCCTGCGCGGGGCCACCGCCACCAGCTGGGCAGGCGCCGAGCCCAGGACACGACGCACGGGTTTCACAAAGGGCCGGACCCAGGCACAGACCTTGAGGGCTCCAGGAAAGGGAGGTCATTTCCCGCACTGCCCGAATGTCACAAAAGTGCCGCTGCACCGGTACCRTGTTTGGTGCGGAGGAGCCGGCTCCCAAGCTTGCATTCCCGAGCTCCAGGTGTCTCCTTTGACTGTCCCATGTCAGATGGGGCTGAACAGCTCAACACCACTCCCCCTGCGAAGCTTGTGCTGTGTTAAGGAAGTGTAGAAAGCCTCCTTTTCTACTGGTTGTTCCTTTTTGCCAGTTTTTTCTTGCTTCTGTTCAGTAGTTGTACTCCTTATATCTTTTCTCCAGATTTTGAACAGCCATTTATCAACAAGCCAGAGACCCTCCTCATCACAAAGAAGGAGAACACTTGGGTGCCATGCCTCGTGTCCATCCCAGATCTTAACGTCACAGTGACCTCGGTGAGAGCTCGGCCGGGGGGAGGCTCTGGACTGAGATGCATTGCATTTATTCTGCATTTGTAATTGCCTGAGTGGAAGCAGGACAGGCACTGCCAGGAAAGGAAAATGCATGGGATACATTTTCCACGGAAAATACAAGCCACTGGCTTCCTCGTTTTATTTGCTGGTTGAGTCTGTGTTGTCATTCCCTTGGGCAGACCCCAAGGGTTTCCTGCCAACCTTGCTTCTCTTCCCTGGAGCTCTATGAAACAAAACAAGACTGTTTTAAACCCATTTCCCCACAGCATACCCTGTTTGCCTTGTCTCTGTGATCCACAACCCCTCTAGGTGGTCAGCTGCCCCACAAGGGAGGAGGCTGCAGCCCTGGGGCACATGACTAAAAACAGCTCTCTTATCAGTTTGCTTTTGCTTTTGCCTTTTTTTCCCCCCTTTTTTTTTTTTTTTTTTTTTTTACAATGCAAATACATCCTTCCAGGATGAGTGTTACTATTGTACAAAGGCCTCCAGGGACACTCTGGGGGCCAGGGGCCTTTCCCTTGCCCGGGAAGGACACTACCCAAGGTCAGCACTCATCCCAGTGGGGCTGATGTTTGGGACATCAGCATCAGTTTCCTTAGCTATCTCTAGAAGTTTCCATTCCTGGAAGTCTCTGGCCCACTCTGCAGATGGAGAGGCTCATGGTGCAGGATGCGGCTGCTCAGGGGAGAGGGGAGGCCACAATTCCTAGATGGCAAACCCTCAGAGGGAGAGGGCAGGAGGCCAGCACAGCATGATGCTGCATCATTTCTTCCCACAAAAGGGATGTGTTAGCCAGCATAAAGCCTGGGAGGGGTGGAGTGGGAATGTTGTTACCGTCATATTTCAGTTGGCAAAATGTTGATTTTTCCAGCAAAATTTTTTCATCCACCCTGACGGGAAAAGCACTTTCTGGGACAACAAGAAGGGAATGCAGGTACCCACACACTTGATCAGAGACTTATTGTATGTCCACTGTGAGACTGTAATTGACAAGAAGGTCTTCAAATCCAATTTCTTCATCATCCATATAACAGGTGAATATTTGGGAAAGTGCAGAGGAGAAATTTGGGTGGCTCTGAAGTCCATCAGTGTGGCTCATGGGGTTGTTATGGTCCTCTCTAGCTACACAGACTCTGTATGGTGCTTRTATCTCTACTACTGTGTGTCAGAGGTACACCAAGCAGCAGGAGGTCATTCCCAAACCTCCTGTAACTACACAGTCTGAGTCAAAAATGTTAATAGATCAGAAATGTCTTTTCATTGCCTCTTCTGCATCAGGGAGTGAGCTGTACGACATCCAACTGTATCCCAAGAAAGCCATGGAGCTGCTAGTGGGAGAGAAGCTGGTCTTGAACTGCACAGTGTGGGCCGAGTTCAACTCTGGCGTCCGCTTCCAGTGGACTTACCCTGGCAAACAGGTACCAGCAAACAGAGCAGCTCCCTGTGCACTGAACTGTTACCCTCTGAGTCATCCCCTCTTGACCCTTCATTATTCCTCTTCACATCTTTGGCAGGGCTCTGCTTCATAATCCTAACCATGCCGTGCCCTGGACATCTTGGTCAGAGTGCTTTCCCGTATTTCTCCCCTGCAGCAGAAGGCAGACAGAGGGAAGACCCCTTTTCCTGGCAGAAAGCTCCCTCCTTGCCAAGGTGTTATTGCTGTGGGGTTCTCAGGAAAACACTGGCTTCACTTTCACTGGTGCAAATCCAGAGCAAACATAATTGGTTTAAAATGAGCTACTCTAATCATAGAGCCCTCGTTACCAAGAGCCTGCGAGGTGGTCCCTTCCCCACTGTTTTCCCCTTCTTATATCCTCTGGCTTTTTTGAATGGTGAGACAGGGGAGTCCCCTGAGAACATCACTCAGTTCATGGGGTTCCCAGCCTGGTTCCTGGGCTACAGACAAGAGCAAAACCCGCTAAGATCTGACCCCAGTCTCAGGCAGTCAGTACACAGGACATGTGCCCTTCCATCCCTGAGGATGGCAGTCAGTTGTGGAGAAACCTATCCAGGTAGAGGCAAGCACTGGGCAACAGGAATCACAGCTGTGAGGAGCCCATCCACACAGCCCCATCCCGCTGATATCTTTCATCCACTTCTCTCTGTCATCTCCCACAGACACAGAGAGCAGTGATGGAGCCCGAGCGCCGCTCCCTGCAGACACACACGGAGCTCTCCAGTATCCTGACCCTCCACAACGTCACCCAGCAGGACCTGGGGAAGTACACATGCACTGCCACCAACGGCGCCCAGATGCTGGAGGAGAGCACCGATGTCATCGTGCATGGTACGGCACCTTCCAGTGCCCTGCAGAGCCACAGCCAGAGCCCAACTGCAGCAGACCCATCCCCAGATTGCTTGGGCTGAGCAGCTCCTGCACCTCCATCCACTCTGCTTTAGTGAGACCCAGCCTTCCTCCAGCCCCTCAGCCCTCCTGAACCCCAGCACCACACTGGGAGCACGGTCACATTCAGCAACGTGCCAAAATGACAAGGGAGAGAGATGCCAACACCAAATTGGCCCAAACGTGGTGGGATGGCAGGACACACAGGTCTCCTGGCCCTGTGACAGATGCAGTGGCCCTGGGGCATGGCTGGCCTGGGGAGCACCAGCTGTGGGTCCACAAGGCACCATGGGCACTGGGCAGCTGTTTCTTGGCAGCAAAAAGTCATGGGCAGCCCAGCCTCCCTGCATCCCCAGTGATTCCCAAGAGGGAGACAGAGACAGCTCTCCAGCTGCCAGGATCTCAACTGCCCTGTCACAGCAGCCTGCCTGTCATTGGTCCTTGCTGTTGGGCCCTGTGGAGAACAGCAGAGCTTTGTGACAGCCTGTCCCTTTGTGTTCTCCTCCATGCTCCCTTTTTTCCTTGCAGAAAAGCCCTTCATCACTGTGGAATGGAGGAAGGGCCCGGTGATAGAAGCCACTGCAGGAGATGAAGCCGTGAAGCTGCCAGTGAAAGTTGTGGCTTACCCCCCACCAGACTTCCAGTGGTAACTTGCCTTTCTTAGCTTGAGCCACCTTCCCCTCTCCTCCCTCCCTCTGCCAAATGGAGAAGCCTAGCCTGGCCTCTTGCCCAGTCCCTCTGTGGCCAAGATTGTCACAAATGTCACTTTTTTCCACCCACGGGGGTCATTTCTCCCAAATGTCCTGGCTCTCAGCTACATAGCCTGGTTTTGCAGCTCTGCACTGTCTGGAGGGGCCAACTGGAGTTCCCACAGGAGCTGTCCCTCTTGTGCCAGCTGTGATCCCCAGCTGTGGGGATCACAGCTGCCCAGAGGAGCAAAGTAGTGGGATGGGTTGTGCACCTCATCATGCTGCACTTCCACCAGAGCTCGCTGGAGATGGGAGCTTTACACCAACGCACTGCTCAGGGCAGAGCTGCAACACCCCCAATCCCACACACATCCATATGACACAATGTGCAAACCTGTAACTTCCTCCAGGGAAGGCCCAGAAGTGTCTCCAAAGAGGTCCTCAGTGCTAGAAGGGGGCACCCTGACTGCGCTCTAGTGGGGATCAGCAAACCCCTGCCCAGCTGCCAGTGGGACACTTCCTCCCCATGGCTGCTTTTTCTCTCTGCCTCCCTGCAGGTACAAGGATGGAAAGCTAATTCCCAAGCAATCTCAATCTTCAATGCAGATCAAGGATGTGTCGGAGCAGCACGCCGGGACGTACACGCTGGTTCTGCGGAACAGGCTGGCAGGGCTGGAGAAGCACATCAGCCTCCAGTTAATCGTCAATGGTAAGGGGGCCCAGGGCTGGGGCTGGGGGGAGAGCGCTGAGCCCATGGCCCCAGCCTTTGGGCTGCTCTGAGACCAAGTCCCTGTTGCTGTCCTAAAGCAGTTGGTACCTACACACCTCTTCCTCCCCCATTGCTGAGGGACACTCTGGCTACAGTGAGGCTGTAGTGGGAAGACCCAGGCCTTCCTTCTGGCTTGGGTGACACGGCACAGTTTTGTTCCTGGCTCCATCACTTTGGGCAGGATGTGCCCTAGCTCAGGGGCCGCTTCCCAACTGCAGTTGGAGATGCTGTTGAGGGTGACCCTGACTGGTGAGGAGTTGAGAGCAGGGCAGCTGCCACACAGATGAAGTCTTGATCTGGAGTAGTTCCTGTGGGTGGGAAGCTCCTATGGAGTTTTTCCACAGCAGAAACTGGTCCCTGTCATGCAGGTGTGGCGAGGAACCCGACGCCAGCAAAAAAGGTGTGGGAAGGGCACTGCTGCTTGGTGATGTGTCTCCAGCAAGCTCCGTAGCCCTGTGGTGGGGGCTGCCAGACAGTGCTTTGAGCCCTGCAACATCCAGACAGTTCCACTAACCAGAGAAAGGAGAAATTATGTCACTGGAATCTGCCTAAGTGTAACCTGCTGTGCCTTGCCAGCCTGAGCTGCCCTGAGAGCCAGAGAGCTGTAGTGCCCAGGCTCTCTATAAACGGGCCTGGGGAGGGCAGAGCCTGGCCTGGGGATGCAGTGGCTGAGCCTGCCACACTCACAATGTCACTCTGATCCTTGCAGTTCCTCCACGCATCCATGAGAAGGAAGCCTCTTCCCCAAGCATCTATTCCAAGAGGAGCCCCCAGGCCCTCACCTGCACTGTTTATGGCATTCCAGCACCAGAGGTGATCCAGTGGCAGTGGAGGCCATGGATGCCCTGTCGGATGTTCTCCCGACGCAGCCTGTAAGTGCCATTTCTTCCAACACCTGTGTCTTGCCAGGCCACCATCATGGTGTTATGGGCTTCTTGTGACGGTGGCTGTGTCCCCAATTGCTTTTGCTCTCCCACCCACAACATGGCACCTTGTGGGAAGACAGAGTGGAGACACTTGTTCTCTGTGTGGGAGTTTTGCCCAGGCTGGCTGGTCCCAGACACCAATAGCTTCCACAGCATCCTCTGGATCCTCAGCCACCTCCATCTGTCAGTGGATGTCCATGGCCCAGCCACACCTCACAGCACCTGCAACAAAACCACTGATCACTGTTCTAATGGGGAAGCTGAGGCAGATTGCAGCAGACATTGTCACAGCCCCTTGGAGAGACCACAGGACAGTAGCTGGGGCTCACCACATTCCTGCCCTGAGGTCCCTGTGGTTTCTCTGTCCTTGGTCTTCTCCTGTGTAATGATGGAAGCGAAAGTGCTCATAGGCAGCTGCTGCGTGTGGGGGAGAATTGCTGAATCCTGGGGAGGTGCCAGATCTCTGCCAGCTGCTGGGATGATTTGCCAGGAGGGTGTTTGTGCCAGCAGCACCAATAGGTAGGCAGGAAGGGTGCATGCCCACTGCCTGTGCCCTGGGAAGCCAGGGCAGCACGAGGCAGGGCTGCAGTGGCATTTTTTAGTGACAGCCTCACCGGAAGAAGGAAAAGGGGTGCTGGGGAGTTGTAGCCAGAGCAGTCAGGGTGGAGGACATCAGGGTGCCTGGAGGAAGCCAGGTCTCGCAGCCCTGTGCAGGCCTTTGCCAAGACAGGGACGCCAGAGAGATTTCCATTGCATGCAAGTGTACTGTGGCCCTGTCAGGAAGCAGAGGGGCCCATGAATTATGAGCACTGTCTCCCAAGGCTACCATATTTCTGCCTAGCATAGCTCCAGAGGATGCAGGAGGCTGCTTTCTAGCTTCCTGTTGTTTACACAGCTCACCAGTGTGTTTGCCCTGCTAAATGCTCTGCCCCACACCTTTGCTACTGCCCTTGGGCACTCAGCTCCCCCCCACTTCCCTGTTACCCTAAGCCTCTCCCTCCCACCCTGGATTTTGGGCAGACCTTCCCGTCTCCCACCCCAACCCACATTTCAAAAGCACCCTGCAGGCTGCAGCATCTCAGGTCGCTGACAGATTTGGGCACTCCTCCCCACTCACCTGTCTCAGCCTGAAGAGGTGCCACCATGCCCCTGTGAGACACCAGCAGCACCTCTACTTGGGATGTTTCCCTCCTGGTTTTTGTTGAATCAGAGGCAGCAGGAGCAACCCTGGGTGCTGCACCCTTGGGTGTTGCACCATCTGCTCTCCAGGCCAGCACCAGCCAGYCAGTAACACCCCTGACTCTCAGTCCCACCAGGGTTTAAGGCCTTGGTGTTCAGCAGAGTGACATCAAGAGCTGCCCTAGGCACATGCGAACAATTTCAATCCTACCTTCCTGCACCCTTAGCAAGAAAAGATGAAGCCCCAGGCCTGGGGATGAAGATGCTGTCCAGGACACCTGTATCTGTTCTCTGCCTGAATTTTCACACCTACAAATTTTTGCCTCCCTAATGGTTGCAGAGCATCCTTATAAAGCACATCAGAACTGTGTAATTGAAAGACCCAGGAAATTTTGCAGAGCTGTAAGACAGGGCCGTCAGTTCTCTGACACAAAACTGCTTTTGCTGCCTTTTTCCCAGCTGACCTTCTCTCTGTCTCTCTCCTCTTTCTCCTGCTGCTGGATTAGCAATAGCAGGCACCGGGCAGCAAGGCGTCATCAGCGGGACCGGATGCCCGAGTGCAAGGACTGGAAAGATGTGTCACAGCAGGACGCCGTGAATCCCATCGAGAGCATTGACACCTGGGTGGAGTTCGTGGAAGGGCGGAACAAGGTGAGGCTGTATCCCAAGCACATCCTGCAGTAGGGAGATGGAGATGGGCATGGGGGTCCTTTGTGGTCAGCCAGAAAAACTGTCCTGGAAAGGAGCCTGGCAGAGACAGATTTGAGGAGGGCTTCACACCTCTGTTTCTAAAGTAAACCATCAGCGGTCGTTCCCAGCCTGGGGCTCTGCAGTACCAGGCAGCCCCAGGGCAAGGGAGAGCTGTCATCTTTGAGAAATTACCCTGTGTCCAGAGAGGCTCCCGTGGGGGCTGGCTGCACAGGAGGGATTTCATGGTTTGCTGTTGAACACAGGGCATCCAGCTAGGGAGGGCATGGGGGCAGGTGCTATGGGGGCTCCCATGGCCATTTCTGAGCATTTCACACGAGCTGTTCTGGAAGAACTAAACTCTGCAGAGCAGCTTGGACAGGAAAGCAGGAGTCACAAACTGACTGGGAAATCTCTGGCCTTGGGAAGATGCATGTGTCTGGTGGGGCATTTCTTCCAGCTGTCCCCATCCTGGTGGGGTGAGGGTGGTTTGGAGAAGCTGGCATCCATCTGCGGCAGGCTTGTGAATGGGAGCAATGTGTGCCCCACAAAGCCCACTTCTCCATCACAGCATTTCCTCTCTGGAAGGAACATCTCTCTCTCGTTGCGGTGTGTGACCTGCTTGCTGCCTGTTTCTTTCTGTGTCTCTGGAAGCTACGCGTGTCAGGCCTGTGCCATGACGGGGTTCCTGTTCCCACTGGTGTCGGGCACCAGCCGCTCACAGAGGGATGCAGAACAAACAAATGGGCCCCTGTTTCCGAAAGTCACTTCCTGTTTTCCTACGCACCTCTAAAGGCACTTCCTGTCCCCTGGCCTGGCCGGGAGTTCATCACTCTGCCAAAAGGGTGGCAGGGACAGATGCTGCTCCTCCCAGGGCAGCCGAAGGGAGAGTGAGGGATTGGTGTCCCCCAGGGAGGCAAAAAGGGGTGGTGGGAGCTCCTAGGTGAGAAGCCCTTGTGTCCCCCTCCAGATGTGGCACTTGTCTTGTTCCATTTTGATCTTTCCCTATTTTCTTCATTTGCTTCCTCCTATTCCTCAGCTGTATCCTTCTCATTCCATCTGTTTGATAGTTACTGTCCTGGAGCCTCATCTTGGCTCAGGTTGTGCATCCCAGGGATGTGTGAGAGCTCTGGGAGAAAAGAGCTCGTCCACTTGCAGTGGGATGCTACATCCTCAAATCTGCTTTCTCTCTCTCTCCTTCTCCTTTCTGCCTCTCTTGTCTTACCAGCCTCCTGGTTTTTATTCCATCTGGAAAGGCCAGAATGAGCCACAGGCTGTGCAGTGCACAGCTACGCATTGCAGGCAGCAGGATGATGTCAGATCAAGAAACCCCAACTCAAACACAATTCTGCAGATTAGAAGGAAAATCCCCAAGAAACAGGAAAGGCAGCACACAAAAGTGCCAGCAGTAGGGTCATTTCAGCTGTATGAATAACCCCAAGAAACGGAAAAGGCAATGCACAAAAGTACTGGTAATAAAGTCACTTCAGCTGTGTTGAGTATGCACTGAATGGATGACTGTTCCTTCTGGTTAACACAACCGAATACATTGCCCCTTAGAACGGAAATGCTTCCCGAAGTCTGTGGGATGAATAGTAAAGGCAAAGTAGTTTCCCTGTAGGAACACATTATTTTTTCATTTTAAACACTGTCCCATTAGAGGGATTTCTGCATGTGATTAGCTTGTCATTTAAACCGGAGCCTCAAACTGCAAGTCTCCTCTAAGGGGAGTGCTTGTAACACATTTGGCAGCTCACACATGTGCAGTGTGAGCCCGGAGGAGGAGAAGAGCAGCCTTATTCCCCAGCTGCTTTTCCTGTCTTATTTGGAGGCAGCATCTCCTGGGTCTGTGCTCCCAGGATGGCAGCCTGGCTGTTTGCCCWATCTTAGTCATGTCTTCCTGGAAAGAAGAGAGGAGGAAGCTTTTAGGACTGTGTCTATGTACACTTGGAGTTTAAAGGGATAAGATGACAGCTCTTCCTGAAGTGGTGAGAGCTGAGATGTTTTCACAGGTTTGATTTCTCCTTATGGATAAAAGGAGTGCTTACAGGTCTGTAAGTACCTGTAAATTCCACTGAACCCCGTGGGACACTAAGTAGTCGCTTAACTGCAGAGAGCTCAGGGAATCAAAGCCCTGGTGTCCTTTCCCCTTCTCCCCGCGGTTATAAATCAAGCTTGGCAGGAGCTTAGCCATCCCCTCAGCCCTGCATCATGTTACTGTCCCCCTTGCTGATCACAGGCCTGTCCCCATGGTGACCTGAGATGCTTAGCAAGAAGTTTGCTCCCATGGAGAGGAATCTGTGCTGACTGTGGTCCATAAAAGTGAGCAAAGATCAGGAATAAAATCATGTTGCTGCTAGAGTCAACAGATAAAGCTTGAAAGGCACAAAGGGCTGTTGAATAAGGGGCTATTTTTGCATAACCCTTTCCCAGGTACAGCTCTTGGGGGCTCTGCTGTCAGCCAGAGAGCAGCAGTGATCCTGCTTCTCTTCCCTATTGTTCTTCCTAACTCCTCCTTATGCTCTCTTCCTCCATCAGACAGTCAGCAAACTGGCCATCCAGGAGGCCAATGTCTCAGCCATGTACAAGTGTATTGCCTCTAATAAAGTGGGTCGAGACGAGCGGCTGATCTACTTCTACGTGACCAGTGAGTACTGCAAAATCCCCTCCACCTGCACCAGCCGAGCTCTCTGCTTGAAATAGGCAGGCCCCTAGAGGTGCCGGGTCCTGCCATTCACAGAACCTTCAACAGCAACTGGGAAGCTAGCAGGAAAGCAGGGCTAACCCAGGGCTCTGCTGGGTGGCAAAAGCCTGAAGCCCTGGCAGCGGATAGCACAGGCAGAGTTTGGCAGGCAGACACTGGAATGAGCCGGCACCGCCTGTGCCTAGGTCCTGAAGCAGTCCTGGCAGGTTCTGGGCAGGACCTGGGCTGGGGGCATCCCGCTTGCTCAGGCCCAGGCAGCTCCCTGGGCTGGCGATGTGCCTGGTCCAAGAGCATCCTCTAGTGGCACCGCCAGACTCTCTCCCAGGCGAGGTCACGCTGGCCCGAGTGTTCCCACTGGCAGTGTTCCCGTGGGATTTCAGTGGCGGGAGGAAACTCAGTCGGTAGAAACCAGAGCCCAGCGGTGTGGGCTGGAGTCGTGGCCCATATGGGGCCGTATGAGCCTCCTGCCAGCAATACCCTGTGCTAGTGAGAGTCTGTCCCTGTCCACTGGGACAGGGAGCTCAGCAAGGGCACAGCAGAGGCTTATCTTCTGGAATGAGAATTCCATAATAAAATTCCCAGCCCAGAAGGATGGGCTCATGGCCCTTGTGGTAGAACCTGTGCTGTCAGAGCCACCAGCTGCTGTGGAGCCAGGTGAACATCTTCAGTCGCTGCTCCAGCGATGCTCTGTGTGTGTAGTTGTCCAGGCTGCTGTGTCACTACTGCCTGCACATGTAAAAGTGGGCATGTGTGCAAACCAGAATGCTGCAGCTGAGCTGAGAGCAGTAACAGCATAATTCAGACCTCCTGGGCTTGTTTCATTTGTGACCCCATCTTAATTTCAGCCTGGGACTCGAGCATATCCCATACTACAGGGCTTAAGCTGTTGTTTCCAGCAGTTTGCATGTCACAGTTCTGCTCTACAGTGGTTTCCTTTACCCTGGCTGAGGACAGGCAGATCTCAGAGAACTGAGCCCAAGGAGATGATTTCATTGTGTCTGGCAGCTCAGTCAYGAAAACTCATTCACATGTTCATTTCCTTCCTGAAAGCCATTCCAGATGGGTTCGAGATTGAGTCCCAGCCCTCAGAAGAGCCCATAGAGGGGCAGGACCTACAGCTGAGCTGCAATGCAGACAACTACACCTATGAGAACCTGCAGTGGTATCGGCTGAACCTCTCCAAGCTCCACGATGAAGAGGGCAACCCCCTCGTGCTGGACTGTAAGAATGTCCATCACTATGCCACCAAGATGCAGGGGGAGCTGCGCTTCCAGCCCRACTCCAACGATGCGACCTTGCTGCTCACCATCCCCAACATCTCCCTGGATGAGGAGGGAGACTACGTGTGTGAGGTGCAGAACAGGAAGACCCGGGAGAAACACTGCCACAAGAAATACATCTCTGTGCAGGGTGAGGGTCCACAGGGCTGGCGGGAGTGACGGAGGAGAGCTGGTGCTCTTGCTGCCATCAGTTTCCCAGTCCGTCCCCAGGGGAAGCCACACAAGCAAGCTAAACTCAAGGTGGCAAAGGCAGGGCACCTGGGTTCTCAAGACACCCTTCAGCAGGGGTCAGATACCCAAAGCCCCCCAGGAACACAGATATTGTTTTGATCAATCAGTTTCTCGTTTTCCCCTCCTCCTCTTTGTGCTGCTCCTCCAGCCCTGGAGATCCCCCGCCTCAAGCAGAACCTGACAGACATTTGGGTGAACGTCAGCGACTCCATAGAGATGCGCTGTAAGGTGGATGGCAACCACGTTCCCGAAATCAGCTGGTACAAAGATGAGAAACTGGTGGAAGAAGTGTCAGGTACAGTGTGCTGGGGGTGGATCAAAGGCAGGGCATCATGTCTAGCAGCTGGAGAGCTGAATGCTGCTGGGTTCTGGGAGTTGGTCTGGGAGAGGCATGTGTTCTCTGAATCAGCCCAACTCTGGTTTTAATCACATTCTGTCCTAGTTTGATGCTGTCTCACTGGCCAAGTCTATGCCCCAGGGCCTGGCTCAGCACTGTCTGTGCATATGCACATTCAGCTGGAGAGAAGAGAGAGAGAAATCATTCAAGTTTTTACTCTAAGCCCAGTGCCCGGCATCTCTGCTTATGCAGGGACCAAACCAGATCTCATGGAAGGAACATTGTAAGGGTCCAGGCACATTGCAGAGGGAAAAGAACATGTCTGCTAAAGCAGAACTTGACACACCAGCTGGACTGCCTGGGCACTGTCCCTATTCAGCATGCTCGGTGGGGGATTTGTCCCCTCCGTACACTGTCTGGAGAAGGCCACTCTAGGGTATTTCTGGGGCCATCAAGAGAAGAGCTTCTACGAGCTGGTGCAATGTCATTCTGCCATCTACACTGAATCAGCCAAAAAATAGGAGCCTTATTTTGAGCCTGAGGAGTCCAGTGTACTAATCTTCCCTCCCCGTGAGTGACCACCACAACCCTCTGTACCTTACAGGGATTGACCTGGCGGACTTCAACCAGAGGCTGAGCATTCAGAGAGTGAGGGAGGAGGATGCTGGGCTCTACCTGTGCAGTGTCTGCAACGCTAAGGGCTGTGTGAACTCCTCGGCTAGCGTCTCTGTGGAAGGTACCAGCAGCCACAACACCCCTGGGGATGAAGGGGTGGAATAGGAGTTATGGTCAAGGTCCCATGCCTCTTCCCTGTGATAGCAGGAGGCAGCAAAAGCCCCTTGGCCTTGCTGGTGGCATGGTGCTCTCACAGGAGGATGTGCATTTCAGAGCATGTTTAGCTCAGGCAAAAATGTCTCCGGTCACCCCACATCCTGATGCAGGCCACAAAGGATGGCTGAGTTGGGGCATGGAATGGGAATCTCTGAAGCTATAATTTCCCTCCCATCCCACAGGCTCTGATGACAGGACCAACGTGGAGATTGTCATCCTGATTGGGACTGGAGTTATCGCAGTTTTCTTCTGGATCCTACTTATTCTCATCTTCTGCAACATCAAAAGGGTATGTGACTGTCTCTGCCCCAGGCAGGGGAGGTGGTGTAGCAGGGCTTGGGGCATCAATGCTGTGATGTGGGGCTGCATGGCAGCACCTGCTGTGGTAAAGGAGGTGACAGGGAATGGCCTTTGTGTGAGGGGGAAGCAGGTCAAGGCAGGCAAAGAATCCAAATCCCGTCTGGGGTCAGCACCCAGGGCAGGGAGGGCACCTCCTGACCCTTTGTGTTGGCTGATTCCTGCAGCCTGCCCACGCAGACATCAAGACAGGCTACCTCTCCATCATCATGGACCCCGGCGAGGTGCCTTTGGAGGAGCAGTGCGAGTACCTGCCCTATGATTCCAGCAAGTGGGAGTTCCCACGAGACCGCCTGCGCTTAGGTGAGCCAGACCCCCTTTCTCCACTGCACGCTGCAGCCAGGGCTTCCCACCAGCCCTTCAAACTCACCCTCCAGGTTTCTTACACACCTCTGTGTATTTAATGCTTTCTCTCTGCCTCAGGCTTCCCATCTTCTTCCCCAGGCTGTCCCTAAAGCCCAGCTCTGCCTGGGAAATCTCTTTAGGTCTGACTGTAGACACGTCTGAGCCAACTGTAGGCCCAGACTTCCTCAGTGTATCCACACAGGTATTACTGAGACTAGAAGACCTCTGGGCATGCTTTAGAATACATCCTCACATTCTGCAAATGGCAATCTGGACAAAACAGCCCAGTTCACAGCAGGTACCCTGAGGTCAGGACCAGGACTGCATCCATTATCATCCTCATGCTGACACCCCCACCTGCAGCCTCTTCCCTCTGCTTGGCAGAGTTTAAAGGGCAGCAGACTACCTCTGAGGCACAGAGCAGTGACATTAGTCCTGGCTGCTCTGCTGCAAGGGTTCATGTTTACCTTTCCCACACACAACAACTTGTTGCTCGGGGGCAACAAACAGCCCCTCATTTCTGCTTGGCCATTTCCTTCCTCTGCTTTGTCCATGCCAGCTCTGTCTCAGTTCCTCCCATCGTCCTTTCTCTTATTCTCACCGACACAGCAAGCAGCCACCTGAAAGGGCACATGTTCCACTCCTTCCTTTTCCTTTATGATGTTTTTTCTTTCTTCTTCATATGGTTTCCTGTTGGGATTTTTGTTTTCTTTCATTCTATTCTGCCTGTTTTGCACCCGTATTTCTTCACACTGCCTCTCTCCTTGTCCATAGGTAAAGTCCTGGGTCATGGTGCCTTTGGGAAGGTGGTGGAAGCATCAGCATTTGGGATCAATAAAAGTAACAGCTGTGAGACCGTAGCAGTCAAAATGCTGAAAGGTATGTGAACAGTGAAGCAAAACATGCAGAGTGTGTAGACAGCAACGAATGAGGCACCTGCCAGGGAACATTCACCCTGTAAATGCCTGTCTTTTAATTAATGGCTTCTTGGCTTCAACACGGTTGATCCTCTTGTCTTCCCCTCATGGATGCTTTGGCTCCATTCAGCCACACGGGGAAGTTGCAGTGGCAGAACAGACAGCAGGGACTTGGAAAACTCAGCTTTCCAGGAAATTTAGCTGTCTGCAAAAGCAAGGAATTAAATCTGTCTCAAAGGACGAACAGGAATCCGGAGCCCGTCTTTGGCAGGTCACTGAAGGAAGTGTTGCTCCCAATTGCCTTCTTCCAAATGTGCCTGTATTTTGTGTTTATGGGGCAGACTCAGAGCTGGGTAACAAAGCAGCTTGCAGCTCTTACCCATCCGTGAGGGCTAAATTGGCTTTGCATCTAAAGCCTGGTCAATCCAGAGTGAGATTCTAAGCTTTTATAGCCATGCTTTCAAACAAGCATCCAAAACATTATTCTGTAATTTGGCACCAAACAAAAAACTGAGGCAGTCTCTGGCCAGAAGTAGCCTATACATGGAAACCGAGTCATGGCTCATCTGACCAGTAGTTACTGCTGCAAGTGCACGAATGATCTGCACAGCAGAGCCCGATGTGCAAGGTTGCTTTACAGTCCTGTGAGGCAAGGCTCTCACCCGGCCCATCAGCTGCGGCTCAAGAGGATGCTTCTGTCTCTCAGGCTAAATTTACAAACTTTCAAGTAAGACAAAATGCATATGGGGAAGCTGAGAAGTATCAAAAAGGCACACAAAACCACAAAACACACCCTGAGGGTGAAACAGAGGGTCAAGAATTGATGCCAATTGCACACTCAGGAGAAGATGCAGTACAGAGAGATGGCAGGGGCATGACACTGTGTTTGCTATTGAAGAGGAATCATCAAAAGATATCTGGGTTTAGGTTGAGACAGCTCTTATCTTCAGTTGTGATAAAAAGACTCAGATGTCTTTTGTTCCTAATTTTCTTTCAAATTGTTTTATGGCTCGTTATCTCTGTTTGGAGGCCGAAAGGGCAGAGATTCAAATGGGTGCATCCCTATGAAAGCTTCAAGTGATCTTTTTCACTGCACAACTATCACAAAGAAAAATCTGTTGGGCACAGATTGTGTTGTCCTTTCTTCTGGGTCCCTACACCTACAGAGAGCACCCTACGTGTTACAGCAGATTCCTGGGATCTCCAGACAAGGCTCAACATTTCATGTGGGAACATGCAATAACAAAATGTACTGAGGCTTTGAGGTCACAGCCTCCCCAGCAAGGCTCACATTAACAGACTGCTAAGAGAAGGGTGGTGAGGGGGAGTGAAAAAGCTGTGAGGAGATGTCATGACATGGTCTGTGTGTTTCCAGAGGGAGCTACTGCGAGCGAGCACAAGGCACTGATGTCAGAGCTGAAGATCCTTATTCACATCGGGAATCACCTCAACGTGGTKAATTTGCTGGGTGCCTGTACCAAACCCAATGGTAAATATCCCAGGGCAGCAGGCTGTGCCTGCTCTCAAAGATCAGAGCTTGTCCCCTGTGTCCTTTTGCTGTGTGTGATCACAGGTACATGTGGGGAGGTTATTAGTGTGTTTGTGTGCACTTAGGGCAGAAGACACAGTTCAGCAGGGCTGCACATAACATGAGTTGCGGCAAATTCTGACCAACTCAAGCCTTAACTCTTGCCCTAACCTTTAGTCTCTTCTTACCAGGTCCACTCATGGTTATTGTTGAGTTCTGCAAGTATGGAAACCTGTCCAACTACCTGCGGACCAAGCGGGAAGGATTCAGTCCTTACAGGGTGAGTAGCTTCCTTTGCCCCTAGGGACCTGTCCCATGTCTAGGGAGGGAAGATGTGCAACCTAATACATGATCTGACAGTGTGACAAAGACACCCTCTGTCCTTCTTTCTGCAACGGAAGATAGGTGCTTCCAGGCCAGTTTAAGAACAGGAAAAGATTGTGCAGCTCCCGGGTGCAGGGGTTAGAGTGTGTGTTGCCTGCTGAGGGTTTTGGTTTGATACCCTTGCCAGGAGAAGTCTCCCAGGCTGCGTATTCATGTGCAGTCCATCGTGGAGGCAGTGAGGGCAGACAGGAGGAGCCGCTCCGGGACCAGCGACAGCGCCATCTTCCACCGCTTCCTGATGCACAAGAGCCACCCAGCGCAGCCCATCCAGGAAGGTAACACTCCAGCCTTGGCAGCAGCTCCTCACCTGGACCACCAAAACAATGCCGGACTTGGCTAGCCGGGGAATGGGTAGGGAATATCAGTGGAGTGCTGGGACCCAGCCTTGAAGCTGATCACTGTTGCATGGCAATTCCCTGAATAGGGCTATTTTATCACCTGTTGTTTCTTGTAATAGACTCCAGAAACCCAGAAGAGAGAATTAAATCCCTTTGAGTATTTTAGCATGAAGAAAAGAGAATTGAGGGGGATCTTGGTGTGTCCTGCCTCAGACAGAAATGAGGAGCTAACCTTCAAAGCCCCTTTCAGTCCTGTTTCCCACAACTCTGTCTGACGTGTGCTGGAGGCTGGATTCATTCTCCTCACACTTGAGCAGGTTCCTTGAGCTAGGTGTGCCTTCTGCCACCTAAAATCTTAGAAGGGAGCTGGTTACTCCAGTTAGGACTGAGGACTAGCTGTATCTTACCGAGACACTGGCTGTATCCCACAGTCCCAAAGAGAGGCAAGGAGGACAACAGATCACTCATTCATCTAACGAGTCTAATCATCTTCTTGTAATTCTGGACAGTGGATGACTTGTGGCAAAGTCCCTTGACAATGGAAGACCTGATCTGCTACAGCTTCCAGGTAGCACGTGGCATGGAATTCCTGGCATCCCGAAAGGTGAGTTCACCCTTTTCTTCACTCACCTGATCTTTTGTGCATGCCCGACAAGACAAGACCTGACTACAGCCACTTTACAGGTGACACACAGAGGGATTCAGTATTCTGCCTCACACTTCTCAGGAAATCTGAGATAGTCATATGTACACACAAAGCTGGGAAATTAGTTCTCTTGCATTTCAGCCTCTCTTTAACCACCCCTTTTGGACATCTTTGTCTTTAGCTCCTTCCCACTTCCACCATTCCCCCATTACGACTCAGGGTCATGGGGGAAGGGAGGTGCTCTACACGTTCTGATTGTGGTTCCTGTCCCTCTGATTTTGCCCCTTCCTGTTCGTGTGTTCTCAGTGCATCCACAGAGACCTGGCGGCTCGCAATATCCTCCTGTCAGAGAACAACGTGGTAAAGATCTGTGACTTCGGCCTGGCCCGGGACATCTACAAGGACCCTGACTATGTCAGGAAAGGCAGTGTGAGTGCCATGTTCTCAAACTCTTCACAGATTAGGCCCTCTTGATGAAAAGATGAAAAAGCAGGAGTGGAACCAGTTGCATGGCTTGGACCAGAAGCCATTGGCCTGATGACACATCCTGTCCTCCTCCACCAGCAGATCTCTGTTTCCTTCCTTCTGCCCCTTAGCCTGTCATTAACTTACTCTTCTTTATACTCTTTCATCCCCCTTTCAGTGTCTTCATCTCTCTCTCTGACCTAACCAAACCTCCATTCCTCCATGGAGAGAGGAGCAGGGCTATCAGCTCTGATTTCCTTTCATCCCTTTCATCTCTTTGCTACAAGAAGGGTTGTCTTGGGGCTTGTCCCCAGCTGTACATTTGTGCCTTGCCCCTCCCTCCTGCAGGCCCGTCTCCCACTGAAGTGGATGGCTCCAGAAAGCATCTTTGACAAGGTCTACACTACCCAGAGTGATGTCTGGTCCTTTGGGGTCCTTCTCTGGGAAATCTTCTCACTAGGTGAGTGCTAATGAGGGTCTCGTGCTGCTAAAGGGGACMCCTCTACCGATGTAGCGGTTTGGTAGGTGAGTCCAGGAGGCCTTGACATTCTGAAGCACATCTAAGGACTGATGGGAAGCAACATCGATGTAGGCAAAAAAATTACTGAGGCCATATCCACCCATGAACAGAGTGATGGGGACACAGGCAGAGGCAGAGGTGGCCTCCAGCTCACTGAGGCAGAGAAGCCTGGCTCAGGCAGCACCAAGTACTTGGGCTGCGTATGAGAAGTGACCACATCTCTCAGTGTTTTGGGAGGAAGGGCAGTCTCCAAAGGACTGGTTTCTGATGGCACATTTCATGTTCCCACCCTTCTTTGAACCTTCTTTAGGGGCATCTCCATATCCTGGAGTCCAGATCAACGAGGAGTTCTGCCAGAGGCTCAAAGATGGTACCAGGATGAGAGCCCCAGAATATGCCACAGCAGAAATGTGAGTCAGAAACCTCATAGATACCAGCACTGGTCAGAGCAGAGGCCTTTGTGGGAGGGCAGAAACCTACTAGATCCCAGCATAGGGCAGGACAGGCCCCTCTGTGGGATGCAGACCTTCAGCCAGGGTAAAGCATGAGCCAACACATCCTTCACTCTAGGCAACTGCCCGGAGAGCAAGCCAGATAGGTTCAGATCAGGGCTCTCTAGGTACCCTTGCATGCCCGTGCTGGGATGGGTCTGTAAGTGGGCAGTGTGCTTTCCTGTTCCAAAGGGTATCAGAGGGGTCTGAGTTAACTCCTTGTGCCCTCTTATATTCAGTGCATAACAAACCAACACCCTGCCAGTAATTCCACCTGGCCAGTGTGCTGGGGGTGCCAAGCTTTCCTTCACAGTGCAGGAACTGGCTGTCCCAGTGGGCACCATGTGGGTGGGAGCTGTGGAGTGGGGTAGGAAGGGGCTTCTGTGGCATAAAACCAGCATCTCTTCTTTGCAGCTACCGTATAATGCTGAGCTGCTGGCACGGTGATCCCAAGGAGAGACCGACTTTCTCTGACCTTGTAGAGATACTGGGGAACCTTCTTCAGGAAAATGTCCAGCAGGTAAAAATCCCTCTGTGTCCCTGCTCAGCTCCAGACAGCTCTTCCTTCTCCCATCACTAGCTCCCTCACTGTGCCCTCTGCTGACTCCATGGTCAATGCAATATCTTTGCATAGGCCAACCAGTAACACAGGGATTCCTGGATTTCCCAGAGCTGTTGGAAAACTCATTTCTGCGACAGCCTTCTAGCTGCATCCCCATAAAACTCCATTCCTTGCAGAGCAGATCCCTCTCAGTCATCATTCTAGTATTTCCATCCTAATCCCCAGATGATTATTTTAAATTCTTCAGCTGAGTCAAGGCCCTGCCTCCCACATGCCTGCCTAATGAAAACCAGAACTTGACCAGGGTTTCTGAAACTCTGTCCTCAGACTGAAATGTCAGGGCCATGTGAAGCAAACAACTGTTACATTACAGCAGTCAGTAATACGGATTTCTTTGAAAGTATTACTAATCACTTCCATGTGGTAACTCACCAGGACATTTAACTGTGATGAGCATGCAGCTCTGATTTTAACTTTCTCTCGATGTTCCCTTTCAGAAAATGATAGCTAAATGCTTGAGTACCATCTCATCCTGACGTCCCTGACTTTAACCTTTCAGCACTGGTTCCCAGCACAGGCATGACTAAGCCACAATGACATTGCCCTGGACCACAGTGCTCTGTCCATGTAAACTGGAGAACTGTGGGATGAGGTTGTTTTCCTGCTCACACACACCTCCATGCATCACTCACAGCTACTTAACACAAAGGGCACAGAAATCTCCAGCCAGATATTTTGTCCCAGAGAAATAAAACTCATAAAGCAGAAGTTTCCCTTCCCAGCTCTGACAGCTTCTGCCTGTGGAGCCTTTTCTTGCGGGAAAGTCCTCCCCTTCTTGTAAGGCCACTTACTGTTCTTCCTAGCAGGAAGGGAAGGATTACATCCCGCTGAACGACTCTCACAGCTCAGAAGATGATGGTTTCTCCCAGGTGCCTTCCTCTGCCCAGCAAAACTCAGATGAAGAGGACTTTGACATGAGGATACGCTGCCACAGCCTAGCAGCAAGGTGAATCCCCTCCAAAAAGGGCAGAGAGAGCCCAGTGGGCAGCCAGCAGCCTAACCTGTAAGGGAGCCTGAGGGATGTGGGGAGAACCCAGATGCTGGAAAAATCCCAGGTGATAAGGTGTGATCCAAGCATTTAGGCCATTGCATCTTGCTTATAAAAGCAAAATGACTTTATTTTGCTGATGAGAAAGCACTGATGTGTAAGCCTATGACATTCCTTCTTCTCCTCCAGCTATGCTGCCAGAGGATCATGTAAGAAGAGCATCATCCTATCTGTTTCTAACTGACCCTAACAATTAGTCTGAGGCCTCTCCTCTCTGGTGACCTGTGATAATGTGATGCCTGGGATCTATATAACATTTTCTGCTTATCCCAGGTGGAGAGATCATTGAGGCCTGATTGAATCAGGAAGTCTGGGTGCTCCCTACTGCAGAAGTAGTAAGAGGTTAAGAGGCCTAAGGTGACCCCATTACCATCCCCAAATCCACCATTTGGTTCATCCTTCCCACATAGTTTCGTTGCACAGTGAGGAGTTGGGTTCAGATCCTGTTTATTCAGGACATTGACTCTTGGCTTTACTGAATACAGTATGCTTCTGTTGGCAGATACTACAACTGTGTCTCGTTCCCTGGTTGTTTGACGGGAGGAAATCAGATCAGGTGTCCATCCAGGATAAAGACATTTGAAGAGTTTCCCATGACACACACAATGTACAAGGCACACCCGGTGAGTAGCATCTGAGTGGAGTTGAGTGAGGGGCAGCTGTTTTCTGACACCTTTACTGTTAAGACAGTGGAAGGAAGATCACTCCTTTCTTATGTCAGTCTGTCTGTGTCATTCCTGTTCAGTCCATCCAGTCCTATGCACATTCATTTCTCCATCTGGCACACGGGGGTTTCTCTCCAGCACAGTTCACACTGCCTTAGTGGGAAACAGGGAGGTTAGATATGCAAACAGGGGGACTATAAAGGACCTCAGAGAAGAGCCTGCTCTTCACCCTTCTCAAATATGTGATCACAGCCTGGTTAAGCACACCGAAATCCAGCCAGGACTACGTAAACCCAGAGTGCTTGTCTGCACCTCCTGTATCTTGACCCACATGGCAGCGTGCAGTAGGGACTCTCCCGGGCTCTCTGAACTCATCTGGTACTTATATCTCCTCYAGTGACAAAACTTAAGTCATACCTTTAGTCTCAGAGGAAGATACCACCTCTCACGGATTTGATGGTAATACATCTTCCAGGCAGGGAGTGCTCTTTTTTTATTCCCCAAAAGTGGCACTGAACTGAGCACACAAATCCTACCTTTTTATGTGCTGCTTTTAAAAAGGTACCTAAGAAAAGCAGATCCAGCAAAACTATGGAGCATGCTGGTAAAGTGCTCCTACCCCTTCTTCCCCATCACACATACACACAATCTCATCTCCTGAATGATTTCTCCTCCCTTCCCACTCTGATCAGTCGACAGGGATGTTACTGATAACTCCTGTTGCTTCCTTCCAGGACAATCAGACAGACAGTGGGATGGTTCTGGCATCTGAGGAATTTGAGAGGATAGAAAACCGACACAGAAAAGAAGGTGGATTCAGGTACTCCTTAAGTCTAGCCACTCAGGCCTCCCTGCTGCCAAATGCAGTGAGACCAGGAGGCTCCTGGTGTCTCCCCATAGGCTGCACCTCTTGGAGCTCTCAGCTGTGGGCCCTGAGCCAGAGAAGTCCATGTACTCCTTAACAAGAGGCAGAACACACCAAGAACAGACAACCCTGCTGCTTCCTAGGGTTTAAAAATATGGATGTGTCTGTTAAGATAATGAGGCACAGTGGAGTGAGGGTGTTAATGAGATTGTTAATGCTTATTGACATTTTCTGGTGAAATGTATCAGGGCTTGTTCAAGCAGTGGCAGATGGGATGGGCGGAAACTATGTGGCTGTCACCTCTCTCCCTCAGCCCTGGCCCATGGGGTACAGGGCACTGATGTGGTGGTGCAGGGATGGGACAGGCCTTAGGAATTCCACATGCTGGTGGGGAGTCTGGCAGGTTGAGCTGGCACTCTCAGAGCTGAGGGTGTTATGGATGGTTATATCCTTGCCTCAGGCTTGGAAACTGGATGAGAACCTGTGCAGCTCATCTCAGCCTGGTGCCAGAGCAGGCTGGGACCTTCTCTCTGTGACAGTGTGTTGAGCGAGCCATGTCACCTCACATGCAGGCAAGGCCAGTCCCAAGCCTCTTCCTCACCTCCTCTGCCTCCCAGAGTCAGATCAGACTGGTCATTTTCTTTTCTCTTAGCCATAGCCCTGTGGCCTCTGTGCTGTTCTATCAAAGTGTCTCCTGCTTCTTGTCCTTGTCCTCTTTTCCCTAAGGCATGTTCCTGTTGTCTCCTACACTTGGTGTCCCATCTCCTGGAAAACACTTCTCTTAAGCATCTCCTTGAATGTGTCCCTGCCCTTGCTCTTGTGACTTCTTGCTAGTCACCTGGTATTGGCAGGCACTGGGATGGGCCTGATGATTTCCTCCCACATCTTCTTCATCATCTTCCTTCGTTTCCTTTCCCTCATCCTGGTAGTTGGTTGGTATCAATTTCTGTTATTCCTGCCAGGTCTGGAAGCAATTGAGGCAATGTCTCTTGTCTCTCCCTGCTCATTGGGGTCCCAACCCTTCCCTGTATCTAGAAGGTCCCAAAGGTATCTACAAGAGTTGAAGCAACTGTACCAGGTTATGTGCAGATTTGTCACAAAACATACAGGGTGTGCTTGGATTTAGAGCAAGGCCTGGTTTTGTGCTTTGAAATGGAGGTGCAAGCCCATTCCTGACCSTGTTCTCTGCCCCATGCATTAGGAGATGAGATTTCCTGAAGCTGGGATCTCTCTAAGCAGGACAGAGGCTTTCTAGGAGTGCGAAGGTTGATTCTCTGTGTCTCTCTCCCTCACAGCAGTAAAGGGCCCAGTCGAACTGTGGAGCTGTCAGGGGAACAGTCGGACCTGCGGGGCAGATGTCGGCCGTCATATGGGTCCCAAGTCGGAGGCCAGACTTTTTACAACAGTGAATACGGGGAGCTGTCGGAACACTCTGAGGATGGCAGCTGCACCCCACCTGGAGAGGGAGCCAGTCCCCCCACTCTCCATGCTTCCTTCTTCTCCGAGCAGTACTAATGGCACCAGGCCCTGGAGGCGACCACCAAGGCATCCCCCCTCACCCTCCAGGCGCATCATCAGGGTCACTCAGAGCTTCTCCTTCAACCTATGCCCAAACCCAACAGGGAACCTACCCCAAATGGACGGGGAACACTGATGTCCTTGGAACCACAGCATGACGGCCCCTGCAGCACCTCCAGCTGCAGCTTCCCCGTGCCACGACTGGAGAGAGCACCTCACTGATTCCTGGTGTTTCTTTCCTTCCTGCACCTCAGACAGATGCATTCTGCCRCTGAGTGGGTGCCTGTGTTCAGCACTATGGCACCTTCTGCATAGCATCCAGCCTCCACTCAGATCAGCTTCCCATTCAGAAAGCCCATTTCAGGTCAGATATAAATAGATCTGTCTTAGTCTCAAGTTTCTTCCTGGTGTGCAGCCTAAGTGTTTTTCCTTGGATTGCTTCCTCCTCCCCTCATCATGATGTCAGCTGCTGAGCTGTGGAGCAGAATCAAAGGGAAGAAATCCCTAGTGGTATTAGCAGCAAGAGCAGGACATTTTAAAGAAGTGTACGGAGAGATCCCGAGGGATCTTTGTAAATGCTCGTGCATGCTGCTCATTCTGAGTAGGTGCCAGCCTCTCCATCTCTACAAGCAACACCCACACCCCTCTCATCTCTGCTGGGGGGGAAACCTGGCCAATCTGCCTTATCGCGAGGATTATTTTAGCCATCTCAACACAGCTAGTGCTGAGTAGGTCATTAGCTGATGGCTAAAGTGCTCCTGGTGAGATAAACAGCAACCCTTTGCAGGCCCTGTGCAAAATAGGTTTTTTTATGATCTCTGCTGGGAGCAGGTTACTCACAGGTCTGCTGCTGTTGCCTTCCCCTTCTCCCAGAACAGTGCTGAGATCATTTGTTGCTCAATTGAGAAATTAAAGCAAAGCTGGGTTAATTTGAGCTGGCTTCTAAACATAGAGCAAAAATGGGTTGTTTGCTGGGAGGAAAAAGATCAAAAGGGCAGGGAGTGAAATGTTTATTTTCAAGCTGCTGTAAAGCATTTTGAAAACAATGGAAGGAACAGAGCTCCRTCAATGAGGGGCTTTGGGTTGCACCCCCTTATGTGTTGGCATCACTGAACACATGGAGCGCAGCACCTGGCCAGGGCTCAAGCATGATTCTCCTGGATGGATAGTTCTGCTCCATGACCTTTCCTGTCTCACAAGTTCCCTGACTCAAAGGAGGCACACTCTGCCCAGTGGGCTCCTCTCCAGTTTCTTTTGCAGAGCTTCCAGCACAGCATACCTGTCTCTAGAGGACTGAGAAACATTTATTTGCTGAGGAAACATCTCATCACTTTGGTCTTTTGTTTCTAAGAGATAACCATGTGAATTCAGAGCTCTGGGAACCTCTGCAGCCCCTCTCTATAGATTCCTGTGCTGCTGCCTCACCACTTCCCACCTACTTCTTTCCATCCTGCTCCTAATCCAAGACCTCAGCCACAGAGCACAGTTACATCACCGCAACAGGAGTCTGGGTGAAGAGGCTCATCCAAACAACTTGTCATCATCTCTTCTCCTACATGCCYGTGGCTGGCAGAGCTCCATGCACCAGGGCATCTCAGCACCAGGGAGTTTCTGCTTGTGGGCCACACCTCTGTCACGGAGCCAAGGGTTTGGACTTGTAAAACTGTGTTTCCTGTCAGATGTACAGCATTCCCAAACTGTGTTTCTTTTCCAGTAGTGGGTTTTATGCRTTTCCCGACGTAAGCCTGTGAGTCCTTACAGATGTTGCCAAGTCTTAATTATAGTTCTCCGCACAAGTGTAATGGGGAGATTTATTTAGCACATGGGAAAAGCACGCCTGTCATTCAGATTCTCTAAGCCTGTGCAGCTTGCTCAATGTTCCCCTCCCTTTTGTGTCAGCAGGACAACGTGGCTGCAATTTCCATGGCAAAAAAGAGGCACAAAACCAGGCCAGCTTGAGCCAAACTGGCTCAGGATGTGGAATTGGAAACTGCATGTGACAATGAATTCCCTGACTTCTGCTGGTGTCCCCTGAAGTTGCCAGGAATTTAACCATCTTTAAGTAATTGTTACGACTCAATATGAATCCCCTGGCAGGAGCTGTTGGAGAGCCAGGCCAAGGAACTAGGACAGCCAGTGGGGTGTAGGCCAGACCAAATTCTTCTGCCCTCATCTTGCCCTCCTTTTTGAACTGGTGGTTCCCTTGGCAAAAGAAAGGCTGCATAAACCTCGTGCTGCTAGAGGTCTCCACTGGCATTGACATGGGTAGAAGGTGACTGGCTGAGCTAAATTCAGGCTGCTCGCTGGGTGATGTGCATCCATAGAACCCAGACTCTCTTGTTTCCAGTGCTCCACAAAGAGTTCTCTGACTGGAAACAGCTCCATCTGAGAGAGGGCCCAAGAAAGAGGACTATAAACAAAATAATAGTTGAAAAACAGAATTTCAAAGTAGCTGCAAGTCCCTGTCCGTATGTGAGGGATAGGTATGTGCTAGCAAAGCATGACAYTTGCAGGGCAGTGGCAGGATTCCTCAGCAGAAAGGGGACAGAGGTATCTGAGTGCCCAGGCTGGTTGTCAGCATGGCCATCCAGCCAGGACAGCTGCACTTTTTTACTACGTTTAACTGTAAATTGCTCACAAGTATCCTTGTGGAGAAGGGTTACGTTGTTAGAGCCATTGTTAATGATCCCCTGCTTCACCTTGGGGAAAGCACTACTGGCGTCACCTGATTTTTGAACATTCAACTCCGCAGAAGTTTATTTTCTCTCTCTTGCACCATCTTGATGGGGAGTGGAATCAGATTCTATTGTATCTGTGTCAACAGCATTGCATGAACAATGCAGCATGACAGAAGCAAAAGTTGGCTTCTCTTCAGACACTGCTACTGATGAAGAACAACTGTAGTGTGGGATATTGAAGAGCTGTTGAGACAATTGTACTTTTGCTCTCTAAAAGTATACTAAAATTAGATGTACAAACCTGAAACCCTTCCCACTCTCTTGAATTATTTCTGGCTTTTTATTTTTACAGTCTCCAGATAAGCATAAGCATGAAGTGAAGCTGGTCTGTTTTTGTTTTAAGATGTGAGACAGGAGTGTTGTCTGTCTTTCCACAGCAACAAGGGAGTATTTCAATGTTTAAAATCCAGGGTTCAGTAATTGTGCCTGCTCTGTTCACAATGCACTCTCTGCTTTGTTTTGTTTGGGCTTCTGACTGGAACTCAACATTGAAGCTAAGCTATTTATCATCATCACMTTCCTTTAAAATGGCTGCTTTCACTCTATGCTCAGTCTCATTTTTCCTTACAGTGTTGGTGTTGAGAGGACATTCCTCCCTCCTGAAAACAAAGYGTTGGGTCCCCTACTTGCAAATACACGTGTGTCTCTGAAGAAAAACCTGCGTATCAAGTAATACTACATTTATATTGCAATATTTTAACCTGGTACCTGTTGTTGCTCCAGCAGCATTCAATGTTTCAGTGGGCTGCCTTTGAAGCAAGTAGGTTAAAACAGGGGTTATGTGCGAGTACAAAGCATGGTCTGTGTGTGTGTGTGAGTGTGCTGTGGGTGAGTGTGTGGGTGTTTGCATGTGAGTTTTCCTACCAGTGAGCGTATGTGAGTGATTGTAACTCACGTTGAGTCTTGTCTCTGGAAGTTCACGGTTATGTATCAAACCAGTTAGAACACTGCTTCCTTTCCTCTCCTCCTATAGTACTTGTTATCCTTTGTCATTAAGAGTTTTGTTGTAATATCTAAATGTGAAAATGAATAAAATCATAACTGGCAGCTCCTCTCTGGTTCCTGGGGCCACCTCTGCCCCTGGGGCAGCCCAGCCCTGGCTCGAGCCATCAGCACATTTTGGGTTTATTATTTTTACTTTTGTGTCCGTTTGCATTTCCCCACATCCTGTCGGAAACAGCTGGCCTTTGTGGCGTTTCCATCCAGGATGAAAGTCAGTCTTTTCTCATGGTGAGGTCGGATTCTCTTTGGCTAAGCTCACTGGCAGGAGCAAGCACAGCACAGGACCCAGCCCTGCGCCCCGGATCCACGACGCTGCCCTGCCGCCTCAGCCCTGGTGATGTCGGCCCTGGACGTTTGCAGCCCCTCCTGTCCTCCTTCACCACGCCGAGGGAACCCCCCTTCTCCTCAGGGAATCAAACCCCTCCCGGACCCCCCCATCTCAGGGCACCAAACCCCTGGACCTCTCTTCTCAGGAAACCAATCCCCCAGGACCCTCCTCTTTCTCGTCAGGGCACCGACCCCCCAGGACCCCCCTTCCCCTCAGGRCATCAAATGCCTCCAGGACCTCCCTCCTCAGGGCAATAACACCCCCGGGCTCCCTTTCTCATGGCACCGAACCCCCACAGAACCCTCCTCTCCTTGGGGCATCAACCCCCCCCCGGACCCCTCCTCTTCTCAGGTCACCCAACCCTGCCTCGGCCCCCCATTCTCCTCAGGGCACCTACCCCCGGCCTCGGCCCGCTTTGTCATTATGGCACCACATTCCCCCCTTTAGATCCCCTTCTCGCCATGGCACCGACCCCCGGACCCTCGCTCCATGCGAGGTCCTGGCGGTGCCGCCGTCAGCCCGCAGGTGGCGCCCTGCCCACGGCGGCCGCGGCGGGAAGATGGCGGCCCGTCTGTGGCCGTGTCACGGCAAAGCGAAGGGCGGGAGCGAGGCACGGCGGGACCGCGGCTGAACGGGTTGTTCGCTGTGAGGTGGAACATAAATGGATTCATGACCGTTGCTCAAAAAAAATCACCAGGAGTGGAAGGAACGCTCAGGCACAGCTTCCTCCTTACCCCGGGGTTGACCTGTGAAGGCATCAGCGCCATTTGTCTGACTGAAATAATGTCCCCTGAGGAGTCGTCAGTGGCAGAGGCACAGCTGAGGGGACAGAAGGGGGACATCCCCACTCCTCTCCACTGCCATCCCTTCATCAAGCTCCACCATGGGGTGAAAGCAGCTAAAAAGGCCTTTTAATTCTCCCTTCCCCATCCAGGGGCTTGCCCATCTGGGGAATGAGGAGATTGAAGCTGCTCTGCTCATGAAATATCCCATTTTGGTGCATCCTGGAGCAGTGCTTGGCTGCTCCTCCTCTGACGCCAGGAGTGCTCTCCTTTGGCTGTTCCTTGCCTGCCCTCCAGCCCATCCACAGGACATCCATAGGACAGGCTGGGAGGCAGGCAAGAAGCAGCCTCCCAGCTGTGTGAGGAGGGATAGGGATGGGGAGGGGATGGGGATGAAGCCAAGCAGGCAGCCCTCACACAGGCATTAGAGCACCTCTCTCCATCAGAAACACAGCCCACAGGAAACCGGACAGGGCAAAATAAAAAGCAGCCRTTTCTTGCGGTTAGCAAAGAACTGGGGATGCTCTGGCTGGGCCCCTTGTTTTGCTTCTAACATGGCCAGTGAATGCTTCCTCAATGCTTTTCAAAGTGCTTTGAGATCCTTCTCTGAAGGTCAGCGCAGTGATAGCGAAGAATCCTTCAGGCTCCCAGGACTTCTTGGCCCCTTCTGAGGACATTTCAGCAATAAAGCACATGACTTTGCATCAGAATGATGCAGAGCTCTTAGTGCTGAGAAATCAAAGCAAGAACAGCTCCGAAACATGTTCTGCACACTGCAGCATCAGTGTGTCAGCCACAACTCTTGCCCTCCAGCTGGGGTGAAAGTTTGGGTAAAATGAGGAGGCAATTACTGGCATGTGGTTCCTCACCCAGCCTTTACCAAGAAGAGCAAAATTAAATTTAAAAAAATTAAAGCAGAACATTCAGTTGCTGCCTCAGAAACATTTCCTGGATTGTATTGACATTTCTATAGAGCTTTGCAGAAACAGCTTCTCAGAGGATTTTACAGAACTGCACATGCCTTTAGCAGAGCCTGTAGGTCCCTTCTGCTGTGAGATGCAGGTTTGCAAACCTGCTGCTTTCCTTGGAAATGGAACAGATCTCTCCAAGGGCAGGATTAGACCCACTACTTGCATCTCAATGAAATAGACTGTGCTTCGACAGTGTTATCTTATGTGGGTGTGTGACCAGGTGCATCACAAATGCATAAACTACAAAAGCTTACAGAAAAAAACAGTTTAATAAGATGTGTAGGTTAAACACCAGGCTTATCTGAGGGCCTTCCGGTGCAGCTGGGGAAGTCACCAAGGAGACCATATCTCAGAAGAACAGCAGCACAGCTATTCGTTCAGAAACGTAGAAAATATCCTAATTTACAGTCTCTTTGCCCTAACTAGTTTTTGGATAGTTTGCCTTTCAAAATCCAAGGAGGCCATTACACTATTTTGTTACTTCTTCAAAGAGGCTGAAATCCTTAAAACTGTTACTTGATCATTCATCAACTGTTTTACAGTATTTCACAGGATTAATACTTATTAACAACATTGGAGTGTTTGTACAATTTTAGTATGTCAGAAGCAAGTAGCGCTAAATTGGGTAGGAATGACCAAATCCTGACGTAGAGACTGTGCTATTCCTGCCCCAAAAGTCCTTTCAGTGCTACCTGGACAGACTCAACACATCCCACCTCCTTTTCTCACACACAGGTCTTTCACTCCCTATTTCTGACATGCTTTAAAACTCTCTCTTGTATCTTTTTGATGGTCAGCACTCCTGAACTGGAAATATTTCTCTGAAAAGATGCTGAGGAGTCATGGGAGCTCATATGTGTCCCTGCAGCTTAAGTTGCACCAGGGAAGGTTTAGGTTGGACAGTAGGAAGACTTTCTTCACAGAAAGAGTGATTAGATATTGGAACGGACTGCCCAGGGGAGGCAGTGGAGTCACCGTTCCTGGAGATGTTTAAGGAAAGAGTGGATAGATGTGGGACACAGTGCCATGGTCTAGTTGACATGGTGGTGTTCGGTCATAGGTTGGACTCGATGAGCTCAGAGGTCTTTTCCAACCTAATTGCCCCTGTGATTCTGTGATCTAACTCCTTACGGAACTGCRGGTTGCTGGGGACTAGTGTCATTCCAGCCGCCCACGCTCCCGGCTCTCACCAGCGCCATGGGCACGCCCACAATGACATCATGCATCAGAGCCCCGCCCCTTCCACTGACCCCGCCTCTCCGCAGGCGTGGCCCCGGGCCCAGCCCCGCCTCTCGCCCTCGTGGCGCGGGGCGGGGCGTGCGGCGCCTGCGCAGAGCGCGGAGCGCGGGGCTGCAGTCGAGGCTCGGGCGCGGAGCCGGTRGCGGAGGCGCGGGACGGTGCGGGGGCCCCGCCGCCCCCGTGGCGAACCGGGCATGAAGCGACTGCTGCCGGCTGCGGACGCCGAGCTGGGCGCTGGGCTGCTCCGCCCGCCGCACTAAGGCGGCGACGAGCCCCGAGGCGAACCGAGGCGGGGCGGCGGGCCGAGTCCGAGGCGAGCCCCGAGGCTGTGTGCGAGCGCGACTGAGGCGGCAGCGGCGGCTTCTGCCAGCAGCCTCCCCTGGGCTGGCGAGGGGCTGCGCGGGGAGGGGGCCGTGGCGCCGCCCCCGCCTCCTCCCCTCCTCTCGCCCGCCCGGGGCTCCTCCGCGGCGGTATGAGCGCGGCGCTCTGAGGGACCGGCGGAGCCCCGAGGGACCGGCTGAGCGCGGCTTCTCCCGAGCAGCCTCCCCTGGGAGCCACGGCGGCGGATCGGACTCGGCTGGGACCTGCCATGACTCCCCTGGCTCCTCCCATGGCATGAGCCCGAGCTCTCCTCCCCGCTCCGCCTGCTTTTGGTCTCTCTCCGCTCCCGGGCTGTCAGATGGGATAGGACACACCCGGGCGTGCGGGGCTCGACGCTGCCGCGGGGGAGCGGCGGAGACAACCGGTGACGGCCGTCGGCTCGCCCGGAGTCGAAGATGAGCTGGCGGTGGGCTCGCCAGCACTGGAACTGCGGCTCATCCGTGCTGCTGCTGCTGCCGCTGCTGCTGTGGCACGGCCGGGTCCGGCCGGCCGGCGCTGACAACGCCAGCCAGGCGTACTACACCGCGGTCATCAACGTGACGGTGCTGAGCCCCGAGCGCGGCGGCCCCACGCTGCTGCGGATCGACCGCGGCCGCTACGGGCAGGACTCCCCCAAGGTGGAGGTCAAGGGGCTGCTGGTGGCTCCCGTCCCCATCAACGGAGGTAACGCTTACCTCGCTCGCTGCCGGGTGGTTGGCCCTTGCCTGGGCTGGGCAGGCTTTCCTAGAGAGCTCTGACAAACGAGGAGGAAGAGCTTGCCCAGAGGAAAATAAAAATAATCCATGATCTGAGAGTGCTGGCTTGAATAACGGCTCAGGAAAGCATAATGTGCTTTCCAGCATGGATCCCAGTAGACTGGGTGTATTGAGCGGTGAAGGTGTTATTCCTAAACTAATTTCAGAGAGGGTAGCGATAGTTGACAGTATTTGGTTACAGCATTGCCTTGAATCTCAGAACAGCTGCATAGCCATCTCGCTGTGCATCTGGATGGCTTTGGCAGCTGCATGAAGTCACAGTTTTTCAGTGTGTGATTCCTGAAAACGTTGTTTGAGCTGCCTGTCAGGACTTGGAAGGACTGAAGCCATCAAGTTGTTGCTCTTATAGCCAGCCCAAAATGTGCTTGTTTGTAGTACTGAACACTAGATTTGGATWGAGCCTCCAAATAAGTTTTCTTTTAATTAAGTGAAGCTGTTGTCCGTCATTTGGTTTTTTTAACAAATGTTGGGGTTTATAGAGAACACTAATTTGAACAACTGAGAGTATTGTGAATTTTGCCTGAAGTGAAACCAATTTCTTAAGTCATAGTGATGCAGTTTTAATAGTATCTTATTTTGAAAACCATTTTTGATGTTATCGAAACTGCCATCTTTAAGAAATGGACCACTTGATGAAATACAGTGGTTCCAACCTGCCTTCTGGGCAGTAAACATCTGAATAATGTATTAAGTGAAATATTGTAGTCAGTTAAAACTAGAACTAGAGTCTAAGTGGTGAATATTAAGAGTGTTTTAGAAGAATTGATAACCCAAAACTACTGTRTTATTAGAAGCTTTAGAGAATTTGCCAGATCTTAAGATCAGGGAAATAGTTGGATGGTTCTTCAGAACAAATGCATCCTGCTAGGCAGCCTCTGTAAGCTTCTGGTCTTTATGGATCAGGCCATGCATCAGCAGGTGCTTGCTAGTCTCACTGGAGCTCAGTTTCATTAGCTTTGCAAAGTGTAACTAGAATGTATTAATGGGGCAGATTTTGGGGTGGAAGGGTGAGGAAGCAGAAATTGTTGAGGAAATCTACTGTAAAATGATTTTTATTTGTACTTTATATCCTCCCTCTCAGCTATCATGAAATATGTGCAGTCGTTTTTCTGCTTCCTGATATTCCTCAGTTACACCCCCCCACACCCCCCATGAAATCAGACGTCTGCCCTGAAACTTTAGGCATGTAAACACTGTTATTGCAAGTAGTATTTTYATGGGGTTTAAAACTGCTGCTTTTTAATATATGCAAGGTATCAAAGCATTATTTTTTTAGAGCTGCATTATTTGTCAAGAAAAACTTTTGATGCTAATTTCTTTTTAATCTGCCTCTGTAACTTTCTCTGCTTTCTTCTAATATGGTCTTCAGTAAGGTGTGATTAAAACATCGAGGGAGGCTTTGACAGCATTTTCACAGGCAGCTAATAATGAGAGAAGAGCTAAATAAAATCATGAGCAGTCCATAAACAGCATTTTTATACCTACTGCTAAGTACTATGATGAATAACTTTAGTGAGAAAGCACAGCAGGAACTGTGAAATTGCAGCCCTGAATTGCTGCAGTTTTGACATGGTGCAGTCAGTCATTAAAACTTTGTCATCAGTTGTTGGGGAGATTCAGTTTTGCCCTTCTGTTTCACAACAGACAACCTAAAGCAAGCACRACAGCAGTTGTCTTCCTTACTTTGAGATACTCTGAGTTGTTCTGTGTAGGTTGTTAGATACTTACATTTTATTTGAATTTTTCTGAGGTGTTTGTGGTTTAAAAGTGTTCCATGTAGTAAGAAAGATTGGAATAYTTTATGCTTTTAGTTAAGCAGTTCTTGAACATCTTCTGCTTTTTTATATCCAGATWTGATAAAAGACGATGCAGTCTTGCTGAAAGTAATTGCTGTAATGTTTTTTATCAGCGTGCTAATACTGCTGTGGAACTGGTTTGCACAGTATTTTTTTCTAATAGCCCTAAACACGAGTAGCTGCCAGCCATAGCTCTTAGAGCAGTAAATGCTTTACCCTAGTTCTCATGTATGCTCAGAAGAAAAGGACTCTACAATTGTTAACAACTTTGTTTGAAGATACCTTGAATTTGAAACTGCTTTGATGTCAAGCATTCACCCATTTATGGGCTGTCTTTGAAATTTTCACAAATGTGGGCAATCTGTTAGCACCTTGATGGCATGGACTGTTTTAGAGCTGAAGTGTCCYTAATGTCACATTTTTCCATGCTCTGTTAAGAATCATAGAATCACAGAATGGTTTGGGTTGGAAGGGACCTTAAAGATCATCAAGTTCCAACCCCCCCAGGGATGCTTTCCACTGGACCAGGTTGCTCAAAGCCCCATTCAGCCTGGCCTCGAACATTTCYTGGAATGGGTCATCTTATTACATCCTTTATTGCCTGTAGGGAAATAAATAAGTTTACTTATTCAAGATTTAGGGGCAATGATCTGCTGCTGACCATATACCATTCGTAATAAGCACAGCCCGTGATTTTAAGTGTTCTGGTCTGTGATGTTTTTTAGCTTGTATTCTTGAATATGCCCAATATTGTATACACTGCTTTTTGAAGATGCCAGTCCCATGTGATCACCCCTCCTTTAAATCGCAGTGCAGCATGATGGTCAATCACTTCTCCCATTTCTTTAGCAGGATTTCTCTAATGGAATTCAACCTTGTCATGTTAATACATGTATTAGGACTCTTTCGCTGTTCTTTTTATAGAGCTTGTATGAAATTGATACAGGCTTTCAAAGGCAATGTTCCCCTGGGAGTGGGGTGGCAGTAACTGGCATGACCGCTTGTGAATGTGACTTGTGAAAGTGCAGCTCCAGCGAGCTCTTGGTCACAGTTGSCTGCTGGGTGTACATTCAGCACCTGTGTGGGCATATTTTTGCACGTACATTAAATGCACGATAGCAGCATGGTTTCTCTATTAATCTCTCTTCCGTTCTTCTACTTTGAGCTCCTTTCCTTGCCTCCTTTAATTTGTTMATCTTTTGTCATGACTTAATTTCTTACTAAAAGAATGTTTTAAATAGCCTCTGGATACGAGTGCTTGCAGATTATAAAATAAAATGCTCCTCTTGTTCTACATGGAAGGATAACAGTGAAATGCATCTTCACAGCCTAATGCAGGTTTTCTGATAGTTTAGTTCAGGTTTATAGTATCCCTTYAGTGAGGTTCCTGAGTGCTTCTCACTCAGTCCCTTACTCTGTTATTTGTGACTTTGTGCGGCCAGACATTTTCATAGAATCATAGAATGGAAAGGACCCTAAAGACTATCTWGTTCCAACCCSTGCCATGGGAAGGGACACCTTGCRCTAGACCAGGTTGCTCAAAGCCCCATCCAACCTGGCCTTGAACACTTCCAGGTCCTTTCAGCCCAATCCTCTTGTAGCAGCTGCCTGGATACTCTTGGAGTGTCTGTACATGCCCTGTGTAAGTGTTCAGCCCTGTGCCACTCCAGTGACCTGTACTTTTAATCTTCAGTGGTATTGGGTGTCTGACACCAGTTGGGTTACAAACCTTTAGGTGTCAGGCACATTCCTCTTTGCCATAGCAAACCAAGCTAGAAGCTATTGAATACTCACCTTAATGGTTCTTGGTAGAAACTGCAGTGCTTTGTAGCTTAGTTCCCTCAGAAGCATTTRCCATGGGGAACAGGGCTGTTTGTGACTGTTGAGTATGGGTTATTGCCTGTTGTTCTGTGCTTGGATTCCAGTTTGAGGGCTGGAAATGTCTGTCCTGTGTGGTCCCAAGARTCCTCTTGCAGGTGGTCACACCTTGCTGGGAGGTGAGGTTTTGTGCACCTTGGCTGACTTGAGAAGCAGGCAGGATGACCAGGACTGGGGCTGATAGGAAGTGAAATAGCAGCAGAGTCAAACTTGAAAATGTTAAGATTCACTGAGCCGATAGGTAAGGAACGAGGAGGTCAGGAAGGGTGGAAAGGGATGGGGCCTAAAGGGCTTGTGGGGATGTGATGGTTGTACAAAAGCTGCTTTGGAGAAAGAGCTCATAGGAAGGGGAGATATCCCGAAGGGGTAGTAGGGTTGGGGCTGGGCAAATGAGACTGAGAATGTGAGGAAAAACATGTGTTAGAAAAAGGTGAAAATGGGGAAGAAACAATGTTGGCTCAGTGTTAGGAATGGAGATATATCTTGTACATGATGCTATAACTACAGCGTTCTGTAGCATCTGACACTTCATAAACATGTTGTGTGAACAAGTTTTAGCTGCAGAAGGTTTGAAATGCCAGTTTCCTGGTAACTGCAGAGCTTTAGGTAGCATTCAGACAGAAATTCTGGCCCAGAATTCAAACCATTAAGGTTTAGGAAAATGCAACAAGCAAATATATCAGTAGAATAGGGGAAGAAAAATCTGGTGCTATGAATTTGTACTTTACCATTGGTCTCAGTATCCAGCTTAATTAGTAGTCATTAATTGATAGCAAAAGTGGAGGTTCTATATTGGAGTTCATAGCCATAATTGTAGAATACTTACTGAGCTAACAAGATTAAATCTGAACTATTACAGGACTCTTCTAAGCTTCAGTGATTTTCTTTTGTTTAACTTCTTCCCCGAAACAAGATTACCTCTTGTTCAAAGAGTTTCTTTTCGTGCTAAAGCCAGCTTTAGTCAAAGGAATTACCTGCAAGAGCTGTTGAAAATAAAACATTGCTGTACGTAACTCATTGATTCATTGACACAACTTTATAAAAGTGGAAATTATGACTAGCTTGAATAAGGACTGTATTGATAATAACACAAGTAGTGTTTGAAAGAAAATATGTCTATTGCACGTATTAAGCCTTAGCAAATAACTGRTACCCTTCCTTGAAATAAGAATCAATCAGCACTGCTTTGTTGCTTCTGTAAATTTCCCAGCTGAATTCCTTTTCTGGGAATTTTATCACAGGATTATAATTAATGTGTTGCACAAAGCTGTCTTATTTTACCAGTCAGGTGTTCTACATAGCACCTGCCTGGACCGTGGTGCTGGAGGGACAGAATACTTTGGGGTGCAGCCTGCATGGCACTGCAGCGTCCCGTGTGTTCCTGTGTAGCTTCTTTCCCAACAAGCCTCTTGGTCTGCTGCCCCTCAAAATACTCATGGTGTCTCTCCAGCTATTGTATTACAGTGATTGAAGGTCAGACTTTAAAATGATTTCTGTATGTGTAGCTGAGACAGACCAGCTCTGGCAACTGGTGCTTGCCTCAGAGAGTACAGTATTAGCTAAGATGAAATCAATAGCAAGATATCTGAYCTTWAAAGAAAAAAAAAAAAAAGGAAGAGGAAAAAAAACCTGCATGGAATAAAACAGTTAATTCCCAGGTAGTGGGATATTTCTGTGAAAAGGGACAAAGTCTGGTAACAGCCAGTGCAGTGACCTTGGCTAGAGTGGGATGTCACAGTTGTGTTCAAAGTAATGCAAAGGCAGCATAAACACACGGTATAAGAGAGAGCAAATCCAGCCATGGTTCAGATCTAGGGGACAGTCTGCATTGGGACAGGTATGCACTTCTGACAAAGCCTTTGAGAGCTGACCTATTCATTTCATTTATGCTCCCACAAAATGGCTCTCCCTGTTACAGGGAGAAGGGTAAAACCTGGTCAGGCAAGTGGAAAAGAGGAGGAGGAAAGTACAGTTGCTGTGCTAATGTGAACTTGCCACTACTTCTTCAGTAGTTGAGGAACCTTGGTTGGATCTGTTGCATTATTAAGTATTTTTTTCACATGAATCCCTAAAATGCTGTCACAAACCTTAGTCCTTCAGTGGGAAGGGGTCTTGAATTATAAAAAACACTCAAAGGAAAACAGTTACGCAAATTGTGCAGCCCTGTGTGTTCTGCAAAAGGAAAATGAAGCTCTCCTAAAGCTAAAAACAAACATGAGCCTAATGGTAGGTACTTAAATCACAGCTGATTCTTCTGTAAAGAGGCTCTTCTGTGGTGTTGGGGCTTATGGTAGGAAGAGAGATRTTTACAACAACATTGTACATAGCTCTTTAACCCTGCAGGCTGCCACTTCTAACAGAAAATTGGGGTTTTGCCAAGACATGATACATAGATAAACACAGAGACAGGCAGAGTAAATAGCTTAGATTTCAAATAAGCCAGAAGAGTAGCACACCTATAGGGAAACATACTTAAATGGCTTTCTGTATGCTTGTATCTTCTGAACTTCCATGAGTGACTTCTGATCATATCTTTTTCTGTGCAAGTGATTTGTCTTAGAATAATTTAATGTGAAGTTGCTTTTCATTCTGGCGAGTAACATCAGTTCTGGGCACCTCACTACAAGAAAGATATTGAGGCACTGGAGCGTATCCAGAGAAGGACAGAGGAGCTGGGGAAGGGGCTGGAGCACAAGTCTGATGAGAAGTGGCTGGGGGGGCTGAGCCTGGAGAAAAGGAGGGGGACTTTCTCACTCTCTAAGACTCTGACAGGAGGGTGGAGCCAGGTGGGGGTCAGCCTCTTCTCCCAGGTAACAAGTGACACAATGAGAGGAAACAGCCTCAAGATGTGCGGGGCGGGGTGGGGGGGTTTAGATTCGATATTAGGAAAAATTTCTTCACCAAAAGGGTTGTCAGGCATTGAAACAGACTGCCCAGGGCAGTGGTGGAGTCACAATCCCTGGAGGAATTTAAAAGACTTGTAGGCACTTGAGGGTATGGTTTAGTGGTGAACATGACAGTGCCAGGTTAACGGTTGGACTCAATGATCTTAGAGGTCTTTTCCAGTCCAAACAATTCTGTGATCATCCAGATAATGCTTGCAACGCATGTGTTGTAGATTCTAGTTGAACTTYGGGCAGCAAACCATAGATGGTAGGGTAGTGGAGAGCTATTGATGATTTGGGTTGACAGCGATCGTGTGTGTCYGTTACAATGCCCACTGATGTGCCTGGCGCCTGAGCTGTGCAGAAGGGTGACTGTGATTCTAAGACTTTCACTTTCTGTGAAGTATATTCAGTCTACTGACAAGCAGAAAAAACCACATTTTCCACTATTGTTTGTGAATTTTATTTACTTAAAGTGAAAAGATTGCTTAACATTTGTGTGGTGTAATAGAATGCTAATGCAAAGAAAAGTGGGTTGTGACGTTTTATTAAATATCAAGTGATTTGCAGATACTCAGTTCAGATTTATCTAAACCAACCAGATTTTCCTCAATCTTTTTGTATTACTTAAATAGTACTGAAATAATATTGTCAGCTGTTAAATTTTCATCAGTATATACTGAATACACCTCGTCAGGAATAACATGCTGTAAGCATTTGAGTGGTGTTTGTTGGTCTATATCTGGAAAGCTTTAATCTCTTAATATCTTGTTTCTTAATTCTGTTGCTTTATCCAGTAACATTTCATAGCTCTGTCCACAGCTGAGAGAGACTTTGATCTCTACCGTGGTAGAAAATTTTGTACTACTTTTCCCACACATGCAGTTTCTGTTATCTCTTACTGCTTTCTCTGTTGCTTTTTAAGCTAAACATTTTCGAGCATGCAAATTTCAAGATGCTTATATAGTTCAGTTTTACAAAAATTCATGTAACAGACTTTTGAGATTGCTGCCTCCCTATTCAAGGTGCCCTTTGTTGCTTTTATAGTTTTTTGCTGTAATAACCATTAGCTTGGTTTTGTGGCGTTTTTTGTTTTCACTTCATATTTTAGTTCTGAGCATGATTGTACTGAAGCCAACAGTACATAATTCAGAGGAGTGCTGTTTTTCATAATCCTATATATTTTAAGTAAATTTATGTTGGCCATAGTGTCCATTTTCAGAGTTATTTTTGGCAGTTTGAGGGGATTCTGTGGAATCGTAGCCATTTACTAAATGGTATTTTCCAACAGGTGTATCATACCTGAAATTCTTAAATGATTTCATGGGAGAAGGATGGGATTTTTAACTTTCAAGGCTTGAGAAACTTCCTGTCACGGTCTGCTGGTGCTGTCCCCCGTCTGTGTTTTTAAGTGGAAATGTTTAGAACAAGGGGGAATCATGCATTAAACTGCTTTTATTTTAACAGAGGGCATCAAGGTTGGTGGTACATGTGCTATGTTGTGGTTCTACCACATTTTCAAAAAGGACTATAATTCCTTTTAAAATATACATACTGTTCTCAAATGTAAGGTTGCAAAGACAAGCTGCAGAAGTGCAGTGGGCATGAACATGCTCCTCTATGACTGTTGCTGTTTGTGATGGCCATCACTGGTGCTGCAAAACAACATGTGTGGGTCAGTGCTAGCTAGCAATTTCCAGAGGGATTCAAGTAATGATATCAGGGTGATGGAAGAAAACATTCTATAAATTTTGGCTTCAGGCATTTGTATTTCAGATTTTCCCTGATGCCTGTATGAAACAAAAATACAACAAATAGCCCTCCATGTCTGAGATGTCTAATACAGCCTTGAAAAACAACTGTGAAAAGGATGTGCTGGTATCTGGCTCCCCACCCTCCTTCCAGGGGAACAGGGAGAGGCACTTCTTGTCCAAATCAAGAGATGCAACGACTTCCTGTACGTCTGCCACAGTATAGATTCATCTGCACTAGTTTTCTTTAGACAAGCAGAAGATTGTCTTTCTTGTTTCAGAAAACATCTTTAGCTCTTTGAATCTTCTTTGTTACAGGTTTTAACCTCAGCTGTGAGAGTGCTTAAAAAGACCTTTTGTTTTGTTTCCAGCTAATATGTTAGACTGGGTATTTTTTTGTGGTAGATATTTTGCTGAAATCTCATCATCTGTGCTGAACTCACTTCCTGAAAAAGAAAAAATTATGGGACACTTCATTTGAATTGCTCTTACAAACTGTAATGTTTTCTGAGCTATTATGCAAATCAATTGTTTGTTTATGGCTTGAAAAAATCACTGTTTATCCCAACTATTTTTAGTAGCCAAAGATTCTTACACTCTTGGCATTTGAAAGGATAAATATATTTGCATTATAAATTGCTGTTGGCTCTGAATTTATAAAATCCTCCAATGATATGACCAGTGTTTCAGACTAAACTGAGTTTCCAGTTGTGCAAACAGATCCATCTTTCATCAGTTTCAGCTGCTGTAGCGTGAAGTTATCTTCTGCCTTGGGTTTTGTGCCTTTTGTACAYGGCTCTGTGGCTTTGGGTTGTTCCAGGATATGTTACACCATCAGAAAGGACAAAAGAGCTTTGCATGCTGTTGAATTCAGACATCTGGCATTTGCCATTTATGTTACTCCTCCTTTCTACCGTCTATACCTGTTTAGCTGACGAGTGCATTGTGTTTGCAAACCCATTTGTTTCTCTATGAATTTGAATACATTTCCTTGTAGACAAAATGTGCATATGTAAAAAGCTGATGTTGGCTGCTGGGGTTTTACAAGATCAGCTTTTAATATTGTCCTTTTTTACAGTAGCCTGCACATGGCAGATAACTCTGAAATCTTGTTTTCACAAACTGCTTTGTTTCGTTGTACTTCCCACTGCAGTGATATTTATGGCTGCATTAGAAAGAAAAAAAAGAGTTGTACTCCCCAGAATGACTGATAAACAGCTGTTTTGTAAATGCCTGTAGCAGATGAACCATATTCTAGTGTTTTTCAGCCTCCAGGCAGGTATTGATTTGAATGTGAATTCATTGTTCTAGCTGCGCTGGAGTTAAAAATAGCTTGTGTTAGTGAGCCTAATTCTCGAGCATATAGTCACAGCTTTCAGTGCATGAGACTTCTTTTTTTAAAGTCTTTTTTTCATAAGAATAATACAGTTATCTTTAGACTTTCTTAACAAGAGGATAGTGGCTTCCTAGTCGTAATAGTTAGATACTTCAGCAAAACTTGGAATTAGGATTTTTCTCTTTTTTTTGTTTTTGCCTGCTTGAAGAAATTGCCATCTGTGTAAATTTATTTCCCATTTCAGTTGCAGATCGTTTGGGCTGTGACCCTCGAACACGTTTCCAGGTCCCACCGAACACCAAGCAGTGGATTGCTTTACTACAGAGAGGAAACTGTACATTTAAGGAGAAAATACTGCGAGCAGCTTCACATAATGCCACAGCTGTGGTCATTTACAACAATATATCCAGTGAAGAACCTGTCACGATGACTCATCAAGGTAAATAAAATGTAATCTCCTTCACTATAATTCTTTTGCCTTATAAACTGTTGCTAAAGAGCCCTTGGCAGTGGACAGATGGTATTTGAAGTAGCCTATTCTGTAATGATGCTTGCATGTATGCAATATAGTGAAATAAGGCAATAATTTTGAAAAGTTATTTTCCTTTAGCATACATTTTATCCAATGAGGAACACTTTCCTCTGCAGTGGGGATGTGGGTGTTTTGGAGGGAGGAAGTGTCTGTAAGATCTGAGGAGCAATATTTCAAACCTTCTGAAGAAGAGAAGCTAACATTCATATATAACGGAAGGTCTGGAATTTTACAAAGCATCTGTACCTGTTCTGTAGCAGCATGTCTTCAACTGCCTGTTCTGGTGGGGACCTTCAAATGTTAACAGTTGTATTTTGGGATCTGAACTTGCATGCTCTTTTTAATGACAGTTTACAGAGGKTTCTCTTTCTACAAATAGTCTGAGTGCCATACAGAAATCAACAAAACAGTGATTTGAAGGGCACTTGCCTCTGTAAGTTGTCTAAAATAATGCTGGAAATCTGGTTTTCTAGAGAGTTCTACTTTTTTATGGCTACCTATGTGTAAGATTATATTGTTSCTAGTGGTTTGCTTTTGCTGGTGGGAGCCTCATATATAAACATTTTCTGTGGTTAAAAGTTATTTTTACAATTCTGATAACTACCTTTTTCATTTTCCAGAAGGTTTTCTCATTTTGGAACTGTTTAGCTTAATCAGAAAAGGCATATCTCTRTATTTGRTGGTGGTACTGCTGGCTGATTTATTATTTTAGATTATTTTCAGTCTCTTTGAGCATAGGGTGTTGCTTGGAAACTAGAATTTGTTAATTATTGCCCTGCATATTGTCACAGATTTAGAATTGAATTCTTTTACAAAGAATGGTTGTTTCTTTCTGTTTTTTACAAGGAAGATGTCTTGTGGCTTCTTCTGGTTTAGAGGGGTTTAACCTTCCCAGTTCGGTATACCACAGGAATTTTACAGGGGAATTTTGACCTCCATGTAGCAATTCGAAGCTTGTTGACAATTCATTTTTATCTCGGGTACCTTCCTTAGACATTTTTACAAGTAATCTGCGGGCAAAAAGTCCCACATTCTAGTGAAGCACTTTTTGCCACCTTTCTCTTGTTGTTGGGGGSTTTTTTTGCCACTTCTCTCTCTGCAGATGTAATGCCCTCCTAAACCTTCAGCTCTGGACTCTTTGAACTACTTGTAAGAATGTAAATTCTGCAGTCTGTTCAGCAGTGATTTCTGAGCTTTCCCATGGCCTGGAATACCTCAGTGTGTCAGGAAAATACTACTACTAATACAGCTTTAGCATTGTTAGCTTTATTCCATTTTAAATCATATTATGGGTTTGATTATAACTTTAATACCTTCTTTCTCATAATGCTGTTAGATTTGGCAGTTGCTTTCATAGCAATAGGATGGGGTCTTTTTTATTAGAAAGTCGTTGTTCACTCATAGTTTCAGCTCAGAAGACTAGTGTGTTGCCTTTGAAACTTTATCACTAGGCCTATTAGTTCTGGTTGATTGAAGTAATATCTTAAGATGTAAAATATGAGAGCTGCTGTGGGTAAAACAGTGGCGTGTAAGGTAGCCAGGCAGCTGTTTGGGTGTTTGATATTTGGGAGAAAGACCAGTACTGTCTTTGGCAAGTTGAGTTCCAAATATTTACTCTTACTCATGGTAAGCTTCAAAAATATGTTATTACTGGAGATGATGCATATTTTATTTCTGTGTATTTGAGATACTGGGGTTTAGGTGCATGTGCTCAGTATACCCAGATATATCTCTGGAATCTCTGTCCCTGATTTAGGCTGAAGGCTCTATCTCAAAATTAATACTGGACTTGAAGTGTTCAAACTACGTGACAGACTAAAAGTAATTATCTAGAACTGAAGTAGCATCTGTAATGAAGAGGAATGTTGCTCCACAGCCTTTGTTTTGATTGTGTTATGGACATGTAAGGGATTTCCTCAGCAATTACTTTGCAGAGCTTCCTGCAGATAACTTCCTGGTGGGTTGATGGAGGAACTGTAAGTGTGTGTAACTGAGATGTAGACTAACTCTTTGGTGTTAGCCTCAGCACAGGGAGGGTTTGGAACCCATCATTCCCCCTGTTGAGAGTTATTCCAAGTGGGAGATAGATCCATGAACCTATGCTTATGGGATGAGTCCGTTCTAATGCTGTGTGTAAAGCAGGCTTGCACGCATTCAAGGCATTCCCTGGTCTTCCTATTTCTGCCTTTTCAACCGTATCACTGTTTGCATGCTTTTTAGGTGGTGAACAACCACATCATCTCAGAGGTCTTTTCCAACCTAATTGATTCTGTGTGATCTGCTAATTAGATAGTCCAGTGCACTACATCACTTCTCCTTAGTATTTTCTGTCCTTAAAGGTTGGGAGGAGTTGACCCTGTGGATTTGATAGCTGTCCTGCACTGATTAAGTTAATATGTGTTAGAGTTGATATCAAGTGAGAATGAAGGTGAGCCATCAGTTGGTGTTATCGTGCTATGATGTCTAGTGCTGTGCAGCATTCCTATTTTCTTTAAAAATGCAGTCTTCACAAAGCAATTTTGCAGCAGTGTTGTGATGACCAGGTTCATGGCTCTACCCACAGACRAAGGAGAAAGTAGACCTTATGTTATTTTATATTACTGTAACATAATCTTTGTACTGCTGCATATCAAGCCTTAGAAATATTCCGTSTTCCTGGTGAAGCAGAGACGAAAGCAGCAACTGCTTATAATGCACACTGTGAACTGTCAGCTTTCCTSTTTGGATATTTGCATGAATTCCAATCACCCACTTAGTCAGTGTCTGTGGTAAAAATAAATAACACTTTACATAGATTTATGTATGTTGCCCACCTGCAGAGAGGTGATTCCCTGTGAAAAGAGCTTAGGAAGCAGTTCTCACCTGTAGGATTAATATTTTATCCAAGCTATTTTATGCTTGAATACACATTTGAAAATTTTATTCTTATGGAAATTTGTTCATACTCAAAATACTACTTAGCAGAATAGCAATTCCTTCTGGTGGCTGGATAACAACTGTCACTCTGGAATCCGTCTATCACCACTGTGTCAAATGAACAGTTCCTGCTGCTAATAGCAGAATTTGCCCTTTCTTGTGTGATAGTCCACCAAGTCTCTGCCCCTTCATATTAAACTAGGTATTGACCTTCAGGAACTGGTGAATTTTTTTAGATACCTGTATTTCTGTTAATGTTATTTGCGACATTATTTTCTTTTCTTTGTGCATATCCTTGTATGTGTTACTGTATACATGTAAAATGAACTGATTTTACACAATCCTGTAGATGTCTTCTATCAACCTAAGCAAAGGACATCTTTCCCAGCATAGGTTATGTTAGCCTATGATGTCACTGGCAGGAAGGCAATTTTATGAGTGGTTTTGCTTGCTATTTCTATTAAAGCAAAACTGTCTAATGTAAAAAAAGAGCCTGTGTGGTGGAGAAAATAAGTAGTAGCTGTCTCCTTTATAAGGAATTATGGAAATAGGAAGGAAATGCAGGTTAAATAACATTTTAATTCCTTTTTTTCTAGTGTATGGTGGAGACAATCCTGTCAAGTACAAAGTAGTTAAATTTGGGGAGGTTGGAACTAGATGATCTTTAATGTCTCTTCCAACCCAAACCATTCTATGATTCCATGATATTGAATTTCTCTCTTAAAATCTGGACTTTTATTTGGATTTATAGAAATAGAATATAAGCCAAACAAGCCTCTAAAGTTCAAATTTCATACTCAGAATTTATGAAACAAATATAGACAGAAAAAGAGAAACACATCTAAAAGAGGGCATCAAAATGAATTTGCTGGATTCCATTAACTRCTGTTCATCAGCACCTAAGAAATTTCCACAAGTATATAAAAAACTTTTAATATAATACTGGTTTTAGAAGATTTACCTGTATCAGGTAAATCTTTTCAGGTCTTAAGAACCAAGCTGCAGACGTCTCATCAAGATCAATCTTCATTACTCTTCTAAATTCATTAATTTTCTGGAGGAAGGTGTTTCTGTTCCATGATGTGCACAGGTGATGTGCCCCTACAGGGACACTGTGGAAGAGCTGTCCAACACAGGCTCCCAGAAACAGGTTCATTCCAAAGAAATTTTCATGGCCCTTTATTTGCTTAAAAAGCACACTAGTGTGGGAAGCAAGGGCTGTACTTGCTTTGAACTGTGCTAAAGCTACCTCTGTGTTTTGTGGATTGTTTTAGGTCAGTGGGTCAGAGGCAGGAGGGACAGGAAGCCATTAGAAGCTGTTGCCATCTAATGGCTATTCCACGTTCTCACCCTCATTTGGAGTGGGTACAAGAGACTGCAGAGAGCCAGCACTCGAGGTGCCACCGTCCTCTGTGGTGGCACTGTCCCCTGAGCAGCACATCTCTTAACTCTGCTGCTTGCCTTTTTCTCACAAATGTCTCTTTATGTAACTCTGAGCTGAACTGATGCGTGAAAGCTCTGGCAGGGTGCACTGCAGATTATCTTGCACAAATGTGTGCTGACGAATATTTTAGCTCTCTACCAAATCCACTGCAAAACTTGCCCTGGATTGCTGAGACCTACTTTTAATCCACAGGTCAAAACTAATTTTATTGTATATTACGATATGGTTATTAAAATTTATTATTATTAATTTACCCTGGAATATTCCTGAAAAGGGAAGAGCTGAGTCATTAAAATTGAAGCTTTAAAAAAGGCAAAACAATTAATAGTCTAACCATAGTTTACACATATTTGATCGTTTTTTGTTTATGTTTGCTAATTGAAAATGTGGAGAACAAGTGTCAACAGCATTATCGTCGATCCTGTTTCCCACTACATTTCTTGGAGGTGTATCAATCAGGAAACTGTCATACAGTGGATGGAGATGTCTGGGATTTAGAGACGTGGAGAGGAGCATGTTTGATGTGCTGATTCTGGACCATAAGGAAGCACTTGTCTCTTCAAGGCAATCCAGGGAAACCCCTTTACAGAGCCATCATAGCCTTGGTGCCTTGCAGAACTCCTTACCAGTGTTTCTGTGTCATACATGCCTCATCCACAACTGAAATAACAGCAGTCAGGCTCATTTTAACTCAGCCAGCTGAAAGGGTAATTAGTTCTGTGACTGTGAAAAGGCCCACGGGACTGTTAGTGACTGTAAGTAATTACATTCTTCTTCTTATCCAAAGTCTGAGCTCCAGCAGCAGAGTAATTCCCCATATCTATGAACTCAGTAGAACCAAATTTATGATATTAATCTATGAATATGCTATTTATAAAGCTCTCCAAGTATTTTATAGTGTCCTTGGGTAAGGCTGTCTTGCCATTTCTCTTCCGTGCTTTGCTGAATTTGTTTGGAATGACTATCCATGTCCAGACTGATAGATCTGTACAGAAGTTGTCTGTCTATAGAAGAAAATACATGAGCATGACAAATTCCCCCTCTTAGAAATCCCTGGGTTTTTTAGCTGCGCCATCCATTAGTGGGAACACAAACTGCTATCCAGAAATGGCAAAATGGAAGCCACCTACTAGCACCTGGTCACACTACAGAAAGCAGGAGACTTGCAGTTACCAAAATCCAAGTGAGTCTTACATTGATGAATGGACTTGCAAGGTCTACAATACGTTGATATTACTGATGAATCAAGAATGTGACACTGTAACAGGTTTTGGACATTGTTCAGCAGTATAGAAAGTGAAGGAAAGTTGTTTTCAAGTTAGCAGAAATATCTTTTTAAGATAGGCGGATGTTTCAGAAATGGGTGAAACTTTGTCACGAGGAACCTTTTTTTCAGTAGTGTGTAATGTGTTAGGATTACACCATTTCCCTAGTCAAAACTTAAAGTGATCCTTCAGCTTTTTATTAATTTGCATTTGTTCAAGGTTTGAATATAAAATTTGGTGTACTTTGTTAGCATACTAATACCTTACCAGTACAAGTATTCCTTAAATAAGACTGCAAATCATTTTGCTCACCACAAAATGTGGTTAAATGCCATGTAAAAATATGTGAGTAAAAGAAAAGAAATCTGTGCACAGATTGTGGAAAGGGGATGATAAAGTGGTATATTTCTTTTGCCAAGCTTTTTTTATTCTTCTGGAATTATTTAGGTGGAATGTCCATTTCCTTTAAAAAAAAAAAAAACTGTAGTGCAAGTAGATGCAAAGAAGCACTGCTAAGAGAGGAAAGAGTGTGAAATGTCTGTRAAATCATTGCAGCATCTGCCTGGTTTTCCCTTGTGCTTGATTTTCCCTAGTGTAAAGAGCCCAAAAGGTCGCATGCACTAAAAAATGTACATAAATGTAATTCCCAGGAGATAAAAGTCCTTCCACAGAAAGGGAGTATGGGATATAAGTGGAATTATCAAGGCAGTTCAAAGGAAGGGAACAAACCCCAAGCCCCTGAACCCAATGTCCTTACCATTCTGAGTGAAGTCTGCTGCGGTTCAGATTCCAGGGATTTATAAATTCTCCCCCTTCTCAGCCCAGCTATGGGTCTGTCCTGTCCATCAGAAGCATTGAAGTAGCATATTTAAAGACTGAGCAGAGATTTGGGAACTTGTGGGACTTTTATAGAAGAGGTGGGTGCATCTTGTAGCTTAATAGAGGATCTTAATTTTTACAGCAGTGCTTGGTGTCATATGACTTGGGATGGAAGATAAAAAGGAGCTCCCTGGGTGAGGCCAGTGGAGGGGAAATGATCTATAGAGAATCCAAAGCCTAACGCCTGTTTTGTGCATACTGATGTTGTGTTGTATCTTTGAGAGACTGTGGGAGTTGGTTTTCTGGAGTCGGTATGTTGGGTGTAGGAGAGAGACAGCTTGACCTTGTCAAGCTTGAGGAAATCCAGGGCGTAGCTCCTCAGCTCACGTGTATCAGCGGGATTTGGACTTGTGAATGAATCAGGATATAGCTGTGACTACCTGTTTTGATTGTATGCAAATTTCTCCTTAAGAAACATCTTCCTGAGTGTCAGAATAGAGCAATTGGGTTATGAAGTAATGTGTCAGCAGTTGTCATCTAAATACAGCCCAACAGTTTTCTCAACTGATTTTGTGACTTAGCTCTCCCTTTAGGAACTCTTGGTCACAGTAGATTATAAAGCTGATCGAAAATACGGCAAGAACATTATACTGATGCATTGTTTCTTGTTTAATGAAGGAGGATGGGCTTATAAGTTTATTATTCGTCACTTACAGACTTAATGTGCTACAGGCTAGCACAACAASAATCTGATTAAGCTTTAATATTTGTTTTGAATTTGTCACACCCATCTTTGAAAAGCTGCTCTTGCTGTTTCTGGTTTTCTAATCGTATTCCTCAATCATATGCCTGCTTTTCTTAAAGGAGCAGAGCTTTGTGGTTGTCTATCAGGTCTGTTGCAGTACTGCAATGCCTGGCATGTTGCAAAACACTGAAGTGTGTGTAATCACGTTTAGGGGGCATAGAGCAGGACCTTCTCTCAGCCTGACAGAGTGAAATCTRTTGAAGCTCTTTTTGCTACAAAGAAAAGTTTTGAGTGTTCCTCAAGACTCATGCTGACAGTATTTCATAAAAGCCTGAACTTGAAATACCTATTTCTTTGTCCTCATAAGTAGATAATTCAAATTTTAATCTCAGAGCTTTTTTTTAAGGCTGTTTTGCATAGGTTTGTGCAGCAAAGCAACTTGTGATTTCTGCAAATACCTGCTCAGTGTTTTGGATAGCAGGTTGTTCCACTAGTTGTATTTAACTGAGACATCCCGTGAAAGCCTGACTTTTGGGTAACAGTTCTTCATGCTGCCCTTCATGGTTTTCTCATGGTAGTGTTGTAAAATCTGTTCTAGTGTCTGACACTACATAACATAGGCATCCTAAAGTAAATGTTTACGTACAGACAAGAATTCAACATTTTTGATGTTATTAAGGCAACAGGAAGACAAATGTTTTAAAATGCTGCCAGTCTCATTTTAAAATTAATGTTTATTCATGGAATTAAATTCTTGCCTTGTTTAGAACTAAATAACTGTCAAATATTATGGACTTCCTCTGTTTTCAAAATTATTTGATTTGGGACATCTCAACATACTCATTGCTCACATGTTGACAGCTTGGATGTGCTCTTGTTTACTTTTTGATTAGGTCAAAATAAAAATATGTGCAGCTAGACCAGTTTTAATGACTGTGAAGATATGCCAAGGCTCTTCTTCTTGTTGTTTGCTTTCCCATAAACCTGTTTAGAATGTAAGAGTTATTCTTAACTTTGTTCTTTATTTTGCATCAGACTAAAATGTTAAGGTACCTGATAAATTTGTGTTTTTCCCCACTGTTATTAAGAGCTATGGAGTTTTTATTTAAGTTTTTCCCCAAGCCCACTTTTTCTAGCAGCACAACTTTGCATACAGGTCAGTATGTCTTTTCCTTATCCTTTAACCCATGGATTCCATGGATTACAACCTCTGTGGCTGAATCTCTTCCTTCGCAGGGGTAATCCTTGCTTCCACCTCTGCTGTCATGCAGCTCAGATGTCTTCTGATGTTTTTCACAGAACTCACAATTGGTCTCTCAAAATTTCATATACAGTCATAGCTTTCATTAGTGCTTTTCTGCTTTCTTTGTCATTTTCTGGGCTCCCAAATTATGTTGGAGTGGTTTCAGTGTTAGTTAATGTTATTCCAAGAAATCTGTYGCTCRCGGTAATAAGACTGATCCCTTTTCTGGGTAGTGAATAGTGTGTGTTGCTGTCTTTTTATTTCTGATATAATGCATTCAGAAGTGCTTAGCACRCAGCTACAGGATTTTAATAGAAGAATAGGAAAGTCTAGTTTGTGAAGATGGACAGTTTTATTTCCAATTACATTGTCATGATGATGATCCAATTGCTGCACTCAGAAAGGCAGTGGCATTTCAATGTCTGAATCATGCTCTGAATCCAGCTTATAACTGACTGTCTGGATTGTTCTCTATCTTTACCAGGAAATGGGGAATTTGTGTTTTCTAAGGAAGTACTCTGAAGTTTTCACCAGCAGAATTATTCAGGTAAATGTGTGCTAAGTTCAGGGTTTTGAGAAAGAAGTGATGAAAGGATTCAGTTTCAGTTAAATATTCTCTGCTATTTAAAGAGAGGACAATATTATTTCACAAGCATGAGATGAGTGCAGTCTGTGTGCTTCATGCTGTGTCTGCAGCATCAGCAGCCACTATCAGAGACTTACTGCAAGGACTTTAGCTCAAAATATCAGCCATTAGCAAATCACTGATCTTTGTTATCAGTATCTGACTTAATTCTCAGTGCCCTGCAAACCTTGTTGCATCAAATCACAGTAGTTCAGTGCCTCTTACAGGTGGTCTGCCACTTTCCACACTTGAGATGGGATCTAAGGTTTTGCCCTCCACCATCTGCAGGAAGGTGGTTGAAGCATTGCAGCCTGTTTGGCAGTTGCATTTTGCCAGGCTGCTGTTCCCTGCAACCTCCAGCGGATGGTAGGGGGATTGAAGGTGTCTGAAGTCTGCTCTTTGAACCATGCCTGTCTTTAGCTTAGTATCCTGGACATAGTTATCCATATTTTGAGCTTCAGACAAACAATTGGTAGTCAAGAATCAATAAAAAAAACCCACAACAAAACCACCACAAATATTTGCCTGTGATGACACTAGTAATATTCCTTTGAGATGACTTTCTGTTGACTTTCTAAGCGTGCTCTTTTTGAATTGCTAGGAGATACAGATAGGTCAGTGAGACAGCAAAGCCATTTCCTTATGAGCCRTATAGGAAACTTCTGGATGTTGCTGTTTTTCCTATATTCTTGTTTTTAGTGTCTTCCCAGCTTTTAAATTCCTCTCTCTTCTCCTCTCCTCTCACAATGTACCATTACACAGATTTAATGATTAGTCACAACTTCATCCCTTTCCATGCACAGAGTTGTATAACTCTCCTAATTAAACATGCGGATGACAAAATTGCAAGCTAGAAAGAGCTGCCTGGGCTTGGATGATAGCAATTAAATGATTTATGTTTACAGGCATCAATATTTATCTTATGCCTACCGTCTGTCCTAGCTTGTCATCTATGGTTCCATGTGTAGTTCATTGGCTTTAGTGAGCATTCCAGATTCTTTTCTCTGGACAACGTGTTCTTGGCTGAGGAGAATATTGCTTTTTGTAAGATTATGGAGTAAGACCATAGTCTGAGTTTCACAAACACTCTTAGTCTTTCTGTCTTCACCTGAGGATTTTTTTCTGCTAAAGTTTCAGAAATACAAGGTTTCAAGGTGCTTAAAATAAATGAGTCACTGTCTCCTCCTGCCCCCAATTGTTCTCAAACAGGGAGCTCTTGCTAAAATTATTTAGGGTGATGCCCCTGACAAAAATACGGATGAACCAAGTCCCAGTTTCCACTGAGCTTCGGTATGTTAAGCAGACACGATTTATTTTTCTTTCCTGCAGTTCTCCTTGGCTCTCGCGGGGTCAGAAGCAGCAGTAGCACTTTGGCTGTTCCCAGTTGAGTCATTTGGAATGCAAATCACTTTGCAGTGATGCCAGAGGTTCCCATTGTGCTGGGCTTTATATAAAACGCGTGACAGATTGTCAGCTTTGTCACATTCCCTGGGCAGCAGGGAATAGGTAGAAGCTTTAGCTTTGGATTCAGATTGAACTGGACTAGTATCAGAAGATCTTTGTCATCTTTGCTTTGCAGATAACTATAAATCATGTTAGAATATTACATTGAGTGCTTCAGCCTCATATTTTGATACTAACATAATGCCTCAGTGCAAATAAATTCCTACTGGGGAAGCTTAGCAGAACGTGTGCTTTGGGGAATACAGTCCTCCTGTACCCTCCCTGCTCTTCTTCACTGTCTGAAGTAGATATGAAGAACAGAAGTGAAATCTGGGGAGATTATCAAGCGGTATAAATTATCTGCTCTTGATTGATCTTGCATTATCTGAGCTGCAGGGATTTGGGGCTGCAGGAGCATGTGCTGCATCTRCATACAAGGATCTTGGGGGGAAGGTGGCTCTTGTGGTGTAAAAATGTGCTGYAAGCCTGGACAGAGACTGTCTTCTCAACTGGACAAATAGGTATCTGGGTAAATTTCCATGAAAATAAAGCACGTGATGGATTTTTGCTCTGAGCTTTGCTRCCTATTAAACATCTTGGTTATTTTGCATGAAACCAAACTTGGTACTGAAGTGTCTCTTGAGAGCTGGATTAAAGTTCATTTTGTGTGAATCTTTGCTRTACTAGAGATTAAGTAAATTATGTTGGATTTTCATTGCTATTCAAAGCTTTTGAGTTACTGTGACACTGTTTCAAAAATATTCAGAAGGAAACACTGAACTTTCTTTTCGTACTTAGTCCTGTGTTAGTAGGACAAGGCCTGAATGTCTTTGCCATTTCAATTTTAAATAAAGAAAAGTTGAAATTTCTTGAGGAAAGCAGTTTGAGGGCTGTGGAATGTTTTTTCAATTATTGTGCAAATTTCAATTTCTGAGAATATCAGCTTTGATTCTTTTGAGTAGTTCTGTCAACACAATCCACAACACCAACATTAATGAATTTATTCTGAAAACTGATGACAGTGACTGTAAAAGTTACTATTTACATGGTGAATGGAAGGAGTAACAAGATAACATTGAAGGTTGTTGCACAACTCTTTTAAAAGTCCTCGTTTTGGAAAATTAGGTAGCTGTCACCCTGAATTATTGTGCCCAGGGYTTCAAAGATGCTGCTCTTACGGCTCTTGTACATCATTTTGTGGATACAGTAGCTTCTTAAAAATTGGGGTTTGATTAAAAGACTTTGAACAAATGCCTTGTGTTAAAATAGGACCTCATGTTCCCTACTGTCACCCTAGGTTCTCTGTAACTTAAATCCATTCTAAATCCAGAATCTTGGTGCTGAAGTCGTTTGCCTTGTACARTTCCTCTCTGAGGGAATGTGAATTGGAGCAAGCAGATGGAACAAGCAGATGAGCAGATTTTGCAAGCATTTTGAAAATAGGTCTTGAAAGRGTTTTTAGTATAGGAAGCAAATAAGTCTGGTTGAATAAGAATGATACTCACAAGGGTTTTTTTTCTCTCTGGCTTTGGTTTTTCTAAAATTTTTCTTTCTTTGAACTTAGAATTACCTTGAGTTCAAGATCCTCTCTTTTTTTCAGTGGGGCCTTTGCTATAATGTATAGGTGCTCTCTCTGCTCTACAGGTGATTTTGTTATTTTTCAGCAAGTCTTATGGTTTTCTTATTGTCCTTGTACTGATAATTTTCCCTTTGGGACAGGAAATAGTCCAGAGGCAAGACACTATGAAAACAGATGGGCTACACATTGAAAATGGAGCTGATGAAGCTGACAGCCTCTTTGCAATCCTATCAAGCGTGTCTTTGTATGGGTGATAAAATCAGCAGTCAAACTTCTGCCAAGTTTTTTCATTTCTCTTCTACTTTGCAGCCACATAACCACACAGGGGAACTTGCATAACTCTCCCCAGCAACATGCACAGCATTGCCTATGCTAAGGCTGCTCTAGCAATATTTTCATATTCTCACTCATCTCCTAAATGTTTTTCTGAGAGTTGCCTGTTTAGATATTCACAGCTTCAGATCTGGAACAAATGTACTTTTGAAAGCTAGTTCAGACTGCACACAGTAATTACAATGTGGGAAGTGCTGTGTAACCAGCAGTAGAGATCTGTTACTATGTGTGGAGCTGCAGAGAGTTTGTATGTTAATGCCCTGATTTGAAAATCTRGGTTTGAAGGGCAAGGCATGAGTTGAGTGCCCAGTAGCACGTTCTATGTGCCATAGATGCCTTAGATTAAAATCTCTTGAGTTGTCAAACGGCTTTGCATTTGGAAAATCTTGTAGGCAGCATGCCATGTTAATTTTAAATATAAATTAAATATTTTTTTCCCTTTTTATAGGAACTGGAGACATTGTTGCTGTCATGATTACAGAATCAAAGGTTAAGGAGATCCTGAATTACTTGGAAAAGAATATCTCTGTCCTGATGGCAATAGCAGTGGGGTCCCGTGTTCCTCCAAAAAACTTCAGCCGGGGCTCTCTAGTCTTTGTGTCAATATCGTTCATTGTTTTGATGATCATTTCTTCAGCGTGGTTAATATTTTATTTCATCCAGAAGATCAGGTACACAAGTGCACGTGACAGGAATCAGGTAAGGGCTCTCCTTTTTTTCTCTTAAGTTCTGGAGATAATATTTTTGTATACAATAACCAATAGAGAACAAATAGTTTCTAAGGAATGTCCATCAAASTGGTGTTCAGAACCCCTTTGTTCCAAGGCAGAGCATGTTGCCAGACAAGGATTTTTGTATAGCAAAGTGTTTTCATCCTGAGCAGCACCAGTGTAAGATCCTATTATATGACAGGAAAGAATAGAACTGAAGCAAAATATTTGGGTTTTGGTGAGTGTATGTCCAAGAGTAAGATAGATTCTGTGTTGGCTGGTATTACATGCTGCGTGTGTGTTGGGAACAGGGAGGAAAGTTAAGTTTTGAATTAACTTGGATAGYGTAGGCAAATACTAGGCAAATGTTATGAATTCTATCCATGCTTTTAAGGATGCTTTCTATAATAGTTAAGGTAATTCAGAAATTGTATAAAAGTGTTTCCAAACCATAGTATGTCATGAATGTTAGGGTAAGAAAACTAAGGTGTAGAGCTGCTTAGTGGTCTGTGTTAACTTTCAACTTTATTTAAGATCACCCTTGGTATGGAGTGCCTAATTCTCCTGGTCATATATTTTAACTAAAATTTTGTCCAATATGCCTTTCTTACATTCTTTTTCAACTCCGAATTTGTTTAAGAACTGAGTTATATGTAGCCATACTCAGAGATCTTGACTAAAACAAGTTGTCAACTCAAACACGGATTAAACTTTCGAAGTAAATGTTTTACCAGTGTGGACTTAATGACCCTCCATAGTGCCTTGGCTTTTATTGAGAATGGTCAGTAAACCTCAGGAAATCCACTGTGCCCTCTTTGCTGTATTTCTCTGTCAAGGCTAACTTAGAAACCTCCTGACCTCTAGTTACTGTCACCCTTTCCCCCCAAATTACAGCTGATACACAGCAGCTCACTGTGAGGCAGTTCTTTGGTGTTCTCTCAGACGTGAAACAAATGCAAACTTGCAAAGCCTCGGTTGTGGCACAGGATTTCCTTTTCAGTTACTATAAATAGTGTCTGATGCTGCAGGTCCCATGGGCATCCTGTAGATTTTCCTAAGGATGTCATTCTTAAATGACCACACTGTAGCTGGTACTTAGTGTGGTCCCTTGGGATGGTGAAAGTTTAAATATAACTGTAACTTAATGAATGTCTATGGAATACTAAATTGTGCCTTCTCTATCCCCTACATGGCTCTAGGCTTCTTCCAAATGTCCACGTTTCAAAACAGTTGCTCCATTGGGAAAGGGCTCTTATGACCTTTTTTCTTTCTTTAGATTTTTACAAAGGTCAGGAGAAACTTGATGAAAATTTTATGTGGTTTAAAAAGCTGAGCTTATTAAACTTTAATAAGAAGGTGGCGACAGCTACAGCTTATTTTTAAAGAGCTTTGAGAGCTTTCACAAAGACGGTACTGTTAGTGATGAAATAACTTGGTTTAGGCTATGATCTTGTTTTTAAGTTATGTCAAGGCACACATTTTACTGTTTTTTAAATCAAAGCCATCAAAAGCATGCTGTGTTTTCTAGATAACACAAATAGATAGTGGTATTTCACATCACTGCTCTTGCGTGCTTCCGCTGGAGGTGTGAAACCATTTTGCATGTGGTAGTGGCCTTTTCCATCCAGGAAGTTCTGGGTTTTAAAGGCACGGATAGGCTGTGTGCCTGTGCTCTAACTTAGCAACATAGCAAATCCTGAGCATCTCCAGTGTTAGCATGAAAGAGTTTGTTAAAATTAGAAARTGGAAGAGATTGACTTCTTAAATGGAAGAGATGAACGTTATTATTTAGCAAATTTATTTACATGAAAGAACTTCAATATGTTGGAAGAGTTCTGCTGAAATACTATGCTGCCAGTAGGAAATTAATCTTTCTTCAAGATTTCTTGTAGTGCATATACAATCACATGCAGTAGAATGAAAATTAAATACTGCCCACATTTACTTAGCTGGTAGTRTTGAGCATTTAAGTTAAATGCCATTTCAGCCTCGTTCCTCTCTCAGTAATCACACTTTGGGTTATGCAATGGTTATCTACTCCAGCAGTGTGCCCAGTGTGTTCTGTGTCATGAAGTACTCAGGCCAATATGCTTGTTCCAGGGCATGTAATTTAGATCTGCTTAAATTGACCAATTTCTCGCATATTGAAGTTAGAGTGAGAGTTCTGACTTMAGGAAGCATAGAATTTCCCCATCCCAGCTCTGCTTCTGATGCTGCACTTCCTACATAGATATACTTCAGTAGCTGAGACTATGTATCTGATTTTTTTCAAATCCTTGCTCTAAAAAATATAAGAGCTGCTGTTCTGTGAAAACCACAAGGAAAAAAGTGTTTATGTAATTCTAGAATAAGTGGTACAGTCAGTTGTGGTACAGACTTCTGAGGTCATTGTGTTTCTCAGATAAAAGCAACTTTCATTATATTTTGTATGCAGGGAAATGTGCTGTACAGGGGGTACACCTTATGAAGGATTTGGGTTTCAGTTTTATAGAAGGTGGGCACAAACCCCCACACATTTTTTGCAGGCAACAGGGGAGGTTTTGAGAGGTGCATTCTCAGAAGCAGCCCGTCCATTTCAAAGGCAGAGCACTTAGTACAGGATGGAGGGGAAAGAGGAGAAATACATGAACTTCTAGTTTTTAAGTCAGTGTAAATCAAGTCTGATGTCTCATGTTCCTGAAGGAAGATGACAAGATCTTTGTTTATTCGGTGCCTGTGTCTGGGACCCCAGTGGGAAAACAATGACCAACAGCCATTCTTTGTTGGCTGGGAACTGGGCATTTCAGTAGTAATCAGCATTTGAATGTCAGAAATGACTCCTTCCATCCATGGTGGTCATAAAGCAGCATAAACAGCAAAAAAATAGCTTGGCGTCTGCATTCAGATTGAGGTTATCTTCAAACCAGTATTAATTTCAGCTTTATTTAAGTCTGTATTGGCTTATTTAGATTTCGTGACCCGYAATTTTTTCTTTTATGACATCCTGGTGGTTTTGGGTAATAGCAAGACAGAAACTAGGTTACACTGAGAGGATCTCTTGCATCTCAGAATAAGATCAGCCTGCTCGGGGGGGAATATAAAAATAATTCAGGCTTAAGAGAACAAGCAGTATATTACAGCACACTGAATAAAAGCCAGTATGAACAGAATAGAATGGAAATCATTGGGAGGGGATRTTGCTTCACGTTTTATCCTGCGACGTGGGTTTGATGAGTTTTGCACACCGATGTGGGATCACTCCTGTAGACTTCTATACAGGCCGTGAGTTTTATGCCCTTGCTTATGGAGAGCATTTGAGGATTCAACTGTTGAGATTTTTTCCTTCTTGACAAATCTCTGTGCTTTGCTGTGTTTGCATTTTGTCTTATGTGTTGGCCTGCTGCCATTGTGTGTATTGCAATGGTATTATTGAGTCCAAATAAGTCATTATAAAGGACACTAACGAAGCTTGTTTATCAGGGTTAATGTGTGTTCTCTTCTTTGTCACTTTATTAGCGTCGTCTTGGAGATGCTGCCAAGAAAGCCATTGGTAAATTGACAACCAGGACAGTAAAGAAGGGTGATAAGGTATAATAGTAAGATTTAAACATGACAAACTTGAGCATCGTGGTTAATTTTTGCTGCAGGAAACAATCTCAGTTTTTTCTTTCTGTTTCTGATTTATGACTTTGCCTTCCTTGTTGGAGGCTTGCTTTGTCCTGTGGCAAAGTATTTTGTGTAACTGTTAGTATTGATGTGTGCTGTAAGTCTGTACATTTCAAAGAAGTTTTTCTTGCTTAAATACTATTTGCACTCCATCTGGCAACTGTGACTGAGGGGGGGTTGTGTGATGGCTGGCTGGGAGAGTGTTCTGGCATGAGTTCATAGGTCTTGCATTGTTTATGTGTAATTCTGTAAGCTTAGAACCTTTCCATATGTAAGTTCTGTAAAGTAAAAATAAATGTAAAAGACAGGTAATAGAGGATAATCTCTTATGTAAAATATGACCATTCAGTAAGTTAAGGGGAAGCATAAAGAGGTATTTCATTAAAGATGGTAAATGTTACTCCAAGAATATTTCTTGCTAGTATACAAAGTAAAATATATGGTGTGTTAAGTCCTAAACTTTTTCCAATTCTATGAGCAGTATTGCTTTCTTTTTGATTCTGAAAGGAAAAAATAGTCATTTAATCTTGCTTAATTTTTATCTTTAATTTTCAAAAGGCAGGGGAATTCTGACTATGATTTGATTTTTGAAAGATTGTTTCCTTGAGCCTTTTAATTGTGATTCCTTTTTATCTTTCTTATCAACACAATCAGCAGTGGAAGATTAGGAAGTGATAGGAAAATTTCCTTCAGAGGGAAGACAGAGAAGATGTCTTTCTGTTCATCCTCCCTCTCTATGTAGTTCTATTTCAAAACAGCCCACTACACTAAATGTTTTCTGGAATGGGAGAACATACAGATTAGCAGAACTTTTCCGTGTTAAAAGATGCTGTTGTCTTGACAGCATAAATTCAAAACTGGCAAGTGATATGTGGGTTGCAGKACAGACAGCATGAGGTGCACATGCAGGTGAACAGAGTAGGAAAAACCTTTCTTTCATCAGAGCAGCCACTGTGTGCAGCCCTGACTGATGCTGACCAGGAGTGGCTGTGGTCTTGCTCTGGTCCCTGTCTTGGTGACTTGTTTGTAATTTGTTGACATTGAAAACAATCATGAAGTTGAGCTAAGAGAAGGCACAGCTTGTTTTGTGTCACAGGCCCAAATATTTATTGCAGATGCCATATCTATATCCAAATGATATTTGGATTTTCATTTAAAATTTTGAATTCTCATATTTGAAAATATAATTTAAAAAATATCATACCTTCTGAAAAACAGAAAAGAGAGGAGCCAGTCAGTCAGTGATCCTTGTATTCATGTCTGGATAAGAATGATGATAATTCTTGAAGTAAGCAGCAGACACAAATATGAGACTACTCTGAAATAAGTAAAATGTTCTAGTTCTGGCTCTAAAAGTGAGCCGTAGAAATCTAACCCTGCCAAAACAAACAAAAATAGAAATGTTAGCTCCAAGTTGGAAGTAAAAAAAGGAAATCTAGGAAAATCTCCGCTGTATTTTCACTGAACATTAGAATCGTCTTGGGCCTTAGCTTATGTTTCAAATGATCATTTACCAGCTCCAAAGGAGGGGAGACTTTTGTATGTATGAGATGCTTTTCTTGCTTAAGTCACATTGGAATATAATAACCCAGTCATTGTTTTCATATATTAGTAACAGCCACTTGGCACAATGCAGTTCATGTACTAGTCACAATGACTTTGACATTTGTCATAGCCTCAACTCTTGACTTGAATTTTCATTCTATTCATTTTAGGAAACAGACCCAGACTTTGATCATTGTGCTGTCTGCATTGAGAGTTACAAGCAGAACGATGTTGTTCGCATTTTGCCATGCAAGTAAGATTGTAAAGTTGCTTTGTTTGGAAACTGATCTCTTTTGGTGCTTTATCRCTTCATTTCTTGTAATAGGTGCATTGTAATTCACAAATGCATTTGTTGGATGTTTCTAGTCCTAATAACAGCCACTTTATTTTAGACTATGGTGCCAGCAGGTGTGAAGATGAGTGCTGGCACTGTTAGGACAGTAGAGATTAAACAGAGTGATATTGAAGGTGTTGGCGGTGGAGCTCTTGAGATTACAGCGAGGTGGAGGGGTGCAGGTTTAAGGACCAAGTGATGGGCAGACTCAAAACTTCAGTGTAATGACCCAGGTACAGCTGCAGCATTCTGCACAGTAGATATGCAACAACTGGTTGCTGGTTTCTGAGACTGTAGGAAATGGAAATGCAGTCTTTGCAACCTTCATACCTCCTCTGACGTTAGTCAGCCACAGTGCTGCCACCTGTCTCTGGTCTCTCCAGTGCAGTGTGATCTTGGCTTCTGTCTGAAGATTTTACTTGTTGATGATTCGGCAATAGTGCTTGAAATTTAACAATTTCCTCCCCCTTTTATGCCATTGTCTTGACATTTACAGGTTTTCAGTTTGTTTCCATTCCAGTTCCATTCTCGAGTTGTTTTGGGACATTTTCTCTTGGAGAGGCTTTTAAATACTTTTCCACCTGTTGGTTGATTTTGATGAATCAGTACACTTTGGTAGCCGTAAGCATTACCAAGGACATCTTTCTCTTGTGTTCTGAAATGCAAAGCTTTCTCCTCATCTCCAGGCACAAAAACCACGTGTAAGTTATGTTGTAGATATGCAGCAAGATCCAGTAACTTGGCCTGTGCTTGCTATATAAATGGTTCTGCATGATACTGTAGAAGCAACGAAGTCATGTGTTGGAGTCGATCTTCAGTCAGGCAGCAGCAGCATATAAGAGCTCATTATTGGTCTTCTAAATCCTCCTGCAGGCTGTTCTGAATAGCTGGAATGTCTTTCTTCGGTGTGTAATGTATTTCCATCATCATAAAAGGAAAACAATACTATTTTATATCTTACTGATCAAAATATGTGTGCATTCTACTTCTGAAGCCAAAAACCTAGTTGTTTACTTTTCTCTGTGTTCCTTACCTCTTGGACAGCAGGAAACAATGACCTGTTCTCAATGTTGTTTAGTTAAAATACCCTACAACTGATTATTTAGAAACCATCATTAAAATTATTTAGGAATAGAAGAGCTTGGTCCTAGATTGTAAAGGTTTGGGAGCTTTTGGTCATGTGGATGTGTGTGCATATTTTTTTTTACAATTCAGTCATTTCTACGCAAAGTTGTTGTCCTCTTGCCCTAAAAAATGCACTCCTGAGTGTTAAGTAAAGATTTCAGAATGACATCATTTCTTGTAATCTCAAGTGAAGCTTGTATAGGTGAATTAAGCCCTGGTCTTTTGATATGTTATGCAGAAGATTATTCAGAAATTAGAGGAGGAACTTCTGGAAACTTCACACCAGTTTTGGACCACTAAAATGATTGTTTGGTAAACTGCCTCTTAAGAAAGCTTTTCTTGTGTAGTTCAGGGTGGTACTGTAAGGCTCAAGGACATGGAACGAAAGTTCACAAGTCCCACTCCTCCTCTTGATACTGAGCACAGGGCAGTGAAGAGAGAGTGAGTCTTACCCTGTTAGGGAAACATCTTTTCCCACTGAGCACAAGGCAGAGTTGGGATTAAATCCAACTTCCTTAGTTAAACAACTGCCCCTGTCCAAGCAGTGGATATGTTTCTGATATCCACAGATACAATACAGACCATTTTAACACGGTGATAATCGATTTTTTTTTTTTTTAATTAAAAAAAAAGTCCTTTTCCTTCAGACGCCGTTGGTGAGCCACAGCCCTGCAGCCAGGAAACTCCCTGCTCTCAGGGATAGTTGGAGCTGTTCAGGGAGCTGGATAGAGGCACACCTGGCTGCTGTCTCAGCACAGCCTGCCCCAGTGCAGTCTCCCATGTAAAGGAGAGATCAAGGCTCTTGTGTAGGTCCTTTTCTGTTCTGCTTTTCACGAGAATGTAAGGTCAGTGGAGGCTCAGATTACATTCCTGCCAAAGGCTGTATGACAGCTTTTATGTTCACTTTCTAGTTCTTTTTTACATCTCACTTTTCATTTGCTGCAGCTCAGCTTATAAGTTGAGTGCAAAACCATCTAGACTAGACACAAACAGTGAGATGGATGTTTTCCACAAGACATTTTTATATTTGTAGATGAAAAACCAACTAGTACCTGCAGAGATGGGCCTAATAAATTTCAGATTCTATGTAAGAGTTTTCGGTCTTCAGCACCTGAGATGCTTCTCCCCAAGTCTCAGTTGGGAGATTTCACTCCTTTTTACTTCCTCATACTTCAGCCTCCCATTTTAGTGCAACATGGAATGTTAGTTTAAAAAAAAAGATCAGACAGCACACAGATAATAAAACAAAGCATACAAGAGAGTCTCTAAAAGCCAGATGAGAAAATAAATTGCAAGAAAACCATGGAGAAAATGACTCGACCAAGAGGAAGCAAATAAAAGGCTAGAAGTTCTTCTTACTGTGCCTGTTGGGAAGCTATAATCATTAGACAGTAGGAATCAGTGACGTGTGACATCCTTGCTGCTTTCATCAATTTAAAAGTAGCCTTTCCCTTTGGTACCACAGTTGTTCTCTGCAGTTAAGTATGGTCTGTCACAGTGCCTCAGTAGAGGAATCTGATTTGGGCAGACACACAGCAGGCAAAATCTACCAGCAGCTGAGCAAGTTACACCTAAAATTCTGTAGTGAAACACCACATTTGTGGTGTAAAGTTTTCTGGCATGCAGGAAATTGTGTCCAGTTTAAAAATAAACCAAGGTGGAAATGGTAGAAATTCAACTGCATTGTTTGCAGCAGTTAATTTTGTGCTTCAGAGAAAGAAGTATGTTCAGTACCAGCAGCCTATGGACATACCTAGAGCTTTAGTGCACAGAGGGACAAGCAGCCCTGTCTTAGGTTTACAAGCTTGAGGAATGTGTCTTTTGTGAATGTCATTAGGTAAGTGAAAAATAAATAGAGGAAGCAAATGTCAGAGGAATCCTAACAAAAGACAAACCTCAGGGATAATTTTTTTTATTTAGGTAATTTTATTCTACCATCAAGCTGTTGCATCTGGAGGCTGAACAGGCACTAGGTGAAAAGTGATCAGAAGTGGGTACTGTGAAGGATTAGTGAGAGATAAGGGAACACGAGAGCAAAGTGACAGGTTAGAGGAAAGCAGAAAACGACATTGGAAAGGGCAGAAAGATGGCCTGGGAAGGAAGTAATTAAMAAGGTAGGAAAAGAATTAAAGGAGTAGTGAATACTATAAAATAAATGGCTTTTGAGCCAAATTCTTAATTCCTGTCCTGGGCAAGAAGGAGGAAAGTGATGAAAGTGACAAAACAAGATTTTCAGATTTTCATCTGTTTGATTCTGTGCTGCTGCAAATAGCTGCCTTTTCCTTTTTGAGAGCAAATTAACACAGTGTCGATGGCATCCTTTCTGCTTCCTGCAATGCCTTGGACCCCAGGGCGAGGGGAGCATCTGCCTCCAGCAGTAGCCAAAGATGCTGCTTTGCAGCAGCCAAGGCCTCTTTGGTGGGATGCTGCACTGAGAGTGGGGAAGTGTAGTGAGCTCTAGGGAAACAGCACTTGGAAATCATTCAAACCCTTCTTTTGTGCTGTGTGAATTTGGAGGCCTTACACCACCAAAAGAGATTCCTAACTCACTTCTTCTCTGTGGAACACCGCAAAGAAGCCGTGTTGTACAAGAGTCAGCGTTGTGGTTTTTATTACCAGCTGGAGGGCAGCTGGATTGGGTGTGCTGACAGAGTGGAAAAATACCTGCAGGTCACCTGCCTGGAGTTCTGCCCGCATGGGAGACTCCATCAGTGCTCCCAGCCTGGCTGCCAGCTCTGCTTCCTCCTGCCCCGAGGCTGGGGAAGCAGCAGAAGCTGTGTCACACCTGCCTCCCCAGTGTGTGGCTCCTGAGGGAACGTCATCAGCTGTCGTGACCAAGAGCAACTCACTGGGAACTCTTCAAATTTATGGTCTTAGAATACCAATGACAGGAGGATGGAGAAGGTTTATGACAGCAGAAATTGCAAGGGCATACTTTATCAGACTGAGTTTTTACAGTAATTCTAATTTGCTGTCTTCATTACTGTGTAACTGCTTTTTAACTCTTGCAAACAGGAGCATCTAGACAGAGCCTGAGCCACAATGATGCTATCAGCAAACTTCTTAAGGAGAGAAACTGTATAAGTAATAGGCAGAGCCATGCTTTCTAAATCAATAACCTTTGGAGAACTGCACTTCTTTGAAACACATTAATAAACGTGCTTGAACGTTTAGGAACTAAAAGCAAAGAATTAGGGGGTCACAAAAACAATTGGGCTGTGTATATAAATATATCAAAGCGCTAATGACTTTTTAAAATAACTCATAGTATTTAGTGAATGCATGTTGGCATCCATATCGGTCGCCTGCTTCACTTGATCTGAGTGCTTTGACAGCACTGATTAGCCAATAATGATATAATAAAGCTGTTTTCATACTTCTGTGGAGTCTTGATGTCTGCTCTTTCCCAAAATATTAGATTTTCAGGTTTGTTTTACATTTAAAAAACAGACTCCAGAAACTTAAAAGAAAATGTAAGCAAATAAAAGTCATAATTTGCCTAACATAGAAAAATTGCATCTCTATGTTTCAGAAAATTTCAAACCATTTTCTATCACCCAGGGTTTGTAAACATTGTTTCCTGTAGTTGAGTAATAAAGGGAATGCATTAAGGCTTAATAATAACAATACAAGTGAGTCTATTTTAGGTGATTATTTGAACAGATGGTGCTGTACATACCTTGTTTTTTATGATTGCCATCTTGCTTGAGGACACAGGCCAGCCAAGTGACTAGCTGAGATTCTTTGAGTTTCTATTCCTGCGTTATCTGGGATAGAGATAAGCAAAGTTCTTTTGCCCCCTGTCCATCTGCTGTTGACTATTTTACACTCTAAATCTGTGCATCTTTAGTTAATACAGGTAGGACATACAGCAGTAGCTGCCTGGAACGTAATTATGTTGATGTTCTTTAGTCCCTCCATCAGTCTGAGCCACAGAACATCATTATATACTGTCTTTTGCCATGTTTAACAGTTTCAGGAGGCCTTTCTCTCAGGTCACTTTCTAGAGATTTAAAAGAGAATTATCTAGTAACATGCCTCATTTGGTCTCTGGTTTTAAAATTCCAAGGCATAGGGAGCAAAGAAGTCCCAGATGCCATGATGAGCTTAGTGAAGCACAGACCGCAAGTGTAACCTGAGCAAGGAGGGGACAGAGCRTATCTCAGCTTTATGCTGCCTTTGGGACACGCATGACCACCTCTTACAGACCATGCTGATGCCTCAAATAGATGGCAGGAACTGCTTGTTCTGCCCCTGCCCCTGTGCCTGCTGGCTCCAGAGCACAGCTCTTGCTGACCGAGCAGCCCTYGTAATTGCTGATCTTTGTCATGATCACCAACCAGTCTGTCATGTTTGGGTGCGCCTGCTCCTACTGGCTTCTTGCTCTGCAGTCAGTGCCACTGGAAATGAAAGCTCTGGGCTCTTACGTAGGAATTATCATAGGCAGTTACTCAGACCAGGTTATTGTGAGTATTTGCTGAAGCTATATTGGGCAGACAGTCTTGTGATACCCATTTCTGCCATGAATATGCTCTGAAAAGTTCTTCGCCTTTTGAAAAGCTAGGAGGGCATTTCCTTTACTTCCTTTAATTTATATACTTTGTTTTGGTCTCTGCATAGTGTCCTTGCTTGTTATGCTGGTTTACATCAATCCCAACGGTGTTACATTTATATTCATGTATATGAATAAGATTTTTAATGCAGTRTGGGAGACAGTTCAGACTGTTGCCTATTGCATAGTTCCCTGCTGTGCAAGTAGAAGCCTAATTTGCCTTTCCATCTCTGAAAGCCCAGTTTGCCTTTCSTTTTATTTTTATGACAATCATATGATGATAGACATGTTTTCCTTCTTGGTATCAAGAAATACTGATGGCAGGGGAAACTTTCTTTTTACTTTGGTGTGATGATTATAAAAGCCCTTTCAAAGTCAAACAGGAGTGTGTTTGGGTTGGTTCCACTGACTTGTGAATAAAATTGACAGCTGATGGATCTGTGCCACTTTCTACCCAGTTTATGGTCAGGTTGTACATCAAAACTGAGACAAGACTTCAGACAAGATTATGGTGGGAATGGTATTATCTTAGTTCTTCTGCCTTATATCTTCTAGTCATATCCACAATAAAAGGGGACAAAAAGTTTTAAATCGTCAAGTGTTTCTTCCTAGTTGAACTGTTAGTAAAGGGTGACAACAACAAATAATATTTTTTGGTTTTTTTTTTTTAATACTGCAATCAGCACAGAATACTGGCAATTCTAAGATTTGCATGCATTTTGAAATTTAAAAGCAACTATCCTAAAGTTTGTTAAAATAGTTCTCATTGTATAAAACRGAATTGTTTGTAAACTATATATGTGCCTTCTCTGTTCTTCTAGGCACGTGTTCCACAAAGTCTGTGTGGATCCGTGGCTTAGCGAGCACTGTACATGTCCAATGTGCAAACTGAACATTTTGAAGGCACTGGGAATTGTGGTAAGTTGCTCTGCTATGACCTCTTCCTCCTCCCATGTCTGAGACCCAGAACAGGAAGAATAATTGTAGAGGAGAGAGAGGGAAGGGTGTTCCAGTACCCTTACTCAGAAAGTATTTGAGGTTTTTTACCAAYTTCTTTCCTGCCATTTTGTTGTTGTTCCTTCTTTCCCTAGCTGGTCATTGAGAATATATTGTTATATTTGCATTTATGGCAATTATCTACTGGAAGTATGCTAGTTTCTCTGTAATAYTCCCTTTTCTCCACTCCTTTCAACCTTTCCTTGTTAAATTTACTCTGTGAATCTCTTGTTCTTGTGGTCTCCTGTARGCAGTCTTAAATTTGCACATTAAAAGCCCCGCCCTAGCCAAGGCCAGTGAGTTTTCCTCAAGCAATTCTTGGCTTATGGGATCCCTGAGGACTGCTTTGGTTGACCAGTTCACAAAGAGATGGCAGTGAAACCKCAAAGAAGATTTTTTTAATCTTTCCTGTATGAGTAAAAACTTACAAAGTGGGAGCAATGCTCTTTTCAGAAGTAAGAGAAGAACATATGGAGAGACTGTCTAGAGTGGCTTTTGATTCAAGACAGTGAGAATAATCAGGCCTCCATTTTCAGCTGTGTCAGTTGCAAATTTGCACATTTCCTGAGAAGTAGTAGCAGATATATTGTGGATGACCTGTTTTTGCAGTTAATAACATACTTTTTAGAAGAGGATACAGTAGAATTCAGAGTTTGTCATCATTACAGTACACCATACAGGCATAGGCTATGACACAAGAGTACTTGAGTCCCTTCCTTAAATCTTAATCCTTTTTTCTGCTTCTTCCTCCACCTCTCTAAGGTGGACTGAAGAGGTGACATCATGTAGAAGTTGTTAATTCATGTGTTTTTCTCCTGTGTGACCTCAGGACGGCCATAGCGGCTGAAAAAAATGTGTGCGTGGGGTCTTATTTAATGTATAGTTTTGCTACACGTAGCACATTCCCCAGTGTGATGTGGAGCTGTTTTTTCCCCCAGCCAAACGTGCCGTGCACAGATAACGTAGCCTTTGACATGGAGAGGCTCACGCGGGGGCAGCCCCCGAGCAGGCGCTCGGCGCTCGGCGACTTCGGCACCGACAGCGCCCTGAGCCTGGAGCCCCTGCGCACCTCGGGCATGTCCCAGCTGCCACAGGACGGGGAGCTGACACCCAGGTCAGGAGAGATCAACATTGCAGTGACAAGTAAGTGTCCTTTGGCTCCCGGTACCATTCTATGGCTTCTGTGGCGTGTGTCCCTCTGTGCTGCAGGGCCCTGGTGATGGATGTCCCTGCAGGGACAGAGGTGACCTCGGTGCCTCTGCAAGAGGCATATGCTCCTTATTGGARCCAATAACTCTAGGTATGACAGTGCCAACGCTTCCATTATTAATGGTATATCCGTTTAGATCCGCATGCAAAGAACCCTGGATGAACTAAAATGGCACCAAAATAACCTTCCTGAATTTGGTAACCAGGACAAGAAGCTGGATTGCCAAAATGGTTATTTATCCTTTCAGAATACTTTACATGCAATAATTTGTACAAATATAAATATTTAAGCTGATTGCTATTTCTGCAGACATTTTTTTCCCCTGAGAACATTGCTACTGGAATTCTGGCGTCACTCAGCAGGTGTTTTTTCTTACAAAATTTGTGAATTAAAAAATAGCATTTTATGTACCAACATTTGAGTATTGACCAAGTGTTTTATAACATTAGAAAACTTACTGCACTGCTTGAAAGCTCTTACTCATAAGAGCAGCATGGAAAATTTCCACTCACTGGAATTTACCTAGGGTCTTTAATGTACACTAGCACTATAATGAATACAGTATGTGTGGAATTGCATCAGTTTTCCATATGCTGTACAGTCTCAACTTGATGCATGAATGGTTGTTTTTCTGGCTGAATTGCAAAAATAGAATCCATGCAGTACAACAGTCGAATTTTCTCCTTGTATTTGGCTTATGTGCATTTGTGATCTAGATTTTGAACTTAGTGACACTGGTTGCCAGTGATACATGTATACAAGGCAGCGAAATCAGTTCATTAGAGTGTTTCTTTAGATGTTGTAGCAAAGTAAATGTCTTGTTAAAAAAAAAAAATCTCACCTTATGAAAAACACAGTCCATATCTAGAAATGTCCTGATCTGAGGTGGGAAGATCCATGTACAAAATCTAGATTCCCCACAAAGCCAGTAAGTCACTTGGCCATCCAGTGTTCAACCTCTGGTTCACCTTGCACTCAGTTCTATTGAACAAGGACAGATCTGTTGCTGTGCTGCTTCCTTGTCATGGGTGGGAAAACTTTGTAGTTTTCACTTTTCACTAATTGCCTTTACAGAAGGTGTTTTTACTGTCTGTTCCCAGCTGTAGTGCTGCTCGTGCACAGATGGGATGCCAGGGTAAAACAAGAAATAATCAGCAAGAGTTCTTTCTGACAACGTTTATAAAATAAAGCTTTAGAAAGGACTGTTGAAATGTTTGTATTTTGTGGATGACCCAAGCATTCTTTGATGCATGAGAGTTAAACCAAAAGCCATATTCAACACCAGTATTTGTATTCTGAACTGTTACTAAATGCCAAATCGATTCTGGGGAGGGAGAATTTTGAATAGTAAGCATTCTTTAATAGACTTCTTTATAATTCTTTTTATTTTTTAATATGTCTGTGTGTCTRCTCTAATGTTGAAATTATTTTTCCGCATGTATTTCTGTCTATTAATTGGAAAACTCTAGTTATGTTTTAGTGTTGAGCAATCTATCCTTTTGTTGGGATTTTTGTTGGGTTTTCAGTAGCACTGTAACATTTATTCAGAAGGGAGGGGGCGAAGACACATTCGAAGTGTAACAGTACAGTGGGTGTGCTTATGTGAAAGAACTGCATCTCACCAAACCTAACCCAACCTGACAGTCGTCTCTCTGACTTGGGGGTGGACAGAGTTTTCATTACATTCTCCCTTGATCCTGCATTTCACTTTACATTGTTAAGTAACTTTTCTTTATCACTAACCCTTGGGCTCAGCCAGGAAATACTGTTGTACCATGCTCTTTTTCCGCACCTCTCTCCACTTCTTCTTTGCTAGCCTTCTCCCGTCAGTAACTCTGTGGCTTAACCTCCTTCTGCTTCACCTCCTGGGGCCAGTCATGGCTTAGAAGCCTCTTGCCTTCCGCCAGTGGTGTTTGAGGGAAATATTGGCATCGCTTTCTCCCACGAGTGATTTCCTCCCTTTCCTTTGTCAACAGAAGAATGGTTTATTATTGCCAGTTTTGGCCTCCTCAGTGCCCTTACACTCTGCTACATGATCATCAAAGCCACAGCTAGCTTGAATGCTAATGAGTAAGTAAATATTCAGATGTTTCTATACGTTTTTGGTGCGTTTGTGTCATGGACAACATTGGGAGTAAATACCAAGAGAATAGAGAAGGGGGAGAATGTAGTTTTCCGCTTTTCTCAAATGCGAGTGTTTCTGTTAACAGTAGGTTTCAGGGGAACATCTAAAGTCCCTCTTAGTTTACATTTAGCTGGATTGTTTGAGGAAATCTCTTTGCTAAGTGGAGCCGTGGAAGGGGTAAAACAGAGAATATTTATATTCAGTTTTTGATTGATGGTCTAGGTAAACATTAGATTCCTGCCATTAAATTCCAGTCTTCAAAATTTGCCTGGCAGAGCCAAAAATTACTACCAACAGTTACCTTTGACAGTTTTCACCTCAATCTTACAGTCAAATTTCATATTAAAAAAAAATCTGTATTCGTAGTTGGCACATTTTCAACTAAGGGGAAAAAAAAGGTGTTTAAATAGAAAACTACCTTTTTGCTCTTAGGTGAGGGAGAGATGAAAGCAGTGAACGCAGTACTGTTTCTTCTCTCTTAAATGAAGGGATGCTTGCTTCCATGCTTTCTTAATTTATATAGAAACCCCCAGCCTCCCTTCAGACAGGCTGGACAAGAAATTACCCTAGCAGATGACTTTCAGTCTTTTTTTATAGTTCTGTGTGTGGGCAAGTATAAATCTATTCTGCAGATCTATTAACTAGGTACATGTAGCTATTTCCATGTAGGTGTACAGAACATCTGGGCTCAGGATATATGTTTAATCATTATTTATTTATTTGGGAAGGCAAAATATCAACATCTTTCTTTATCTCTGAACATCTTGGTGCAGCTGAATTTTCATTAATGTGCTGATCTCTCTACCAGAACTGGGGTGAGATTCAAAGGAATGCAGCCTGGAAATGTACYTTTATAAACATTTTCTTTGGTTTTTTTCCTTGAGATAGAGGAACAGAAAGAAGGGATTTTGGTTTTTTTTACTAGTATTGCTRTTTGGAGAGTGTCCTTCTCAATAAGACGGAAACATGTCTAGTAGTCTCCAGTGTAAAATTTTAGACAATCTCAAGCTAATCATCTTCAGGAGGGGCCATAATATTGGTCATYAGGGATCTTTGATTACCACTAATTTGCAAATCTGCCTTTCCTCCTCTTTTCCTGTGCTAATTCMAAAAGGGCTTCATGAAGAAAACTTTTAGAACTTCAAATAGCCCTATCAAGTCTCCTGATCATTATTTTTTTTCCATTTGTCAAAATCTTGAAGTTGCAGCCATCAATCAGCAACTTGGCAACATAGCTGCAGCTGAACGTAGTTAATCTGCCYGGAAAAGTAGCTTGGGAAAGCATGGAGCAAGATGAGCTGTAGAACGGGAATGTCTGCATTGCTGGGCACTTGCACGTCATTGGGAAGGAGAAGGAACTGTAGCCCATGTAGTCTCATCCAGATGTGGGCACTGATAGCAGCTGTATTTCTGCCTTGCCTTGCAACTCTTCTTTTTGTTGAACAGTGGGATTTGGGACTGTTTTTACTGGAAGGACAAGCACAAGCTGCTGCACATTGGCAGAGCACTGGGGACTCCAGCAAAGTGTTTTCGCAGTGATGTTCCCTCAGTACAAACAAAGGGTGTGCTGATASAAGGAGAGCTCCTTTTCCAAGTTGTAGCAATTGAAATGTGAGCACATCARTTGTGTACTTGAGACAGACTTAAGAAAACTCACAACCACAGAAACCAGAGCTGTCAAAAATCACTTATTTGGGTAGCTGAGGTACCTCACTGTAGCCTTTAACCTCAGCAGCTCTTCATCTGAATCCTTTGGGATCTGAGCAGCCTCCACAAGCACTGCTGGGTTTGACTACTCATTTTAGACAGTTTAACATGCCAYTAATGCTTAGATTTGTTGTTTCATTCACACCTTCTCGGTGCCAGACAAAGAATTTCCTCTGCTGAATACCATGCCAGGTATATGGCAGCTCCTTCTCATTGCTGTTTCTATTAAACAGCATACCTGCTTTTTATGCTGCTCTAAATATAAAAAACAATGCTGGCATACCCTGCCTTTGTTATGGTAGTGTTTCAAGAGGAATCTGAGGGGGGTTTCTTATTAAAAAACAACAGTAGCAAGAATGAGGCCATGTAATATGCTGATGCAAGTAAAAGACACCAAATATTCTGCTTTAAAACTCACCTAAAAGCATATTCTGTACCCTTTTTTTCTATGTCCTTCCTACAGCTTAAACATACTTACTTGGAGCAATAGTTTAGAGTTGTGAGTACATACATGTTTAACTGTGTATACGTATGTTTGTGTGTATGTATATATACACACACACGTGCATTTTTAAATAGTTGTGATAAAATAAAACATTGTCTATGGTAAGATAAGAAAATAAGGAACCAGCTGTTTTCTCTTGGTCTCAAAGTATCCTTGCAGTATTATTATTAAAAGATTTAGACAGTGTTTGAAAGGAAGACAAGAGGCACATTTTGCTTTGCTTCTTAGAGAACARTCAGAAATTACTGTATAAGTGTGAGTTTAAGCCCAAAAAGCCCAAATGTTGGATAGCACCACTTAGAGAAAGTTTTCAGTAGCAGATGGAGTGTCCTCAAGAGCTTAGAAGTGCTCAGCCCTCTGACTGTCCTGTAGAAATGGTGTGACAAACACAGATCTCTCTTAATGCTCTGGCCTTCTATAGTCATTTTTCACTAGCTTACTTCTACAGGATTATTTTTATTTTTTTTTTTAGTATTGGCAGTATTAACTTTAACATAAATATTTTGTTCCTTTTTTTTCTGCCCTGCAGAGCAGAATGGTATTGAAGAAACGCTTTCCGGCCGATTGCCTTGGAGAGAGACACCTATTTTTATGCATCATTTATCGATCATGCAGCACAAGCAATTATTTAGTACATTCTATTTTTTCATAAAATTTGCTGATGCCAAAGCTTTGTATTAAGGAAAAAGTGAAGAAATAAAAAAAACTTTAATTATGAAATCTTACTCTGTGAGAATTTCATTTTTCTTGGGCTTTCTGTGTTAGTACTCAAATCTGAGAGTATTTTGTAAATTTTACAAGGTGCTTTATTTCATTTTAATGATTTAATCTTTGCAGATGTCTGTTATTCTCCATTTATTTGGGACACAAGCTAACTAGTGGAAATCTCATGCGATGCCGTTGTTATGATGCCACCCAAGTGACTAACTGCCACTGAAGTGACTAACAAGTATTATTAGCAATCATTCCACACCAACTTGTTAGGGAAAAAGGCTGGGTCAGGTTGTCAATTCTGCTATAASGGACTGAACTTGACTCCAGCTGGGAATTAATTTGAAATAAGAACATTTTCTCAGTTTCTCCTGCTGTAAYACTCCCAGTTGCCCTGGGAGCACTGCAGTGTGATTTTTGCCTYGAGGCCAGGCATTGCTGAAGGTTTGCCCTGGTGTTGTCTCAAAATACAAATCATAAACCTTTTCTGTCTTTTACTTTCACCCCACCCTCCTTTTGATGAAACCGAAGCTGCTCTAAACCGCTTCTTCCTTCCTAATAACAAGTGAAAACGTAGCGTTTCCCCCACTGTTGTGTGTGAAGCCTCCTTTCAAATAAGTGATGGGGGTTAGTTTTGGTTCAAATTCAGGTCATGAAAGATTGATAACGCTCTTTAATGTAGAAACTCGGTGCAAACATGTCCCTTCTTGCCACAGCTTCTGTACTGGTGAGGAGGCAGAGGGAAGACGTCTCTGCSCGCTGTCCTCGCTCCGGCTGTTTCACGCAAGCTGCCTTATGCAAGCCCCGTGTGAGCGATTTCACAACAGTCAGTTAAAACACGCGGGCCTGAGTCGCAGCCAAATGCTGATGCTTGGCTTAATGAGATGGGTAAATGAAAATAACGAGTGGGGAAGGAAAAAGTAATTGACAGAAGTTAAAACCTATTCTGCGTTTGGTTGTTTTTGTTGTGCTTGGACCAAGATGTAGAAACTGAATGCTTTCTAATTTAATTAAATGAACAGAGAGAAGCAATTTTACTGTAAGATTTAATATTTTTTATGTACTGGGAACTAGAGGATTTAATTTAATTTTATTTTTATGTATAGGCAGTTTTAGAATTTAGGAACACAGCCAGATGCTACATTAAAATAGTTTCTTAATTCTTATTTGTCCATCAGGCTGCAGCTGAGAAGGCAGCTTTTATAATAAGCAATGAAGAATGTGATAGCTTCAGTGCATTTAATAGAATTCTTCTTCAATGTGTCCTTGTGAAATTCTGAAAGAAATATGAAAACAAATCAATAGAGCAGTAAGAGCATTTTGAAAGACTGGAAAACCCCATTGGACTTATTCATGAAAAGAAAGAAACCTCAAACACTGTGTCTGAGGCTGTGTGCTTGTAACGTACAGTATGTGTCAACTGAGTGTTGTTGCCAAAAATGGAGGAATGTGGTTAGAGCATGATTTAGGGAACAAGCTATGATACATGTTTTTTTCATCCATCTCTCAACAGCCATAGTAAAACTGGTAAGTTTGTGCTTGTCTCCTGAAACAAAATTCCCTAAGTGTTGTATAATGCTGTTGGGAGGGACGTGCAGGGACAGCCAGAGCAGTGTGGTGACCCAGATGGAAAAGGCATCACAGTTTCAGTTCATGTTTCTTCTTCCGAACAGCAGCAGAAGGAGAAGTTGAGTGATACTTGGAACGAAAGGGTTGACAGGACTTTCTAGTGCATTTCACTCCATAGGGGATTTAAGTAACTCAGCATCATCTTTTCTGATTCTCCTTTTGAGCCTGTAACAGTAGTCTCAACAAAGTGTTAATAATGGTACAACTTTTGCTAGGTTACTTAGAGATCAGGCAATTAACATATGTTTATCTGTTAATGAAATATGTTCAAAGATGCACTCTGCATCATCCCAGAAGCTCTTTTTTTTTACTCTGGATAGACACAAGAAGGAAATTCCCAAAGTTTTTCATAGAATCATAGAATCACTTAGTCTGGAAAAGCCCTCTAAGATCATCAAGTCCAACCATTAGCCCAGCACTGCCAAGCCCACCACTAAACTATGTCCCCAAGTGCCACATCTGTATGTCTTTTAAATACCTTGATACAGTCTATCCAAATCCCTCTGTGGAGCCTTCCTGCCCCCCAGCAGATCAACCCAACTTGGTGTCRGCTGCAAACTGACTGAGGGTGCACTCAATCCCCTCATCCACATCATTGATAAAGATGTTATACAGGGCTGGCCTCAAGCTGAGCCCTGGGGAACACCACCAGTGACCGGACACTGCCTGGATGTAACTCCATTCCCCATTGCTCTCTGGGCCAAGCCATCCAGCCACTCCTTAACCCATCCGAGCCATGGGCAGCCAGTTTCTCCAGGAGAATGCTGTGGGACCTGATGTCAGGATTTACCAAAGTACAGGTAGACACATCCACACAGCCTTTCCTTCATCCACTGACTGGGTCACCTCGTCATAGAAGACCAGGTTGGTCAAACAGGGCCTACCTTTCCTAAACCTACGTGGGCTGGGCCTGATCCCCTGCTTGTCCTGGATGTGCCATGCCCATGGCATTTAAGATGATCTGCTCCATGGCCTTCCCTGGCACTGAGGTTGGGCTGACAGGCCTACAGTTGCCTGGACCACCCTTCCAGCCCTCCTTGTAGATGGGTGTCACATTTGCTGACCTCCAGTCAGCTGGGACCTCCCCAGTTAGCCGGGACTGCTGGTAAATGATGGGAAGTGGTTCTGTGATCACCACTCTTTCTTTGCCTGTCCTTTCTGTGCCTCTCTTTCCTTGCCTATCCCTTCTGAAGACTTCAGCCATCTGTTGCAGCACTCCAGTTGTGCCAGTCATCCCACCATATCTCCATGATGGTAACCGTGTCATAGGTTTCCTGCTAAGTTGGCTTTGAGGATAGGGTGCCTTATGAAATAGTTCTGCTCTGTTGTTCCTTAACTGAAAGGGTGTCTAAAACTGATTGAGGTAGGCAGTGCTCTGATCAGATTTCCACTGTAAGAAGCTGTTGTGCCGGAGGAGCTGTGGAGAGACTGCAGCTTGTGGCAGAACATGGCCCTGATTATTGACTAAAGGCATTAAAATACTTTCAGATGGAAAGGGAACACCAGGTGATACTTAATCCTGGTGCACCTGCAGTGCTGTGTCTCTTGAGTTTTTGGCCTTGGTGTTGTGCCCACTTTGGTGGGATCCTATAGGTATATAGGTAGGTATAAAGATCAGTTCCAGGACAGTATGTTATTGTCAGACTCAATGCAAGTTTTCTGAAGAACTCTTTTAAAGCATGTAGTGAAGAATAGTGGCAGAGAGCACTGAAGGATTCATTTTCATGTATTAAAACTGCATGCAGCCTTCCCATTTGTTTTCCATACCTAAGGGATAAATCTTGGTCTTTCTTGGTAAGTGCAAAATAGGAAGAACATTCATAAGCTGAATTTGGAACTGCGGATGTTTGTACTTGTCCTTAAAATACATTTATTCAGTAAATTTATCAGCTGGACTGACGCCACATTTTTAAACAAACTGTAGCAATTTTTGCATTAAGAGGAGCGTGGCTGGGTCACTGTGCCCTGCTGAGTCTGCTGCTCCAGCCATAAGCTGTGGGCAGTGCTCCTGACCTGGTTAATGAAGCAGCTGAAGGTTGAGTGTTGGAAAACACTTAGCAGCAGCTGGATTCTCAGCCCTGGGCTGGCTGCACTGGATGGGAGAAGAGACATTTAGAAAAAGAATGAACGATGTGTCTCAAAGGTGCTGTGGAAGCCAAGAGATGTCTATCTGTGTGGAAACATGGAGCCTCCCTGGAAGTGGGTGGCTTAAATTTCTTTTGCCAAGAAGGACAAAAACATCACAGTAAAGAGTTTTAGAGGTGTTGGATATACACTGCCTATTTCCAGATTAATATAAAATATTTGTTGTCAAATGACCTGCCTGCCTGTTGATGAAATCTCTCCCTCGAACCTGCTAGAGTGGAAGTCTGGGTGCACACAGAGGAAATGACAGCCTGGGCTGTCTGCTTCCTAATCTCATGTTTGAATTCTATGTAATAAAAACAAAAGCAGCACCAAGCTTTTAGAATCCCCTTTTGTTTGTTTGAGCATTGGTTGTGTGTAACATTGCAGCAGGAGGAGGAAGGGGAGATGAAACATCCAATATTCACGGCTTGTTTCAACTGCAAAATGAGACTCACTCATCAAAAAGTGAGTGATCCTGACCCGTAACACAGTCTTGAAATCAGTTTTATCTGGTATAATTTCAAAGCAGGTTCAGGTTTGGTTTTTTTTGTTTGAATCATAGAATCATTAAGTTTGGAAAAGACCTCTAAGATCATCGAGCCCAACTGTTGGAGACAGACTATGATCATCTGGAAGTCATTGTTCCAACTTTATGTTTCCTCAAACACTCAGCCTTTATTTATTTATTTATTTATTTATTTATTTATTTATTTGCTTTGATTTTAAGCATTGCCCAGTTTTAGAAACCTGTAAATTTGGGCGATGGTTCAGATCCAGAAAATGGGTATTTATCATTCCCCACAGACTGCTTCTGCAAAGTCACTTGTTCACCAACACAGCCCACTTGTTCCCGGTACCTGGAGATATGCTCCTGGCAGAGTGAACAATTCACTCCTATGCAATGTAACTGCCAATTTCATTCATGTTTCAGTTAACTACAAAATCAAAAATAAATTAATTTGCTTATGAGAACTTCCCATTCTCACTGTGAATGGTGGAGCGAGTGTGTGTACTGACTTCTGCTGGTAAAAGTCCAGCAGATCCATTGCCCAGCTCCGATTTTCTGCTATATTTAGCAAGAATTTGACCTGGACACACAAAGTCTGTGTCTTTTGGGTGAGTGGGGAAGGAGAAAAGATGTTTTGGACAGTAGCAGCTGAATTCTTCTTTTCTCATGTCTTCTGTAAGCTCTTTATTTCAGAATGGGGTAGGCTGGGCTCAAAATTTGGCAAGGAAAGGGGGATTTAAGCACCTAAAATCTGCCAGGGCTAAAATTGCAATTCCCTAAGCATCTTGCTTCACTGATGCCTGAAACTGGAGGCACCTTAGTTTGCCAGGTGCCTCCTTGATGAACTTGGAAGCTTTTCAGTTGCCTCCAGTTTGGCTCGTGTAGCTGCCTAGCGTATCGTAATCTAAGCAGCCTTGCTCCCAGCTAATCCCCCCTGGGATCGAGAAACCAGGTTATGAAGCATTTTGGCCAAGGGCCTGATCTGATGATAGATGCTTTCAGAGAGAATCGTTTGTACAGCAAGAGGGCTGGGCTCGTTGCAAAACACATCTGTAGATTCAGTGAGCCACGGGAATACCAGGCCACCGAGGGAAAAAGAATGTACTTCCATTCCCCACTTTATCAACAGCCACGTGGTGCTTGTTTTGGATATTGCCAATGTTGGAGAAGAGGGTTGGGTCTCCTTTGGTTATGCATAAGGAAATCCGTAGGTGCCTGTTTGTAGAAGGTGACTCAGGTGATTGGAGGCTKCTGAGCTCTGGAGGAGGTCAGGCTTCCAGCAGCATCAGTGGGACAATCCTTGGGGAGCCCCTCGCTCTGCCTGCTCCTTCCTTTTGACCCTTTTTCAACCAGTGCTTCATGCTGGTGCATGGCAAAGGCTTCCCAAAGGTTTCTGGGTTTCCCGATGAAGCACGTCCCTGCTTTATGAGCCTRTAAATCAACAGCCAGCACCAAATGCGAAACTCCAGCCTGCCCCAGCCCTGCTCAGACTTGACCTGTTTTATCTGAAAGAACCATTTGAGGTGGAACTGTTCATGCATATGGAAAGCAGTTGCTTTAAATTGGCAGGGGAGCACACGGAGATGAAATATTTTATATGGTTGTTACTGGTTTGTGTTGAAGGGTGGCTGTTTTTGCCATGTGTACTGTGTTTGCAGTCAGCACCCAGGTATGAGGGTGCTTTACTCAGTTCTTACATTGTTCATGTGTGTTCCTAATGTGGTTTTGTTCTACCTCTTGCAGGCGGTCACTTCTTCCATCGTAACTCTCTGTCCCCTCGAAGCCTGGTCTACGAGAGCGAGTTCTCAACCATCGAGCCTGCCTTGGACATGTACGACGAGAACAAAACCTGAAAGGGATCCATGCTCCTTCCTGGCCCTTTTTCCGTTTTTTTCATTTCTCATTCCTATTGTTGTGTACTCTTTCCATGGATCTCCTTTGTCTGAAGAAGAGCTGCTTTTTCCAGAACACGAACCCGCCTTCTCGATTGCGCAGACGAAGACCAGCTGTGGTGGTTTCTGAGGGTGGCATCTTTGAGCTGACAAAGAGTTGTGCACAAGCAAGGTTGTCTGATGGAAATTGCTGAGTAACAGCATGGGGAGCTGTGTCGGCCCAGCCGCGGCGATGCAGGAGAGGTWTCACGGTGGCCCTAAGAGTTTGTGTTGAACTGCAAATGCGTCTCTTACACAGGCGTCTGCTGTTTCCAATTTTTTAATTGTCCAGATGGTTGGGCAATGTCAGAAAGGGAACTGGTTGTAGAGGAGATGGCCAGTGACTGGTAAAAGCACTCGTATATCTCGGTCAATCCATAACCTTACTGTGAAATAGCCCCTTCTGAGAGGGACCTTTATAAGTGCATTGAGTTTCCTACAACCCACTTAACCCTGGACAGTGGCAAGCCARTCTGACGTTCAAGCTGCAGAGAGGACCTGCATTTGCAGAAAGATTTCAAGGAACTTGATGCTTGGGTTTTTTCTCCAATTCAATTGAAGCAGGAGAAAAATAGTATACACAGAATATACCTTTGGTCCTTCTGTGTGCTGAAGTCAAGTGAGTCTCTTTCTGTAGAGAGGACATTCACAGAACCAGCACTTGATCTACCTGAAAACCATTAGACTTTTTGAAATATGCAGGAATCGAATTAGCTTTCTTTCTCACTTAACTTTTTTTTGGGGGGTGGGGGGTAAAAAATCCACCAAATTTTTCACTRAGGTTTTTTAAAAGCCAGCATGTTGGCATTATACAGAGAAGAAAAAAGGTAAGCTTCTTATCCCACTCTCCTGTTGAGATCTGCAACAGTTACTTWAAAAACATGTTCTCTTGAGCTGTGCCCTTTCCCACTGACATCAATAATGGGAGTGCAGAAAGCGGGAGAAGAAAGGAAAGCAGCTACTGCTTTGACACGCTGCAGGAAAAATCAATTTTTACCGGCATGTGACAAAAGTGGTGGGGAAATGGATATTGTTTGCAAGATTCTGAGAGAACAATGCAGAAATGGAGAGCAAAGAGGAACCTCCAGAGCTAAGTCATCCACAGTGTTCCTCAAATGAGCTGACGTGGAGGACACCTTTTCCTACCGGACAATGCATAGCTGTTAATGAATGTTTGGATTTTTCTCCATTGCAGTCTAAGTTACTGTAGGTGTAGAAACTCATTTGTGTCGTCGTAATGTGAAACACAGTTTCACCCTCTGTATAGGAATCTTGAGAAATCAGTTAAGCCAAAAAGAAAGGTAAGACTTATCCTGCCATGCTTTAATTTCACCTGCTTTTGCTACAAGCAGGGGAATTTCCCCTCCTTTAAAATGTTTTTAATTGTATAGCAGTCTGCTTAACATATATCCTTTTCTGAAGTGTGATTCAGCTGTGTCTTTAACATGGATGTTCAAGAGAAAAAGAAAAACCCAGCTCTGTAAAATGAGGAAATGAGCCTCTTTGCCGAGCATGCTTTGACTTTTGTTGCTGTGCGTCAGCTTTATTTAATCTGATAATTCAAGAGTGGGTGGCTTGAAGTGTAGGGAGGTTTTTCTCATAAAACCCACATTTGTATTTACCGAATGCGCTTTTATTGCCATTCAGCTCGCTCTGGAAATGCGCTGAAGCCCCAAACTTTTTAAATGAGCACAATTTTGACACCCACTTTCTCCTACAAAGCAGAAATGAAGGTCACAGGAAGTGCCACAGTGGCTGGGGCAGCAGCGGGTTGTGGTCAGCATCCTTCCTCTGCTGGGTGTGCAAGGCAGGCAGCGACAGCTCCGGGCAGCGCCGCCGAGCCCAGGCAGATTCCCAATCCAGCTTGGCTGAGCTGCACCCGGGCCGAGGCAGAGCTCCCCAACCCGGCCTGGCTGAGCTGCACCAGGACAGGGCTCGGGGGCAGCAGAAGGGCTGTTTGAGCAACCCCTGCTTTTGTAATTTCATCTGCAAGATCACAGCAGGGACACGTGGGAGCAGCGCCTTCCGAACCCAAATGCCTGAGAGGAAAATCACCGCCTCTCAAGGATGTTATAGGGCTTGTTTTTATCCGTGGAGGGCAGTCAGGTTACGATAAACCCAGATACCTGGGCGTTTCTGGTTAAATGCAAACATGTCTGGGTGACTCCAACCAGCACAGAGCTGCTCCAGCAGGGTTTTGGGTTGGACAGGCTCTTGTAGCACTGCGTGGGGTGCTGACGCTCCCACCAAACCCTTCTTGTAGGGGCTGCACCATCCTGACACAGAGATTTCCCCCAAGGCCACTGGGAATGTCACTGGTGCACGATTTCTGCACAAAACCAAACCTGATGATTTCTCAGCTCCAACTGAGCCCRTTTGCACCAGCTGTGTGCCAGAAAAGCTGGAAGAGGCATGGAAATCAAAAAACTAGAAAGCACAAAGCCCCCAAAGACAAAACAATAAATAATGTCATTTGTATTTTGTTAAATCTCCTTATTTCTAACCAAACATCTTAGTTTTAAGCAGGGGGAGGGCAGGTTTGCCTCTGTGGAGATCAGGGTCTGGCATAGTGACCCTATGTAATCCATAGTGTAAAATGGATTTGTGCTGTAGCGTCTTGGATAGGGGAGCTGACATTTGTAATTGACATCCTGGATCGGGGAGATCTTGCAACACTGGAAAAATTAAAAGCTTGTTCRAGCAATCGGTCCCTACGTGCGCGCCAGGACGTGCTGGAGCAGGCATTCCCCCACTTAGTCATATTTAGGATGGGGAAGAGGCTCCACAGAAACATGGGTGATTTTTTCTGGGCTATGCTGGTAAGTTTGAGGTTTTCCTTTTAATATTAATCAGTATATAAAAAAAGCTTGATAAGCATCGTTGTTCTTGTTCTGCTGCAGTGGTGCTGTGCGTGGTTGAGTCATTTCACAGAAGTAAAATATACGGCAACCTACCAAGGACTGTAAGTGCCAGTAACTTGGAAAATAATTTTTAAGGTTAAAAAAAAGTGCTTTTTAACAGGAAAACATTCAGTTTATGACTTCTACATATAAAAAAAGCCTTTATCTCCAAGTGTTTTCCTAAACTATTTAAACCCCGACACTTTGCCTTCTCTTTCGCAGCTTCCCCTTCTATGAAAGTTTTGCATGTTCCCATAAGACATTTGTAAAATCAAGGTTTGCTTGTGTTCTTAGAGGATAATTGCGAGTAAAAGACAGACTGTAAGTGTGCTTTTTACCTATAATACAACATTAATTATTAAATTTGAAGCATGTTAAAATTTACCTAATGGCCCTCACAATTGCTCCCTCCAGTGAGCTTATGTGTTGGGATCTGCACTGTCCCCTTGCTCTAGGATGCTTGCCCTGGCACCTGAGGATGCTATAGGAATAGCCAGGTATCCTACATTAGCCAAAGAAAGACCAAAAATAGTTCAATAAACATATTTAGGACTATGTTATGAGACTTTTACACATCTTCTGTTTTCTTTAAACATACTCATGTAAAATAGTGCAAAAGCTTGGGAGAGCCACGAGCTTTTTAGCAGCTACTGGAAAGCAGAGGGATTTCTGCAGGAAGCATGGGTCACACTGAGGCTCCAGGACTTGTTCAGTCCGGTTTAGGTTTGAGGTAATGCCACAGTCAGGTCATGAGCTGAAGGATGAAGGCAGTGGGGCTGAGCTGAAGTTCAGGCAGCTCTGCAGCCTGATTACTGGCGAGTGAGTTGACTTAATTATTAAAAATATTTGTTATTTTGCTTAGCTAATAGCCGTTTGTTTTTACAGCATAGAAAACAGCACAGCAGCCTACAAGCTGAGGCACAGTGGGGCAAATGCAAGAGCCGTGGGGCTGCTGTCAGCCCTGCAGGGTGGGGAGGAGGGCAGGAGGGCTCAGGGCAGGGACCTCAGGAAACACCTTCAACTTCCCAAGTTAATCTTTTGCTCCTTTTTCACCCCGTGTTACCCAGCCATACTTGACCTAATTTTCCAGCCTGAGCGGTGCAGAAGAGTGTGTGATGTGCCATGACAGCTTGCATATGTCTTGTTACATTTAAAGATATCTTCACTTTTTTACTTTCCCTGCTAGACTTGCTGCACCGCAGGGCAGCCTCAGCTCTGGCACACACGGTGGAAGCTGCTGAGCAGGGGAGGGAGTGAGAGAGGGAAAGATGCTTCAACTAAACAGATTGGAGGGAAATCAGGGGAGAGGTAGACAGTATTTCAGTATGTTGGTGCTCATTTCTGCTTTTTTCCCAATGTCTCTGAAATAATTAAGAGAAAAAGTGGTACTTCCTACCCCTTCCTGGTGGGATGCCTTGACAAGAGCAGGGCTCCAGATGGGATTCTGCTCCTGATGCAGGGCCATGATGCTCTGTAAACCCCAGTCAGTGATGTCCTGAGATGTTGATCAAAACCCCAACCTCATAAGGGTCTGTCAGGTTTACCTGGTGCTTGTGAAGTGCTTTGGGGGCATGAAATCTGCTCACAGAGCCTTTGCAAAGCACCGCTAATTGACACCTTGTTATCTGTCAGTGGCTTGATCCTTTCATTGATGTGCTCTTTTTAAAAGCCTGCAACATTCCCAGACACTCCTAATTCACCCAACTGATCCCTACCTTTCCACTCCATCGAGTACTACCGGCTTCCTCCTCTGGAGAGCTGGGTGATGGTCCCTGTTGTGCAGGCACTGCCATCCACCTGTCCTCCATCATCTTCTCCATCACTGTGCCATCACACCCCTGTGCCATCACCATGCCAGCCAGCCCCTCAAAGGGGAAGCACTGCTCCAAACCAGCATCACAGTCTGTGCGAGCACAGGGGTTCCTGCTGGGCTCTTCTCAGCCAAAGCATGCTCTGTGGGACCTGGGCTGTTGTGGGATGCTTGTTCTCTGGATCCCTGCATGGAGCATCCTTTTACTGCTCTGGCCAGTAGCCTCATGGAGATACCCAGATGAACAGAAATGGATGTGTAGGTTGTGCAATAACATCTGAATATTTATTCTTTCTTATGGCAATAATGTCCAGGGTCTCTGGGCTTGGGGGCCCTGTGGTATATAGTGTTGCCCAAAAATAGTCCCTTTCCTAAGGAGTTAATAATTAAGTATTAATATTCCTACAGAGTAAGAACTACATAGTGTTTTATTGAGAATTGAAGCTACTTAGAGTGATTCAAATGCAAGGCTGAGGTGTAACATCAGCTTGTGTCATACAGCTGGGACTAGGGTTTTGCAGCCCAGAAATCAGACAGATATGCATGTAYGTGAAGGCTCCCTCACTCCTGCTGGGCTATTCCTTTCTCCACTTGTACCCACAAGCCCCTCAGGAGCCAGGAGCTTTTTATTCTTTTCCCTGAGCTCAGCTGTGTGCATTTATGTGCCGTTTGCCTTTTTTTTTAGCTGCTTCCCACATACTCCGGGGCTCGCCTTTGCTTGGCTCCGACTTGATCTTCAGCTGCCCAGACCCCTCGAGGGGACAAGAGCCATTAATTCCCAGTTCTTCTGGGCTGTGTTAAGGCATGGATCATCAGGTTTGCTCTGGATCCCTTGTGCCTGTGTCTGTAACACCCTCAGACTGTCTCTGGCAGTAAGAGCTTTATCTGCCTGCAGCCTTCCCACGGGCCTGGGCTGCACTGGGAGGGAGGATCGTAAAGAAAACAGCTCAGCAACCCTTCCATGCTCCAGCACAGGAAAGTCTGGGCTTGAAAGTAAACTTGTTCTTTGCTGCTGTGAAGCCAGGAATGTTTAATAGAGTTTTTTGGGCTGTTAAAGCAAAGCTCCTGGTGCAGGTTCGTGAGGTCCCAGGAAGGCAGTCCCAGCCTGTTGCTTTCKGCTTGTGCTGGAAGGTGCTACATGAACAAGAAGCCTTCCCTGTGCCACCACATCAGCAGGTAGACTTTTCCCGCCCTGTATGTCTAGGCTTAACTCCCAGCACTGGTAAGATCTGTCACACTACTCCTATAAAGGGGAACAATCTTTCGGAGCAAAATGAGCGATAGCATCGCTCTTCTGCTTGTCCCATCAGCCCTGCTGCAGTTTGCAAGTAGATGTTAAATACTAAAAGCTTCTCTGTATGACCATGCCTGTCCAGGATCACCTGCTCGAGGCCATGGCTAACTATGCACTGAATGCACCGAAATGGGATCATTTTATCCCAGCAGAGAGGGGACACGCCAGCCTTTCGGCACAGGAGACTGCAGCAGACAACAACAAAAACCAATTTGCGTGCGTGTAAAATGAAAAGTCTGTTTGAACTGGCTTTGTGCCAGGTGGGTCACACCGGTGTGACCAGGTAACCTGAGCACGCCAGCAGCTACCAGGGGTCTGGGGACGTTGTGGGGACACAGGCACACAYGGTGCCCTCCCGACAGCCAGAGCTTTCCAGCCCCTTTGGAAGTGTAGCTTGCCAGCAGCAGAACTTGTTGACATGTTTTGATGTAAGTATAACACTGTATTGTAGCTACGTGGTATATGCCGATATGTTCATAGTGTATACCGACTAGTTAGGGTTTGCTAATGTACTACATTTCAATAAAAAGCAGTTTAAAAGTATGGAGTTTGTGAGTTTGGTGTCTCTAAAAATACAGGAGAATGAAAGCATTGCCCAGTGACTCCAGTACCTCCAGCATTTCTTATGTATCTGTCTTAGAGGACAGTGTGGAACAAAATTGTCAAAAGATCCRTTTTCAGAGAGAATTTTTCCCACTCCGATATAAATATTTTTTTTTRTTTTGCTGTACTAGTGCCTAGAAATCCCAGGCCATTAAGGGCCACATGGTTCAAAGTGACTTATGAATATCCTGAGGACACTAATCTACCTTCCCACAGCTTTTGCCATCTTAAAGATGGTACATAGTGAGCCAGAACAGCGATAGTTGCACAGAGAAGGATCCTTCAGCATCTTCTCCCAGTGCTCAAACCCCTCCCACAGGACACGCAGCCATCAGAAAACACCATGCTGCTCCCAAAGTCAGCCGTGACACTGAGGTGAAGGCACAGCCCTGAAGGCTGAGCCAGCTAATAAATATTTGTATTACAGTAGTGTACAAAGACTCCGGTTGGAATTAGGGCACTGCACTAACACAGAAGATAGATCATCCAGGGTTAAAGGATGTATAGCCTACAAAGACCACGGCATTCCTGCTTTGCTGGGAGCTGGGCAATAAGCACAGAGACGGCAGATGTCAGTGTTTTCTGCTGTTGTAACACTTTCAGAGTTTGCCTGAAGGCTCTGTAATGGTTATTGAAACAAAAATAGCGGTTCTCTAAATTACTGGGAAGCTGCTCTGTGGCCAAGGGATGAGAAGGAACTGCATCTCCTGCTCTCCTGTTTGCTGTAAAGATCACCCTTGGATTTGGCCACGAACTTCACGTGGGCTCCAGAGCTGCAAAGCGAGGACCAAAATGAACCAGCTGGCAGGGGGATAGTGCCAGGACCCCCATCCTGCTGGGGTATGGGGTGGRTCATGGGGCTGAGGTGCTGGAAGTGCATGTTCTTCGCAGCAAAAAGGGTAAATTAATTCCCATTTCCCCAGAGGGGAGGTGGAAGCATCGCCGGCCTGGACAGGACCACTGGACATGTCCCTGATGTTCCAGTGCCCGACCACCCTCTRGGTGAAGAACCTTTATTCTAATATCCAACGTAAACCGACCCCGACACAACTTCAGGCCATTCAGTTCAGGTCTTTTCAATGGTGCCACCGAGAGGCAGAGGAGGGGACGCGCTCTGCAGAGCGCGGAGGTGACCCCGGACTGCCCACCGAGGACGGTACAGGGAGGTGGCACCGGGCGCCGTCCGGACACGGGGCTCGAACCCGGGTCCCTGCGCCGCGGCGGCAGTGAGGGGGCCGGGCCGCCAGAGGGCGCCGTGGCGGCGGGCGCGGTGTGGGCCCCGTGACCCGGCCCGGCCGCTCCCCCCGCGCCGCTCCCGCCCCGGCCGGGCCGGCCCAGCCCTGCGGGCCGCTCCGCTCCGCAGCCCCGCCGCGATGTGGCTGGGCCCCGAGGAGGTGCTGCTGGCCGGCGCGCTGTGGGTCACCGAGCGCGCCAACCCCTTCTTCCTGCTCCAGCGCCGGCGGGGACACGGCAAAGGGGGCGGCCTCACGGGTGAGGCGCGGCGGGGCCGCGGGGAGGCTCCGGCCCGGTTCGGCCCGGGGTCCGTGAGCGCGGGGCGGGGGCTGGGAGGGTCCGGCCGGGGGAGAGAGGGGCTTTCTGCCCGTCTCCCCGGCCCGCGGGCGCTGTGTCAGCCCGGGGACCTGTCCGTCCGCCCCCCGGCTGGGGCTGAGCCGGGGCTGTCAGCGGTCAGGCCCGGGGACCTGCTGCCGGGGAGGACCAATAACTGACGGGGTGCCTGGGACCGTCTTCTTGCCTTGTCAAAAATGGCTTCTCAGCCCTRCTCGCGTTGCCTTGAATTATTAAGCTGGTTTATTTGCATATTTTTGTTTGTGTGTGCTTTTTCAAGATGTAGAGGATGACAATGAGACATGGCTTGTAATTAGTAGCAGTATGGAAGTTGTGCTGTGCATGGGCCGGGGTGAAGCTGTGTGGGTACAGCCCAGTGGAAAGTACCCCTGTGGGGGGGGGGGGCAGGCGTGTGTGTGACATAAAGTGTTAAAGTATAACATGACTGTCACCAAGGCACAATGTTAACACCACCAAATCCCCTCACTTTTAAAACCCCCATTTATGTGCAAAATGCTTACAATTATGTGCGTAACAAAAATGTACATTTTACATTTGTGAATTACACACAGCCAGTGCTATGTATTAGCCCTGTGAAACTAAATAACTACAGAAATGGCACAGCTGATAAAAGTCCTCAGCATATTTCATCTTTTCACAGTGTTCAAAATTATTTTGAACTGCTCTGTTTGATGTCACATAACTTATGCAGTTTTGCATTTAGGCCTATCCTTGTATTCTGCAATTTTCCATTTTTTTCCAAGAAGAAATGACACCTGGTGCTATTCTGGGAACATTTAAACTGATGTGTGCCTGATGGGTTGAAGCTTTGTGCCATGTTTACTTCCTGAGCTAGTGTGGCTCAGTGAGAGTCGTCTTCAGAGCTCCTGCAGGTTAAAAGCCACGTATCTTTAAGGAACTGTTCAGCTGCATAGTGACATCTCAGAGTTACAGTGGGGTACTCCGCCAAGCTGGAAAGGTGTTTAAGTTGCTGTCAGACTCAAGTTCTTAAACATCTCATTACTGGTCTGTGTGTCAATATTTGATGCGTTCAGTATTGTCATGGGAAGGATTCAAAATTACCTTTTAATCCATATCCTGCCTAAAACTGTACACAAGAAACCTGGAGCCCAAACACATCCTGCTGTGCTGTATGAACGTGTTTGGTTTAGGGATTGTCAGATGGACTTGCTGTGGATGATGTGTCTCTGGAAGGCTGATCAGTGGTATATTCTYAATCTATTAATTGCTACATAGATAGCCAAGAGAGATAAGGGAGAGGAAGTGGCATGTTTCATGATAAGGAGTGAGATGTGGATGAGTAGTTTGCTTAGGCTTACCCAAACCATAAGGGCTGGGAATTGAGACTGGGCCTCCCACAAACTGAGCCAGAGGAACGACCGTGCTCCTTCTCCAAGTTCTAATGCTAGAMAACTTTTAATCATGGGGTGTTACAAAATGAATTTGCATTAAAGATGCTCATAGTGCATTGTCTAGAATAACAAAGGAAAGCATCATCTTAGATATTTGATGTATCTAATTGAAATAAAGACTTAATTGAAGTAAACGGGTTTGCTTTACGAGGTCTGGTCAGTCAGCATTTACTCTGGAAGCGTCTCCTTTTTTATTTAACATCATATACAAATATTTTGACTTCTGTATTGCCAAATTTTGAGTCGCTGACATTTGTTTAATGAAAGTACTTCTGGAAACATCCCTGAAACCTGTGACCACAAGTTTTTCTAGATCTACTTGATTCCGTTTTGGACAAGTTATCCTACCTACTGTTGTCATTGGTGGTGTTGTAAGATATGCTGTTGAAAACTCTCATGTCCTTTAGCTTGGTAGACTTGAAAATTAGTATTAGCAACAGAAACCTCACAGAGGAAAATACATTTCACTTTCATTAGAAAACTCTCCTAGGAAGGCAGGGGATTATAGTGAGGTTTAGTAGGCACTTAATTACCATCTAAACTTTGTCCATGGCCAGTAGGATGGGCTGCAGTTGGTTTATAGGTAATTTACCTGCAGTGACTGGATGTGTATCTTCATTTTCTCGACCAAGTGCCACATCCTTCACAGCTACAGACTGTGAACATCACTGTAGTGATGATCCTGTGTTTTTACTTAACCCAGTTCTTTGTTTTAGTATTACATTGCTGTAATTTCTCTCTCTTTGCCTCCTAGGTCTCCTTGTGGGAACACTAGACGTGGTTTTGGATTCCAGTGCCAGAGTTGCCCCATACCGGATTCTGCACCAGACTCAGGACTCTCAAGTGTACTGGGCAGTGGCCTGTGGTAGGTGACTCTTGTTGGGGACTGCATTTGAGTTATTCACTTGTCTTTTTGGTTCAGATGACCAGTTGTCCCTCACAGGAGTATCCTGTGACTGCTCAGGAAACTTTTTAGAGCTTCTGATGGTGTAGTGGAAGATGCCAGAAATGACGAAACTCCTCAGTCTTGTTTAAACTGTAATCAAGGAACTTGAAGCTCTGCAAAAGGTTCTGTTTCTGCAGATGTTAGAAATTTTCTTCTTTCCAGGGTGTACCTGTTTGCGAGGTTGTAGTGAGACTGTTCAGAGAATAAAACCATGCTGCTTTTGGTGGGATGGTGAGTGTTGTGCCAAACCTGCTTACCAGGAGCATGGCACAAGATGGGAACATGTAGCATTGTTCAAGCTGCCAGAGATTCTTTGGGGAATCTCTTTACTGTCTTGGTCCAGTTTATTTTTTTTCTATTATTTTTGGCCTGTAATAGATGTGTAGAYAGATCTGTAAAATGTACTAGAATAATGGGGTTTTTTTTACATCAAGGATCCTTGGCCTCTTTTACTTGGGAAAAGTAACAGCTGTGTTTGAGTATGGTAGTGCAACCTTCTGATGCCTGTTGGTGAGCTTCGATTAAGGCTTTAGGTCCTAATGCTTGCTAAAGAGAAAATATTTGTTAGACCAGCTTTGCTTATAAKAAGAACCTTCATTCTCATTTTGTGGTGGAGACATAAAATCTGATCGTTAAGAAATCTTTTGCTAAGCCCATAGATGCTTATGTCTTGTTTTTCCTGTTCCCACCTTCTCCCCAGGCAACCAACACAATATTCTCCCTTGCAGAGCTATTTAARTTCTTCAGACAAGAGGTTTAGATGTTGCTGTGTTTCACAGAAACTCAGGTTCCCTTTTGAGGAGGATGGAGGCAGAGAATAAGAAAGGAAACAAAATGGCAGCTCAGGAACTGCATAGAAAAAAGGAGAATATTTAGTGGCCTCATACAGTGCAGATCTGTAATTTTACAGTATCTCGACACTCAGTGAGTGTTTTATTTTTGTTCAGTTTCAGGAGTGTTTTAGTTGATACCCTCTATATCTCAGTTACTTTTTAGCAATGCAACATGGAAAAATGAGATGGGCTGGGTAGCACCCAAATGGAGTTTGATGAATAATTCTCTTGGAGTAAATATGTTGTCTTCATCCAAAGTAGTTTTTTTATCATATGTGGTCGTCATTCTGCTGTCAGAGTACAGCTCTCTAGTTGAAAAATGCAAGTATTTTATTTACAATTTATTGTGTGTAAATAATAGTGGGCAGCAATCTTGTCACACATGCAGCTTCAGCACTTTGTTCTTATAACCCTCCTTGTAGKAATTGCAGACTTTTACTCCTTCGTGTATGTCATTCTAATGTTCTTACAAAGATGTCAGTTATTGAGGCCAGGTATATTTTAGCAATTTGTCTGCTGTCACTTGGTAAGAGATGCAGCCCATGAAACAAAACAGGACACAGACTTTATTCCACTGCTGAACCTATGGGGTTTTTTTCACAACCAAAGCATCCTATAATTGATAATTCTATGCCCTTGAAATAAACCATTTTGTATTACTCAAAATCATTTATGCTTTAGAAACATTGTCAGATGCTGGGGTAGATGTCAAGTAAACTTAAACAGAAGCAACAGAACAAACATTTGTTGTTGTACACGTTGGGCTGTACACACAAACCCGAATTCATATCCCTGCAGTCCTTTGAGACAGGACAGCTTATTTGCCTCTAGTTTTATTTTCAAGTTCTTGCTTATGAAACCACAGATTAGCTGGCATTGGGGTTTTATGGTTTGGTGTCCAACTACAAATACGTGAAGACGATTTCATGGCTACAGCTGTCTCTCAGGGAGCTGTTTGTGTCATTTGTTTTTCTTTTTTTCCATCATTAACCACACAAAGTGGTGTMATGTACTCATAGAGAAACTGAGCAGTGGCAGGCATGCTGTTAACATTTTTAGATATCCCACTGCGTAAGTATAGAACCAGAAGATATATTTACTGAAATATGGCAAAGAGAAACTTAAGAATGTTTTCGACTTGCATTTAAAAAGATTTCTTTTTGTCTGCATTTAACAATGTTTCTTATCTTGTTAAAAAAACTGAAAATTTTTTATCTCTTCTGCTTTTTTTTTTCTGTCTACAATATAGTGGTAGCTATCGATAGAGAGGAAGAAAAGACAAATATTTGAAATAACTAATGGAAATTAAGGCAACTTTGTAAAGAAAAGTTCTTTAAATTGGTTACAGAGTGGAGCTTATTGTTTGTGAACTGTTGTAGATTGTATGGTTAAAGACAACTAACTGTTTGATATAAAGTTTGCTGAGAAGTTTTTAAGAAAGCAGRGAACTTTCTGACACAAATATTTTGGTTCCTTTTTGGTTTGGAATTGTGTGCTCCTTGCTGATCATTGCCCCTGGGAAATGGAACCTCTTTGTACGTGTAAAAAGTTCAGTTGTTCTGAAATTTTGAGATTCTTCTGATATTCCATTATTTTTGTTCTAGAATACCAGTAATTAAAAGAGTGCTTCTTGACRTATCTTTTTGTTCCAAAAAAATGCTTTTTGTCTGGGAAAAAGGTGTGCACTGGCAAATAMGGTGATCTTTTGGTCATGTGCTGATTATCCTTGGTGGCAGTGGAGACATTTTATTAGGAACATAGTGCTGGTGTAYATAAAATACCCTTGACATGTACGGTTGGTGTGTTTGATTTATCCTAATCACTGTTCAGTAATTATTAGTTTCGTGCTGTGAACTTGGAGGAAAAAAGACCTTGTTCTAATTTTTTTTTCTTTGCTCTTCCCATCATCCTTCTCCCCTTCAACTAGGATCATCTCGTAAAGAGATCACAAAGCATTGGGAATGGCTGGAGAACAATTTACTGCAGACTCTGTCCATCTTTGACAATGAAGAAGATATCACCACCTTTGTCAAGGGCAAGATACATGTAAGTGATATGTTTCCCTGAAGGACTTCCAGATCCTGAGAAAGAATGGGGAGATGGTTATAAAAATTTTCTGCCTCTTTCAGTCATAGATAGGTATGAAAGTGTCATGGAATGCATACAGCATTGTCAACATCAGGTCACAGTCAGAACACTGGACAAATGTATTTGGGGGAAGAGCACTAGATCTCAAGGAACAACCTGTTYACGATGCTCCTACTAATCAAAATATGATTCTTTGTTAAAATCATTACCAATTATACCTTAGATGAAGGGAGAATGTTTAAYGAGAGTTCATCTAGCAACAACTACAGGAGAGAGAATTCTAGTTGGCAAGCAGTGTACTTTCTCTGCCACAGTAGGGCACAGAAAGTGCCACAGAAAGGCACCTGGGTTGTAAAGGAACTGCAGCCCAACTTCCACTGCCTTCCGGGCCACACAGGTGTCTGCTTGTTGTGCAGTTAACACACTTCAGATTCCCAGCCCAAAAATCCTCCAGAGCAGAAACTTATAAATACAGTTCTTTATTGAACAGCAGAAAGTTGCGTCTTTTTCAGCTCTCCTGTCAGATTCTTTGTATTTTCTCTGTGTGTCTGTGCATGAGAGAGATGGTGTGCATTTGTTTTTCCTTCTGGCCMGTCAAGATCTGACAGACTGCGGAGTTCTGCCCTTCCTGGCAGATGATCTTCCCGTTGAAGAAGCATGTGTGCAAGTGAAAAGAGACTTCAGTTCTCCTGCAGGGTGTTTGTTCCAAGTGTTCCCAGGCCAGCCGTGAGGAACTCAGTCAAACCTTAAACATGAGTGCTTGTGGCATGTGTTCAGCAGTAGATCCCAGATCACAGACTCCCACAGTATCTGACTGCCCTTTCTGCATGCTTTTGCTATTTCTCTGAGGTGACAGGAGGACTGATAAGTGCCGTGTCCTGTTTCTTTGTGCCTTCCGGATTGCTGCTGTGACCCTTTGCTGTGCATTATGTCTGTCAGCAGGCACATTCCCTTCCATTTCTTCTCTCTCTCCTCCCATGTCCTTTCAGGGCATTATTGCTGAGGAGAACAAGAATGAGCAGCCCCAGAGTGAAGAGGATCCAGGTAAATTCAAAGAGGCTGAACTGAAGATGCGGAAGCAGTTTGGGATGCCTGAGGTGGAGAAGTTGGTCAATTACTATTCCTGCAGCTATTGGAAGGGACGTGTCCCCAGGCAGGGTTGGCTGTACCTCACKGTCAACCACCTCTGTTTCTACTCTTTCCTACTGGGCAAAGAGGGTGAGTTATGAGCCTGCAAGTTGTTTATAATTTCCCATGATCTTTTTGATGCAGTTAATCTTTTGTGTGAACTCATTTTTAAGCTGACAGGTTTTTTCCTTTTAGGAATCCTTGAGTTCTGTCTCAACACATAGATCAGTTCTCRCTCTCATAGGCACTTCAGTGCTGTTTAGACTGAATGCCTGAGCCATTTTTTAAAACATTTCTCAAGTTGTACATCTGTTTTACTTAAACAAGACTACTTTTTACAAGTTTTAGTCAGACTGGATTAGAGAACTAAGCAGTATTTCTACCTTGATGAGTTTTATCTRGAACAACTGCCAGGACCCAGTATTTACAAAGCTTGAACTTCCGAGTCCAAAGCTAATTTGCTGGAAAGAAAGAATGAAAACTTGAGTAATTGTAGTTGAAAGCATTTATTGGATGGSAGATAGTCCTTTTGGAACTGCATTATTTCTAGTCTAGTTAATCCCAAAGGTTATTTCCAAGTATTTTGGAGAACCCAGTAAAAGTGTGAAGAGAAGAATTGTCCATGTGTAAGAGAGAGGAAGAACGCTGCTCCACTGAGAGCCTGCTGGCTGCTTAACCTTCATTTCTGTTTGGTTTTTGTTTTGCCTTATATTGTAATAATAATATTTTTGTAATTCCTTTTCTCAGTTACACTGGTGATCCAGTGGGTAGATGTAACCCAACTAGAAAAAAATGCTACCCTGCTGTTCCCTGAGTGCATTAAAGTAAGGACGAGGGACAGTGAACTCTATTTTTCCATGTTTCTCAACATCAACGAGACCTTCAAGCTGATGGAGCAGTTGGCCAACATTGCTATGCGGCAGCTACTGGATAATGAGAGCTTCCTCCAGGACAAGTCTCTCCCAAAGCCCAGGAGGCCTCTTAAGAACATCTCTGCATTAAAAAGGTATATATTTCCAGCAGTGAGAAAAGAAGACAGATAATAGGGAATTGTAAAAATAAATCTGCATTACTTTGTAGGTCCCAGGTGCCACTGTGGTTTTCTTGCTCTAGGGGCTGCATCACATACTTCRGTCATTAGCCCTCTGCCTGTTCCTTTTTTTTCCCATCCCAAATTTTAGCTGAACTCACACACACCGTCGTGTCTTTCTCATGCATGGTTAGGCACTGTAAGAAGGAATTTTCAACTAGAAAGTGCTGAAAATCATATGTAAAAAAACAAGTGAAAGAAGAAAATTACACCAGCCCCTTTGTCTGAAGTTAAAGATTTATAAAAAGTAACAGATTTGTATTGTAATAAATCCTCCCACTCTGCACTTTCAGAATCTGATGTAACATTTAACTTTTGCAGGTRCATTTGCATATTTTATCTTGTATTGCAGGACATACCTTGTCAGGGAGGCATGTGTGAAGGCTGAAAGAGGAGTCAGAGGAGGGGTGGCATCTCAGTTATAGAAAGGAATACTAAGAATACACAGCACAGTCTGAAGGTTGTGATTGAAATGAACATATAACATTAGTGTTTGAATGAGTTTTGCAAGCGAGAAAAAAAACTTCAGRGTACTACCCTTTACTTTTCCCCAGAGACCTGGATGCTCGAGCCAAAAATGAGTGCTACCGTGCCACTTTCCGGCTGCCCAAGGATGAATGCCTGGATGGACATACAGATTGTACCTTATGGACACCATTCAACAAGATGCATATTCCTGGCCAGATGTTTGTTTCCAACAATTACATCTGTTTTGCCAGCAGGGCAGAGGAGGCCTGTCATCTCATCATTCCTCTCCGGGAGGTGGGGATTTCTTGGCTATATATTAAGRCTACAGGCCTCTCTTGTCTTTTGTGTCCTTCTGTCTTTTGTGCCTTGCTTTATGATAGTGGAGAACCYGTTGGATCCAAATGGTCCTTGTCTTCATGTTCTAGGTGACAATAGTTGAGAAAGCAGATAGTTCCAGCGTCTTGCCCAGCCCTCTGTCCATCAGCACTAAAAGTAAAATGACCTTCTTCTTTGCCAATCTGAAAGACCGAGATTTCTTGGTGCAGAGGATCTCTGACTTCCTGCAGAGGACACCATCCAAGAAACCATGTGGCATCGACAGGGAATGGAAGTGGAATGTGGCTGATCCGAGTAGCGAGGTACTAAAGAAATATCTGGGAAGAACTTTTATCAACTTTTCAGAGCAATGTTCTTTACAGTGTGTTTGCAGTGCTTGTCACTAGGCATTGCTGTCTCTGTTAGTCCATGAGTGGAGGAGAGAGGCAGCCTGAGCTCAGACATTTTCTGTTGTGTTGTTCAGGAGGTTCCAGAGCTGCCTTCCAGCAGCCCCCTGGCCGTCAGCCCCTTGTCTGCTCTCAGCCATCGCCCCGTCAGCTTCTGTGCCGGGCAAGTGCCAACAGCCTCACAGGGACTGCTCAAACTCTTCAGGAGGAATTCTGAGGAACTCTCTGGACCCAAAGGGGTAAATAATATTGTAATGTAAAACAATTAACTTTAAATAGTTTGCAGTAGGTTGCTGATTTCCTGGCCTGCTCTAGAATGGAAATGCATTTTATCCCTGCTCGGTCCTGCAGTATCACTGCTGTGTCTTCACAGTGATAGTGCTGCACAGAGGTAACTTGACTGTCAGCTTGCTTTGTTTCTGCTGAGATACTTGACCAGAGGCTGAGAAATTCCTGTTAGCAGTGTTCTGGGATGTGAATTCTTGGCGGTGCAGAACGACTTTGCTTCAGATCAAGAAAGTAGGAAGCTGGTATCTCTCCATGTTAGTTATTCATCGTGATCCATGATTCTGCTTGCATTTATGTGGCAATTTGCAAGGTGTAGTTGTAAAGACTTGACTTTTAAGCAAGGTCAGAACTGATTCAGAACAGAGTAGATAGGTATATACACTCTTTTCTTCAGCAGAAAGAAGCGAGGCTTTAAATGTCACARTGTACTTTTCCTGTGAAGTGCAGGCCTGAGTATACCCAGAAATCACCTGTCCTACAAACATAAAAATGCATTAATCTCCTAAAATAGCCATATTTGTTCCTATGAAGGCAAAGGAGAAGATGAAGGAAGAGTCTTGGAACATTCATTTCTTTGAATATGGGCGAGGGATGTGTATGTACCGCACTGCCAAGACTAGGGAGCTGGTACAGAAAGGAATCCCAGAGAATCTCCGTGGAGAGCTGTGGCTCCTTTTCTCAGGTAGGATGTTGTGCTGGATATTTTGACAGCAGGAATAAGCTTTCTGCATATCTCAAAGGAAAAAGTATAAATCTTAGCTTATTTCAGAAGAAATTAATGCAAAATTAATTCCATCTCAATGATACTTTGTGATGTCTTTCTTTGTAATCCTAATAGCTGTTTAGCCTCTTTTGTCTGTGTTTCAGTGTTCAGACCTAGACTCTAATATATAACAATGAGTTCGTTGCTATACTTTCACATTTCTTTGTAGTTCATGAGTTCATGCAGTGCTTCTTGGCTCCCTGATCTCTGAAACTGGGCGTAAAAGCTGTATTTCAAAGCACTAGAGGTAAAGCAATATTTGTTTGTCATTTCAGGGGCTTGGAATGAGATGGTGACTCATCCTGGTTACTATGCAGATCTTGTGGAAAAGTCAATGGGAAAGTACAATCTTGCTACAGAGGAAATTGAGAGAGATTTGCACCGCTCTATGCCAGAACATCCTGCCTTCCAGAATGAGTTGGGAATTGCTGCCCTYCGGAGAGTACTAACAGCTTATGCATTCAGAAATCCAACAATTGGGTACTGTCAGGTAAGAAAGAAGTCTTAGACTTGTTRGTCCTACACAGTGATCATGATTGACTTGGACTTTTTCTGCAGTTTTCTGTTCAGTTTCAAGCTTTTCCTTCATGCTGTCCATGGGGTAGTGAGAGAGTGGGAAAGAAGTTTTGATGTTGCATCATCTCTTAAATATCCTTTTAATGCAGCATTTAAATAGACTTTTCACATTGCTGTTAGATGTAATGTCAGAGTCTTTACTAGTTTTCCTGCCAGGGCTTTCCATAGTTCAGCAAAAACATCTGGTTTCATTAAATAGAACAATTAAATAAGTGATGTTGCACATGGGCAGTATATTGAAAATGAAGCCAGTTACTGGTGTGTGAAACAACTTGGTGGAAATTCAGGTTCGTTTTGTTTATTGCTGTGGTGGTAGAGGTTCTTGTTCTGTTGTTCTGCTATGACCAAATTGTTACAAAGATTTTTATGAAGACTTTGAAAATTTTTCGTGGTCACATTGTTTACTGAAAATGCTTGACAAAAGGTCATCAAATTATTTGCTGCCTCACAAACAGAGGAACTGAAAACAGGAAGATAAATTGGCTAAAAGTTATCCATTGACTCAGATACCAGTAGAAGCTGGAAATAGATGTGACTCTTAGTGACAGTTTGCTGTATTCATGCTTTTAAAGTTTAGCTTTAATGGTCTGTAATGGCAGAGCTTTCATGAAGACCTCCATGTTTTTCCCCTGTGCCTGTGTGTTTGCTGTGTGGCTCACAGGCCATGAACATTGTCACATCGGTGCTGTTGCTGTACTGCAATGAGGAAGAGGCTTTCTGGCTCCTGGTGGCTTTGTGTGAGCGGATGTTGCCAGATTACTACAACACAAGAGTAGTGGGTGAGTCCTTGTCAGCTTCCTGCTGCAGCCTGGATTTTCAGCTGCAGTTGCACCAGCATCTCCCAGGAACATTKAGTTGCTCAGAATTAATTAAATGTGATGCATTTTAAAGATGATGAAGCACAACCCTCTTCCATTTAAAGTTGCAGGGATGTGATGGAGACATAGGAAGAGACACTACAGGCTACCAAGGTAGTAGTACTACTTTGTGGTAACAAGGAAGATGAACTCACTAAAGATTGGTATTAGGAGGGATCATTAGCAGTAAAGAGGCATATCTAGAAGAAAATTACTGAGTTTTGGTTTTACCCATCTGAATGATGTGTTAAATCTTTGGAATAAGCTCTCAGGAAAGGTTAGTGAAAGCACCATTTCATGGGCTTTTAAAGTTGGTCTGTATAAAAGAGTACAGATGGGTGTAAATACCATAATATCAGTAATCCTCCACCCCTCCATTCAAGGCAATGAATGTCTGCATGCTCTGCAATGTAGGAATAGTMTCTATCTAAATATGTTGCTTTTATTGAGAACAGGGGAAAAAATAAATGTCCCAATTTTAGTTAGGATGTTCAGAGACTTRTATTTGATAAGTGAACTCACATTGTTTTGTATAATAGTTGGTTAGCTTGGATATACTACCATGACACCACCATTTTGAATTCTACCGTTGTTGTTATTTGTCTTTTTCAGGTGCATTGGTGGACCAAGGCATCTTTGAAGAACTCACACGAGAGTATCTTCCACAGCTGTCAGAGAAGATGCAGGACCTGGGAGTGATCTCCACCATATCCCTTTCCTGGTTTCTCACTCTCTTCCTCAGTGTGATGCCCTTTGAGAGTGCTGTGGTCATTGTCGACTGTTTTTTCTACGAGGGAATCAAGTTTATCTTGCAGGTGTCATTGGCCATACTTGATGCCAACATGGAGAAGTTATTACAGTGCTGTGATGAAGGTGAAGCCATGACTATTTTGGGCAGGTACCATTCATTGTTCTTATTTATARCAGAATAGTAACAGTGCCCTTTCAGTCATCATCTCTTTGTAGCTAACAGCAGGTTACAGATAACACTCTAGGATTAAACTTGAGCTCCAGAGAGGTTTGCTATTGCTTTCTGCAACAGCTGAAATTAATTGTTAGCTCAACTATGGAGGAATCCCATATTTCTGGAATTCTTTTGCAGCATAATGCATTCCTGCATCTCRGTTTGAATTTGAGCTCCTAAAGGTTGTTTATTTTAAATTCACATAATAATTCTGCTCTACCATTAGGACAGATTCTGGCAGGAATTGCCTTCTAGAAACATAAAACTTTATCAAGCAAATATCTCCCAAATCTAGTAAATGTAAGATTTTCCCATTTGAAAGGGGAATCTCTTCTATGTGCTGCACAGATTTTCAGTTCATGAGCAGAAGCCCACTTTGAAAAGAGTAGATACCCCAGAAGCAGAGTGAAAATCAACTTGACTGCAGGTATGTTGAGGGTAGCATTGCAGGTTAGATGGGAAAAAATAAATTTTCTTTAATTTTTAGATTAGTGATATGAAGAATTTGGGAGTAATGTGTATAGGATATTAATTMTTTGCCTGGACACTAATCCTGGAATCTTGCATCTGTTCTCTTTTTTGGCCACAGATATTTGGACAACGTAGTTAACAGGCAGAGCGTCTCTCCCCCTATTCCCCACTTGCACGCGTTACTGACCAGTGGAGATGACCCCCCACTTGAAATTGACATCTTTGAACTCATCAAAACATCCTATGAGGTGAGGTTCTGGCTTGGTTTTTGCCCAAGAGATTTTCCTCTACCAACATCCCATTTTATACTTCGTGCAGACAGAATTTGAGCAGTGTTCATAGCTTGAGGCGCTTAGGGAGTGCAGGCTGAAGCCATTATTCCACCTGCTTGGTGTGAGTAGAACCTGACACTGTTGGCTACTGTGGATTACAGAGAGTCTGCCCAACASCAGTGGGGACTAAAATGAAGATTGCAAATAAGTAAAAAGTTACAGACTAGAGATTTCTTCCTGTTGTGTCATGAAAGTCTCCATTATTACTTGTATTTGAGGATTGCCAGTGCTAGGGRGTTAAGGAGGGAAATTCAGGGTAAAAATTGTGAGGTAGCCTGCAAAAACATGGAAGCATCCCAGTTCACATGCATAGGAATCCTGTCTGTGATCCACATTTTAGTAATAGGAAGGTGACCCCAAAATGGCGCCAATGCTGTTGAAATATCTCTGCACTGGTGGAGGTGTTCCTCATTATTTATACTGAGAACAAACTCATAAGAATTGATTCTGAATGATGGAAAGAACACAGGTGAGAGAACTGGTGTTTGGCAGTTCTTCTCTATGCTCTGCTAAGTGTGGGATCATTTCCCTTTTTATCTCTTGTTTTTCATCCTGTCCTCTTCCAGCTGTTTACGGGCAGGCAGCTGTCATTTTACTAAGTATTTTGTTTGCTTCCTCGAATCTGCCATCTCTRTTTGTTCTTGGTTTCTTTTTATAAAAGAGTGTCACCAAATTCATATTACTTGTCTGACCTAGTCAGCAGAAAAGCCTCTTGACTTTGGTGTTTCCAGCTGAATCTCATGGGGGTCCGAGAAGAAAAAAAAGACAGGGCTGGAAGGGATGACAACCTGTCTATTCTCTTATCTCTGCCGCAGTACAAGACCTGTATTTCTGTCACTCCTGACAGATCCTTTTTCAGCTGTTCTGTAGAGACCTCTGATGTTGGATTTCTCATGAACTCTGAATTACTTCTCTTTCAGGACAGGGGTGAACAGGGAATAGAGCTCAAGTGTTTTCTCATCTTGCTGCTGTTAAAAGGCTTCTAGTGGGTTTAGATCATCTTTGAGGGGATAGTACACTTGTTACAGAATGTGTAATTGAAGAAGGGTTGTTCTCTCTTTAGGAGATGATGTTGACCTGGTCTCCTTCCTTTCTTGTAGAAATTTAGCAATCTGAAGGCAGATGACATTGAACAAATGCGTTTCAAACAAAGGCTGAAAGTGATCCAGTCTCTGGAGGATACAGCCAAGAAAAGTGTGGTATGTGACTCCCAGATTGAATGAGCTACCAAGTGGCACATTCATGGAAAGTGTTTTGCTGTGAGCATCGAGAAATTTTGTGCTGTAGCAGACCAAGTTTTAAGTGACTGAAATAATTACTGAATGAGATGTTTGGCATGGAGGGAGATAAAAAGCACCTGTAGGCCTTGACATAGTCTCCACTGCCTAGTGCTGTCTGTTTTACTGCTTGCCTAGAATCTTAGAGAAAAGTCTGCTAGCAGATAATTATTTTACTGCCATTTATAGAGTATGCAAGTGCATTAGGGAATGCACTGAAGTGTTCATGGCCAAAGGGCAGTGTCCATATTTATTGCCATTATCTGCCATGTCGTAGGTGGAGAATCTCATCGGGGTGTTTATTTCACTGTTGTTCTTTAATGCATCCAAGTCAAACATTTGAAGATAAAAACRAGAGAGAGGGGCGACACAGTCTGCTCAGTCAGGTCTGCACAAACAGGAAATAAGCACAGTAAACTACTCAAAATGTCAACAGTTTCTGCTTGACTGCAGACTGTCTTCCTGATTGGTTTCCAGGGGTATTAGAATGGTGATGTTTTCCTTCCCATCCTGTGTCACATCTCCTTGCACTTGTTCTCTTCTGTGTTGCACTTATTTTTCAATGAGTTGTATTTCATTTTTCTACCTTTGAAATAAATTGTTCACTCTGTTTTATCCCTAACTGCAGGTCAGAGCTGTGTCTGGAGACATTGGTTTCTCTATGGAAGAACTAGAAGAGCTGTATGTAGTGTTCAAGGTAAGAAGCCTTCCTTGAGAGTGAGGAAGAATGTTGTGACACAGAGTACAAATAGCAAAGTAAGTTGAAAGGGAAGCAATGACTTTGCTTTAATTCTTAATGTAACCTATCAGAAACTGATGTGGCATTCTGTTACGCATGGTGCCAGTAGGACTGGCCCTATTACTATCTGATTGATTATTTTTAATTTTTTCCCCCAAAGGTGGCCAAACCACATTCACAGTATTTCAGTGATACTTACTCAGAAAAAAACTGTAGAGTCGATGGAAAGGAATGTCACGTAGCACTGAGAATGGGGAGCTAGGATTGACTGTACCTCAGTTTTTATTCTCATGTTTTCCATTGACCTCATCTGTAATTGTGACAAGATTACTTAAGGGCTTTGCCTCTATTTGTCAGCACATGTATTTTTAAAAGAATGAAATTACCCAACTGCGTTTATCAAAGTCACTGCAAACTCAGTTGTGCTGTGCTGTAGACTCAGAAGGAGAGGCTTAGTTCTAAACCTGCATGTTCCCTTTGCAATAAAGCCTGAGTGTCATTTTGTTAAAATCTGAAATCATGTTYTGTATTTTTCACTTTAAATTGTTCTTTGTGTTTTTCCTGAAATTGCTGTCTCTTCCTGCATTTCATATTATTTTATAGTGAAGTAACACTAGGAATAATGGGGGAGAGAACGTGTTTCCTGAAATGTCCCTTCTTTGTTTACTCAATGCTATTCTTGAGCTGTAACAGTCTCCACTCCTGTGACGCAGCATAATCTGACCTGTGAATCCTTTCCCTCCAAAGGCCAAGTACCTGATGAGCTGTTACTGGGGCAATAACCGTGCTGCTGCTGCCCGCCGGGATCAGAGCTTGCCCTACCTGGAGCAGTATCGCATAGACATGGAGCAGTTCAAAGACTTGTTCATCAGCCTCACCCCCTGGGCCTGTGGGGCACATACCCCTGTGCTGGCAGGGCGGCTGTTCCGGATCCTGGATGAGAACAGGGATTCTCTCATCAACTTCAAGGAGTTCGTGACAGGAATGAGTAAGTGGTGCTTTTGGGAAAGATGGAATACTATAAAAAATGTTTCTGTCCTTTTCCAAGAAGAGAACTAAAAAGAGCTAATGAGATGTGCAGTGTCATGAGGGGAGGGTGACAGGAAGTCTCTAGCTGAACAAAATAATGCCTTTTTGGTGTGGATTTCATTATTGATTCTGCACAGGACTTGGAGCAGTCATTGCATGAGAATTCATTCTGATTTGAGCCTGTGAGCAGAGGGTGATTCTTTATTCTTCAAGTGCTATTTTTCTTAACCTGTTATTTTTCTTTGTAGGTGGGATGTACCATGGTGATCTCACTGAAAAACTCAAAGTACTCTACAAGCTGCACCTGCCTCCTGGTGAGTGACTGTTTCTGTGTACTGCTGCTATTGAACACAGACTGCTCTGACATCAATTGACATGGGATGCCTCATGAGTTTTGCTAATGAAGTGGGTGATACTGCTGTTCAATTAGTTTAGAGATCTTAACATTTGCTTCTTTCTGAACACAGCTCTGAATCCAGAGGAGACGGAGTCTGCTTTGGAAGCCACAAGTTATTTCACAGAGGATGTGACAACAGAAGGTAATACAACACTGCTGCTTTTACCTCTTAATTTAGGTGGGATTAGCAGCATAGATCCGTGTGCTGTGAACAGTGACTTTGTGCAAGGCTTGGACTTGTGCTGGCAGTGTGTTAAGATTGCCAGTGTGTTTGAGTTCACTCTGTGTTGCATGATGGGGAAGTAGTTTGGAACTAAAACTCCTCAGTGCCCATTCCATGCAGGATACAGCATGCTCTGAAGCATGGGCACAGACTGCTGAGGAGGAGCAGTGTGCTTTCACCAGCTCCTGTCTCCCACCATGATTTAGGTTTTTCATGCAAGTCTCATTGTCTCTCTCCTTGTTTTTGTTTCCTTCTCTGTGTCTGTCTATGTCTGACCTTTTCTTCTGTTTTATCTGGAATATTGTCCCCTCAACCCCCTTTTCTGCTGCTCAAGTATCTCCTTTTGTCTCAGAGCTGGATATCTGCCTGCACTGTGAGTCTCAAGGTCAGTCCATGGATTATGTGCATGCATTGAGCATGGCTATGGTGCTGATACCACCTGCCAGCCCAGTGTGCTGATGTAAATACTCTGAAATTGTTGCTGCTGCTCCTCTCTCGTGACACTCTCACTATTAATAAGTGCTATAAGTAATTAAACATCTTGCAGTATATTCTATCTATTGAGTTTCAGCTTTGGTCAAAATAGGTTTTGTGTGGCTTCTTTCAATGGAATTTATCTCATCCTAGAAACTGGTGGTCAGAAAGATGCTCAGAACAGTGGGGGGTGCTAGGCTTGCTGGCCTGGGTAGGTGATCCCTGTGCCTGCTCCACAGTCTTCTAGTTTAAAGAAATAAGGATGCATGCCATTGAATTGCAAAACTATTAGTAGACTAGTTTATTGCATTTCTTAACATACAATATTAGGGATTGTCAGATAGGAGGTCAGTGACGCTAAATGTTTACCAAAATACAACAATGCTCAAAAAATCCAAGTAAGTACAAGATGTAGTAGTGCTAATTTAACAGTCTGAGTTGAACCAAGACTTCCTATTTACTCTAGTGACTGTAGGGAACCAGAGATGAAGTTCATGAAGTTAGACTGCAAATTGCTCCCAAAGTGTCAGTTCAGTTAGTGAATAATGGTGAGCGTAGGTATTAGTCACATACGTACTCAGTGGTGGTTTGGGTTTTTTCCATTCGTTATCTTGCTTTGGACAACTGAACTTCCTTGTCTTCAGGCCATCACACTGCTTAGCTATCTTTCATATGTGATTTCATCCTTTATTTTAAGACCTCTGCCTTCTACCTCAGCTCTTCAACCCACTTTTTGGGAGTGGCTCGTTATCCAGCTCATCCCATCAGCCTCTTGCTACCATCCTGTTCTGTTCACTCTTCTGGCCATAATGTGGGAGTGTGAGATCTAACTTCTATTAAGCATATTCTTGTATAATTTTAATTTGTATGTTGAGTTGTCTTAAGTTCTTTGTGTGTTGTATTGCTGAAAATTAGCTATTAATTGTTTTATAATTCCATAATTTTTTAGAAACTCAAGAAGATAAAGGAAGAAGAAACGAGAATGGTCCAGAAAAAGGTAATTTAATCATCAATAGATCACATTCTAGTTTAATCTGTCTCATATTATTATGACCTGTTCATTGTCTTGTGCTCATCAAGGAGACCTTTCAAAGTGTCCCTTGTGGACAGAGGTAAAGCAGGAGTAAGTCTCCTTTATGGGAAGTAAGTCTCCCTTATGCCTTACTGCTCCTACTCTTTTACATACCAAGATCATAGCATTTGTAAATCATATTGGGTAAGTTGTCAGCTCAGAGAGTTCATCTATGAGAAGCCAAGCTGATGCAGCACTGTTAATTTTTTGCTCTACTGAGCTGGATCAGATAACCAGCAGAAAACAACACAGCCTTCCTGGTACATGCTTTCCTGGGCTGTCAATAACGCCTTCTTCAAGCCTGATTTTTGCTGGCTCAGCATTCACTTTTTAAGTCTGAAACTATAAACCACCTGACTAGTTCTTGCTTTGCAGAAGAGAAAGGTACCAGTCCACAGGACTACAGATACTACCTAAGAATGTGGGCCAAGGAAAAAGAGTCCAAGAAAGAAACCATTAAAGATCTCCCCAAAATGAGCCAGGTAAGAAATGAATGTGAAGGTTTCCAGTTAGATCACTGACAGCTTAGTGGGGAATTCGGCAGTATGTGCAGCCATTGTGCCAGCATGCTCAGTCCTTACCTGTAGCTTACCCTGCTGTTCTGATCTGGTGGGTTTTAGAACTTCTAATTCCACACATTTCTGTTGAATTCTGCAGTGGATATGGATAAACTGCTTTGTATCAACCAGTCAAATGTAATGGATTCGCTCTGCCTCCCAGACCAATTTGTCCTATAAGAACTGCACTCTCTGTTTTCCCTCCAGAGCAGGATGTTTCAAACATGCCATCGGTCATAGAAACTTGTTCAGCTCTTTTGGTTTTGCATTGCCTCAAGTTACTGCTGCTTGGTGGAGAGTGAAGAATGTGGTTACAGCAAAGAGAGTCAGATGACTGGTGTGATCTTTTCTGTCTCTAATTTCCTTGATGGGTGCTACTTAAACCAGTTTGGAAATGCTTAGAAGCTGACCACAGAAGAGTAGCAGACCACGGAAGAGTAGCAGAATAGAAGTAAAACTTCAGGTTTTCTTAGCTGTGAATATGAGAGTACTCTGTTCATCTGTCAGCAGAAAACCCATCACTGTTAAATTGCCAGCTGTGTCTCAATTTAGCCACTACAACAGAGACAGGGGAGACTGCGTCCGACTGTTCTTAATCAGTGCAGTAAGTTGCCACTTGGTGGGGAGGCAAATAAATAATGAGTCATTTKAGATGGTGCCTTTTGCTTCATCTGCCACTGACAACTTCTTTCAGCCTGATGTATGATCTTTTGGTATTTGTCTTTTAAAGGAACAGTTCATAGAGTTATGCAAAACCCTCTACAACATGTTCAGCGAGGACCCCGTGGAGCAGGAGCTGTACCATGCCATCGCCACTGTGGCCAGTCTCCTCCTACGGATTGGGGAGGTTGGGAAAAAATTCTCCAACAGGCCCATGAGGAAGTCTGAGGATTGCAAAGCAAACAATCCCCAAGATCCCGTCAGTGAAGAGGAGTCACCAACATCTGAACAGAGTCAGAATTCAGCGGTGGAGCAGCAACCCCAAGCTGACCATGAGGACAAAGCCAGTGTTGATGCTCAGCCTGAAAAAACAGAGCAGGAAAACCAAACTCTAGGAGAGGGGTCGGGGGAAGGACAAGGCTCTCCTTTACAGCTGCTATCAGATGATGAAACCAAAGATGATATGTCCATGTCTTCCTACTCCATGGTCAGCACAGGCTCCCTGCAGTGCGAAGACATTGCGGACGACACGGTGCTGGTTGGCTGTGAAGGCAGCAGTGCAGCTGCCAGGTATGGCAGCACCATTGACACTGACTGGTCCATCTCCTTCGAGCAGATCTTGGCCTCCATGCTGACAGAAACAGCCCTTGTAAACTACTTTGAGAAAAAGGTCAACATTCTTCAAAAGATCAAGGATCAGAAGAAGGTAGAGAGGCAGTTCAGTTCATCCAGTGACTATGAACTTTCCTCTGTATCAGGGTGAACTCAAGAAAGCAGGAGTTGTCTTTGGGAGATAAAAGAGGAAGATAGTGTGGCAGATGGCAGGATGGCTTGGTATTTTCTGTTTGGGGATTTTTTTGTTTATTCAGAGACCAGTAACTACACAATTATAATAGAATCTGATTKATAAGGGGCTTCTGACAGTGACTGTTTTGTGTAGGTGCTTTGGCTACTCTGGCTGACAGAATTAGATTTACATTCTTGAGAGCCATTAGAACCTAATAGCCCCTGACGTATAGAATTACCACCATAAATTATGCATGTCTGCCTTTTGCTATCTTTTATTTTAATGAAGTTTTATTTCAGACAGTAACTGCTCCTTGCCTGCCCTTGTTTGCTGTAGGTTCTTGGGTAAATTGCACAGCAGATGCAGCCTGGCTTGAAACCATGCTCACCTCTGGCTGCTAGTCTGAGAGCTAATGCAGTGTAGTCAAGTGCTGTAGGACTTTGACCTATAAATAATCTTGTACGTTCTTGTAAGCTGTTCTGTGACTCAGCAGCTATAAAGCAAATGTGCCCCATTGCTCCCAGCACCCTAAGATCTAAACACAGGCATTGCTCAGACCTGCAGGTTTCTTTAACATGTGATTTGGCATTTTCATAGTGTTCGATCACTTACTTTCTCCTTCAGAATTAAGGAGTTTTCAGGCAAACCTGGTTTTCTAGCATTTGCGTTTCAATTTCTTTGAAAGCCATTGGTTTTAGTTTGTCTGGGAAGCCACAAGCTCCTTGACTTCAGTGCAGAAGTAATACTGAGTCAATCAGTGGGCTCATGATGGTTATAATGAGGGAATAAGTTCCTAAAATAGAAGTCAGTGAATCAGCCTCAGCATTCCAGGGCAGTGGCACTGGTCTGCTGGACTTTCCCTGTCGGTACATTCAGTATTCATTGCCGATTCCCTGTTTTTCCTAGCTAGTGATGGGTCCAATTTTTAGGAGGACTCCTGAGAATACTCTGATCAGTCAATCCTCACAAATGCTTGAGGTAGGAAGTTTTGCAGGAGCATTGTGCCACCCACTGCTGCTCAGTGTCCTTTCTTGAGAGTCTAGCAGCAGACGTGCTCTTAGAAACTACTGCACATCCAAGGGCATTTGTACCTAAAGGGGAAGAATTCAGAGCATCATGGCTCTGCCATCAGCCCGTTATGGGAAACCTCGATACCAGATCTCATTCCAGTTAGAGACAAAATAACTGGGAGATTGAGGGAGTGCTCTTTTAAATCAGTTAAAACCAGGGGAAACCAAGAGTTGCCCTTCTGGTAGCAGCGTGTGTTCTCCAAGGAAGGAGAAGTAATGCTGTTACTACAGATAAACTCATCTCAGCACGGAGGCAGCAGCCTTGCAGGGGCAGGGTGAGAGGCACTGCTGCTCAGCCAGAGCAGACCCTGCACTGAAGGCAAGGTTTGATCCAGCTTTTGGCTGGCATTTGGCATCTAAGGGTAGGAAGGACACACATGTGGATGTTCCCATTTAACACTACTTGGTGCRCTACTCAGTGTTAATTCATCCTCGTGACATTCTCGGTCTGTATTCACGGCTGGTACATACTTCTTATTTCTCTGCCTCCTCTGTCCTGTATCACTGGAGAGCAGCCATTAGTAAAACTGCTTTTACTAATTATTCAGTAATTTATTGTAATTTTTTTAAAGTACAAATAATACATGTGATTTTACACTGTCTTACCTGTCATGTATTCAATAAATGAATCAAAATCGTATTTGGCTGTCTTTTATTTCTCTCTGGGCTCATGGGATATTGCTGGTTCTTTGTCCAGGGCAGTTATTGAAAAGAGCGGACTTGGTGTGACTGCAGTCTGACTTTTCTTTGTCTTTCTTTATTTCCTTCTTTCCTTCCTTTCTTGTTCTTACCTTCATCTTTTTTTCTTTTTCTCTCTTTTCTCCTTTTTCTTTTTTCTTTACTCTTTTCTGTTTTCTTCTTTTCTTTCCCCTCTTTCTTTCCCCCATTTCTTTTCTCCCCTCGTTCTTTTCCCCTCTTTCTTTCCCCCTTTTTTCCCTTTTTCCCTCCCCTTTCCCCCCCCTCCTTTTTTCCATTTTTCCTTATTACTTTGCATACTTACTTTTTATATGACACAGACTAACCCATCTCCAGCTGGGTGCAAACCTGACCGGTGATGATGCAGCTGCTAACACGAAGTGTTTCCCCTTTTGGCGGAACATCGCCGGTATTAATGCACCGCCAGCCGGCCCCGGCCAACCTGTGCTACCGCCTGCGCGGCGCTGCGGGCTCTGCTCTTGTGAGGGGAGCTCAGGCCGGTGAGTTGGTGTGTTTGTGTGCGGGAGGGAGAGCCCGTCCCTGTGCCGGTGCCGGTGTCGGTCGCGGCCGTGTGCGTCGGTCCCTGTGCCGGTGTCGGTCGCGGCGTCGGTCGCGGCCGTGTGCGTCGGTCCCTGTGTCGGTGTCGGCGCCGGTGCCGCCGCCGGGGGGCGCTGGCGGCTGGCGCGGTGTCACGTGACCGCAATGGCGCAGCGGTTCTGGGTGCTGCGGTGCTGCCGCTGCCGCCGCTTCCAGGGGCAGCAGGTGGGGACGGGGCGGGATGGGACGGGACGGGACGGGACGGGACGGGACGGGGCAGGGCTGGGCTGCGGGTCCCGAGCCCTGACTGACCCCTCTGTGCCCTCCCAGACCAAGCGCAGCGGGCGGTGGAGCTGCAGCGTGTGCGGCCAGCGGCAGGCCGTGCAGAAGGTGAGGGCGGCCCTGCACCCTCAGCCGTGTGTGCTGGCCCTGGTTCGCACCTCGGTGACACCTGAGGTGTCGCCTCACCTCGTGCTGTGCCCGTCAGCCTTCTCCTCACTCATTCCGTGCAGGTTTATGGCCAGGGCTCGGGCGTGGACTGCAGGCGCCACGTCCAGAAGCTGAACTTGCTGCAGGGTGAAGCAGAGGAGGCGCTTGGTTGGACATCTTGGTACAGTGTTTAACTTTTACCTGCTCGTTTCCTTTGATGTGCTGCAGCTGATGGGCATCTTCACACACTGGGTGCCTGTTGCCCAACCTGAGCTCACGGGAGGATTTTCTGGCCTGTTGTGAAGCCTTGACCAGTTTTGTCCTCACCCCATAGGAGCAAGCTCTTTGTTAAGTTTAGCATTCCGGCATGGGTTTTTTGGCAAGGATTTTTTTCAGGTAACTTTAGTTGATCAATAGCATGTGTTGGACAGGCCTTTAATATGTACACAATAGGGTTTGGGTTTGCTGTGTTGGTTTTTGAGTTTTTTTTTTAATTTGGTCTTTCTTACATACTGTTTGATGAGCTGACTGGGGAGATGTCCATTTTATAGATTACAATCCTCGTCAGATTACATCCTCAGAAAACATCCACTCTGAGAAGCTGCTGCCTAACTCTTGCCATTTAGGGGTTCACACTGTGAATCTGTTGAGTAATCACTGGCTCTATTGATAAAAGACTTGTTTAGTACAAACACTTCAGTGTAATTCCTGCTGGGCTGGAAAATCTGAGTAGAACCTTCCTGTTTATTTAATTCCTGAATCTGTTTATAAATCGCCTAATCTTGAACTGGTCCAACCTCCTTTTTCCTCAAGGTTATTTTCAGAAATCAGTCAAGGGCAGTTACATAACTTAGTTGTGAGTACATGGTGCTTCAGGGTTAAGCTTGGGGAAGAAAACTCATTGTTCACTTTATCAAAAGGGGTGCTATTTTTATTCTCAAGAAATTGTGAAATTCAAAACATTGTGAAATAACTTCCCTTTTTCCTTGGTTTCATGGGATATAATTAGTGAGTTTAAGCTGATGTATCAAAGTAACACTATTATATCCCTAGTTAAGATCAAATTTATCGTTTCATGATTAGTGGCTTTAGCTCAAACTTGCAACTCTGTTTGTATAGCAACAAGGAGGGCTACTCTCTAACTAGATTTAGCAAGAATTTGTGCAATGTATCTTGCAAATCATTCATTTGGCATAAGTTTGTCCGTAGATCCTGGTTTTTCTGACATGCCTCCTACCCAGTGTTCCTATCCATGCTTTCTATCCAATCCCTCGTGCTATGATAAATCAACAGACAGGAGTGTGTTCTAGAAATTGTAGTTTAAACCTCTATTTTAGGTGCGAAGAAGACTCTGTAAGTGACAGCAAAAATAAAGCAGCACAGAGGACAAAAATAGAGGGCACTTCAGTCCAGCAGGTAAGATCCCTATAAACCCATTCTGTCCTAGGTGAATCCCAGGGAAAGCAGTGATCCTTTTATGTGGTTCAGACAGCTCAAATGGGGTGCATCAAATCAGAGAGGCTCCTGCAGAAACAGAACGAGATGTACACAGAAACTGCTCTGCTGGGAACTGAACCTGGGAACGTGATACAGGAACGTGTCCTAAACTGATTCATGATTTGAGGCATTCAGCACATGTGTAACAATACCAAACTGAGAACCCCCTGTTTTGCTGTTTTTAGTAATTATCCTATGTTGTAGGAGGGAAGGGCTGAAAGCAGTCGCTGGAGTAAATATCTGGACCAGGAGGGTGAGGATCAGGAAGATGAGGAGGAGGCAGCTCTAGAAAGGCAACAGTTCTGTTCCCAGAGAAAGAACACTGTGGGAGAACAAAGGTACAGAGAGAACTTGGTTTTACAATTCCTGCTCCCGAGTGGTGACACTTGATTTGGAGGAGTGGGAGGCAGCTCATCTCTGAGAGCTGAGCAAAGTGCAGGTTGCAATGTGCGACCTGAGCTTAGCAGGGATTTGGGGATAAAGAGCCATGCATTTTATTAACTTCTCTGCTGATCTGTGAAAAGAACCGTGGTGGAGTTAATCTGTCCTCTTTGTGAATGGTTTTCTTGGCCAGGGAACACCAGAAGCACTTCCTCTCCAGTGATGTTCCAGAGCATGCAGAAAGAAATGGAGTTTCCCAGCTTGTCTACCAAGCCAAAAAGGCTAAAACCACTGAGGTATTTTAGCTACAGAAGATGCCTCTGACCAGTAAAACAAAACTCTGTTCTCCTGCCCTCTTTTAGGTCATCGTAATTTTTAATTTTCATGAGTCTTTCTCTGCTCTTCTCCAAGTAAGCTAGTGAATGGGGAGAAGAAAATAGTATTGGGGATTTCTCTCTGAAAGGTTTTATTCCGGCAAAGCCAATGCCACCTTTAATGCTTCTGTGCAGCCTGGCCCTCTGTGCTGAATGTATAACCAAGTTTTCTCCCTTTTTACAGCGCAAGAAATGCTTTGTAGCAGTGTCTGATAGAGGTGACAAAGATTCCAGTTCTGGAGGTAGTGTGGTTCCTGCTGTCTCTGAGTCTGTAGCGCCTGAGAATACACAGCCCCCAGCTGCTTGTACCAAACCATCAAAGTGGGGAAAATTTCTCTCATCACCTGACAACTCTAGTGAAAATGCTGCTGCAGTGACCATGGCACTGCAGGAAGGCAGTGGAGGTGTGGGGCTGGATAGCACTGCTGCTGGTGGGGGGAGGAGTTGCTCAGGACAGGCTGGAAGAACTCTGCCTGAGCGTAGAGGTTTTGAATTTAAAAAGTGTGTTGCTAGCACAGAGGAGCCAGCCTCGAGACTGCCCTGCACCAATTGCTCAGTTGAGGATGTGTTCAAAGAACCTCAGAACCAGTTGCTAAGGGCAGGATCTGGTTCAGAGACCACTGCAGGAAGGTGCTGTTTGGATACCACGAGGAGTGCAAACACCCTTGTTAACTCTAACCCCGGGCCAAAGCTGGGCAGTATTTTTTGTGAACAACTCTTCCGCACAGGTGAGGACTTTGATGATGATCTCTGAGAAGTTCAGGCAGCTTTGGCATGTCTGTTTTGTCTCTAGTGGGTTTGGTATGTTGTGTACTGAGGCCCAGTTTTGAACYGAAGCTGGCTTCACGTAAAGCAGTACAGAACTGCACTATTAAAGTTGTTTACTTGYTTTATGGTTGTGTTTGGAGGGAAGGGGAGGAGGGGGAAGAGACTGTTGCTCTCAGGTTACAGTGTTGTCTAGCAACCTCAGCAGCTAGAAATAAGAAGGGAAGTAGGTCAGCTTAGGGAGAGAAAGCTCCCAGGCTTTAAGGATTCCTGGCCAGTACAATCAAATTCTGTGATTGACTCCTCCTTACAAACTACAGCTCTTTTTCCTCGTACTACATCTATGTTTAGATCTCCCATAGCAACCTATTCTTCCAGAGCTGCAGCACAGGCTTCAGAGCCAGCAAAACATTGGCTTTCTCTTAAGTGTATCCCTAAGTGTACAGCAAAGTATGTGCAAAAAGTCAGTCCTGGGCTGCACAGGGAGCTGCTTCATGTTTTTACCCTAGTCCAGTAAAAAATGTAGCTGTGATACTGAAATCCTCACACAGACACTTCACATGCAGTAGTATTTATTTTTCCTTCATTCTACAAGCACTTAAGAACATGAGACAGAAATCCATAGTAGGAAGAAAGATGAACCACAATGACTTGTGCTGCGTTGTCTGCTTTCAGCTAGAAAAGTGCTTTTTGTTACTACTACAAGTGAGGTGGCTGCTTAGAATACTGGATGGCATCTAGTGCTGCCCCAATGTCGCAGTTCTTTGTCTGCAGGAGGCGGGTGAGCCATCCACCCTCATCAGAAAAGCCCATGGAGAGCATCTGGGACAGGGACTCGATGAGGCGAGGGTCTGCTTCTGTGAAGAGAAGAATAGTTTAGAGTTCAGCTATTTCATGTAATTGGCAAAGCAGGCAAGGCTCTAATACCACTCTGTGACAAGACACGCTCTGCTTTGTCTCACAGAAGTGCAGATGTTTGAGATAAACAATACATAACCAGAGCTAAGGCAACAATGCTGAGTCAGGCTCAGCTGGCCTTGCTGTGGGACTCTCTGCTGTTATCTCAGTTAAGAGGCCTTGGATACTGTTACTGGCTCCCACCAGTGAAATGCTGCCCTAAAGCCACAGGATGTACTGGCCCACATCCTGCATTAAGAGGCTTTCTTGAACAGTACACAGCAAGGACATGATTGAGGACAGCACCTTGTTGGTGTTGCTCAAATGGCATATTAACCAGATGTCTGACCTTAGGCTAACATTTAGTTGCCCACATTCAGGAGGAGAACCACCTGCCCATCTCTAACAGGGTGCAAGAGCTGCCAGAGTCAGGGACCGGTTTAGCTGTAACTTACACGACCCTGGTTTCTACCACCCCTAAAACACCTCTAAAACGCTGCTTGTGTCAGGTCAAGTTGGCACTTCCCAAGGCAAAGTTACGCTCAACTATGAAACCTGCACACATTCTCCTACCTGGGGGGAGGTGTGGGTAGAGAGCAGCTTCTCGCAGCCCTGTAGGTCCTGGTTGGGGAAGATCCTGAGGTACATCCAGGGAGCTGGGACCTTCTGTGTCTGGCATTTGCAGAGACTGCAGTTCACCTGTGGAAGGATCCACTTCTTTGGATGATAAGTGGGTCCAATCCTCCTCACCCCCTGACGAACTGCTGGACTCACTGTGTTCCTGAAATGGAAAGAAAAAAGGTCCAGCTGCTCTAGGGCTTTCCAGGCAGGATGCACACTCCTACTATTTGCCTTTAATATAAAGAATTAGATCCACAAGAAGTCCCACCACCTTTGCTGTAAACCTGTAAAGGTGTTCATATCACTTAATCTGCTCTCATTTTAATATTCACTCCCACAGTGCATGCTAAGTGATTATATTCAATTATTGTCATAGTTCTTGTACCTGGGAATGGAAGCTGCCATCTTCCATTTGTGTGGGCACAGGATCTATCACCATGTCTTGTATCTGTTCTGCAACAACATTTACTTGTGTAGCAGAGTCTGTGTTATTCCAGTCTGCTTTGGTCTGAAYATTCTGGGTTGGAGCACTGCTAGTTGCCTCAGCATTGGTCTTCTCTTGATTGAGAGAGGTGGGAGTCACTTTGCTTCTCTGTCCTCCATGTTCCACATCGATATCAACTTCAATACCTAGAAATGCATTTGAGATGGAGAAAGTCTTAGATTTTTCCAAAGCACAGTCCTAAATGGATCAATCCTGCTCTACACTCTTAAGATTTCTGTAGTCCTACAGTTTGCCATGAAACATGCAGGAATTAAAATGCAGAGCCTTCTTTAAATAAAGAATAGCTAAGCACCAAATAGTCATCATCCTCTACAAGCCAAGCCATACATTTTAAGGGCCAGAGCAGAAGTTACATCTATGTCCACATAAGCCAGGCAAAATCGAGTCACCACTGATTTGAAGTTAGTGCTGCACTGATGGCATGTTAAGGAAACCATTCCTCACTTTCAAAGAAAAGGTACTGAGTGGCTGTTTTAGGCATTTTTAGTATCTAGGTATAAATTAAGCCTTTGAGGCTTAGTAGGCATGAGGTAGTTCCAAGTCCAGTCACAACAGCTGACTGCTGCTCTTGTTAAAGAGACCTGTAAACCAGTCTCAGGGATTGGTAACAAACTAAGTCACTTACCCAGGGGGCTCAGAAAAGCTGCAACACTCTCCCCAACATTCTTTAGGAAGGTGACATTGGGGTCCTGAGGCTGGCTGTTAGTAGAAGCTTCTAGAAAAACAATTCCTGTTAGCACACACACCAACTCAGAGGGAAAGGGCACCTACACAGGGCGTGTCCCCACAGGAGCTTAGTGCTCATTCCTGTCACTCACATACACTGCACAACAAAGCACTACAGAGACAGAAACTGAGCTACCTCCAGAACAGAAAACCAGCATTAGCATTGTTAAGGCTCATTAGCCATGCTGAAAGGCAGATCTGGAGTAGAGTACTGACATGCTTGACCTAACAGCTCAGCTTGGTTGGGTTCCAGATATTTTATCTGCATCCTCATTGATTGCACAGGCCTGAACACACCTTAAGTAAACCCACTCTGTGCTGAAAGGTGCCAATTATTTCAAGCAAATTAGATTAGTTCCTATGCTTATTTTCCCACCCAGACTCTACCTTGTGCTGCAAAACATCAGCTAGTCTGGCTCCACCACCACCTTGTTTACCAAGGCATCTCCTCTTACCTTCAGCAGCAGGTGCACTGGGGGCTGCAGTGGTGGCTTCAGCCTGCTCTGAGTTCTGGCAGGGAGCTGCAGGCCCGGGATACCCCCAGCAGTGCATCCATGGGAAGGGTGGAACACCGTGGCGCATTTTCCGGAGCCAGCGTCCTCGGGGAAGCCACTGTAAAGGGTAACATTCATGTGACACTGTTCACATAGCCACGTTCTGAGCAACTGAAACTCCTAACCTGAATTTGAGGAATATCCCATTCGTTACATCCCCTCCATGGATTTTGCTCACCTCAAATGGATTGAGCAGCGGGCTTTGGAACATCACCATGTTGTGCTCCTTGTGGATGCCTTTCCCCTCACAGGTGCTGCACAGGTCATAGTCTGGACAGACACTGCACTTGAACCTGGTCCCCACCACAGGTCCCTCGCAGCCATCACAGATGACATTGGGGTGCACCATGTTGCGGGGAGGCTCCTGGCTGCACTGCGCACGATGCTCCCGCTTGCACTCCTTCTTCTCTGTTAAGGAAAGGAAACTTTGCATCAACAACAGGTTACTATTTACAGGCTGGAAATGAGGCAGAGGAGGAAGCACAAACAGCCAGTCAGAGCAGYGTTGACTTAGTAGGTCAGTTTATTTTTACCCTGGCTGCCAAATCTAAGCCAGGGGCATGTAAGAGACCTTTAACCACGTGCAAAGGGGTTTTGCAAAGATACCTGCTCCTGAAAGCAAGCATGCCTTATCCTAAATATCTCTTGGCGTGGTTATTTTAGATTAGTACTGCACCACCTGATCTGGCTTCTCATCCTACCTTCCCAAGCAGAACAAGAACAAAATGTTTCTGGAGAGGGAGTTAGGAAGGCGGATGCCAGGAGGCATAACAAGGGAATGGGGACAAAAGGTGTGGCTCACTAGATGGACTGCAGATAAAGTTTTGAGGGCATCTACCTGAACACGAGGGGCTAGGGAGCAACTATACACTGAAAAAGTGGATTAAGGCTTCCTAACATGTTGTTGTGACTATTTAAGATACCAGTGCCAGCTTAGTGTATCCAGGGAACCAGGATGACAACAGTGGCTCGCACTGGATCGGCTGATAGGGCTAGTAGGAAACTCGTGGTCTGTTTATCCCACCTCAGCAGGGAGGATTCATATTCTCTCATAATACTCTGCCCTTTATTTAACCTCCCCCACAAAGGCCGCAGCTTTCACCAGGCCCTTGAGGACACGGAGAAGGGCCAGGGCTGGCTTCTCCCGTTTTGGGAGCCCTGCCAGGAAGCGCTCAGCCCAGACCCGCCGTGCCCTCCGGAGCCGCGCGGCCCTACCTTTGATGTAAACACGGAAAACACCATCCCGCACGTAGGGCATCGCCAACTCCAGCTCCTCGTCGGTGGAAAAAGCGATCAGGTCCCCGTCCTCATCTGCAAAGGGCGAAGCGCAGGATGAGATGTCCAGTAGGGTGTCAGGGGGGATAAGGGAGTACCCGGAGCCCCGCGCCCCGAGACCCCCCACCCCTGGGGCAGCCCCCCGGGGCCCAGCCCGCAGCGCAGCCCCGGCCCCGCTCACCCTTGTAGTGCATGCGGAAAGCGGCCGGCGGCCCGGCCCGCAGCAGCCCCTGGAAGAGCTCGGCGACGCGGTCATAGATGGCCCGGTAGCGGACGGGCGGCGGCAGGGAGAAGCGGCGGATTTCGCGGGCCGTGTCCTCCTTGCCCAGCAGGTAGGCTTTCACCGTCAGCGCCGCCATGGCTGTGGCGCAGCAAGAATTGCCGTCGGGAGCTGGGACAGACACACTCACGAGGCGGAGCGAGCGGCGGCGGCAGGAGCGCGGGAGCCGCCGCTTTATAGCTCCGGGGGCGGGGCCGGGCGGACAGAGGCCACGCCCCCAAACAGCGCGCACCCTGGCCAGGCCCCGCCCCTGCGGTCCAGGCTCCGCCCCCGCCCCCCCGCGGTCACGGCCCGGGCCCGGGTCCGGTGCGTTCCCATCCGGGGCAGCCGCGGGGCTTCGTCCTGTCCAGCACGAAGGGGAAAGCGCTCAAAGCACTTTTCCTGCAGCCACGAAAACCTATGAATACGTGCAAATGCCCGTGTCTGCTCCCTGCCCCGCTCGGCCCCCGGGAGCAGCGCCCGAGTTTGCACGGGGGGGAGTGCCAGGCGGGTTTGGGGGCGCGGGGGTACGGTGGTCACCAAAGCACCAGCGGGGCCTGGGCGGCGGGGAGCGAGTGCGACATGCGGACCTTCTGCGTGTCCCCCGGCCTCCGAGACCCCCCGGTGGGTCTCACCATGGGGCAGCGCTGGGCTGAACTGGTCCCGTCACCACTTGGCAGCAGCCACCAGGGTACACCGGGGCACTTGGCCATCGCAGCCCTGCTTGTCCCTTCCATCAGGGCAAACAGGGCCAACTCGGCCAGGGAACAGAGGTGGGGAGCCACGCGCCAGCCCCGCTCGTGCAGCACCCGCCGGAGGGGTTTGCGTGCCGAGCATGGCAGGAATAAATAACTCTTCCCTGAACCCCATRTTTCAGAAGGGGGGATAAAAATAAAGACACTGGTGTAAACACAACTGACATTAAGGAGGATGTGCTGTGGCCTTTCCAAGCTGGTTGGCAGCAGTATTTTTTTGCAGATCAGATACAGTTGACAGGCCTCTTAATCCGGCCACGGGAGGGTTCAGCTGGCAGAACACACCGTCTCTGCTGTCCAAGCATAATTAAATAATGATGGATCAATGATTATTAGGTTCCTTGTTGGTGTTAATTTCCTCTCACCCAAGGGCCTGACCACTCTGACTCTTGGTGCTATATTTCTTGGTTTAAGATAAGAAGAACTTAGGAGAAGCTGTGTCATGATTTATTGTCTTTTGTAATCAAGAGAAGCATAAATTTTAATTTCTATGGTGGGAAGGTAGCTTATTTCTTGACCTAATGTGTATATGTTAAAATACTTGGCCTTTCATGTAGAGACATTTTTGGCATATGTGTGGCAATGTTGAAATCGCAACCCTTTCCTGGAAAATAGTATTTATAGTGGAAAAGTTTGACCCATTTAAGTTAAAATGTTTTCTAGAAAATTCAGTTTCTAGGTATGACATGGTTAATATTTCCACCATGAAGCAGTGAGTTAAAGTTTAAACACCAGCAGACTCAGATGTAAGCATGGATGATGCTGTGTAGGAAATGATTCCGCAGCTTTTCCTGCAGGAAATATTGAAAGGCTTGGGCAGGCAGCAAAACCGTCCTGCACCCACCTTCCCTTTTGCCTGTTTGCTCTGTGTATCCCTATGTCTGAAAATGTTGCTGAAAGCTGATGACTTGACATTGCTGGATTATGTTTTTCCTCAGTAAAATCAGATGTGGGACCAGTGGAAACAGGACATGCAGTACAGGACACTCTGCCAGTGTGAGATCTGCCTCACCAAGGGGCACCTCCAGCATGTCCATCTCGTGTCCTGACCCCAAGGGCCACTTTTGGTCTCATCTATAAAGCCAGAAACTCATATTTTAGGACCCAGTTCCAGCACGTTCATTCCTTAGGCTTGAAGTCGCTGCTGTCCTAGAAGGCACCAATTCCTATTCTTCTCTCCATCCCTGCCTGTGTTTGAGGGATGTTTGAGGCATGGGAGTTTGTCCTCAAATTGCTGGGTCTTTTCAAGTCAGTTCTGTCTCCAGGCTAATTGATTGTTGCATTTACAATTATCAAGTAATGCGCTAAAGTAAAATCAGAAATCTAAGTTTTCCTCTGTGTCAACTTTAACCCAGGTCTCCTCGTGGGACATGCTGAGTCACGGTCAGCTTTCTGGGAGTGACATCATGCCCTTTTATGAAACATAGGGAAAACAGGCTTTCACCGGTCTGTTGTTGGCTTACCTCACCGATCACGGGACAGGGGTGACTCAGTGAGTCGCCTCCTCCTCCTCGAGGTCAGGGATTTCCTCCCAGCAAGCCCTTCTCCAGCTCAGATCTTGCTCTCCCTCATTGCCCCGGCCCTGAGATCTGCTTCCAGGCGGTTCCTCAGCTCCCTGGAAAAGCCACATGAGGAACTCTGCTGTATTCCCACACAGATCCACTTCAGAAGTTTCTCCCTCTGTTTGCAAGTGGGTCTGGATTTTGGCATTCTCAGCATGAAGCAGTGTCTGTGTGAATATTTTCTTATGATTCCTTAGGAATCCCATAGCAGCACAGCAGCCCCTGCCCAAAAAGTGCGTTGTCAGCCCTAGGCACTGAGCAACCAGCTTTGCAGATGGGTGCAGCAAAGGAACAGTAAAAAGGACAGGAAAAAAAGCTGTTAGAGTTTAAAAATTCAAGTTAGAGAGGAAAGGCTCAAAAAAGAGCAATTAGCATCCCTTCAGTGCTCTGCTTTCTCACTACACCCCCTTCTGCTGGGAAATGTTTAAAAATGTTTGGTGAGCTTTTTGTTCTGAGGGCACAATCACCAGAAATTCTCCTTATGTCCAAACTTTATATGCTTGCAGTAAAGTCATGGGGGAAAGAAGGGGTGGTGTAGGAGGGGGGATGTCCAGTCTTTTCTTTGCTTGCAAACCACGTCAGAGACTACTGAGGAATTTCCAGAGGAAATTTTTCCCCAAATCATTGCTCCAGCCTGAGGCTCTCATCACTCTCCCAGCGCTCCTGGTGAACGGGGGAGGGTTTGGCCCCCGTGCCCCCCTGGCTCTGGCAGGACAGTGAGTGGTGATCAGGGACGGTGTGGAGCCATAGCGGGCAGGTGCTCTCAGGGCTGCACCAGGTGCCCCATCCACACACTGCGATCCCACACACTCCTTCCAGAGGCTTCTGGAGAGGTGCAGGATCCTCCAGACATGTCGGGTCAGACGCTGGTGACTCAGCCCGGTCTCATGACCACTTCCCTCCTCCTCCAGCCCAGTGAAAACACTGTTCATGCCTCGGAAGCAGAAGCCCTCCTTCCTCACTGGCACAGGCGGAGCGGGAAAACAGAGCAGGGAGTTTTTTGCTGTCTCATTGTTGAGGCTGAGCTTTCCTGAAGTTTAGCTCTGCCATGTCAGGTGTTTACACAGGCTCGGCAGCATTTCTCATTGCTGAGACATGAAACTTTTAAGGGCAGAAAACTCTGGGACAGTTTTTTCGCTGAGATAGAGGTGCAGATAGGGAGAACGGGTGAGGAGCAGGCACAAGGTACAAGCATGCTATGGGTGTCATGCAATTCCATAAGGATTTTATGAAGGTGAGAAAGAACCTTTTGCAACCTACATGAATTGCTTGGGGCGGGTGTTGCTTTGAGAACCTGACTTGTAGCTTTTGCCCTGAATTAAAGCATCAACATGTCAATGCTTTGAAGGTAAAACACCCTGTTTTCATCTTCCTCTCTCATGGCTGAGGAGGATTTGGAAACATTTATACTGCAGTGAAACCAGCCCTGGTGATGTTTGAACACAACAGCCTATAAAACACACAGAAAATGAAATTATTTTGTTTTGTGAGGAAAACAGCAAGTGTTTCTTGCGTAAAATAGCCTGGGAAGAACCAAGCCTGAAGATGGGCCAAACTATAGAGCTAAGCTCTTTAGAGTACTAGATAAAATCTGCTATAAATCTGGATTACATTTTCTACCTAGACCTAATAAATGTTTTCTCTTTCTAATTTTTGTAATAGCCTCAGGACCTGTGGATTGCTATGGGAGTGCTTCCCATGGAGGGCCGTCATTTCTGCAACACTGCCACCATCAACTGTTCAAAGATCATGAGATCACCTTAAAAAAAATTCCTTTCTGTGTTTGCTGCTGGGGTTTTGGATCTCTGCAGTTCACGTTTTAATCTTTGCTCTGCAAAAGGACCAAAGCTCAAAACTTGGTCAAAATTTGCTCAAAACTTTAAAAACAGAGTAAAAGCCAAAACTGGGATAAGAGGGATGGACTTCAAGAATAAAAGGGACCTTTGCAGGTCTGAGAGAAAAATGGCAGGTGCTGCAATTTCACTTAGTCTCTCATTTTTGCCAAGAGAACCTAAGGTTTTTATCATGAGAGGGTGGTATAAAGCTCATTAATTTCTTCAGACTTTTATGAAGACAAAGTATAACAGCAGAAATTAGATTAAACTTTATCCTTGGGAAAGAGTTTAATTAATTATCTTGGAGAAATTATTAATGTTCGTCTGTTCTCTTCTGCAGACACACCACATATCCCGAGTGGTGGGAGCATTTTGCACCTCTGAAAATAAACAGCCAACATCTAATGCACTAAAATGTGTCATGTTCTTTCTGCAAGCCCTCTGATGGCAGCAGGATTTCACAGCCCTTCCCCACCAGCAGCTCTTACTTGTCTGCCACCTCTGGGAGGATTTTACCATTAATTGCTGTGAGCCTGCTGCTGGCTCCTGGTTTGATACATGGGTTCGACGTGAGAACTCAGGCAGGCTGGCTGGGACAGAGCCTCTGGGCTTGTGCTCTTTTTTGTGATGTTCGTGCTGTGGTGGAGGCTCCACTGGCTGGTGTGCTGAGCTGGGGGCTGAGCCTGGGAATGTGGGAGCTCACCATGGAGCTGGAAAAGTGCTCCAGGGCTCGGCTGCCTGAGACCTGGGACTTGCTGCTGGCTCATGTTCTGATGGGGATGGTTGGTTGGGCAATGTCTTGCGAAATCCAGGTGAGGATCGACAAGTCCAGTCCCCCTCGGTTTTTTCCAGCATTCCCGAGAGTCGTGCTCAGTGCATTTCCCTGCTCAGGGAGGTGCCCGGTGTGAGCAGCAGTCTGCGCTGGGGCCCTGCAGCTCCTCCCTTGCTTATGGCAGTGGTGGGAGGCAAAAACTTTTGATGCTGTCCAAAGGGCTCCCTCTGCCGATTTCCTTCCCGGATTTTCTAACCACTGGGAGAAGCCATTCCAAGATTTGAAAAACGTGGTTTATTTCATGAGCTGGAGAAGATTCTAACGATGCAGTTAGACAAGACCATCACCTGCAGAAATGGGCAACCTGTGCTTTTCCTCGTGAACGTGCATGGCCCTCAACGAGGCACCCAAAGCCTCAGTGTATCACCCAGAGCACCTCGAGGCAGCCCCTGCATCCCCCTGGGTGCTGAGCTCCCTTCACCGCTCACCTTCCCACAGGGAAACAGAGCGGAGGCCTGAGCACCCATTTGCCACATTTTCCTGTTTCAGAAGGATTCCCACGTCTGCTGGAGTGTTGCTGGGAGGAGATGTGCCCATGGAGAGAAGCTGGCTCCCAGCTCATCCCTGCCTGCCACCTGGGACGGCTCCTGGGCTGCATCCGAGCATTGCCGAGCGCCTGCATCGCCACTGCTGCTCTGGCACGGGCACATGCTTTGCTGTACATTGCACTCCGATTGATCCGAATGGTTCGAACAGCAGTCTTTGATCACTGGAATCCAGTCCTACAATATTTACACATCTGAGAAATATTTACTCACTAAAAGAGCTCTGGGGAATGGAAGATGACAACTTTGGCTGGTTCAGGAATTGTGTACCCATGTACAGGGCACATGAGCTGCCTGACCTCATGCACACCCACAGAAACAAGTTCAGATGATGGAGGCACATAAGTGCGTGTGGAGCCTGACCTTGCTGTACAGTCTATAATGAAATAAACTGGACCCATTAACAGAAGAAAACAGAAGAAAAATAATTTTTTAATCTGATTTCTTCTGTCCTTCACCCAGGCAAGCAGCTTGAGGTCATAACCCCTGAATGCCAGGTCCTTTGGAAGAGGGATAATGTCCTTCCAGGCAGCAGCTTCCATTTGTGATATTCATCTGACATTGATTTTCTCTCAATAAACATTAGATGCTGTTTCCTTAACCAAGATGAAACACTTCTGTGGGAATGGCAGCAAGGATACACTGCACAGCTCCTGGGGCTGCTGCTCCCTGGCCTCATCCTGCACCCCCCAGCTGTGCACACTCCATGGGGAGTGCCCCTGTGCACAGGGGCTGAGCACACACCTCTGTCCAGGTGCACGCACCCGTGACACCCCAGAGTTGGGTCATTTCTGCACAGCCAAGTGCACCAAGGGTAAGATGGGGGTCCATGTGCAGGGATGTGAATCACCCCAACCCATCCACAGGTACAAGCGCACCCCCACAGACTGGGGACAGATGGACCCAGGCACATGTGCACACACACACAGACATATGGACACAGAGACACATATGGAGACAGCCATGCGCGCACACACGTGCATAGAGCCACGCAGGCATGCCTAGATATTCTTTGTAGGCACATATGGATGGGCATGAGGAGGCAGGCATGCATTGACAGGAATAAGCCAAGGAGACAGGTATGTACATTTATATATGTAACCCATGAACGTGCAGTCTTGCACACACGTGCACATGTGCACGCACATGTGCACCCAAACACAGATACACAGATGGGCACGGACACACACAGAGCATTCACATACACACATGCAAACAGGCACAGACACACACTCCCACACACACTCCCACACACACTCACAATCTCAGACACAATCACACACACACTCCCTCACAGTCACACCCACAAACAGACACACATACACACACACACACACACACTCAGGATCTCAGACACAATCACACACACACTCCCTCACAGTCACACTCACAGACACACATACACACAGACACACACTCAGGATCTCAGACACAATCACACACACACTCCCTCACAGTCACACTCACAAACAGACACACATACACACAGACACACACTCAGGATCTCAGACACAATCTCACACACACGCTCTCACACAGTCACACGGTCACACAAACAGACATACACACACTCTCACGCACTCACAGACACACACACACATACACTAACAAGCACACACGCACGCACTCACATACACATGAGTAATCTCAGACAATCACACACACACTCACACAACCGCACACTCAGAGACACAACTCACACTCACACACACCCTCGCACTCCCGCTCACCCCCCGCCCGCTGCAGTCCCGCATTCCCCCGCACGGGGGCGCGCCCCGCCCGCTGCCGCCCCGCCCTCGGCCCCGCCCTTCGGCCCCGCCCCGCCCCGCCCGCCCGCCCGGCGGGCCCGGCGCGGGCGCTGCGTGCGGGCGGTGCGGGCGGTGCGCCCCGCTCCGCTCCCGCTCTCCGCTCCCCGCTCCCAGCTCCGCTCCGCCGGGGCCCCCGGGGCCGCCGAGGCCGCGCCGCGCCCGGGACATGCGGCCGCCCCCGCCGGCGAGGAGGCGATGAGGCTCCGCAGCGGCACGGCGCTCACGCTGCTGCTCGGCTGCCTGTGCGCGCTGCTCTCGCTCTCCTGGTACGGCGCCTTCGGCGGGCACAAAGGTAAGGGGGGCTCTGCCGCCTCCGCGGGGGCCCGGCCGCCGCCCCGCCGTCGGGGAGGGGGTGCGGGGGCTCCGCGAGCCGGGCCCGGCTGGACCTCGGGGGTGCGTTGGGATCCAGACCCGGTGAGCATCCTGCGGAACCTGGGGGATCCCGAAGGGCAGGATCCTGCCGGAGCTCTAGGGGTGCAGACTCGGCGGGATTCTGTGCGCCCCTGGCCCCGCGGTACCCCCTGGCACCCACGGGACCGTGACCCGTGGGACACCCGGGGCGGCTGCCCCTGCCTGTGCCCAGCTGGGCGGGAGCTGCCCCGGCCGGGGGTCCCCGCTCATCTCCCAGGCGCGCTGTGACCAGGGGTGCCCATGGAGGGTCGGGGGCTGTGTGGTGATGGGCGGGCTGTTGTCCGGGTCGGGGTGCACTGGACTTGGCTTTGGTGATGCGCTTCTTTGCACCCCCATGTTTATGGCCAAAACCTTCATGGGCGATGGGAGCCAGGTGGGTTAAATCTGCGTGCAGTGGTGGTGATGCCAGCAATTGGGGTGAGCTCTCAGATGCCAGGGGTTGTTTGGAAAACTGGAGGTGAGGGGAAGCAGCTCTGCGTTCCCTGCATGCATTTCTTGTGGCTCGATGCTGAGTCCGGTAACTTCAGTGGATGTGGGACAAGTGTGAGGACTGTGACTTCAGCACACAAATACTGGTGCTGGTTTCGCACTGAGTAGGCGGCTGCAGAGCAGAGGTGCAGGGCCCTGTCCCGTGGAGGCTGTGGAGGAATCCTGTGCAGGTGTTGCAGAGTTGCTCGCTGCTGGTTTTTCCTGACAACACAATAGTTGCTTTTCCCCACCCAGTCTCTCAGTCAAGCAGTGCACTGGACTTATCCTGGCCTGGAGGACAGTTCTGACAGTTGTTTTTGAATTGTGTATCTGTACTGTCTATGAGTGTGCAACGTCCTATGCCTGTGGTAATCACTCAGCTCTTCCAGTTCCTGCACTTCTAGAGGTCATTAAAGGTGTGTGGTCTGACCAACCAGTCCTTGACTCTCTCTTCCCACTTGCCATATAAGCATCTYTCTCTGCTACAGGTGAGAAGCAGCGTTTGCTGAGCATAAGCTGTGACTTGATGGATTTGCAATCCTGTGGCACATCATGCACCATCACAAGTTGCAGCTTGTGCATGGTGCAAGGCCGATGTCAGGGCTGGGGCAGCTCTAGGGGAGGGTTTTTTGGCTCTGATGGGCAGGATGACATGAGCCCATCCAGCCCAGTCCCTTCCTTGGCAGCAGGGCAGGAGCACCTGGGATGTGTATTCTCCTGGCAGCTGCGAGTGTCTGACAGGAGGCTGTTTGGTCTCCTCTGCCTCATTTATCACTGACGGGCTCTCCTGTTGTGCTGCTAAGGTGTTGTAAATCCCACCAGAGCTGTCTCCTGCAGAGGTTTGGGTGACAGGTATTTGCAATGCAGGGGTGCTGCCAYGGTACTGGTGGATTAGTTTGCTTCTGCTGGTGAGATTATTCACTGGCCGAAATGTTTGCATGGCTGGGTGTTGGTGTTGCGTGTTGCTTTCAGCCACAAGTGCTAGACCACAGTCGTTGTGTAGGGGCAGAGGAGCACTCTTGAGAGCTGCTCTGTGGTTACCACGGAGCAGTGGCTTTGCTTGCAGCTCCCTCTCATAAATAAAGCAAAAGCAGCGTGCAGCGCTGTGTGGACTCTGAGCGGTCCCTCTTGGTTTCAGAAGCAGGGTGGCCAACCCCACTAGGCGGTCTGTGCTGTCTGGGCTGTGTTGTCCTTTGACACACTTCCATTTTTTAACAGGTAGCTTTCCCCTGTTGCTCATGCAAGTGCCAAGATAACGACCTTCGGTTCCACTGTCCCTGTCTTTCTCGGCAGGACCCTCCCTGGGATGCGCGTTTTCCTCTGGCAGCAACAGATTGTGAGCTGCGCGCGGCGATGGCCACAACAGGTCACCAGCAGCACGGGCCGGCTGTGTCAGCACGGCAGCTTTCCGGCTGTTACGGTCATTTACGTATCAGGCCGTTATTCAACACAGAGCTGGAGAAGACCTTGAGAGGTCATTCAGTCCATCTCCTGCCCTACGCAGCATCGCTGATAACCAACCCCTTCCTGACAGATGTTTGTCGTATTCGTTCTTCAGAACCTACGATGACAGAGCCTCCTAAGCTCCCCAGACAATCTGTTTGACATTTGGCAGCCCTGATATTAGGTTTTTCTTATGATCCAAACAGAAATGTCTTTTTCTTCAGTTTAGCTTCATGATTGCTCTTCTTTTTTCCGTTTGTTGGGCACAGGTGAAACACGGGACCCTCTTTCTTTCTTCAACAAAACTTTAGTATAGAATTAATGAAAGTTAAGTAGTAACTGCTCTGCATAGATAAACTGCTTTTGCAAGATTAAGAGCCTAGCCTGGATGGGCTAGACAGATAAGGGAGAGGAATGCAAGTTGACCACTTCTCTTTTTTTTCTCTTCTCTTCAAAATGAGAACCTAGCCCCCCTCTGGGTTAAGTGATAAGGAAGCTAGCTTTTAATGACCAAAAACAGAGCTAACGCAAAAGACAGAAAAATGCAGGTTTTTATGTAGTAAAGAATAGAAACATAATTAAATACACAATTATAGATGAAGTATAACTAATATAGTAACAAAGTGTGTGATACCAAAATTAAGTGTGTTAGCATAATGAGTTTGATGAGTATATCGTGCGTCGTGTTTGTATTGTAACCCTAAGATAAAAAAACACAAAGTCATGAAAAGATGTAAACCTTAAAGCTGTACCTTTAGATAAATGAACAAGACACGGGTGGAGACCAAAGTTGTAAAACATATAAATATGCATTGTAAAAAGAGCTCATTGGGCATACATATGGAGGTTCAACCCCTGAATGCCCCCCAGCTGGGCAGAATAAAGGTGTGCTTTGCTTTACAGTACCTGCTGTAGAGTTTCTATTGAATCACAGGCAGGAAAGTTCCTTCTGTGCTTCTTTACAGCAGCAGCCCAGTAGATATTTGGAAGTTGCTACTGTTTCCCCTTACTAATATAGATTAAACCACGCTGGTTCCTTTGATTACTATTTTTTAGGTCATGTATTCTTGGCCTGCAGTTACTCCTGTTACTCTCTTCTGGACCATCATCCTTGGTGAGGAGTGATGCTTAACCCGGGATAAAGGGCTGAAGTTGCTGCTGTATTGTTGCTCAGAAGACTAAGGGATTGGTTCAGATCTTTTACATACAACAATCCTGTTTATACATCCCACTGTGTGTGCATTTTACTTTTGCCATAGGTGACTCGTGTGTAATTTTTTTTCCTGTCAACCCTTCAAGTATTCCTCTCCAGAACTTTCTGCTTTTCATTCCTTATCTTATATTTGCCTGGTTAATTATTCTTACCAAATTGTATTATCTCATGCTTGTCCTTGTTGAACGGCATCCTTTTTTTTTTTTCAGATTGCTTCTTCTAAAGTGTCAGGATTGTTTTGAATTCTGATCTTGTCCTCCTTGCATGCTTGCAATTCCTCTCAGCTTGGTGTAGCCTTCCAGGGCCATCAGCATGTTTTCTCTGCTGTCAGCCAAGTCGTGGATCAAAACACCACTTGGTGTTGGATCTGGGATGGGTTCCACTGGAAGATGCTTCAGTAGGGCCCTGCCAGTGTGTGCTCAAAGAGCAGCCCCCAGTTYACCAGTCTTCCCAGCAGCTGTGGTCCCACCTTCAGGCAACTCAGTCCAGTCCCTGCATCCCTGGCTGTGTTATGGGGATGTCCCATCAGACACTATCAGAGATCTCTCTGAAATCTTTGTTTCTTCTCCCTTTCCTCCAAGTCCTGGCACCCGGTTGCAGAAAGAACTATGAGAGATTTGATGTAATTTGTTCTTGGTGAACAGAGGTTATCTCTTGCTCAAGTTCTCCTTGTCTTCTAAGCACTTCAACTGAAGTTAAGCTGATTATTCTATAATTTCTTGCCTCCTCCTTATTCCCATCCCTGTATTTTTCAAAGATAGGCTTTGTGTTTGCCAGTCCTCTGTAACATCAGTCATCCCCTGTGAGTGATTGGAGACAATTCCCAGTGATCCTGAGCTGCTGATGTTGTTGAGTTCTGGGGAAGTCTGGCAAGGTGTCTGCATTGCCTCCAGTGGGGAATAATACGATATTAAAACACATGTAAAGCATTGCAGAGTCTGCTTGTCTTCCCACTTTGTGTTGAGAGGACAAAACAATTAATCAAAAGAAAATAAACCAGAACAAACCATCTCTAGAGCCGCTTTTCTGAGACCAGTTCAGGGCTTGTTTACCTGCTAATGGTGTTCTGCCGTGCTGTGGTTATTAGTAAAGTTTTGACCTCATGGTCTGCAAAAACAGATGCTGCCTCTTTCCAATTATAAACGAGGTTTGAAATAGTCTGCTGGAGTGGGAAGGGAAGGGCAGCCTCAAATAGCACAGCCAGTCACCCAGGCGGCCGGTGTCCAGCATCACGGGCTGTTCGGAGGTGGGCCCCGTGCTGTGCGTCATCGTGGTGGGTGTCTTGGCCAAAGTCTGATGTTCTCTCTTTGCTGATTTTAGATTTAAATATGGTTTAACTTCCCAAAACCATGAGCTGCCATGGAAGAAGCTCTTTTGTAACCTGGTGTCAGGTGTTGGACCTGTAGGGTTTAACTATGGAGGATCAAGCCTTTGGGAAGGTACAGGCAGGCTCGGGTGTTAACGTGCCCAGTGTGGGGATTCCAGGGGATGTGCAATTAAATCGTTGTGGGTTTTTTCGTTTCCAGTGGCAAAAACTGTTCAGTTCTCATCCATAGTATTCTTGTTTTGACTGACTAACGAGCCATGTACCATTTATCCAGCCCTTCTCTTTTCCACTTTCAGCCTGTCCCAGAGACATAAATGCTGCAGGATGTTTGGGTTTGATATTTAATTGAATAGGAAATTCTAAACCTTGTGTTGAACCTTTTAGGAGACTCCCAACATGCTGCCTGTTGGATATGCTGCATGTTGAGGTTGGGATTGCGCCTCATGAGTGTGGCTGTGTAGCTCTGTACCCATGCTGCCTCTGCAGGCATCCGCTGGCAAGTTTTTTCCCTCTAAAATTTTAATGATTTCTAGTTACCCAGTGCCAGCCAACTCCAGGCTTCCATTGTAAAACCCCAACTGCAGGCATCTCTATGCCTGTAGATTTGCCTGCAAACTGGGGTTGCTCTTTCTGTGGTGGCTTCACACCTCTAAGATCAGTTGTGACTGTGTGGTATTTYGGATGCTTACCATGTGGGGACTGTTTTTTCCACGGATTTTGTGGAAGCCCTTCAGAACAGACGTGCACAGCTCCTTGAGGGACTCACCGCTCGCATCCTGAGTGGATATCTTAGTGCAGGTCTGAGCATGGGGCCTCTCCCTTGACCTGTGAGCGTGGTGAGGAGCGGGATGCTGGGATTGGTGACCGTGGGGCAGTGGCTGCAGCGTGGGCGTCGCTCCGGTGCAGCAGGGAAGGCTCAGGCAGCGTCTGTAAGGAAATATCTCTCGTGCGGTGCCGCGCACGGCGGGGTGCTCTGCTCGCTGGGGTGTCCTTTGTGGGAAGCAAACTTTGTCCCGGAGGGATGTTCTCTGAGTGTGTTTACAAAGTCTTCTTCTGTAGTGCATAAAAGCCGTGAACGCTAATCCGCTCTGGAAGCGGCAGAGTCAAAGCCTGATACCGCTAAATACGCGCCGTGTCTTGCGGCGTGCGGGGGTTCCCGCTGCTTTTTCATTTCTGCTGCCTGCACCAGCTTGACTTCAGGTTTTTGTAGTTTCTTTGAGGTCTTGGGCACTGCCTGCAGAGTGACAGATACGAGTGAAAGCCCTGGTTTGAGCTGGGATCACTTCACTGTAACCCTTGGAAGCATTTCCTGGGAGGGGAGACACCAGCAGGAGACCCAGTGAGTGCTTCTGCGGGCTGAGGAGGTGCAGGCGAGGACCTGGCTAGGGAACCATGGAGTTTAGAAATCTGGCATTAAAATGCATGGAGAATAAAAAGATGTGCAGGAGCATTTCTGAGAGACTTTATGTGGCCTGGGTGGTGCTCAGCAGACATTGTGTGAAATTGGTGGCTGGAATGTGGCAGCATTTGCAAAATTATCCCACCTCTGATTTGACCAAATTCGTCCCAAGAGCGAGGGACACTGTGCAATCTGTTGATATGCATTTATCAAAATAAGTAAGTCATTGTCTGGAGACACCTGTATTTCTGGTTTTATTTCTTTGCAGCTTTTATTAGGCCTTTAAATGGGAATCTTGACCTGTATTGCTTATGCAGTTGCCATGTCTCGTTGCTGCTCCCACAGTAAGGGCTGTGGTTGTGTGACGGAGTTGAAGTTACTTGAAGTGGAAGAGGACTTTCTCCTAAGCTGTGTTCTTTAGCATAGACTTGGATTCGTGTCCTTGCTATGCTGTGTCCCTCCCAGTCGTGGAAAAGTCAGCTGGCTGGTTTTATGCCTCAGTTCCCATCTGCTCTCTCGGTGACATCCCTTGTCACAGGGCTTTGGAGGACACAGCCATGCTTCTGTAACAGCAGGGTCTGTGTCAGTGCRTAGGAGAAGAGCAGTCAGAGGAGGTTAACACACACCCCCCCAATTACATCAAGTACTTCTCTTGGTTTACTTCTGTTGCAGAACAAAACCCTCTCTCATTTGTGATTCCCTTTGATTCATCTAAAACAAATCATTGATTTGTACTTATATCCTGAATGTTCATTGATTATTCACTTAGTGTTTAATGTAAAACACATCTATAGCTGGCTAGTTTAAGTGAAGCTGCCAGTCATCTCTAGAAAGCCTTGAAGCCACCAAGTGCTGGAGAAATTGCTTTAGCAATAGATGGACAAGGCTGCTGTGGGTAGGCTCGGGTTATCCGCGGTTCTCCCCGATCACAAAACCCAAACCAGTCACCAAAGGACCAATTTCTCTGTTGATGGTATAAAGAAACACAAACAAAATCCATGCTGAGATGCCTGGCTTGGCACAGGCATCCACAGCCACYAGGATTTTGCAGGAAGCCGTTGAGGCTGAGCCACCTGCATTAAACATATTTGGAGATGATGCTTTATGTTCCAGGTGAAGATTTTCCATATCATTATCGTGCCAATTCTAATGTTCAAGTTTTCTTTTTCRTGAGACAAAGACCAAGAGGTTGGGAGACTGGGTGGGTGAAGAGGGCTGCTGTGGTGGCAGAACTCACTGGGCAAATTAAAGGATTATGGAAAGTATTAAAATAATCAGTTTCTGCGGGGGCGGACAGGTTAGCACTGTTAGGAGGAGAGGCTTTTGTGGGAGGGCTGATCAAGCACCTGCTTAGCAGCTTCCTGATGCAGGCAGAGGATTGTTGTCTTTGATGGAAGGAAATATATTTTTTCTGGCTTTTCCACTTGTATTGCAGTGTAGGGGGCTTTTTATTCAGCAGTGGCCTGATTTGGTTTATTTTCAAGCTCACGTCAGGCTTCCCTTGAAAAGCAAGAAAGTCTGGGAGTGGCAGATTCCTGTTTTAAATAATCTCTTTCTGCATTAATTGTGTAACTGGCCAATTCTCCTTCTGTTTTTGTCCTGGTGTCAAGTCACATTTGAGTCTCCAGGATCAGTGCCTTAGCATGGATGCACCTCTGATGCACAGAGACRGCTCTGTAACTCTATCTTCTCTCCTGCCTGCCCCTGCCTTGAAATGTACTCCCCTAGTATTTAAATATTCCATTCCTCCTGTGCTATGTAAAGGATAAATACTTACCTAAAGGTTAATCTGTATTTTGAAGTGACTAGACATGCACACGAAAATGTCTTGTGCAAGATATTTTCATTTCTGCTTATATTAAAGTGGACAGCAGTAGCATTAAAATGTAAATCGTTAGGCTTTAAAGAAGCTTCTGGGCAAAAATTAATCTCCACCTGTCTTTTATGTTCACGATGAGTTTTGTTGCGTTGCAGTGTCCATTTACTTGTGGCTGTAATTGTCACTGGTGGTTTAGGTGTTGTTGGTAGTGGGATGGATGCTGAACTGGGGTAAGGGCACAGTGTTGGCTTGTGTCAGTGCTCCTGCCTGGTCCATACCTGTTCCTCAATGAGTTTTTAGACCATCCTGATCACATTTGCAAGTCTGCCTTAGAGCACATAGGTTTTTCGTGTCTCCCTGCCATGGCAAGAACTTTCTGGAAGGTTCAACCTGGAGACCCTTTTTGGTCACTCGCTACTTGTACTTACATGGTAATAAATCCTCTCTGTATTGTCACTGTTCTGAGGAATGTCGTGGCTTAGGGAGGAGGCCTGTGGTACCAAAAGGTTGTGTAGCCTTCAAAAGCTCTTGGAAATAATCAAAGAAACGCTTCCAATCCTGAGAAATGGGCTACTTAAGATCTGTGTAATAACACTACTTGTTTGTGTAGTGAAAAYGTGTAGTGGTTCAGTGAAAGCGTAGTAGTGAGACCAGTACAAAGAACTTCACACAGAAGCTGGATGAGTTTTGTGAGGGAGAACTAAATTTCTTTATTCCTCCCCAAAAGACAGACACTCAGGGGAGCAGAGCTACTGTGCAGTGTCCCCAAGGTGTGTCCCTAATGTGAAGAACAAGAGCAGTGTTTGACCATGTCCTTTGCCAGATGGATGGATGGATCTGGGTGGTGGTTGATCTCTCTCAGACTCAACCACTGCCACAAACAAGTACCTGTCAAATGAATTATTCAGGTAATGCTGGCAGAAGCAGTGTGGTGGTCTCCCCTCCCTCTGCTCTATGCCCAGACTGTGATCTTTTACTTTTATTTGATCTCGCCTTTCATGTTTTAACTATTCCTTTTTCATGCCATCTCTCATTGCGCTCTCTGGAGCTGGCTTTGATATATCTCCTCTTTGTCTTCTATTTCCCTCTGTTTCCTCCCTTTCTTCTTCCTTTGATGTTSTAGAAAATGACCAGGATCAAGATCATCCCATATCTTCCCTCTCTTAATCTTGTCCAGATCAAGTTATCCTCTATTTGAAGAACTTTACCAGATACTCATCTGATAGGGTGGCTTCGTTAACTCCAAGCAGTGATTTGGGGTAGAAGCTGGTTTAGGCTGCCAGAAAGGTGATGGTGCTGGTCCTTGTACCGAGTGTCAGGGGTTGCTCTGAGTCCATCTGGGTCCCAGGAGTGGTGGTGACGCCAGGCACAGTTCCCTAGGACAAGCCCATCCAGTTCCAGAGTGGGATATGCCAAGGAGATGTTTCCACAGGTGTCACGTGTAGGTGGCTGGTGCCGATGGGCAGCAGGAGCTCATCCTTCACTTCACGTAGACAGCTTCAAGTAAATTGAAGGAAAGGCAAAAAAATGTGTGTAAAATGAGATTAATTTGCTGACTTTGAGGAGCGAGAAGCATTGAGGAAAAAAACTGGAAATGCAAATTCCGGCTGAGCACAAGCTTTGTCATTTGATGGCTGAAATTCTCCACTTTGTTGTGCCAGTGAATCCACATGAAACATGTATTTTCCCTGAGCTAAAGAGCTGACCTGGGTGGGGGAGGTAAGTACTCAGAGTGGTGGATGAGCATAATTAGGACATGGATTGTGGGTTGGCTCCGTATAGATCAGTTTGTGTTTCGTTAATGTCTGGTTCCACCCTGTCTGTCTGTTTTATTGGATTAATTTATTACTTTCTGAAAGTGCCTCTCCAGTAAGCTAAAATATCTATTTACTGGAAGTATTTGGTTACCATGAAAAAGTGTATTTGGCATGTGTTTGGCAAATATTAACTACTTTCTTCTGTTTCCTTTGCAATTTAATCTTCTATTTATCTTGGGTATTGATTGCTGAAGGCCTTGGTAATTATTTGCCAATTTTGAAAACAAAAAAGAGGCTTGAATTTAGAGGCTTGAATYACTTTTGTAATATTAATCATTACCTTGGTGTGCTTGCCTCAAAGGATGGGATCTCTCCAGCTACTCCAGGGTGGACATTTACTGTCTGAAAGGATGCCGCCATCTTAAAATAACAAAATCATTACTGGTGTTTTGTTCCCAAAATGAAGCAGATACTTGCAGAGATGCAAACCTGGCAGCTGCAGTCAGCTCACAAATTTGCTGTTCCTCTCAATGGGAGGAGTAGCCAGAGTCTGAAGTAAAATGAAAATATGGTTGTATTCAGTTTCCAAATTAATTTCATGGTGTATTGGTCTCAGCTCTGGCGCAGGGCTGGTGGGGCGAGGGGCGGCCCCGCTCCGGCGGCGATGGAGCTCTGCTGAGGGGAGAGAAGCCACACTCCAAAGGGTCTTACACTTGCAAGTGAACGTGGTGCCATACAGAGGCACATCTTGCTTTGGGGGAAGGTGAGAAATTGAAAAGTCTCTGCTGGGAGCTGAGTAATTGGCACCTGCTATTATTGTGTCCCTCCTCCCCCTTTTAATAACTTGTTTATAGAGATACCTCTCCTACAGATCTCATTACACAGCCGTAAAGCACGATTCCTTAAAAAATACGTGCATTCCTATTCATGTCGGTCTGAATACCTACCTCCTTCATTTTCCATAAGGAGGAGGGGTGGTTTTTGTGGCATCCAGGCATCTTTCCTCACTGCTGGGCAGAGTTGCGGGTGCCCATGAGGAGATGAGCTGTGTCCTTGCCATACCTGGATGGAGATGGAATTCTTCCATTAATACAAAACCTGGCAAGTGGTTAGAGTGGCGGGGAGGGGAATTTTATCTCCTTGTTGTTTTAGGCCTTGAAGCAAAGGGTTGTGTTGGCTGTTTGAGTGATGTTGGCCTGATCTCCATTGGAGCTTGCACAGTGACATACATTGCTAGAGAGCACGAGAGGCGACGTTTAGCGTACGCCCCTGGGATCTCTAGTGCAGTGAATCCCACTTCCTTCTCATGCATCAAGTGATATGTTTAATTGGTTTTAACAGTTTMATCCTTGTTCTTTTATTAGTGGATCGTGGTGCAAAAAGGAAGCTGGGAGCGTTTTTGGATACTGTCCTGAGTAATTCGATGAGTAAGTCTTGCTGAGCTTCATCTCTGTGCAGGTGCAGGGATGTATCTCCTGCAGGGGATGCARTAGGAAGAGCATCTTCTCCTCCTCCGAAACACGTGTGGGGAAGGAAGAGGAGGAGAGGGCAAAATCATGTCCATGACAATTATTTTCCGATTCTTTTCATCACCTTATAGAACAAAAATGTTAAAGGAAGCTTCAGAAAACAGGGCATTCCAGCAAGCCCTGGCAGGGATGTAATCTCTTTTCTTCATACCGAGGTATAAAGATAATTCCAATCGGGATTGAAACAGTGGATGGCAAATAATTCTTGAACAATCCGCTTATGGTGTTCCAGGATGCGAATGAAAACCACTAATGGGATAAAGAAGGATCTAGATAATTATCTCGACTGCATTAAATCCCATCCTTTCAGGAGAATACTCTTGTGCGGACACCAATTTCATGTGTATCAAATGCTAAAGCTGACTAGACATTTTCAGAAGCTGGCTGATTGCAACACAGCCATCCTTGCTTGGTGATCATCTATCTTTTATCTACCTGGTTGGTCATAATAAATCTGATTTCTGGTCTCTGCTGCCCTGTTTCCTTTTTTCCCCCTCCCCGCAGCAGGCTACAGCTGTGACACACATTCTCTCCGGGGCGGATTTGAAACCTCCTTCATCTTTTTCTTCTTTCATTTGGTCCGCTGTTTTGAGAGACTTCCTGGGGGTTTTTTCCCCTGTTACAGCTGGTAGTGCCTTTGTTTTAAGTCTGACAGAAGAGCTGCATGTAATATTAAGATGTGGAAGATATTTTTTAAATTGGTCCATTTTTTTCCCCCACAAGAGCCCTGCCTTGCAGTGTGAGGGACGGCACTGTGCTCCAAAACAAATGCAGTTGTACAGTCAACTAATGAGGCTCTTGTTGTAAGCTCTTTTTTTGAACCTAATGGACACCCCATGGATGGAGTGGAGGATGGCAGAAAGAGGAAGGAACAGTTTTGTGTTGACTGAGACCGTGACATTTGGGTGGGGTTGGATCAGTTCACAGCACTCAAAGCTTTGCATTATGGGAACTCTGATCTCTGAGACCCCATGGTCAGAGGAAAGCTGCTGTTTGGGGGTAGGGATGGCAAAACTGTGCCTCTAAAAAGGTGRGTGACAGAAATGCACCTCTAGCAAGTGTCTGGTTCTTCGTTATCCCCCACCAGCTCAGGCAGCTGCATTTTCCGTCTGTCAGAGAGCCATTTCTCTCCAGTCTCACTCCAAGAGTTCCCCAAGTGAACTGAGGCATGTGTGAGCTGGCTGCAGCATCCTTTGGTGAGCCAGGCTGTGTGTCCCACAGTGGGAGCAGTCTGGAGACTTTCAGCTGCCCACGAGCTGTCCTCCAGCTGGAAGAGGAGGACTGGCAGTCGGCATCATTCCTTTGCACTCTGGAGGACAGATGCTGTTCATGGCTGTTTTGTCAGGGAAAGACTCTCATCATTCATTTGGAGAGTGCCCAAATGTAGCTTCTCAGTGGCAGACCCTCTGAAACCACAAGGTTCCCATCTTTACTTGCTGGTGATGCCTTAAACAGAGAAGGTAAAACTTTGCAAACATATTAGAGTAGTAAGATAAAAGGCAGGTCCTTTTATTGAAAGCTTTCAATGCGTAATGTGGCTATATGCACGCTTGGCATCAAGTTTCTACAGTTTTTATAAGTTTAACAAGTTAGCATATCAATCGAATATAGTCCAATTAAAGAGCAGTCCATTAGGTCGTCTAGCCTCTRGGTTCTGCCCCATTGATGTCAGTCCAGGGGCTTCTTTGCCTTATTTCTTGTTTATATCTTCTCAGATTCTGGTTACAAAAACAAAATGTTCTCTCCTTGACAGTATGRCCAAACAATATTTCAGGAATGTGTGAGAAGGTTAGCTTATTCTCCTAAAATCTAACAGAAAGGGTACTAGGAGCTATATAACTATGCAGTAGTAGTCTACAGAGCTATGAATATATAAAAAATGTATAAAAACCAAATCTTAAGGCATCACTGGCATGGCAGCACTGCTAAGGCTCAGTTGTCTTTTGGAAGTACAGAAGGGCATCCTTGCTTTTAGTGAGAAGTCAGAGAAGAAATTTTGTGCTGTCCAAGGTGGACTGACTTGGGTTTCCAATCAAACTCATGTGGCACAGAGAAGTTACAAGGGCCAGTTTTGTGCTGAAATCCAAGGGGTTGGTATGTCTTTTTTTGCTGTGAGCTGTAAGTTGCTCTTGACACCAGATTTGCTGTTCACACCACCATGAGCTGTCACTTGCCTGGAGGATGTCCTTAGAAGCACATGAAGCTCAGCTCTTCCATACCAGGCTTGGGACAAGCAGGCTGCACAAGGGTGTGATGTGCAGTTGGGCACACCCCGATAAGGCACTTGCCAAGCAGGGCTGTGTGTAGAGAAGAGGATGTGTGGGATCGTTGCAGCCTCTGGAAGGTTCTTTAGGAAACGGGTCATGTTTAAGAAATGTGGTCATTTTTTGGTTTGATGACATGCTTCTTGGAACAACAGCAGCTCTTAAACTGAATTGCTCACACAGAAGAGTCAGTATCAGGGTTTCTTTACCTCCTGATCACAGTTGTGTGCCCTGTGGCTCTAGGAGCAGGGCTACACTTTAACAGGTAATGCCTGGTGCAGGCTTTTGCCCTAAAAATACCGACATTCTGCAAGAGCAGGCTGGTGAGGTCTGACAATTGATTCCTAAAAATCAATTGGTTGCTGTATAAAGTAAGATACCCATCCTACACACTCGTGACTTGCACAGAGATCTTGATGGGGATTTTTACCTGGGTCTTGGTAGCACCGCACACCCTTCAGATGAACCACTTATTAAGAATTCTCATTACTTGCTCCGTTAAAGGCATCTGGTTAGCTGAGTTGCTAATTGAAGTGTCCTTTCTTCAACCCAGTGCTGTGATGGAGTGGTTCCTGGAGCTGTTGTGCCAAGTGTTACCTCCACAGAGCATTATAAATGATCTCCTGCCATCTCCTGCTTGGATGAGCGCTACCTGGAGAGAAACTGTGTTTTTTTCCAGATGTCTGCACAGCTCTCAAGTGACTTGCACAATGCACACACAGAGAAAGGCAGATATTTCATGTCTCTTTGGAAATCTGTCAAGGCAGTGGCAGATCACTTAGCCTGAGTCGTGCTGTCTGTTCGTAACTTCTAAAATGCTGGTCAGGGAGTATTGCTGTAATAGTTAAAGGTCAGGCAAAATTACAACCTTTAGCCCTTCACAGCAGCTGTGGTCATCAAAGGACGTGTTTTACTGCTGGGATTGAAACTTCAAGCACCCATCTGTTGTTCCAGGGTGCTGGCTAGTTATTCTTCAAGCCTGCAAATCAAAGGTGGCCATTTCTGCAGCTACTCCTGATGGTGACCCCATGGTGCTCAGAGGCCCCAGCTGAGACCAGGATCCTCACTAGTGTGTCCTGAATGCCTGGGTGCACAGAGAAGCCTCCCACAGAACTTCACTGTGAAAGGCTGGGCCAGGAGGAGTGGGTCCCTGTAGATGAGGCAGTCATCAGTGGCAGAACTTGAAATCCACATCAACTCATCAGCAGGTCACTGCAGTGCTGGGATGTACATGGGGCTCACTTGTATCAGACTTGAGGATTTGGTGGAGAGGACGAAAGGGAAGATGTTGACAAGAGAGAGCTCACAGGTGGGTCGAATTCAGATCACTGCCAACCACAGCAGAAAAGGTCAGGAACTTGTTTTGCGTGCTGGTGTGTGGCACAGCACACGGGCGAGGCGGTGTGGATTTTGCACATGCACTCGTTTAGTTTGGCTTCCAAGAGAAGTCCTTATCTCTTCTCCTGCTGCCAGCTTCCTTGGAGTTGCCCTCTTTGCCTCTGCTCTGCCTACATTTCTTGCTGTGATTTCAATTATTTATACCATTTCTCTTCTCCTTAAACTGCTCCACTGCCTGTGCACTATGGAAGCAGCTGTCGCTTCCCAAGCCTGTTCCGCTGATGTGTGAAGAGCCGATCCCTGTGCACACAACTCGTTAAGAGCATTTCAGGGCTCTTCAGTGTGGGCAACTATGTGGATGTAAAATTGCAATTGGATCTTATCTTACGGAAGATTTTGAGTGAGGCTGGTGAAGTAATGATATACTTATTAATGTAGAATAACAGGAGAGAGCTACTCAGGGTAACAAGGGGAAAGGAGGAAGAGTTTTGCAGAGGAGTATGTCCCTCTTTTTTGGTGGAAATTAAGCAGCTTAAAACTAGAAGCTTATTCTTCTCTTGGTTACATCAGTGTGCGTTCGGCAGAACCTTGTTAAAATAATTTAATTTGGTTTTGATACAGGCTGATGTCACAGAGGTGACAGAGAGGCACATCCTCACCCAGCTGGTCTGGATCCAGAGCTGAGGCTGGGAGAGGCAAATTCAGCCATTCAATTTAGTCCTCCYTTGTTTTTACCTCTGCAGCATTAAGCTTGGAGAATGAGCAGAAAATGTTTAAATCCCTTTCTTCATTGCTGCCATGTTCAAACTGAATTAACTCTCATCCAAAGGAAGCTTGTGCTATAGGAAACATCTGCCATGGTCCAAATTGTTTTGAGGTCAGAATTAAAATGTGTGTAACTGTTGAGCAGTGAGCAATGAATACTCAAATCCTGCTCTTTGCCAACAGTTGTTTTGCAAGATGTGATTTGTGCACATCCCTTATACCTGTGCAGGTACATGAATGTGTTATTGGAATAGGAACCAGCACAACATGTCACAGGAAGGAATGATTATAAGGTGAAGTGGCTTGCTAGAAATTTAAATAATTTTTAATTTCAAGCCTACATTTGTTTATTTATTTGACTTCTACAAATGTTGTTTCTGGAGTGTACTAGTAATTGATGTGAGGATGCAATTCTATTCATGGCACATCTGTGTCAGGGGCAATATTTATGTGCAATGGCTGCTTCATGAAATATTTGTTCTCCTCTTGGCTCCTCGATCCAATAAGTAGACGTGAGCTCTCAGGGAAAGTACAAACAATTTTTAGAGCTGTTTTAGATATAGTCCTTAAAGAGTTTTTTGATTGTGTAACTGAAAAGAGCTTTTGAAAAGATAGAACAAGTCTCAAGCAGAGAATGGCCAGGGAGAGGCTGGTGCTTTGCTGTATTTGATGGGCTTTCAGTCTGCTGATGACGAAAAATTAAAGCTCCCATTTTACAGAGTATTGTCTGAGGACCAAGACTCTCGAGGTGTGTTTGAGTGAATGGACTTCTTTCTGTCTTCTTTTGGATAAAGTCCTTTCAAGTTTGAAAAAATTGCTCAAGTTCCTTAAATTGTGCCGTGTCTTTCAGTGGGAATTACAGAGATAATTGCAAAGTAAGCTGAGGAAAGACTGACAAAAAGGAATGAGGCAGAAGTTTGGGCAGGACTCACTGTGGGCCTAAGTTGTATTTCTGGTGCACGGTGGCCAATGTTCATATCACGGGTATTTCAGAGGTTACCTGGTACTACCAGATTCCCAGTGGATTAATGGATGTTTCCATTCAGACTGATGGCTCCTGAGGCCCCACCGCAGTAGGGTGAATGTGGTGTCACCTAACTCCTAGACGGGGAAGTCGATTGATGAAGAGCAAAGCCCTCTGCATGGCTGGCTGGGTGTCATTCAGCCCGTTTCACAGGTGGGAATCAGGGCACAGGAGAGGTTCCCAACCTGCCAGCTGCATAAATCCCTTTGGAACCTCCTTCTCACCATCCCTCCTGCAGGCCCTCAAACACAAAAGCCATGTCTACAGAAGGTTGGGTTAGCGTTTCTCTGCTGGCATATTTGTTATTGGAGGAATGGCATTTATTGGCTTTTTTCAGGAGGTCTATGCTTGTTCTGGGCTGGGAAGTCTCTGGGACTCGGGGCAGGAACCTCACACTGTGCAAGGAGGACAGACAGAGAGAGYACTCACTTTGCAACATCTCACCCTGCTCAGCTCTGTGTTCTTCRGCAAGGCTCCAGTGCCAGACAAAATACACGTGTGGGGAGGCAGGCGGTGCCAGAGCCACTCGAGGAGAGCAGCAGTTGGCCATCAGTGTGCTCAGGGGTTGGGTGGGTTGATTGTGCTGCTGTGGAAACCCAGGGCCAGGGGCCAGGGGTGGAAGGTCACACCACAGGCTGCTGTCGGTGCAGAAGAAAGAGGGAGATTTTTATGTTTTGTGGCGCCTCTTTTCCTGCTTTGGAAAAAAGCTTCTATTTTATGTGCCTGTGTAAATGCTTTATAGCCTGAGTGCTGTGAGTACTTTGAGTGGTTGCTCAAAAATTGATGGTGAATTTTGACCGTGTACAGACAGTGTCTTCAAGTTCCGAGGATTCTTCTCTCAGATTGTGAAGTGGTTTTTTACTGCATTTAAATGAGTTATTTTATATAAATTCTCAGTGCTGGCAGGCTTACAATCACTGCACTTTTTTTAAGCTTGTTTTTTTTAAGGGACTGAAGCTACGTCCTTCTTCCCAACAGCTTTCAAACTCTTAGTCTCGCTTCAGCCTAGTTGAGCCATGATATGGAAACCCCAAAGGTGATCTAAAGTCCTCCAGGTATTTTGAAGGTAGCCAGGAGGGCTGAAGAGAGATTTGTTGATGGCTCTGTCAGGCGTGGGTGAATCTGTACAGAAGGTGTTATTTTCATAGCCCAAGCCCAAGAAATTCTTTAATCAAAGCTTTTGGTCAAGTGCAGGATGCCCAGATGTTGGGTTCCCCTCTGGGGTGGGGTGTGTTGGGGTGGCTGTAGCCAGCATCTTTCTCTGTGCCTGGTCAGCAGCTCAGCCCATCCCTCGAAAGGTCCTGCCAAGTTCAGAAAATAAACAAGACCAACTTTTTTTTGTTCCTTCTCACACTTCTAGCAAGAATTGAAAGTAACCACAGAAAGAAAATAATTTTTTGGAGTAGGGTTAATAGGACCATCCATTTCAGTATTCCTACCTATGGCCAGAGCCTCATACTCTAATTTTTGTTGCTCTGGCTGCTTTGTTTTTCCTTCATTGCAATCAAGATAATGCAGTACAATAGTGCACCAAGAATTCCAGCTATTCAATTACATTTCAGAAGTTGACTTAATTGGCTCTCTAAGTGATAGCTCTCTATTGTGTGCAATCAGCACCACTCAAGGAGGGAGCAGGAAGAGGAGAAGGACTTTGTTTCCAATCAATAAACAAAGGTCTTTGAAATAATGCTGCTTGCAATTTGTATCACTGGTTAAATTAAACAGATGATCATCTGAACCTTCCTGCAGGAGCACGGCTCTAGAAGAGTAATAAAGCTTTGCTATCCACAAACGTTGGACTATTTCACTCTGTGTTTCCAGTTAATCCGATATTCTCCCCTTGGACTCTCTTTTTCCCCCAAGTATTAGAGAAAACCAAAACCAAACTGCTGCAGAACCCAGCACAGATGGGTTGGGAAAGTCTAATATGTAATGACTAATCATTTGGTTTGCACCTCATAAAGTATGCAAATGAATGTGATACCTGATGATAAATAATTCAAAGTGGAGATGTAAGGCTRGGGGAGATTATAAAAGGAATAAATATATGTAAACCAACCTTAAGAAAAATAAGCAATCTCAAAAGCCTAAGCTTTTCTTCCAAGCTACAGCCCATAGAAACAGCTGCTTCTTGGTGCTAGTTTGCCTCCAGTGCTTGAATCCAGGGGACTTCGGGCCAGCAGGATTTCCAGTTTGTAGTCAGAGTTCGGCCAAAAGTACGAATCTCAGGAGCTGCCCCCCTTGCACACTTCTGTTGCAATTCAGGTCATCACTGAGCCTTGGTTTAGGCAGCAGGAAAGCTTTGCCAAGCACACCAGATTTCTTTTAGGTGTACATTTTTTGTTTTATTTTTTCCTAGTTATTGGGTTAAAAGTGATCATCTGCTTCCTAGTTTCATTAAAGGTAAAATTACTAATCACAGTTAACTATCTAGTCCTAATTAAAAATATTTTTAATCCAGAAAAGTCTTGAGATTGCAAGAGGCGCAAGACTTGAAGTTAAACTCAGACCCCTGGTGCTACCACTGCCTGTGGCAATTCCAGCTCCCATCCCGTAATCCATCCTTTCCCAAACCATGGTGGGTAGGTGAGAACTGCAAGTGCAGACCTGTATGGAACCACAGGTTTTAATGATTGAGCATCCAGCACACTCCTGGGTAGGGTGCATGTCTCTCTGCTCTCCATTTCCAGCGCCTTCTGTAGGGAATTTCATTTGCATTGTGGGACCACCCATGGGATGTTCTTTGCAGGGATTGGCTCACTCAGACCAAGCTGGGATTTAATTGATTAAAGATGCTTCTTGCTTTGCTCCCTGCCCTATCCTGGTAAGAGATGGATAATCACCCTTCAGTGCAATGTTCTTGCTGCGGGAGGGAAGGTGGTGTTGATGCAGATTTACAATCCTGCACCAAGGAGCAGCTCTAAGATCATTTCACGTGTCAGCTTGTAGGAGTTTTCACTAAACTGTGGGGGTAGTTTGATTTTGCCCTTTTATCAGGCAGAAATAGCTATGCTACAATGTCCTGCTCTAGCTCAGCATTTGGCAGCGTTCCTGAAATTGCCAGCAGCCTTCTCCTGGCAGCCGCTGGCCGGTGTCAGGCGCCTTCGTGCCCAGACGCCCCGACAAGGCCGTGTTTGTTCGCCRAGGGTTGGTACGGTCTTGCCTCGGCGGAGGAGTGGAGCTGAATGGTCATTTTGTGATGACAGTAATTACAGCATCCGTGCGGTTTCCCCATCCAAGTGTTTTACTGATGATCCCAAGTGCCAGGTTGATTCCATAYTGACCTTGCAGAGCACCGTGGCGCTGGGAAAGTGTGTGGCCTCTCTTTACCAGATACAGTCGTAATTTTGTCTGTGTTGAGTTAAGCAATACAGGGGAAGAAGGGAAAAGAAGCAACTTTTTTGTTGCAAATTTACTCTGTGGCTTCTTTGGCTCCTGAGAGGGGCTGTTATGTTAAAGTCTGATATATTTTCGCATCTGCCTATGAAAAATGTAGGATTTATCTTTCAAATGAAATTTGCTCTGCTGCGCTGCCAGCAGGGTTTTTTTGAGTAGCTATTTTTGTGAAATATAACCCGAGAATTTGTATTGGCTTAACACTTAAAATGTAGCCAGGGGAAGATGGAATATTCATCTTTATTGTATTTGTTTCTCCTGTAATGAGACGTTACTGTCTGTCGTAAAGGAAGCGGTTCTCCAGCCCAGGGAGCATGCCCAGTGATTTTCTGCTTGCTCCATTAGCTCRTGTGCAGACCTCCTGATTTTTTATGTGCATGTGCTTTTCTACTTGTTTAATCCTGCCAACTGCTCTTCTGGTTGGAAATCCATTTCTATAATGCTGGGTATTACACAAATTTGTTGAAGCTCTTAATGCAGATAATGGGGAAGGGGGGTCAGGCTGCTTTGCCCAGTCAGCCTKAGCCAACTTTCTCCTTCCCATCAGTCACACAGAGCTTTAGCTGCAGCTCACTGAGGGCACAAAATGCACGCAGTAAAGAAAAATAAAGTTTAAGGAACAGCTAGAGTGCTGTAAATGTCGCTTGGATTTTGATTTACAAAGTCCAAGCACAGCACAAATTGGATGGCTTGCTGTGCCCTGTGGAAATCTCTTTGTCTGCCTTTTTTTGAAATATTTCCATAACTAGTAATCATGGTATTGTAGCAGAGAGCCCTTCCATAAAGAGCTTTTTGGTCACTGCTGCTGTTTACTATGACTCTGTACTGAGTGTTAATTGCAGCTCCTCATTCATGRCAATATTCATCATGAATTGTAGTGTGGATGCTGGCAGTGGAATTTCCCAGCCCCGGATTTTGGGGATTGTTGTGTGCATGATGCTTTGGGGACCAGAGCTGAGGCATCTTCCCTCTCTGTGTGTGATTTGCAGTGTTTGTGGAGCTGTTTCCAGCAGGACYGAGCACATCCCTGCCTGTTGTACTGTTCTGGTTGTTTTAATCTGTTGAATTCATCCGTGGCACTTTGCCTGRTGGAGAGCGGTGGGAATGTTGTCAGCAGTGGCAGGGGAGGATGCCAGGCTGCTTTTTTTATTATTATTTGTAGTGAAGCCATACAAAGTCCATCCAGGGCCTCATGACAAAGGTTTGAGTAGCTGTCAAGCGTGCACATTCCCTTTGTTTAAGCAATGRAGCAGGCGACCTGCTCAGAGTTTGGTGTGAGTTTATATACTTGTGTTAACTTCTGAGTTAACTATCCAGTTCTATTAAAAATAAAAGGAGTAAAATCATTCTGGCACACTTTGATAGCTACAGCATTTGGAAACTCTTCAGCTTCTCTCTCTTCTCTTTCCTGATTTCTTCCCAAGAATAGTCGCAACACTTTCTTTTTTAGGACCTTGCCCTAATAATTACATCTGCGAAGATCCGCTGGGATGGGTTATCCCACAAGCAGGATTATGCCCTTAAATGGAAAATAAGCTGCCACAACAGCCAAAGTTGGGGAAAAAAAAAATATTATTGTGGGAAAACAAAGTTGCTAAATGTGTTATTCCATGTCGTGGAGCTGCATAGTCAGGAAATGCTTGTTAGTGCAGAGAGGAAATGCTCATGTCTTCTAAATGCTTATTGCATTCTTTTTTAGTTGTTGTTAAAGTAGGAAAACATGCCTCTAATAAAATACCAACTACTACACCCTCTGTAAAAGGGACAGGAGGTGTGAGAAAACATTGGAGGCAGATGGGAAGGGCAGTCTTGCCTTATGAACTCTTTATTTGCTGGGTTCTGCTCCTCCCTTTCCCCCCAAGCCGGTGGGAGTGCAGCTCCTCTCCAGGCTGCCCGTCCAGTTCCTCGGCCCCGCTGCCTCTCAGCCAAAGGTTTGGGCTAAATAATCCAATTAAGCTTTGCAGCTTATATAACTCTCTTGGCTTGAGGCAGCAGCCGGACTGACGAGGATAGAAGCACATCTGGAAATAGTGTACTAAACATGCGGCCGCGGCCGGAGCCAAAACGATCTGGACAAATTTGCTCATACACACAAGATGTCCTTTGAACGGCAAGATGTGTGTGTACAGTCTCCTTGCTGAAGAAGTTGAAGTTAGAAAATGCTTCTATCCGTAAATTGTTGCCCTGGCTGGGAAACTTAACTGGCTTTTTTCCTCCCACTTTGCCTTCGGAAAATCATCCAGCTCTTCCTTTTCAGTTCCAGAGGATCAGCCAGGCCCTGTAGTACTGTGATCATAAATAACACATATGTTTTTTTTATTTCAAAGGTGGGAAGGACCTCCAGCATTATTTAGTCTGACTTCTTATCTGCTACTCATCACAGGAGCTGCTTTTTATTTCGTCTGAAATACAACTTGGTGTGTAACTGGAACACAGCTCTGAAGACACGAGTATTTTTTCTGAGAATTCATTATAATCCTGGTAATTTATCCTAATGGTTAATGACACTATTAAAACATGAGCATTTTATGTTGGCTTGAGGGTTGGGGAGAAAATAGAATTCAGCCATTCTGTATTTCAAGTAGTGTGCCCAGCACAAGCTTAGAAAAAAAAACAGTGCACGTTTTGGCACTCTTGGATGTCTGTTCTTCTGTTGGCACCCATTATTCTCAGTAGGGAAGTTATGGGCATTAACAGCAGAATGCATTTTCCTTCATGTGCAGTGATATGTGCTTATAGGTTCGTTTTATAGTCTGCTGTCTAATGTTAAAGAATTTATTTGTCAGGTGTGCAGGGCTGGTTTAGCACTCACATTCCCTGCCAGTGCTTGGATGGCTGCTTGTCCAACACCTTCCAAATCTGTGCTGGGAAAGSTTGTA